>CM053626.1:161809871-161833267 GCA_028646595.1 Phalanger gymnotis | reverse complement strand
AGACACCATACTAAGCCCTTTGTGATTATTTTTCGCTTTAAATAGTATTTTATTTTTTCCTACAATTACATATCAAGAAAATTTTGGCATTAATTTTTACAAGATTTTGAGTTCCAAATTTTTCTTCCTCCCTCCTTTAACCTCTTCTGAAAATGGTAGGCAGTTTGATATACTATCATGTAAAATATATTTCCATATTTATCACAGTTGTGGAAGAAGAAACAGATCAAAACAAAAAAAAACACAAGAAAGAATAAAGTAAGTGAAAAAAAATATGCTTCAATCTGCATCCAGAGTCCATTAGTTCTTTATCTGCATGTGGATAGAATTTTCCTTCATGAATCCTTTGTACTTATCTTGAATCATTGTGTTGATGAGAAAAATTGAATCATTCGTAGTTGATCATCACAGGATGTTGCTGATACTATGTACAGTATTTTTGTGTTTTTTTTTTGCATCCGTAGGTATAAGTCTTTTCAGGTTTTTCTGAAATCTGCCTGCTCATCATTTGTTATTGCACAATAGCATTCCATTACATTCGTGTGCCACAGCTTGTTCGGCCATTCCCCAACTGATGGGCATCTCTCAGTTTCCAATGTTTTACCATCATGAATCCTTTTGGGATACAGACCTAGCAGTGGTATTGCTGGATCAAAGGGTTATGCACAGTTTGGTTGCCCTTTGGACATAGTTCCAAATTGCTCTCCAGGATGTTTTGATCAGTTCTCAACTCCACCAACAATGCATTAGAGTCCCAACTTTCACACATTCTCTCCACCATTTATCATTTTCCTTTTTTGTCATATTAACCAATCAATTGGTGTGAAGTGGTATTTCAGAGTTGTTGAATTTCTCTAATCAAAAGTGATTTAGAACACTTCTTCATATGCCTATAGATAGCTTTGATTTCTTCATCTGAAAACTGCTTGTTCATATCCTTTGACCACTTGTGAACTGGGGAATGGCTTGTATTCTCATAAATTTGAATCATTTCTCTATATATTTGAGAAATGAGGCTTTTATCAGAGACACTTCCTGTAAAGATTGTTTCCCAGCTTTCTGCTTTCCTTCTAATCTTGGTTGTATTGGTTTTGTCTGTAAAAAAGCTTTTTAATTTCATAGGATCAAAATTGATCTCCTCTACATTTCATAATGCTCTCTATCTCTTGTTTGGTCATGAATTCTTCCCCTTCCTATAGATCTGACAGGTAGACTATTCCTTGTCTTCTAATTTGATTGCTTCATTGTCTATGGTACCTTTTAGCAGGGTGTAGTTTCCTTCCTTATCTCTTTTAATTAGGCTCATTTTTGCTTTTTCTTTGCCTAAGATCTGGATTGCTACTCCTGCTTTTCTTACTTCAGCTGAAGCATAGTAGATGCTACTCTAGCCCCTTTCCTTTACTCTGTGTGTGTGTGTCTGCTTCAAGTGTGTCCTCTGCAAGCAACGTATTGTAGGATTCTGGTTTTTGATCCACTCCACTAAATGCTTCTGTTTTGTGGGAGAGTTCATCCCATTCACATTCACAGATATAATTACTACCTGTATGTTTTCCTCCATCCTATTCTTCCTCCTGTTTGCCCTCTTTCTCCTTTCGCCCTTTTCCACCCCACCAGTGTTTTGCTTCTGTCTACCACCTCCCCTGATCTGCCCCTCCCTTCTGTCAGTTCCCTGTTTCCACAATCTGGCTAGCAGCTTCTGTGGGGGTGTAAGATCCACCCACAGCCAGCACCCAGAAAGCTGCCATCACACCTCAAAAACACAGGTTCTTTTGATCTGCTTAACTAAGGAGAGCAGGGGGAAGGGGTTGACATGCATACTTTAATTCAACATACAAATATCATTCACTTAGTTCAGGGGAAAAAGCCAGCACCCTGAACTTCATGGGCAAATTACAAACAAATTACAAACATCAACAGACAGACCCAATACAGATTCATAGTTACCAACATCTAGGTTCAGCCCGGGAGCTCAGAACAAGGGCTGGCCCAGAGTCACTCGAGCCACCACTGCTGCGGGAATGAGCTCCAAGGAAGAGGAGGCCAACCCCTGGTTTTTATATCTTTGTCAGCATCAGGGGTGAGTCACACATGTGACTCACCCATGTGACCTAAAATAGTCACAAAGAGGCGGACTTACACCCACGTGGTCTAAGAGCCTCTGCTGTCCCAGACATGTAAACTAGGCCCTCCCTGGAGTTAGCCCCACCATGGGCCCCACTTTAGTTGCCAATCCCCACCCACATAGGTTTTACACCTAATAGGGGTTTGGGCCTGGGGCTTAGCACTTAGTAAGATTAATGAAACAGCTGAATTACTCAAAGCAAACAAAAGCCAAACTCTTCAAGGGCACTTGTTGAACTAAGTGCTAAGGATCCCATTTTGCTTACCAACACATTCCCAACCCCCCTTTACTTAATCTCCTCCCCTCCTACTTCCCTGTTGGGCAAGATAGATTTCTATATTCAACTGTGTATATTATTCCCTCTTTGAGCCAATACTGATGAGAGTAAGGTTCAAACAATATATGTCACCCCTGCCTCATATCTTCCCCTCCACTATAATAGGTCTTTTTTGTCTCTTCTTGTAAGATAATTTACCCCATTCTACCTCTCCTTTCCTTTTGCACCCATCGTGCTCCTGTTTCTCATCCCTTAAGTTTTTTCTTTGTCTTTCCCTCAAATTCACCTTATGCCCATACCCTCTGTCTATATACATTCCTTCTATCTGTACTGTTAGTGGTACAATTTTTGAGTTACAAGTATTATCTTCCTGTGTAGGGATGTAAACAGCTTAGCTCTATTGAATCCTTTATGTTTTCTTTTCCCGTTTTACCTGTTTATACTTCTCTTGGGTCTTGATATTGGAGGTCAGATTTTTGGTTTAGTTCCGGTCTTCTCATTAAGCAGGCTTGAAATCCTTCTATTTCATTGAATGATCATTTTTCCCCTTGGTACGTTAAGCTTAATTTTGCTGGGTAAGTGATTCTTGGTTGTCCTAGCTCCTTTGCCCTCCAAAATATCATGTTCCATGACCATTGATCATTTAATATTGCAGCTGCCAAGTCCTGTGTGATCCTGATTGTGACTCCCTGATATTTGAATTATTTCTTTCTGTCCACTTGTAGTATTTTTCCCTGACCTGATAGCTCTGAAATTTGGCTATAATGTTCCTTGGAGTTTTTATTTTAGGATATCTTTGATGTGGTGACCAGTGGATTCTTTCAATGCTCTTTTGCCCTCTGATTCCAGGATGTCAGGACAGTTCTCCTTGACAGATTCTTGAAAGATGCTGTCCAGGTCCTCCTTTTGATTGTGGTTTTCATGTAGTCCAAAAATTCTGATATTGTCTCTCTTGGATCTATTTCCAGGTCAGTTGTTTTTCTCATGTTGTATTTTACATTTTCTTCCATTTTTTCACTTTTTTGAATTTGTTTGATTGATTCATGATGTCCAATAAAATCATTAGCTTCCACTTGCTCAATTCTAACTTTTAAGGTGTTGTTTTCCTCAATTAGCTTTTGTGCTTTCTTTTCCAACTGTACTCTTTGAGGAGTTGTTTTCTTCAGTGGATTTTTGTATCTCCTTTTCCATTTGGCCAGTTCTATTTTTTAAGCAGTTTTTCAAACTATTAAGTTTTTCTCATAAATCTCTTGCATCACTCTCATTTCTTTTCCTCATTTTTCTTCTATCTCTCATATGATTTTTAAGCTCTTTTTTGAGCTCTTTCATACCTATTTTCTGGGCTTGAAACAGCTTCCTGTTTTGCTTTGGGGTTTTGTCCGTAGGTGTTTTGACACTGTTGTGCTCTTCTGAGTTTGTGTCTTAGTCTTCCTTGTCATCATAATAACTTTCTATGGTCAGATTCTTTTTTTGTTGTTATTTTTTTGCCCATCTTGCCTTTTCCTTTCTTTTATATTTGATCTTTGCTCCCAGGGTAGAAGGGGCTTTGTCTTGGACTTCTTTTGCAGTGGTCGTACGTCCTGGCTGTTTACCTGGTGCTGTGCTGATGTTACCCTGAGGCCCATGGGGGGCCCCTTGTGTCTGGTGCTGAGGGGATGGGGTGAGGGTGGCTGGCACTGCAGGAGGCTGTAGGGATCTGGTAGCTTGCTTGGTGCTGAGCTGGGGTCCTAGTGGTGGTATCTGTCATGGATTGAGGCCAGGTAGGGTTTTTCTGCATTTCCTTGGGGCCTTTCAAAATTATTATCTCATTTGATCCTCACAAAAATCCTGGGAGGTAGGTGCTCTTATCGTTCTCATTTTATAGATGACAGCTAAATAGAAGTTAAGTGACTTGCCCAGGGTCACCCAGCTAGAAGGTATTTAAGGCTGGATTTTGATTCAGGTCTTCCTCACCCTGAGCTCAGTGCCAATGCTCCAAGTCACTGTTCTACCTAAATTGTTCTTCTGGTTCTATTGACTTCACTCTGCATCAGTTAATATAATTCTCCCCATGACTCTTTGAAAGTATCTATTTTCTCATTTCCTCTAGAATAATAGTATTTGATCACACTCATATAGCATAATTTATTCAGCCATTCCTCAGTTGATGGGCATCCCTTTGGTTTCTAGTTGTTGCTTTGCTAACATAAAATATAAATATTTTATACATATAGGACTCTTCCCCATTTCTTTTCTCTTTGGGTGGTATTGACCTAGTATTGCTGGGTCAAAGGATATATATGATTTAGTAACTTTTTGTGTATGATTTCAAATTGCTTTTTAGAATGGTTATATCCAGTCATAGGTCCACCAACAGTATCAATGTGCCTGTTTTCCCAAATGGCTTCTTCAGTCCTTCTATAATTTTCCTTTTTTTTTTTTTTTGTCATACCTGGCAATTGAATGAGTATGAGGTGGAACCTCAGAAGTGCTTTAGTTTTCATTTCTCTAATAGCAATTTGGAATGTTTTTTTTCATATGACTATAGATAGCCTCCGTTTCTTCCCTTAACAATTGCCTGTTAGAGTTTTCAAATGAAGAATAAAAAGCTATCCATAGTCATATATTTTGAAAAAGCTCTGAATCACTATTGATTAAAGAAATGCAAATTAAACAACTCAAGTACCACCTCATATCTATCAGATTGGCTAATGTGAGAGGAAAAGAAAATGACAAATATTGGAGGGGATATGGGAAAATTGGGACACTAATGCACTGTTGGTGGAGTTGTGAACTGATCCAACCATTCTGGAAAGCAATTTGGAGCCATGCCCAAAGCACCACCAAACTGTATACCCTTTGATCCAACAATACCACTACTAGATCTGAATCTCAAAGAGATTTTTTTTTAAAGGAAAAGGACCTATGTGTACGAAAATATTTACAACAATTCTGTTTGTGGTGGCAAGGAATTGGACATCGAGGTGATAGCCATCAAATGGGGAATGGATGAACAAGTTGTGGTATATGATTGTGATGGAATGCTATTGTGCCATAAAAAATTATGAGAAGGATGCTTTCAGAAAAACCTGGGAAGACCTGCATGAACTGATGCAAAGTGAAGTGAACCGAACAGTTTGTACACAGTAACAGTAATATCATATGATGATGAAATGTTAATGACTTAGCTCTTCTCAGCAATAGAAAGATCTAAGACAATTCTGAAGGACTCATCATAAAAAATGCTATCCACCTGTAGGGTTAATGGAATATAAAATCTTCCCCATCCATTAATAGGCCTTTGTGACCACATGTGTCCTGTTTTTTCCTTGGAACAGGGGCTGCATTCCCAGGCCTAAAAGCACACAGGCATTTCAATCATGGATATCATGTTGCCTCAAGCTCTGGCCCACCTCACAGCTGTGACACATCCTGAATCACTTAGAGCCCATTGGGGGAGGAACTTGCCTAAGGGGAAGCTTGCTTAGGGACAGCTTATTTGCATAAAGGCTTTCACGCCTTTTGGTACTAAGCTAATTAGGCACTGAGTCAGGAGGGTTATGATGCCTTCTGGCTCAGAGTCTATTAAGCAAAAGTGTATATATTCTGAGGTGAGATTTTGCTTTGGGGGCTTGCTCTCAGAAGGACAGAGCTCCCGACTACTCAGATGTTGATGCCTCCCCAATCTGCTGGTGTGTGTGGGGGGTTGTATTGTTTTGTTAAGACAGTTGGAGCCCTGTCTGTTGATCTCTGTGCTAATTTCTCTGCTTGTATTTTCTACTTATCTGTAATTAAAGTAAGACTGTTGATCCCTTTAAGGTGCCTTTTTTTTTTTTTAGGAAAGCAGATCAAAGAACTTGTGCTAGCAGGCCATTCTGGGTGAGCTAGGGTAGTTGCTGTTACACCACCTCCAGAGAAAGAACTTATGGAGTCTGAATGAACACAAAAGCATTCTAATTTTTAGTTTATTTTGGAGGTGTTTTTTTTGCATGTATTTTCTTTCACAACATGACTAATATAGAGATATGTTTTGCATGACTGCACATGTAAAACCTATACCAAATTGCCTGACTTCTCAATGAGGAGGGAGAAACAGGAGTGGAGAGAATTTGGAACTCAGTTTTTGAAAATGAATGTTAAAATTATTTTTACATGTAATTGAAAAAATACTTAATTAAAAAAAGAACTGCCTGGTCATTTCCATTTACCAATTGGGGAATGGCTTTTATTCTGACAAATTTGAATCAGCTTCTTAATATATCTTAGAAATGAGATCTTTATGAGAGAAACTTGAGGCAAAGATTTTTTCCCCTGGTTAATTGTTTCCGTTTTAATTTTAGCTTTATTGTGTTTGCTGGTACAAATTTTTAAATTTACATAATCAAACTTATCCATCTTATCTTTTATGACTCTCGCTCTCTCTCTCCTTATTTAGTCTTGAACTTTTCTTCTGTCTGAAGATCTGACAGGCAATTTTAAAAATGTTTCTCTAATTTGATTTTGATGTGACTATTTATATTTAGGTCATGGGTCCATTTGGAGCTTATCTTGGTATAAGGTATGAGATATTCATCTAAATCTAATTTCTTTCATATTGCTGTTCAATTTTCTCAACAATTTTTGTCAGATAGTAAGCCTTTATCCTTGTAGCTGACGTGTTTATGTTTTTCAAATACTAAGCTACTAGATATATGTGCTTCTTTATGTTGTGTGCCCACCCTGTTTCACTGATCCATCTGTATTTTTTAATCAGTACAAAATCATTTTGAGAATTACGGCTTTATAGTGTTGTTTGAGATCTGGCTGTACCAGGCCTCTTTCATTCCCACCTTTTTTCATTTTTTTCAGTGATATGCTGGTAAATGTTTCCAGAAAAAAAGAAAAGAAATATACCAATTACACATTTCAAATTTTAATCTGCAGAATTAACATTTTCTCTATCACATTCTTAAATCTAGTAAATCAACAAAACAATAAATCAAGCCTTGATTTATACCATTTGTCAACTTCTGATGTGTAAAAGCTCACATTGAAAAAATTTAACAATCAGCTCAAGAGCCTGATTGAGTTGGCTCCAGCATATACTGATCATTTTCCTTGACCTTTTCTGATTCATATAAATTTCATTACTTTTTTTCTGTTTCTGTAAAGTAAACCTTTGGTAGGTTGATTGGTATTGGCATTGAATAAGTAAATTAATCTAAGCAGTATGATAATTTTTATTATATTGAATCATCTTATCCTTGGGTATTTATATTTTTCTAGTTATTTAGGTCTGTGAACAGTGGTTTGTAGTTATATTTATGTAGCTCTTGTATAGATCTTGGTAGCTAAATTCCCAAGTACTTCTGTATTCTGTGGTTATTTTAAGTGAAATTTATTTTTCTGTCTTTTCTTGATGGGTTTATTGATATTGTATAGAAATGCTGGTCATTTGTAAGGATTTATTTTCTATTCTTCAAGTTCGCTGAAGTTATAGTTTTAAATAATTTTAGTTGCCTTTTTAGAGTTTTTTAAGTATAGCATCACATCACCTATAAAAAGTGATAATTTTACCTCTTTAATCATGGTTATTCCCTCAATTTCTTTTTCTTGTCTTATTGCTCTTGCTAGGTTAATAGAAGCGGTGACAATGGAAAACTTAATTCAATTCTGATTTTATTGGAAAAGATTCTAGTTTTTTTCCCCTTTGTATGTAATTGTATTTCTTGGTTTTGATACGCGATATATATTTACATGTTACTTATAATGATGAATTAGGGGACTATTACATGACTACAAATATAGGATGTTAAGGATCTATAAGAGAGGAAATAGAGAGGAAAGAAGAGATTTAAGAGATGTCACAAAAGATAAACCAAACAGTAAATCAACAACATGTATTAAGTACTTCCTATGTGCCAGATACTGTGTCAAGCACTGGGGATACAAAGACAAAAAATGATTTTGTCTCTGACCTCAAGAAGCTTAAGTTCTATATCAATAAAAGTTGGAGAAAAATTGGATTTGGACTTAAGAAACAGGAATATTTAAATAATATTTTATTCCTCCCCCAATTACATGTTAAAATATTTTTAAAGTTTCCAGTTCCAAATTCTATTTCTCTTTTCCTCAGTCTTCTCCCCACTCCCACCCCCCACCACTTTTTCCCCAAGACAATAAGCAAACTGATATAGGTCATACATGTGCAATCATGTAAAACATTTCCATATTAGTCATTTTGTACAAAAAGACTTCAACAAAAGAAAGGAAGGAAGCTTTGAAGGAAGCTTCGAAGGAAGGAAAAAGGAAAGAAAAAGAAAGAAAGACAGCATGCTTCAGTTTATATTCAGACACCTGTTCTATTGACCTCCAGAGGTAGATAGGATTTTTCATCACAAGTCCTTTGGAATTGTCTGGAATCATTGTATTACCAAGAATAACTAAGTCGTTTACAATTCTTCATCATACAATACCACTATTACTGTGTACAACATTCTCTTGGCTCTGTTCATTTCATTTTACGTCGGTTCATGTAAGTCTTTTACAGGTAAGTTTTTCCAGGTTTTTTCTGAAAGCATCCCTCTTTTCATTTCTCATAGCACAATAATATTCCATCACAATTATATATCACACCTTGTTCAGCCATTCCCCAATTGATGGGGATCCTCTCAATTTCCAATTCTTAGCCACTACAAAAGAGCTACTATAAATATTTTTGTATACATAGGCCCTTTTCCCTTTTAAAAAATCTCTTTAGGATATAGACCTAGTAGTGATATTGCTGGATCAAAGGATATCCATCATTTTATAGCTCTTTAGGCATAGTTCTAAATTGCTCTCTAGAATGATTGGATCAATTCACAACTCCACCAATAGTGCATTAGCGCTCCAGTTTTCCCACATCCTCTCCAAAATTTCTCACTTTCCTTTTTTGTCCTATTAGACAATCTTATAAGTGTAAGGTGGGACCTTAGAGTTGTTTTAATTTGCATTTCTATAATCAATAGTGATTTAGAGCATTTTGAATTATAGCTATAGATAGCTTTGATTTCTTTGAAAACTGCCGAAACGGAACATTTTTAAATGATTGAGGTTTCAAGCTTGGGTGACTGGGAGAATGGTTGAATAATTAGTAGAAATAAAGAATTCGGGAGAGGGATAAGTTTTCAGGGGAAAATGAGTTTGTTTTTTTACTTATGTTAAGTTTGAAAAGATCATGAAATATAAAATGCAGAGACCTCAGAAGCAGACTAAGATAGAAAGGACAAATTTGAATGAGAATGACTGTCCATGCAGTTTTAGAACTCCAATCTTGGGAAAACAATTGGATTCTTGCAACATTGGTCAAAGTAGACAAATTTGTTGTTGTGCAGTCATTTCAGTCATATCCAACTCTTTGTAACCCCATTCGGGGTTTTCTTGGAAGAGATACTGGCGTGACTAGACCTCATGTTTCTGGGCAGCCCCCATCCCACTGTCCTCAGTTCTCCTTGTTTGTTTGCCTAAGCTCTCCTGGGCTGGAAAGATGATTTTCTGTGACTTTTTTTTTAGCTTTCCCAATCAGAATGTAGTCTGGTGCATTTTCTAAGTTGTTGTGGAGGAGCAGTGCTGGATGAGCTAGGCAAAAACATTTCCTCTTCCTCTACCATATTGATTTTGTTCCCCACCCTCAACTGCTCTTAAGATAGTAAGATTCTTAGTTATTTCTTCACCCCTTTAAGAATGTTAGCACTATATCATCACGAATAGTCTTCCAACTTACTAAATGCACATTTTTGGATTTCTCTATATTTTAAAGTTCCTACTATGCTCTAGTCTTTTTTAAAAAATAAAAAAATGGAGGCAGCTGGGTGGCATAGTGAGTAGAGCACTGGCCTTGGAGTCAGGAGGATCTGAGTTCAAATTTCGCCTCAGACATTTGACACATATACTAGCTGTGTGACCTTGGGCAAGTCACTTAACTACAATTGCCCTGCCAAAAAGCAAAAAATAAAATAAAATAAAATAAAAATAAAAAATTCTTGAATGGGATCTGTTTCATTAAAAGTACATCCCCCCGCCATAGAATTATATTCAGTTTTGCAGGATAGGTTATTCCTGGGTAAGCCTATAATTTTTACCTTTTAGAATATTGTATTCTGATATCTCCTTTGTTTTTGGTAGAATTTGCCAGATGTTGTGTGATCCTGACTATACTTTGAACTGCTAATTTCTGGTGGCTTATATTATTTTTTTTCTTTGATGTGAAAGCTATGGATTTTGGCTATGACATTGCTGAAGTTTTCCTTTTGGGAAACCCTTTTTGGGATTTCTTTCAGGAGGAGATCAGAGGATTCTGACTATCTTTACTTTGTCTTCTGGTTCTAATTGATCTATGAAGTTTTCATTTGTCATCTCTTTAAATTTAAAGTATAAATTTAAATATATTTAAATATAAATATAAAGTTATTTAATTAGGTATTTTTATTGTATTTTTCAGAAAGTCCAATGATTCTTAAATTTTCTCTCTTTGATTTGTTCTCTAGGACAGCTGATTTTTAAAATACCAAATAGCTTGGTTTTTTTCTACTTTTCAATCTTCTAATTTTGTTTTAATATTCCTCCTGCTGTCATTGATTTCTGATTGGTCTATCCTAGTTTTCAGGTATTCCATCTCTTGGATATGATTTACAATTTTCTTTTCTAAGCCACTTCTTCTTCCAATTTGTTCCTCAAGCACTTTTATTTCCTTTTTTATCTCTTGCTTCATTTCATCCAGGTACTCATGTAGTCCTTGTTGAAAATCCATTTTTTTCCCTCTGATTCTCTGCTTGCTGTTGTTATGGAGTTAGATTTCCAGTTTTTCCATACTGGATGGTGTTGCCTTTTTTTATCTACTTATGCAATTACTTCCTTCCCCCTCCCCCCTGGCCCTTTTACTTAAGTAATCAATTAAAATCCTCTACCTCTTCTCCTTCAACATTTTTAAAATTTTAATTTTCAGTATCTTTTTTATTTAAAAAATTATTAACCTCATTATCTCCATCTGTCTTTCCTTTCTGACTAATTCTAATCTTTTTATTATTTGATTTATGGGGTGTGTGTGTGTGTGTATGCATACTTTATTAGTCTTTCTATTCCACAGAAAATCAAAGCTTGAAGCACCTGTTTTAGGTTCCCTCTTCTAATTCTATGTTACTGCCTGGTAGATCTTGCCATCTTGACCCCCTATTCAGTTGTGTCTCATTCTTGGAGATACCAGTTCCTGCAGGTGATAGTGAGAAATATCACACCAAGGTTGGAATGTTTCTATCTTCCTGATTATGTAGTTCATTGCTACCCTTTGCTCTTCCCATGATTATTTTTTTCCAGTTGTTAAGAAATCTTATCTCTGGGCCATGCCTTCCCCTTCTGAGTGTCAGTTGTCCCCAGAATCTCTAACTTCTATTCTCTTGAGGTGGAATGAATTGTCTCAACACCAAATCCCTCCAGTTTATATTCACTGTAAGGTTCCCATCTCCCATTATAATCTCTTTTGCTCCATGGGAACATTCTTCAGTAAGACCTCTTCCAAAGACTGAAATGAGATTTCCTCTTTTCCCCTCCCCCCATTCCAATCCCTCACTTTGCTAATTCACCTATTCTCCTCTAGTCCCTCTTCTTCCTGAGAAACTAGAAGAGTCATTTTGCACTTAGTGCTAATGTTTAACTTGATTAGAGTACATTACTTATTCCCCTCTTTTCCTCCTTTCCTCTACTCTTTTACATGCCCTTCCATTTTGTAATTTCTTCACACCCACACTTACACCCACCCACACCCACACCCACCCACCCACACACACACACACAAGATTCACCTCTGGCTGCAGGGTATTGTGAGGTTTAGTTCATGATGTTTAAGACCTGTTTCTTCACTATCTCTTCTTGTATTTAACTTCAGCTTTTAATCTTATGTACTTTTAGAAAGAAATCTCTTAATGGTCTGTCCGTTGTTATTGTCCTTGGTTGCTATTGTTTTAAAAGCAGATTCCAAAATTCAGTGATATCAACAATTTAGAATGGCATAGAAGATAAAACAATCAGTGGATGTGGTGATGAGTGCAATCTCAGACATTTCCCATGATATAATGTGTATCCTTCTTGATTTATATACTGTGTTTGACACTGTTGCCTTCCTCTCATCTCCTAGTTTTTAATCCCACATGTTGATTGCTCTTTCTCAGTGTTCTTTGCTGGCTCATTATTCACATTACACATCCAAAACTGTGGGTGTTCTCCAAGGTACTGTTCTGGTCCCTTGTCTCTACTCTTCCTAAACTCTCTCTGTCTTGGCAACCTCATTAGCTTCATTGGTTTAACTGTCATCTCCCTGCAAATGACTTCTTGATTTACATACCTAGATCCAGACAATTATAAGATTCAGTCACATATTATCTATTGGACATTTCAGACTGGATGTCCTGGAGCCATCTTAAACTCAGCTGAACTGAGGCCTGGTTTCTGCTAAAGCTGGGGTGAGGAGGGGTAGTGGGACAACTTCAACTATGTGGAAACGAAACTCCTCCCCCTGTTTCTTACAAGAATGAGAAGAAATAATTTAGGAATAATTGAACTACTTGAAAGACATGATTAAAAAAAAAGAACCTAGGCATCATATTCCAAGAAATCATTAAAAAAAAAAAACCTTCCAAGATCTCTTAGAACCAGAGGGTGAAGCGGAAATAGAAAGAATCCACTCCTCCTAAAAGAAACCGTCAAATGAAACTTCCCAGTAACATTATTGCCAAAATGTAGAGTTTCCCGGTCTAAGAAAAAATACTACAAGCAGCCAGAAAGAAAGAATTCAACTACTGGACAATCACAAGGAGAATCACACAAGATTTAGTAGTAGCATAAAGGAGAGACAGGCTTGGAATACAATATGCCAGAAGGCAAAGGACATAGAGGTAGCAATCAAAAATAACTTACCAACAAAATTGTGCATAAGCCTTGGGCAGAAAATGAAGCTTTAATGAAATAGAGGGCATCTAAGCCTTTCTGATGAAAACCAAACAAACAAATAACTCATCAGAAACTTTGAAGTGCAAACACAAGAGCCAGGAGAAACATGAAATGGTAAACTTGAACAAATAATCATAAGGGACAAAGCATAGATAAATTGTTTACATTCTAATATGGGGAGATAAAATGTCTCCTCCGAATCCTTTTATTATCAGAGGTCACGGGGGAGTTTCATTAGGCAGAAGGTTTGGAAGTGGTTCTATTATGTCTTGAAGATCTTTCAAAAAGAATGAAAAGAGAAAGAAGAGTACAAGTTGTGTTACATAAATGTGACAAAATGGTTTCAGAGATACCTAGAAAGATTGTATGTACTTAAAAAGTGAAGCCAGCAGAACCAGGAGAACAAGTTATACTTCTGTTTAGCTTTTAAAGTCTTACACAACCTAGCCCCAACTTATCTTTCCAGCTATAGTGGACATTATTCTCCCTTCTTGCCTTCTGTAATTTAATATTGGCTTTTTCTCTCACAAGCTACCACCTCCTCTTACTGTATGTTTGTTCTGGTTTCCCCATAAACCTGAAATGTACTCATCTTTGCCTCCACCTCATAGACTTTCCATTCTTTTAAGACTTCTTTCAAGTACTATCTTCTTAATAAAGCTTTTTCTAATTCCCTCAGATTGCTAGTGCTCCCCCTTCCAAGTTGCCTTCTGTCTATAGTTATTTTAGGCGACACCTAAGTAGCATACTGGTGCTAGATTTGTATTCTAGACCTGAGTTCATATCCTGTCTCAGACACTTAGCTGTCAAATGTGTTGTAGGGTTGATAACAGCACTGACATCACAGGGTGCTTGTGAAGGTCAAATGAGATAACATGTAAAATATTTTGCAAATGTGAAAGCACTATATAAATGCTAGCTATTGTTAACTTCATATAACATGCTTAGATAGATAGACAGATAAATGGACAGATAGATAGATGTACTTATTGTCTGTCTGTTAAAATATAAATTCCTTGCTTTAAAGATTGTTTCATACTTTATACTTGTGTACCCCACACGTAGCACAATGTCTAATACACAGTAGCCATTTAATAAATATTTATTTGTATAATCATGGCAAGACAGGAATTCTACTGTAAGAAAGGGGATCCTTTAGTTGATTTTTTGATAATATTAAGTCCCTGGATGAAGGTGAGAGGGGAGTCTTCATGCAACTCCAACAGGAAATAGGGCTAACCCCTCAGTAGAGGCCTCTAAAGGGGCCAAAATTTGATATTGTCCTCTTGATGTTGCTGTCAGGTAGAGAAAGATTTTGGTTGTTGGACTGAGTGGGTGGTGGTTTATGTTGAATCCAGACACAAATTCAGGTCATAAGACAGGTTGTAGGCAAGAAGCTTATGATCTCTTTGCTTGTTATTACAGATAACTAACACTTGTGATGGCATAGTAGTACAGACCTATCCAGTATGGTCTGATACCTCAGGTTCAAAATTGGAATGAAATGAGATACTCGACAATCAAGAAAAGAGGGTTCACATAGCCTTTGTGGGGCAAAGATATTGAGAGAAAATACAATATTTATTCAGCTAAGTACAATTTTTCTTGCCAGTCTTGTTATTGGTCTGCAGGTCAGGACCTGTGTAACTATTCTTGACCTGCTTTTCTAATCTAGGGCGCCAAGAATTTATGTTAAAGGCTCAAGTCAGTACTCCCCTGAGCTACTTAAGTCTCCATGACAGTTTCAATATTTAATAATTTTGCAAAAAAACTAGCCAAGCCTAAGTGGGGCAGGGATTTGAAATTTTGCTTCCATCACAAAATGAAGACTGTCAACAGTATTGGAGGTTTAATCATCTGAGATGCAGACCTTAGTGTTATTTCTGGTCATTGTGGTAGTTTTTACATCAGGAGATGTACTCTGAACTGCACCTAATATTACTTCCTCTGTGTGGATGATACTTTTTCAAGAAGTTTTTTAAAAATCTCTTTGTTATTTGTATTCAATTCTTCCACCAGGGTTGCATATGTTGTCAGAGTTGTATAAGACTGTGTTAATGGTAGTGATAGGAAAGGAATTCTGTTTTATGTAGGCTTGACTGGCCATTTTGTTTCCATTCCGCCTGGAGCTTAAACAACCAAGAAGAGTAGGTGTCAGAAATTTTAGTGGACTTCCTATTGCCCTATGAGGATTCCTTTATGACCTAGACTTACTGATTTTTATGGTGAATTCAAAGGCAGAGGGGAGTAGTATTTTATTTGAATGTAACCATGAATTGTATCATTTTGAATCTTTTCAACATTGAAGCTGTTTCTATTGGATTTTATGGGCCATGAAGGTCTCATTCCAGTCCTAACCCTGAGCCTCATTAGCTGAATTGGAATGAGTTAGTCCTGTCCTACAATAGGGAGCTATTGTTGTTCAGTCATTTCAGTCATGTCTATTCTTTGTTTTCTTAGTAAACATACTGGAGTGGTTCACCATTTCCTTCTCCAGCTCATTTTACAGATGAAGAAACTGAGGCACACATAGGGTTAAGTGACTTATAGCTAGTAAGTGCCATATTTGAACTCAGGAAGACTCACCTTCCTGACTTCAGACCCAACAATCTATCACTGTGCCACCTAGCTGCTCCAACAGGAAACTAATGAGGACTATATGACCTCATTCTCAATTTTTTTAAACTCATTTTAGTCAAAGAGCTTCCCTGAGGACAATTGGTATTTTGGAAAATCTCAATTCTAACCTTTGCCAATCAGGAATGGCTACTTTCCAGCTATTTAAAAAGGGCATCAACAAAATATATTGCTGTATATATGTCAAACAGACTATATTGACAGAATCACATTGTGTAAAATACAAAATTCACGAAGATTCTCTGCTCTGTCACACTTCAAAAATGTGTGACAAGTTTTTGATGTTTTAGTACACTGATGAATCATTGACCATGGTTCTAGAAATGTGGTTCATGTTTCTAATGGACATCAGATTACGCTGGTGATCATCACTTTGTTGTAGTACTTAAATGACATAATGTACACTGATTTAATAAAAGCATTAGTAAAATAGAACTTCAAGATTTGGCTCTTAATGTGCAGTGGTGATTATATTCTAAATTTGCTAATGTTTTCTAATTCTATGGTACAGCCATCATAAGTTATTAGTTTTAAAAAAAACATTTCGGGTCACACTTATGTAAATGTGCTTTCACTATAATTCTCTGAATATGTATACATATACGGCACACAATTATGGTTCCCTTTAGTACTGTTATTTTTGTTTCCAGTGACATTTCATGAGATATTGCAACATTTAATATTTTTATTAATGAATTCCAGCTCTGCCAGAGATTAGGTGTGGGATCTTAGGCAAAACATTTCACTTTTATGGGCCTCAATTTCTTTATCTGCAAAATGAGGAGGTTGAGTTATATAATCAATAAAGTCCTTTCTAGTCCTAAAATTCTGAATTTATGACTTAGATGAAGATTCAGAAGTAGTTTATCAAACTTTACATGACATGAAAAGCTATGTGAAACAGTTTTTATTTTATTTTAAAAAATCAAGGTTAAAAATATTTCAACAGGTGGGAAGGATAGACCGTAGTTAACATTACATGACTTACCTGGGACAAGCGTAAAGTCTTGCATTTAGGTTCAAAAAACAAATTGCACAAATATAGAATGAGAAGACTAGACTTGAAAGTAATTTATGTAACAAAGGCCTGGGTATCTTAATTGATCACAAGCTCAACAGTGATATATAGTTGCCAAAAATGCTAATGTAACCTTAGGTTGCATCAATAGAAATTTAATGTCCAGCTTAGGAGAAGTAAGAACCCTACTATACTCTGTTTTAGTAGGACCCCATTTGGAGTGCTAGATTCATCTGAGTGCTATATATATAGCGGAAAATTAACAAATTTGGAAGAGATCAGTTTGGGATAACCAGGATGGCAAGGGAATTTAAAGACATGTCATATGAGGAAGAGCTGAAAGATATGGGAATGTTTAGTAGAGAAGAGAAGATGAAAAGGGGACATGATAGATGTCAGAACATTTGAAGGACTGTCTTGTGGAATTGGACTTATTATGTATATTTCCATAGAGCAGAACTACAGAGGTAGAATATTTCGGTTTATTACAAGGAAGAACTGTCCAACAACGGAATGAGCTATCTTATTATGTAGTGAGCCCCAATAAAAGGAAATGTTCAAGACTGTGATTCTATTTTGAGAATGTTTTCATGTTTTTAGTATCTAGGAGGGATTAGATTCCTTTACCTAAAAAATAATCCAGGCTATAGAGACTTGAAACTTACATGACAGACATTGAGGTCATTATAGTTCATTTTTTATGTCACTGCCTACATGTTTCTTTTAAAAAAAAGTATTTTTGCTGTGTAAGTTTTTAATCATTTTTAAGTCTAAAAATGAATCAAACATGTCATCATTCACAGAACACTACAATATTATCAAGGTTGTGAAACAAACCGAGAAAAGCCAAGGTTTATCCTTGTTAGGGCTAAATGTTCCCTTTGTATTTGCTGGCTTCTTTCATAGCCCAAGTTACATAAAAGCTGGATTTTAGTCTATTAATTTTCTTTCCTCCCTCTCTTTTTCCCATATGTGGTTCCTACTTATTTATTATTGTTATTTTTTTCTCCCATCTTTTGCTAACCTTTGACCATACAGCTGTTGTGTACATCATGCTAAATATATAATTGAAAACTGTCTTAAAAAAAATTCAGATGCTCAATAATGTCCAATATCTGAATTTTGGGAACTGTCCAGATAATTGACAGACTTTTCAGGTTTCATTTTGATATTTAGCATCTTCTAGACACAGTTTGAACCTTTTCAGTTTTTCCAAAAATCTGTCCATTCACCCTTGAACATATATCCATCCAGATGTGCACTCAGCTTATGTATTTTGTATCTTTCTTTTGTGTATGACTTTTGCTTGGATTCAGCTGAGTACATTCACACAGAAGGGACAAGAGCTCCACTTCTGTGCTACCAGCTTAGTATAGACCTCCTTCCCACAATATTGCCTGGGGTTGCCTAGCAATCTGACACCACTCTCTGCTGCAGCAGACATACTACTTGGATGGATTTTTCCTATTTTTAATTTGTTTTCTGGATGGGTATTATTTTGCAATCACAGGCTTAGCTCAAGAATATGGCACATGCCCAGTTCAAAACAAGTAGATCTAAGAAAACATGGAGAAGAATCCACATGCTACTGAATGGACTACAACGTTCAACAGCTGTTTCCCTGTTTTGCCTTTTTTTTGCATCCCCCAGCACTTAGTATAGTGCCTGGCATATTGTAAGCACTAAATAAATGCTTGTTGAATGAATGACTGTTGTAATAACTTCTCTGTTATTAAAAGTTGAACAGTCTTCCCACACTCATTTCCCATGCCTTCAGTCCTGCCATCATGGCACTCCAAAGCCTACATGTTGTCAAGAAGTATAAAGAGAATAAAATAAATGTGATGTTGATATGGGGTCTCATGCTGACTGGCTTTCCCTCTGACATTTCTCATTCATGTATAGGAGGAAAGATGCGAGAATTTGCAAGTGGCAAATGCAAATAAATGTCAGAGCTGAAAGCAACAAGGAACCAATGTAAATCTGTATACTTTTAAGTAAGATATGAACCATATTTGTGAAATATATCTAATATAGCAGAAAAAGAGGGGTAGGCAGCATTTGTTGTTGGTCAGTCATGTCTCAACCTCTGTGACCCCATTTGGGGCTTTCTTGGCAAAGATACTGGAGTGGCTTTCCATTTCCTTTTTTTTTTTATCTCATTTTACAGAGGAAGAAACTGAGGCAAACAAGGTTAATGACTTGCCCAGGATCAAACAGCTAGTACATGTTTGAGCCAGATTTGAACTCATGAAGATGAGTTTTCCTGACTCTAGGCCTGGAAATCTACACCCTGTGCCACCTAGCTGCCAGGGAAGCAGTATATCTGCTTTTTAAAAGGGCCTGTCATGTAGCAGAAAAAGCCCTGAGCTGAAAACCAAGCAGAGCTGTGCTCTAGTTCTGACACTGTGGCTTTATGATGGGCAAGTTCCTTTCCCTCTCTGGGTCTGTTTCTTCAGTAATAATGGGAATATACTAGACTTTATCTAAAAAGTCACTAAAAATACTAAGTAAATCAACAAATTAATGAGTGATTTTGAGTCCTCCCAAATATAAGCCATTGATTTTTCTTCTTTATGTGGAAGATTATTAATGAGCTCTTTCAGTAATGTATTCTTCTGGTTCACAATTGTTTTTCTTCTTAAAGGGAAATTATTAGCACAGCTAGGGAGCACAGTGGTTAAAGCACTATACTTGGAGTCAGAGATATTTGAGTTCAAATGCTACCTCAGACAGTCAACTGTGTGACCCTGGGCAAGTCATTTAACCTTTTTCAGCCTCAGTTTCCTCATTTGTAAAATGGGGATAATAAAATCACCTACCTCACATGGTTATTATAAGGATAAAATCAGGTAACATATATAAGGCACTTTGCAAATTAGAAAGAACTATATAAGTAATATTATTATAGTATTAGTAGTCTAAACACCACCTCTATATAAGGTTTTGTGCAGTATATTCAATTTAACAAGATAAAATCCTCCTATATGTAGTATATGCATTACTATCGATAGAAATATATGTGTATGTATGTTATACCTATTATATATGTATGTATTCAATAAATTCAATTCAATAAATATTTATCGAGCATCTGGTAGATGCAGCTTTGTGTAAGGCATGGGGGATACAAAGAGAAAAGTGAAACAGCTTACATTCCACTGAAGGGATACAATAATAATTAAATAAGTTATAAATATATAGAAAATAATTTCAAGAGAGATCTAGAGCTAGTAACTGTGAGAATCAAAAACGGCCTTCTGTTACTTGACCTAACCTTTGAAGAAAGCTTCAAAGATTTTGAAGAATCTCTAACTTCTTTCTTTCCTTCCTTCCTTCCTTCTTCTTTCCTTTCTTTTTCTTCCTTTTTCCTTCCTTCCTTCCTTCCTTCCTTCCTTCCTTCCTTCCTTCCTTCCTTCCTCTTTTTTGATTAATATGTTACAATTTAATTCAAGTATTTGTTAAGTGCCTATTATACCAAGCATTCAAAGACAAAAAAAGAAGTAGCCCCTTGCCCTCAAGGTGCTTATATTCCTTTCTTAAAATAGGTTTTTTTTAATTAATGGAAGTTTAATTTTCTCTTTCTCCCTCCCCTCTCCTCCCCTCTCTATAAATTTGTTTTAACAAATATGCGGAATCAAGCAAAACAAATCCCTTCATTGGCTATGTGTATACATATATGTATATGCAATATACACATATGATATATATCTTTTATACATACATATTCACACAGTACATACATCTCATTCTACACCTTTAAATCATCTCCTCCCTCTTAGGGGATGGGTGCAATGCTTCATCATTACTCTTTGGAGTCATGGCTTGATTGCATGGATGATCATTGCATTGATCATGATTCTTATAGATTTCAAAGCTAGACATTCTAAGGAGTAAGGGTAAGGAGGGAGTGCATTTCAGACATGGGTGAGAACTAATTCAAAAGCATGGAGGTGAGAGGCAGAATGCCAGGTATGGGAAACACCTAATAGACTTATTTGACTTGAATGGAGAGTGTGTGTGAAGGAATAATACAAAATAATACAAATACTGCAAAATAATGCTGGAATAATACAAATAAGGGAGAATAACACAAAATAAGACTGGAAATGTAGGTAGAAGACGTATTGTGAAGGACTAAGGATTTTGTATTTTAATCTTACAGGCAATAGGGAACCACAAGTCAAGATATGCTCCTTGAGGACAGACCTGGTTTTGCCCTTCTTGGTATCCTTACCATTTAGTATAGTGCCTGATATATAATAAGTATTTAATAAATGATTGTTGATTAACTATATATGTATATATAGTTAATCAACTATATATACATATATGTATATATACGTCCATATATATAATAATATATATGGTTTGGAGATCCTTATTCCAACTCCCAATCTCATTGGCAAAATTGTTTCTCAGAGCAAGGCCATATCTCCCCCTCAGGATTCTAGAGATACCCTTGAGGGCCTGTGCTTATTCTTTCTAATGCCATTGGTCCTATCCCCCATTCCATTGTATTCTCCCCAGTTATTAACGCATAGTATCATCTAATCAATCTATATACGTTTGTTTTAACAGAACAATATTTACTGAAAACAAATAGTAAGATCTAAAATGTATACATTCCATGACTCAGAGATACACTTTCAACTATACAACCTTAGTCTCCAGATAAAGTAGGTTCAAATATAAAGTGGTTGCTCTAAAACTCTGTTTCTAGTAATATTGTAAGATTTTCCAAATATATCCTTAAAGAGAAATAATGAAAATTTATTGGGAATTGTGGACATTAGGATATAAAGCTCCAAAATTGAATCTAGTCTCACTCCCTTAACAAGATCATGGTGCACTAGTTCTAAAGCAAGTGATAAATGCTCTTAAAATTAGAAAGAAAAGAGGTAATGGGGAGAGTTTTTGTAGAAAAGTTCTTCATTAAAAGTCTCATTTCTAAGATACTTAAAGAATTAATCCAAATTTATAGGACTAATTGCCTAATGGTCAAATGATATGAACAAGAAATTATCTAAGAAAGAAATTCAAGCTATCAGTAACCATCTAGAAACATGCTCCAAATCATTAATAATTAGAAAAATGTAAATTTGAGCAACTCTGAGAATCCACCTCACATCCATCAAACAGGCAAACAAAAAAAGGAAAATGACAAATATTGGAGGAGCATTGAGGAAGCAGGAACATTAATGCCTATTGTTGGTGGAGCTGTGAACAAATATAGCCATTCTTAAAAGAAATTTGGAACAATGGCTAAAATGTTATTAAATCTTGCATGCCCTTTGACACAATGATACTGCTACTGGGCTATACTCCAAAGAGACCAAAGAAAGAGGAAAGTTACCTATGCACAAAAAAGATATTTATCACAACTCTTTTTGTAGTGGCAAAGAACTAGAAACTAAGTCCAGCAACTGGGGAGTGGCCAAACAATTTATGGTATATGATAACATATGATATTTATTTATGGTATATGATAACATGTGATAACAGAATACTACTGTACCATAAGAAATGGGGAAAAAGGATGGTTTCAAAAAAACCTTGGAAAACATAGGAACCAATGCAAACTTCTGATCATAATACTGGACCAAAATTCTAGAGGACCAATGATGAATGGACTTAGGGTACTGAATGAGACATATGAACAATGCAGGAATTTTTTTTTGCTTGATGTTGCATATCTGTATCAAGAATTTCCTTTTTTTCCCCTCTGCCAGGGGAAGGGGGGGGCAGTTAGAGGGAGAGAGAAAATAGATTTTTAATTGAAAAAATTAAAAATGCAAGTGAAGTTTGCTTGCCAAATTTTTATTGTGTCATGTCTTAAACTTCAGCTAGTGCTTATCCTGCAATAAGAATACAAAATGATTACCAAAAAATTATTTTACAGAGGTGGATAAAATAATAACAAAATACATCTGGAAGAACAAGAGGTCTAGAATATTTAGGGTATTAATGAAAAGAAATGCTAGAGAAGGTGGCCTTGCCATACCAAATATTAAACTGTACTATAGAGCAGCAGTCATCAAAACTACCTGGTACTGGCTAAGAAACAGACTTGGGGATCAGTGGAATAGGATAAGTACACAAGGTGGAGAAGTCAATGACTATAGCTATCTACTCTTTGATAAACCCAAAGAGGACAGCTTCTGGGCTAAGAATTCACTATTTCACAAAAACTGCTGGGAAAATTGGAAAGTGGTAGGGAAGAAACTGGGCATAGACCAATATCTTACACCATACACCAAAATAAAGTCAAAATGGGTTCATGATTTAGGAATAAAGGCTGAAACTATAAGCAATTTGGGAGAGCAAGGAATAGTTTACCTATCAGATTTATGGAAAAGAAAAGAATTCATAGCCCAACAAGAGATAGAGAGCATTACAAA
>CM053626.1:161777574-161809371 GCA_028646595.1 Phalanger gymnotis | reverse complement strand
CCATTTTATTGAAAGTCCATATTCTGCCTTGGAGCATTCTACTCAGTTTTGCTGGGTAGGTGATTCTTGGTTTTAATCCTAGCTCCATTGACCTCTGGAATATCATATTCCAAGCCCTTCTATCCCTTAATGTAGAAGCTGCTAGATCTTGTGTTATTCTGATTGTGTTTCCACAACACTCAAATGGTTTCTTCCTGGCTGCTTGCAGTATTTTCTCCTTGACCTGGGAGCTCTGGAATTTGGTGACAATATTCCTAGGAGTTTTCTTTTTGGGATCTTTTTCAGGAGGTGATGGATGGATTCTTTCAATTTCTATTTTGCCCTGTGGCTCTAGAATATCAGGGCAGTTCTCCTTGATAATTTATTGAAAGATGATATCTAGGCTCTTTTTGATCATGGCTTTCAGGTAGTCCAATAATTATTAAATTCTCTCTCCTGGATCTCCATTCCTTTGGTTCTGTTTGATAATATCTTGATTTCTCATCAAGTCACTAGCTTCCACTTGCTCCAATCTAATTTTAAAGGTAGTATTTTCTTCAGTGGTCTTTTGGACCTCCTTTTCCATTTGGGTAATTCTGCCTTTCAAGGCATTCTGCTCATTGGCTTTTTGGAGCTCATTTGCCATTTGAGTTAGTCTGTGTTTTAAGGTATTTTCTTCAGTATTTTTTCGGTCTCCTCTAGCCAGTCACTGACTTGTTTTTCATGGTTTTCTTGCATCACTGTCATTTATCTTCCCAATTTTTCCTCTACTTCTCTAACTTGCTTTTCCAAATCCTTTTTGAGCTCTTCCATGCCCTGAGACCAGTTCATGTTTTTTCTTGGAGGCTTTTAATGTAGGCGCTTTGATTTTGTTGACTTCTTCTGGCTGTATGTTTTGGTCTTCTTTGTCACCAAAGAAAGATTCCAAAATCTGAATCTAAATCTGAGTCTGTTTTCACTGCCCGGCCATGTTCCCAGCCAACTCACTTGACCCTTGAGTTTTTCATTGGGGTGTGACTGCTTGTAGAGTAGAGAGTACTTTGTCCCAAGCTTGTGGGGCTGCGCTGTTATTTTCAGAGCTATTTCTACACAGGAAGCTCTGCCACAACAGCACTACTCCTCCCCCAAGAACTCCCGCTCAGATCTGCCACTTCATTCCTCCCATCAGGTAGGCCTGGGGCTGGAAGCAAGTGCAGCTGTAGCTCTGTAAGCAGTCTCAGAGCTGTATCATTTCTGCTGCCCCGGGGCAGTGGCAGAACTGGGAACTCCTTTCACTCTGCCCCAGAGTCTTTGTTGTTGGTGGATTGAGAAGTCTCGTAACTGCCACAGCTCACTGATTCAGGGTGCTAGGGCCTGTTCTGCCCAGTTCTCTCTCTGGTTGGTCTGGGCACGGCTCATGCTGGGCTCTGTTCGGCTCAGCTCCCAGTTCCATGCGATAGACCTTACCCTGCACCCATCCAGGCTGTCTTGGCCTGGAGCCCTGCTTCTTTCTGCTGTTTTGTGGGTTCTGCAGTTCTAGAATTTGTTCAGAGCCATTTTTTATAGGTGTTTGGAGGGATCTGGGGGGGAGCACAGGCAAGTCCCTGCTTTCCAGCCACCATCTTGGCTCTGCCCCCCACATTACATTCTTTACATCACTGAGGTCATTGCGTAAAATGCCCTCCTGCTTCTGCTCACTTTAGTCTGCAGCAGTTGATAAAAATTTTCCCAAGTTTCACAGAATCTGTTCCTTTTATAATTTCTCTTTTTAATTGATTTTTAAAAAATTATCAAGCACTTATTATTTTCGCTTTCCCAAATCACTCCCCTCACTGGAAGAAGAAAAATAAAACCTTGTAACAGATAAGCATAGTCAAGCAAAACATACTCTCATATTGATCATGTCGAAAATGTGACCCATCTTACATATTAGTCCATCATCTCTCTCAGGAGAGGGGTAGCATGCTTCATCATGGAATTATTATTGATTACTGCATTAATCAGAGTTAAGTCTTTCAAATTTATTCATTTTTTATGTTGTGGATACTATTGTATAAATTACTAACTTGATTTTGTTCACTTCACTCTACATCAGTCCCAGGTTTCTCTGAAATCATCTCTTTCTTCATTTCCTACAACACATTAATATTCTATTATCTTTATATACCATAATTTCATTGGTCATTCTCCAATTGATGGGCATCCCTTTAGTTTCCAGTTATTAACTACAACAAAAAATGCTGCTACAAATTTTTTGCAATGTAGTTCCCATTCCTCTAATGTTGACCTCTGGAATATATTCCTAGTAATGGTATTTCTGGGTTGAGTATGCACAGTTTATTGGTTTGGGGAATATAGTCCCAAATTGCTTCCCAGAATATTTGGACCATTTCACATTTCTACCAATGGAGCATAACAGACTATCTTCCCATACACTCTCTAACACTTGACATTTTCATTTTTGTCAACCTGATCAGAGTCAAATAGAATCTCAAGCATTGAGGCAGCTAGGTGGTGCAGTGAGTAGAGCACTGGCCCTGGTGTCAGAAGGACCTGAGTTCAAATCTAGCCTCAGACACTTGACACACTGACTAGCTGTGTGACATTGGGCAAGTCACTTAACCCCAATTGCCCTGCCAAAAAGCAAAAATAAAAAAATAGAATCTCAAGCATTTTAAAATCTGCATTCCTATTATTATTAGTGATTTGGAGTGTTTTTCATATGGCTGTTGATAGCTCACCTTTCTTCTTTTGAGATCTGCCTTTTAATATTCTTTGAAATTTATGTGACATTGGGTAATCATTTAATCACTTTGGGTCTCAGTTTCTTGAAATTGGATTAGAATAACTGAAAGGCCTCTTCTAGTTCTAAATCTGTAATAATCCTACACTTCTTTAATCATATCATTTCTAATTCCAGGAAGTTTTCATAACATCAAGCCTAAATTTACCTTTTTGCTACTTCCACACAGTGTTCCGGGTTCTTTCCACTGGGGCCATACAAAATAAGTTTAAGCCTTTCTACACACGACAACCTTCATGTATTTAAAAACAGTTATTATATCCACACCTCCCCCAAGACTTTTCTTTTCTAGGCTAAGTATCCCTGGTTCCTTCAAATAATCCTTATGTGATAGATTCATGGACCTTTGCCATCCTGGTTGCATTTTTCTTTACATTTTCCAGCTTATCAATGGTATTCTTGAATTATGGGATCCAGAATTGAATATAACACTTCAAAAGAGATCAGGTAAGGGCAGAGTACAGTGTTACTCCCTTATTCTCAGATGTTATACCTCTCAATCCAGCCCAGTAATGCATTAAAAAAGAAAATTGGAGCAGCGGATGCTCTTTTCCAGTCTTCTTGTATGTCTTAACATCTGACAGTTCTTTTTTGTATCTGAGGATATGGTTTATAAAGGCCATGTATCTTGAATCATCCATGGTAACTGGGTTATCTCTTACTATCTCTTTATTTTGTGATTTGGGGATCAATTACTTGTTAAACAGTTTTGTGCTACAATGCTCAGTGCAATGGTCATTCTCCCTTACAAATGAATTAGAAGCAAAATAGGAATTAAGCAGTTCTGTTTTGTTATCATACATGCATCCAACCCCAATTAAGAAGTCCACTCCATAGGCATGTGTAGTAGAGCATGGATAGGACATGCTAATATACCCTGGCGCATAACATTTCCCATTGGCCTTCTCTCTTCCTTTCCAGGAATTTCCCTTTGGAGAAGGGCCAGTAGGAGTGTTCCCCCACCAGCATACATGGTCCATGCTCTATCCATATCTATTGTCTCTTTTTTATTTCTCCTTTTTCTCTGAATATAGCCTTACAAACAAATGTTTTAGGTGTCCTAATCTTCCCTTGCTAGCATTAACTCTTTTAGAAGTTTACCAATTCTGGCTATTTTTGTAGAACTATGCCATGCTCTTATATTTATCCTGTCACCTTCATTTCTTTTAAAAATCTAACTTCAGTAGATGAGTTCCTTGTGCATCCACATTGGTATCTTGAAAATAATGCCATTTTTCTTCTTCATTGGAATTTTTTCCTTTGTCTTCAAATTCCATTTTTGAGCTGACTTCACCAGTAGAATTTTAGTGTAGGGAATCCACCTTAACTTTCCTCTGAACCCTTTGAAATCTGCTTTCCCATAATCTAGAGTATATGTCAGACTACTCCTCTATTCCTTTCCTTAATTTTAGGAGAAAGTAGTCACTTCCTCCCAGAATTCTGATTATTTTTATCCCAATCATCACTTCCTCTTTGTTCCTGAAAATGATATCCAGAATAGAATGTTCCTTGATGTTTCCTTCACCTTTTGAAGGATGAAATTATCACCATGGCAAGTCTAACCTCATCTATTTCCTTTTTCTGTCTAGCTGACTCATAACATATTCCAGTGATGCAAACAATTCCTCTTTCTCTCTCTACTGACCATGACTGGAGTTTTCTTCATCATACTTGCCTGTCCCCTATAGAAAGCCCACTATAAACTGCCCTGAGTACAGAGGTATTTTGGAACAAAGAAAGTTTGGAAGCAAGGAATGTTTGCAATTCCTGGTTCCTGGTTTTCCCCAGTGAGTATATTTTCTTAATACACAATGGTAACTTCCCTCCACAGTTAGTTTCTTTTGAATAAGGTATAAATTATATTTCATTTATGAGTTTCATAAAGTCTCAGTGATGACCTATGAAGTCAAACGTGCTTCTTTGTGTTAGGACATCTAGTCTCTCTGGCTTGTTGCCTGAACTTTGGGCATTTATGAATAGCTATTTGAAGTTAGGCACTTTAGCACAAATTGTTTTGGATTTTGTCTGCTGTGAACTAGGTGTCTGTGGTGTTAGGTACTTAATGTGGTATGTAGATTGATTGATTGTCATACAGAGAACAATATAAAAACTTTACACCAGTGGATAATCAAATATGTACTGTATAATTGACTCGCTGAGGTTGTTTGTCCTTCATTCTTAAGACTACTTTGAAGGAGGAAGCAACTGCAGAACCTACCACTTAAGAAATGGAGGAGTCTTTGTTTTTTTAACGGTAAGAGTTAGCATTTCTACAACACTTTAAAGTCTGTGTGGTGCTTTACATGTATTATCTCATTTTATCCTTAGTAGTTGCTATTAATTAGCCCCATTTTACAGATGAGGAAATTGAGGAAGAGGTTAAATGACTTTCCCAGGGTCACACAGCTAGTGTCTGAGGTCACATTCAAACTCAGGTCTTCCTCACTCCAAGTCCTTTGCTTTATTTACTACACCACCTAGTTGCTTTCTTTCTTTTTCCCATGACAGATTTCCCCCCTTCAGTTCCCATTATTCTTCCTAGAATTGAAGAAAAGAATAACCAAAGGCCAGAATTTGAAGAAAGAAATCAGTAGGGTGCTGAAGATATTGGAGACAGGGTTTATTGGAAAATTCCAGTAATTATGGACAAAAGTCACTGTCACTTTGTCCAGATCTACAACTTCTCTCTCTTCCTTCACATAAACAATTACATTCGTTGGTCTATGGACCCTGCCCAAACCAGGAATTGGGTTGGCCCATACCCTCAACTTACCTTTTCTAAGATTATGGAAATTTAGTAACCTTACTAGCCTGCTTACTGCTAGCTCCCTTTAATTAATATTTTCCTTTTCCTTTCTGCCTTCATCTGATGCTAAACTCGAGCAGCTATGCATTTAAAATTTCTCCCTCCACTCCTCATTTCCTGAATTGGTCAGCACTGGGAAAGTCAGCTCATGGAATGACTTACGTAGTCTGGCTAAAATTCATTTAGGAGCTCTGTATCCCTAGATTAAACGTCATGAATTGGGACTTTGAGGTCCTCATCCTCAGAAACCTTAAAGCAGATAGAAGTGAGGGTATCTCTCAAAGGAATAGGCTACAGACTGAAACTCTGCTATGTATAATTGGGTCAAAAGAAACCAGCAACTCTTAATTTTAGGGAAGAGTGCTAACCTGACCCTAGACATCTCTTCAGCCCCCTTCTCCAAAGTCATTAAATCAGCTGGGGAAACTAGAGGCCAAATCATACACATTAGACTGGAAGTGGAGTGGGACTGAAAAAAAGAGTTTTAGCTAAACCTCTTCCTAGATTTTCCTCTGCTTGTCCAGGAAAGAAATCCAGGAAAATGAATCTGCTCTGCAGATGGTTTGGCCCTAACTCCTCTGGAAATCTTTCTGGTGGGTGAACTAGAAGGAAATGTTGATGCTGGTGCGAGAAAGTCAAGGCATATTTGGATGGGGGAAAGGTGTGTGTGTAAAATCAGCCAGAACAGGGTTTCACATCTGTCCAGTTCCCCAAAATAGGGGCGGGGAGTCTTTTCTGGCATGGATGATAAAAAGGAGGGGGAGTTTGGGGGCAGACTATGGAGATACTTGGAAGTGGCGACTGAGGGCTGGCATGTACAGGGTGCGTTCTTTACGTTGTGCGTTACTGCCTCCGCTGAAGCAAACTGGGGAGCCTAAGAAGAGACCGGGTGGTGATGGGGGCGGTGAGAGAGAGAACGCCACTTGGTGGAGGATGGGGATGAGAGGAGCTCCTGGGAGCAGATCGGGAAGATCCAGTCTTTCCTGGTTTTTCCCCTTAGGCTTAACTAAAGCCTCCCAGTTTCAGAGGTGCCTTCCTTACTCCTCGCCCTACCCATCACCTGCCTCAAAGCTTCTCCTCTAGGCAGGTGCAGAGGTGCCTGCCTCTCGCAGCGTTGCACAGCACGTGCGCGCCACTCGTCACCTCCTCCTAGTCCTCGCACGCCCTGGGACTGGCCGCTCCCTCTCCTCCGCCCCCTCTCCTACACGGTCTTCCTTTACCCTCCCTAACCCCGGGACCCCTCCCTCGTTGGGCGGTGCGCGCGCTACACTCGCGCGGGTGCTGCGCGGGAGCTGCTGCTGCCACTGCTGCGTGCTCCTGCTCCTTCCCCTCCTCAGCAAAGCGAAAGATACAGGGAGGGAGAGGGGGAAAGAGAGAGAGAGAAAGGGAGGGAGCCAGGTGTCTTGGAGCTTTCCTGGGGCAAGCTGCGCTCGCTCCGGCGTTGTGCCTGGCTCTGGACCTCCATCCCGAGCCATCATCCCCAATCCGAAAATCCGCCTCAGCTCCCAACCAGGACCCCAGTCTCCTTCCCTCCCCAGCTCCGCGGGCTCCTTCTCCCGCTTCTCTGGCCAACGAAGCCCAGGCTGCTGGGCATCTCTCCCGCTGCACACGCTGCACACGAGTCGAGTCGCGTGGTAGGCTACAGAGCCGAGATCCGCTGCACCCTCTGCCGCCTCCGCCTCCGCCTTCGCCTTCGCCTTCGCCTCCTCCTCCGCTTCCTGCGGCCGGCAAGGCTCTCCCAGTCCCTCAGAGGGGGTGCCTTCTCCGGACACTTTGAGGGGGTGGGGAATGCAGCTAGGGGATGGCAGTGCGTCTCCCCTCACCTGCCGTTGGGAACGCTGAGACCGTGAGTAACAGCAGCGCCCCCCGGCCAGCCGCTTCGGCTCCGGATTCATATTTTATTGGTTATTATTATCTTTGGGGGTGAAAGAAGAGAAGGGAAAACATGGAACCTGGGGTAGGAGATGCACCAAGGGATGGGGGTGAGTGGAGGAGGAAGAAGAGGAAGAGAAGAAGGAGGAGGGAGAGGAAGACGAAAAGGGACAACCCGGGCTTTGGAGAGGGAGACGGGGAGACGGAGGGACCGGGGGTGGGGATAGGATGCTGAGCACAAGGGATATAAATGGGGGTGGGCATTGCATCCAGGGACGCGAATGCAGGAAGTGATTGGGGGGCGGGGAAGAGAATTGAGGGACTAGAGGGATTCTCAGAGGTCTAAGGGCTGGAGAGCTGGGAGATAGCAGGGACAGATGATAGGTGTTGAAGGGGAGGGCATCGCAGCTTCGGGAGGACAGCGCCCTGAAGGGTTAGGGGGTCACACAGACTCCTGTCTCTCGAGGTCGTAGGTTCACTGGGATGATGGCTCGGGGGCAGGGAAGCGGAGGAGCAGGTTTTGTGAATGGAGAAGGAGCGGCTGGCGTGAGGTGCTATCTCCGGGTCTGGTGGTGTTCCATGCTAAGCTGGATCCTTCCTCTTCGTTTGCTCCATTCAGATGTCGGGGCAGTCCCGGGCACAGGGTGCCGTGGCAGCGGTGGAGGCTGCACAATACCCTGCGCACGGGGGAATTCCCTTTGAGGGATGGGGGGGTGAGGGGGAGGGGAAAAAGAGAAATCAATTCTCCTGTTTAAGGGATTTGTCAGAGGGGAGACCAGCTTTTGGGGAGTGGGTTGCGGAGAAGGAGAGGGTCATCTTAGGTCAAAGCTTGAGACTTTTATTTTTGGAATGAGCCTACTAAAACGGGACATAGCCTACCTCTCGTTCCCTCAAATAACGAAAGGAAGAAAATCCCTTGATGCTGCCATCTCTGGGAGATTTTTAATGGGGGGAAGGGGAACCCCTCTCAAAGGACATCCGCTTAGGTTGGTGGGGAGAAGGGTTACATGAAACAGGGATATAACCAAAGGGTGTTAAGTGGGTGTTGTTGGGCCAGGAGGGTGTTGTTGATTGAATATTTGCTGGCAGCCTGCGATTCAGGCGGCATTGGGCACCCACCAATTCCTAAAGAGAACAGCTGGATCCTAGAGTGCAAAGAGGGAGAGGGAGAGAGTGAGTCTGCGTGTGTTTGTGTCAGGGGATGTCTATCTCATGAGGAGGGATTGGGGCATTCGTGGCGACCTTTGTAAAAACGTTCGCATTTCCCTCAAGAGGGTCTTCTGGTACAAAGATATACCGGAGTTTTGCGAATGCCGTTGGGGGCTCCTTAATCTTGCTCCTCGAAGATTTTAGCCCTTTACTTTGGGGAGGAGGGGGTGGCCAACTAGACCCATTCGTCTAGGGAGGTTTGGAGGAGCTTGGGGACAAGAGCTAAACTGTCGCTCCGACCACGTTTAAACTTTCTGCTTCAACGACCCTTGGGAAAGCGGCTCTGCTTGGCCAGCCAGGTTCATTTTCAGTTTGGAAGGGAACCACTTTCCGCTGGCTTCTCCTACCTAGTTTTACTTGTTCGTTGATACTCTCCTACCTATTGACATTGGGAGGGTTTGGGAGAGCGCCGCGCAAAGCCGTTTTTTATTGTTTCTTCTGCAGCCACAGAAGAGCAGAGGTGCTGCTGTGCAGAATACTAATATTGCGGGGCTCGGAGCTCTGCAATGCTCGCTCGGGCTGGGGACGCGGGAGAAGTGGGGGCAGGATGCAGAGGTGGGGGCGGGGTATCTGAGGGTTCCACCAGCCCCAGATCCCGGGGCAATCATCTGCTTATTATTACTCTACTTGCTACCAGGAGCCCGCAGTAAGCTCTTGGTCTGAGTGATAAATTGGCCTGGATGGGTAGAGGGGGAAAATACTATTATAAAGAATGTATGGAATAGCCTTTCCTCAACCCCTAAATGAGAGCTGCGGTAGGAGATGCCAGAGCCGTGGATCACACTACAAGATAGCTTAGTGTGCACAGCATGAGCACAGGAGTGGCTTAGGTCGAAGGATGTTTGAGAGAACGCATATGTTGAGGGTTGTGGGAACCCACACTTGAGGAAGGATGTAGGGGACAAAATGAGGAGTAGAGAAAGCCAGTTTGTGTCTGGGAGTAACAAATCTTTCCCCACCCCCTATCCTCCACGCATGACTGGCTGGCATTGGGGAGATTCAGGTGTTTGCAAGAGAACCAAGTACATTTATGATGGGGTTTTTGTTTGTTTTTAAGAAAAGCTAGTGAAAGAGGTCCAGAGCGTAGGTGAGAGGTGCTTAGGTCTAAAGTCTGAGGCATAGCTGAACTCTGGCTTGGAGCAGAATTCAAGGAAAGAAATATGGGATTGAAATCCCTCCTTCAGTGTTCACTGAAAAGGTGCATGAAGGTGCGCTTCTGGAATCTAATTTCCTGTGAGAAAAGTCGAAATCCAGAGCTAGTGGGCCCACATACCCGATCCCACACTCTGGTACTTTCCACTGAGGACGCAGTATTTAATTAATTGAATGGTGCCATTTAATAACTGTGTTTCAAATCGGAAACTTGCTTGGGCTTTTTGCTGGTCTGCTAAAAATAAATAAATAAAATGGATAAACGTTCCGGCAGAACCTGCTCATTAAGTTTACATTATGGATTCTTAACGGATGTCTTAATTAGTCTGTGTTGTTAACAGGGATATTACACTAATTAAAATCGGACCCTCCAGGTGAACGTAAATTGTAAAGGGAAAAAAGTGGCAGTAAAAGCGCTGGATCATTAGAGGGAAGACTGAGCGTGAGGATTGGGAAGGAAGATGGGCCCCCCTTGCTCTAGCTGTCTGGTCCCATACTGTAACCAGTAGGAGTTGGCTAAGTTCAGGGATGTTTGTTTCATGTGATTTGAGGTCCTGGGGCAGCAGTTGGATGGGGTGTATGTCTTCGTTTTCATTTTGACCTTAGCCCTGAGACCTTTGAATTCTTTACTCTTTCAGAATTTGCCATAGCTCAGGGTTAATTGCGAACCAGGCAATCACAAGCCCAATGCTTTGTAAGTGTGTAGGAACACGGAATTCCTCTTGCTTCCTAGTCTAGCTGCAGGTCGAAGATTTAGCCTAATTTAGGCTGTGACAGGCAGTCAGAGAGATAAGAGTTTAATATTACTTGAATCCCCCAGTTCATCTTCGGAGGGGCCATAGCTGATGTCGGGCTGCACTTAAGGCAGGAGATGGGGAAATGAAACAGAGGCAAAATACATACTGTTGTTTCTTGTCTGCAACCTAAACTCACCTCTCTCTCACCCCTATATGCAAACGTTCTGAACAGTTGAAATTGTGATCGTGAAGGGTGTGTTTGAAGGGGAACAGATCACCATAAGGCAATGTGCAAATTTAGATGAGTGAAAAGAGAAAGAGTCTTCTTAGATTTATGTGCTGTGATTATATGTATGAGCCTCATGATTTTTTAAAAAGTATTCACAAGCAGAGACACAGCCTCCTTTCTGAGTCATTGCCTAACACCAGCAATGTCCTCCAGCCCTCAAACTGAGCCTGGGCTATGACCTAGATTGCCCTAGGAAGGACACCGCTTTTGTTTACAGAAGTAGACAGTGAGTATGGAAATGCCTTTTCCTGGCTTCTGCCTCATTCTCTCTTAGTTCTCTGGAACTTAGGGAGGCTTCAGATCATTCTGGTGTCCCATCCCCCCCCCCCCCACAAGGAAGCAAAGGAAAGCTGATCTTATCCCTTCTATATATTCAGGCAAGCAAGGCACTGGGAGATTGTTGCATGCATAGCTTTTTGGCCTATCTCTCAGTGTGAGCTGTCACCATGGTTGGTAGATTCTCTTACCTAACATATGGATGAGAGACAGACACCAGGTACTGAGGAATAAAGATGTGCATCCAAGGCTTGGTCAGCACTCCTAACCACTTCGATGTATAATGTTGTCTCTTGCCATTTGGTATGGAGCAAATCATTCATATCAAGGACAGAGCTGAAGGGCCCATATACTTTTTGCTCATGTAATCTCACTATGACCATTGAGGGCTTGAGATATCCTGTCTTCTCCATCCTCAGAGTGGGATTCTCAAACTTTGGGGAGAGTAAGATAACCCATTAGGTTGTTGTTCAGTCATGTCCAACTCTTCCTGACCCCCTTCGGGATTTTCTTGGCAAAGATATTAGGTTGGTTTGCCATTTCCTTTTCCAGATCATTTTACAGATGAGGAACTGAGGCAAACAGGTTAAGTGGCTTGCCCAGAGTCACATAGCTAGGAAGTGTCTGAAGCCAGACTCGAACTCAGAAAGATGAGTCTTCCTGACTCCAGGCCCCACACTCTAGCTACTGGGCCATCTAGCTATTGTTTAGTTGTTTTGTAGTCAGAGTACATAGGCTCAAATTCTGTCTTCTTCATCTGCTAGTTAAGTGATCTTGAGTAAATAACTTAAGAACCTCCAAGCCTCAGTTTCCTTATCTGTAAAGTAACATCCCCTCCTGAAATTGTTGATTGTCAAAATAGAACCTATTTGAAACATCTAAATGTAAGTCTAAAGACAGTAAGTTGTACATAAAGTATTCACTTGCATTGGTGGAAGGAATTTCTCCACCTAGATGGATGAAATCACAGATCCAGTCTCTACCACCGTATTAATGTAAGATTTTGTTGTTGTTGCTGAGGCTTTTGGTAATGGAAGTTGAGTATAGGAAAGATGCTACATGGTAGAGATAGAAGATAGACTTAAAGCTGGGAGAGGTACATCTGGTACACCAAAGTACCCTGGTGATCTGAGGGTTGGGAGAAATAAAAAATGATAGCTTTTTTAGGTCTTGGTTAAATTGGCAAAGTATTGTTGCCAGGAGAATTTCCAATTCTGTATCCTAACTAGGCATAGCCTGTGTCTGCACAAAAGGGAGGGGCAAGGAGAGCAAAGGGAATCTCCAAAGATCCATCCAAAGAGATGAGTTATACATAGTATGGAGCAGCAGGGGCAAAAGCTAAATTGAAATGTCATCATTGTTTTTGTTTTCAGTGGTTGCAGTATGGGGAGTACCGTTCTCTCATATGTCTTCAGTTTTTGGTTGGTTGTCTTTCAGTGTTTATTTATTTTCTCGCTCCTGCTTGATACTCTGTTATGAAGACAAATGGAACCTGACATAGAGCTGTCATTTGGTGAGGATTTTTTTTATTTTTAAACATGTGAAGGGGAAAAGCCATATTGTAACTTTTCTTTCTACCTTGAAAACAAAGACTCATCCTAGAAACCTGGATTTCCCCAAATCCCTACAGCACGTATTTTCTTTTCCACAAGGCACTGGCTTTTTAAACAAGATCCCATTTGTATCCAAATCTTTTTTATTAGGTATAATATTTTCCCCCTTTATTTTCTACAATATTATAGTCTTTTCACAAGCTCATGAAACATTCATGCAGCCTAAACATGTGTGCCTCTGCCTCTGTGAAGTAGGATCCCTTCTGCTATATCACTATCTCCATTTTATTTATGTCTTGGCTTTCTATCCCTGCCTATACCTAACTCCAAGCCTTTTCTCCTCTGTGTGTGTGTGTGTGTGTGTGTGTGTGTGTGTATGTATGTATGCATGTATGTATGTATGTGTATACACAATATGTGTGTCTTTCTATGTATACATGTGTATATACATATGCATATATCTTTATCGACTTCTTTCTATTTTTTCATAGGATATGATATGCACACATATTCCAAAATATATTCGTTTTGGTCTGGACTTCTTTCGTCAGTCTAGGGCTTTTCTTGTGGGGAAACTCCCTCCATTAGTGTAAATGGAAAACTCAACTTTAAGTCTGTGAGAGAGAGAGAGAGAGAGAGAGAGAGAGAGAGAGAGAGAGAGAGAGAGAGACAGTGTGTGTGTGTGTGTGTGTGTGTGTGTGTGTGTGTGTGTGTGTGTGTGTGTGTATACTTCCTGGTTCAGATAGTATCTCTTTTAAGATGAGGCAAGTAGTGTAACTATTATGTTAGCTTTACAAATGAGGAAACCAAGGCTCAGACCCATCAGAAAACTTGCCCATCATCACTCAGTAAGTGGCAGAGCCAAGAATAGAACCCATATGTTATGAGTCTGTTTAAAAATCAATAAATTTCTCTCTACAAAGAAGAATAGCATATGAAGAAAGGAATCTTCACTATGTACAGCTTTTGGGGGGTATATTTCAGACTTAAGAGGATAGCTCTAGTATTGTCTAGCTGGCCTCCAGCTCCTCTTCTGAGCTTCCTTTTGCTCCCTTCAATTTTAAAAATGATTTGTGGATGTCCTTTTCTTTCTTTTCGTCCTTAAAAAAGTATCAGTATAACTTTTACCAACCCCGCAATAGCTGTGGTCCCTGAAATAAAGGAAAGATCAAAGTACTTCCTTATAATAATTAAGTGTACCATGCAAAGCAAACCCACACATGAGCTGTATTTGAAAATGTATATTTTATTGTACACCTTGAATCCATTACTTCTGCCAAGAGGTGGGAAGCTTGGTTTATCAGCCTTCTGTTGTTATGGTCAGTCATGGTATTGATCATAGATCTTAATTAAGTCTTTCAGAGTTGCCTTCCTTTAGTGTAAAAATCATTGTAAAAATTGTTCCCCTGGTTCTACTCACTTTACTCTCCTTCCCAGGTTTCTTTGAACCTATCTCTTTAATCATTTCTTATGGAAGAATAACATTTTATTACATATATATGCCATAATTTGTTCAGCTCTTCCCCAAATGATGGGTACCCACTTTGTTTTCTAGGTTTTTTTTTTTTATTACAACAAAAAGTGCTACTATTAATGTTCTGTAGTGAATTTTGTCTTCTTTCTTTGATCTCTTTGGGTATGCCACCTCTGTATTAGTAATGGCATTGCTAATTCAAAGGGTTTGCACTTTTGGGGTATAGTTCCAAATTATTTTTCAGAATAGTTGGACTTCTTCACAGAACTATCAACAGCTCATTAGTGTGCCTGTCTTCCCCTAGCCCATCCATTGATGGTCATTTTCCATTTTTGTCGGCTTTGCCAATCTGACAAGTGTGATATGGAGCCTTCAAGTGGTTTTACCATGCATTTTCTTATTTGTGATTTGGAAGATTTTTTTCTGATGGTTGTTGATAACTTGCCTTTCCTCTTTTGAGCATTACTTGTTCATATCTATTGAGGGGTAGCTAATTTTTATTAGCTAACATTTCCCTATATAGCTTAGATTTAAGACTTTTATCAGAAAATCTTGGTGGAGTTTTCCCCCCCAGTTAATTGTTTCTTTCCTAATTTTTAACTGAGTTGATGATTTTGTGCAAAACCTTTGAAATTATATGTAGACAAAGTTGTCCATTTAATCTCTTATGATCCTTTTTATTTTTTGTTTGGCCCCAAACTCTTCCTCTCTCTATAAGTGTGAAAAGCATCATCTTCCCTGTTCTTGTACTTCATTTGTGATTTGACTTTTTGTATCTAGGTTAAGTATCCATTTGGAACTTATGTAGCATATGGTGTGAGATGTTGGTCTAAACATAATTTCTGCCACACGGCTTTCCAGCTTTTCTAGAAATTTTGGTCAAATAGTGAGGCTTGGGTAATTAGTCTTTATATTAAACATTCACTGTGCCATGATATTTGTTTACTTCTATGTACTTTATTTTGCACATATTATTTTGCACATATTTATTTTTAACTAGTTCCATATAGTTGTAATGATTTATGGTTGGTAGTAAAGTTTTGATTTTAAGCATCCTACAATATCTATAGCATCAATGACATTGGTGTTGGGTTGGCTCTTTTTTGCTGCTGCAGCTCCCAGGGCTCAAATGAGTGAGTCCATGGTATGGCCCTGTTATAGAGAGTTATGGGAACAGGTCTTTTCCCCTAGTTTTTAATTACTGGAGATTTGACTGATTGCAGGCCCTTGATCTGAGTGCTACCTGGCTTCAGGTCCATTTTCAGGAACTTGGTCAGTCTTCTCTGTCATGGCTCTTTTACAATATATTGTATATCATAGGATCATAGCTTTAGAACTGGAAGAGACCTGAAAGACCATCTATTCCAACATCTTCATTTTACATATAAGACAACTGAGGCCTGAAGAAATTAAATTACTTGCTTAAGGTCGTACAAGCATCAAAATGGCAGAACCAGGAATAAAACCAGTTACTCTTGAATCTCTTTCACTCAACCACTCTGTATCCTGCGTGTGTGTGTGTGTCTGTGTGTGTGTGTTGGTATCTTAGCTGTAAATTAAGACCTTCTTAAATCTTTGTTCTGTCCCTATTCTCTAGGCCCTTTTCTCCCTCCTCTTCCTTTGACATCTTTTAGATGTCTTTCTCTAGTAGTAGTAGTGTGTGTCTGTGTGTGTGTGTTGGTATCTTAGCTGTAAATTAAGACCCTCTTAAATCTTTGTTCTGTCCCTATTCTCTAGGCCCTTTTCTCCCTCCTCTTCCCTTGACATCTTTTAAATGTCTTTCTCTAGTAGCTCCTTCACTGTTGTCTCATTCATGAAGAGTTGTCCCTTCTTGTTGCCAAGGCAAACCCCTATGCTTGTACCTTTGATCCCAAGTTATCTTATCCCAACTTCTCCAGAAGATTGCCTCCAATACCATCCCCATCTTTTCACCAGTCTTCAGTTTCTACCTGACTGTTGGTATTGTTGTCTACAAACATAATCACATTTCTCCTATCCCTAAAATACCCTCACTTGATCCTATCATCCCTGCTTCCTACTCTCCTGTATCTCTCCCCTAAACAACTCGAGGAAGTCATCTAACCTTGATGTCCCCCCTTCTCCCCTCACGTCATTCTAAACCTCCTGCAGTCTGGCTTCCCAACTCATGTCTCAACTGCAATTGCTCTCTCCAATGTTACTAAGGGATCTCTCACCTTTCTTGACCTCTGTCTTTGACACTGTCTTCTCTTGCATATTCTCTCCTCTCTAGGTTTTTGGTAACACTCCTGTCTTCTAATTCTCTTCTTACCTTGTCTGACTGTTGAGGTTTAGGGGTGCTCAGGGTCCTGCCCAAATGAATTCAACCCAAGCCTTCTTTCAGCCAAAGAAAAAAAAGTTTATTAAAGATCCGCCATATGGACCAGACTCTTACAAAATCTCACCGTTGGCTAGACTGTTAAGGAATCTGAGCACCTTCATGCAACCAAGATGGGTCTTATATACAGAAAGACTGTGGGAAGGATCTTGGGGTAGTCAAGTAGTCTGGGGTGATGGGAGGAGGGTTCCTGGGAGGATCTTGATGGGACTGGGGTGACTAGAGGTCAGACTCCAGGAACCAAGAGAATGGGATTTTGATGGGATCCAGGGTGGAAATCAGCCAGAGGCAATCCTCAGGTAGCAGACAATAGAGGGCTAGGCTAGGTTCTGGGTAACAGCTTTGTTTGTTTTGTTTTTTGGTTTTTTTTTTTTGGGCAGGTCAATTGGGTTTAAGTGACTTGCCCAAGATCACACAGCTAGTACATGTGTCAAGTGTCTGAGGCCAAATTTGAACTCAGGTCCTCCTGACTCCAGGACCGGTGCTCTACTCACTGTGCCACCTAGCTGCCCCTAGGGTAACAGATTTGGGCTTGAAAAGCCAGATCTAGTGGGAAGGTTCTGGGAGAATTCAAGGGGGGGGCGGTGTTCCTAGGGCCTATGGACAGATGGGACTCAAATTCTTTCTGGGGTAAGGGGAAAAGGTCCTGGCTGATCTTCAAACAGGTTATATCCACTAAACCATCGACACTGTCCTGGGTTGTCTTGTCTCTGCATATGCTCTAGCTTAGTGACCTCAGATCCCATTGATCCAATTGTCATCTCCATGAAGATTATTCCCAGATCTCTTTGTCCAGCCCTAATTTCTTTCCTGAGTCTCAGGCTCACTTCACCAACATCTGCAATTGGATATCCCATGGACATTTCAAACACAGTATGTCCAAAACAGAACTCACTGTCTTTTACCAATTCCTCCCCCTCTTCTCAGTTTTTCTATTACTGTCAGGACACCATCATACTTCCAGTCACCCAGTCTCACAACGTTGGTGAAATCCTCAACTGCTCACCCCACATCCAATCTGTCATTTCTATCTTTACAACATTTCTGGTCCCCTTGTCTCAACTCTCACAGCTACCACCCTCATGAAGTCTTTATTTACTGCATCCTTGGACTATTGCAATGGCCTTGTGGTCCTAAAAATAAAAAAAAAATTCTGTCTCAAAACTTGAAGAACTGCTTCCGGGTTTCCACAGATGCTGAGGGTGCTGTTCTTTATGCAGGAATAGAGTTTGGTCTAGGTTCATTCTTGGGTCTGTCCACCTCTATTAAGAAGAATTAGGCTCTCTTTTTTCACATTCCCTGCTCATTCTTCCACTTCACTGTCCCCAGGGATGGTTTTACTTATAGCTCACGGCTTTGGGTCTCACTAAAAAGCAGGGAATAAAAGCTGTACAGAACGAATAATATAAATCAGGTACGGGATAGGCAATTTATTCCTGCGCACACACAAAAGGCTAAACATAAAAACACTCGAAAAGCATACATTAAGTGAAAAGCATTCAGAAACTTTACTATCGTTACAATTTGCTGAGAGGCTGATGCTTAAACTTATTTTAAGGTAAAGAAGTTGGAGTGTCTTATAATTAAGCATTTTACATTTCACTTTGGGTATTGCATGGTCCAAATAATTTCACATAATATTTGCTGGTAAAACAGCAAGGCTTGGGACAGTCCTCTTGTCTGTGGCCATCCTCATCCTCTCTGTTATTGACACTTTCTCTGCCTGCATGCTACTCCTGTGGCTGCTGCAACTAACTGCTCCTCTCCTTGAACCCAGTGATTCAGGGTCTCTTGAACTTTGTAAGACCACCTCCAAAACCTTAGATATGTCTGATGAGGTTAAAGAAAATGATGAGGTTAGGGAAGCATAGGTTTTTAGGGGTGCTCGAGACCCCAAAATACCAGGTCCTGCCGAATGAATTTGATTCAAGCCTTCTCAGCCAAGGAAAACAAAGTTTATTAAAGATTCACCATTTTGGGTAGACTCATAAGAAGCCTGAGCATTTGTGATGCTTATGCCAGCGGGCCAGATCAATCTGAGCTCAGCTAGATTGAATTTGAGCTCCTTCATGGAGGCAAGATGAGACTTATACAGAAAGATTGTGGGAGGGATTTTGGGGTAGTCAAGTAGTCTGGGTGACTAGGGGAGGGGCTTAGGGAAGGTTTTGAGGAGGAGTCTAAAGAGGATCTTGATGGGACTGGGGTGACTATAGGACAAGACTCCTGGAGTGAGATTAAGGGTAGGAAATAACTGAAGGCCAGCTGGAAATAACAGACAATAGTGGGCTAGGCTAGTTTGAGGGTAACAGAGATTTGGGCCTAGCAATAAGGGAAGGCTTATGGCCTCAGGTGAAGACCAGATCAAGTGGGAAGATTCAAGGAGAGTTCAAGGGGGCTCCCAGAGATTGTACCCCCATGATGTCCGTTTCAGGATATTCTCAAGATCAGGAAAGAAAAAGCACAAAAGAGACAGCCCAAACTTACGGTCTTGTTTACCTAGGCAAGACATGTACTTTAGATACCATGTAACTTGCATTATTTATTAATATTAGGACAGCATAATATTTAAAGGTTCATATAGGTTGGCATAAGAATTAAATGTAAATGGTTAGATATCTTTCTACTAACCTTTACTATTTTCAATCACTACTTAATATAGACTAGACTTTTTCTTCAGTTTTAGGTAAAAAGATTTAATTCACTCTGAACATTTCCTTAGACAAAAGAAAGTCAAATGAGATATATAAACTATTTTTGTTGCTTTCGAATCATTTTCAGTCATCCAACTCTTCGTGATCCCATTTGGGGTTTTCTTGGCAGAGATCCTGGACTGGTTTGCCATTTCCTTCTCTAGCTTTTTACAAATGAGGAAACTGAGCAAACAAGGGTAAGTGGGTCACATAGCTAGTGTCTGAGGGCAGATTTGAACTCAAGAAGATAAGCTTTCCTGACTCCAGGCCTGGTGCTCTTTTTACTGTGCAAACTTAATTTCAGGGATTTGCGGAAGCTTTGCATTAAAAGCCTTTGCACATATTTTCTGTTTAATTTTTTCCCTAGGAAGGGCGGCCTTTAATGTCCTACTTTCAAAACAGAAATATTTCAATGGTTTTATTATTAGCATAATAACTAACATTTATATACTACTTAAAATTTTTTTAAAGCATTTTATGTACATTATTTCACTCAGGCCTCCCCAAAACCTTGGATTATTATCCCTATTTTACAGATGAAGATACTGATGCTACAAGACCTAAAGGGACTTGCCATATGGTCACACAACTCATGTCAAAGGTTGGCTTTTAACTCGTATCTTCTTGGTTCTGAGTTTAGTACTCTTGTCCACTACCTTCTCTGATTCTCTGAACAAGTTCTCAGAACCTTATCTTTTGATGGTTTTGTGTGCCGTTCATCACATTGTACTAAAAGCAGAGAGAGAAGAAAGATATCAGTGTGAAAGGTACAGGTGTGTATAAAAATTCTGGGTAGATTTTTCTTCAGTCATTAGGGAATCCCATTGTGGTTTTATTAACTTGCTTTAAACTTTCTTCTTGCTGTTTTACAGACATCTGCACTTAATCAGACACCTTCTTAACCAAAGGCTGCCTTCAGTTTTGTAGCTAACTCAGAAACAGACCAAATTTTTCCTCATAGCAAACTTTTTAAGACATATTTAACATAATGCAGCTTTTAAACAGAGATGTAAAAGCAATCTTCACAGATAGCCTCTAAATTCATTAATTATGCCTGTGTATAACGTGTAGAATTAGTGTTTTCTGTATGGATGCAGCTAGGTTAGCACAGTAGGTAGATTGCTGGACCCGGAGTAAGGACAACCTGAATTCAGATCTGGTCTCAGATACTTAGCCTTTATTTGCCTCAGTTAAATCTGTAAAATGAGGATAAACCTTGCAGGGTTGTTGTGGGGATCAAATGAAATCTTTGTAAAGTGCTTAGCACAGTGTCAGGCACATAGTAGGGACTGTGTAAATGCTTACTCTCATCCCATATTCGTTTCATTAAGTAGGGGAAATGCCTTGTTTGGAGTAAGGTATGGTTACCAAGGCTCTTCTTCTGGCTTGTTGCAGGGTGGGTGGGACAATGGAAAGAAAGTTGGATCTGGAGTCAGAGGTCATTTCAGTCACGTCTGACTTTCTGTGACCCCATTTGGGGTCTTTTTGGCAAAGATACTGGAACAGTTTGCTCTTTTCCTTCTGCAGCTCATTTTACAGCTGAAGAACCGAGGCAAACAGGGTTAAGTGACTTGCCCAGGGTCACATAGCTAGTAAGGGTCTGAGGCTGGATTTCAACTAAGGTCTTACTGACTCCAGGCCCAGCCCTCTATCCATTGTGTCACCTAGATGCCCTTTAGCTGTTTAAACCATTTTGTAGTGAATATATTCTGCAGCGACTATGATAGGTAGAGGTCTACTCCCCATCCACAAGTTCACTGGGAGTGCAAGATTGTAATCTTGGTCCTTTAGTAGTCCATGTACACAAATATTAGTTGTATTGTCCACAAAGAAGAAAAAAAAAAACAAAACGTTTATTTCGAACCCTTGGACATCTTTAACCATCTAGGTTAGTTGTATGATTCTCTTGATGGCAGGAGTATTCCATTATTTCTCAGTTTTGTGGAGAAATAGTTGTGTCTCTGGATTCAATACTCCTGATAACTTCTGATGTAATCTTGAGGTTAGTCTTTGAAACAGGGAAAATCTAACAAAAATAAGACAAAATGAGGTTTAAAAAAATTAACTACTGAATGAATGACAATAATGCAAATAAACACCTACTATGTGCAAAGTATTTAGACTCCTCTAACTGTAAATGGCTAGTCACTAGAGAACAGTAAAAAATGAGGCAGTCCCTGCCCTAAAGAAGCTTATATGATACTAGAGAATACGATACATGTGCTAAGTAAATGTAAGATAGTTTGGGTAAGGGAATACACATTTACAAACAATAATACAGCATCCTTTCTGTCCCTAACTCAGCACTGGGAAGTTTTCAAGTTGAGTCCTCCCAGAGTGATTAGTTACTGTAGGAGTCCACCTCTTAAAACTATAGTTAATGAGATCACTCCTGGCATGTTTAGCTTTAATAATCCACCTGTAGGTACTTGACATCTACTAAGATAGCTGAGAACAGTAGCTACAAATATTCCCTCCATAAGACTGGGCTGTACTTTCCCAGTGTATGTATATAATTCCCAGTGTGTATGTATGTAAATATACATAGTATACAGGTACTAAGGCTTGCATCTAGCAAATAAATACAGCTCACACCTCTGGTACTACAGAAAATACAGTTTCTCTTTTCATAGTGTCCTCACATTGCTTTTCCCTGCTCAGCTAGACCCCCTGGGTCTGCCTCTTTCTCTACAGCTTCACTTTTCACTACCTGGGTTAGTTTCTTTGTCCTCCTCCTCCCCACCCCCCAATTTTCTTTTTATTATAAACTTCGTAAATCTCAAGAAACATGAACATTTCAGTATGTAAAGACCAATGAAAAGCATGTATGGGAAACAGTGAACCTCTATAGTTTGTTTATGTTTTTATTTTGGATACTTCAAATTTAACATGGTAGTTTCAACACTGCCCTGCTTGTCACTTTCTGACTAATTGCTTTAATGATTCATTGATACTCTTTTCTTCCTTTTCCTCTTGTTTCACTTGCCGAAGTCCACTTCCCAGTAATTATCCTCAAAGAGAAATAAAAGCCCTCCCTTATAACAAATATGTATAATAATGAAAAACACATCCCTACGTTGTTACCTATGTCTGAGAATGTATACCCCATTATTCATCTCTAGGATAGAATGATTTAGCATCTATCTTCTGGACTTAGAACCTTTTTCTGTTTCTAACATAGACACTGCAGCTGGGAGTTGCTGGGGCTGGAGACCTGTAACACCCCCTGTTCTGAACCCAGTCATTTCATTTTATACAGGGTCATTGCTAGAGGGAAGCCTCTAATTAGATTCTTTCATTAGTTCAATGAAACATTACCCTAGTATTCTGCAGACAGTATTACTTTCTTGACTCATCTAGAGCCTTTCCCCAACAAGGAGAAGCAAGAAGAGATACTCCATGTACAATAGAAATTTGTTATAGGACAAGTCATTTCTTCCTACAAGGAAAGCAATGGTAACCATTTTTTTTTAATCACCCCATATATCGACAGAATGACTTAAAACAACCAGTAACACCTGCAAAGTACAATTGGCTGGGAGGCTTATATTCAAGACTTGTTGGTGATGAGGTCAGGGAACCATATGATGAGGTTTAGGGGTGCTCGAGACCACAAAATACTGACACACCAGGTACTGCCTGAATGAATTTGACCCAAGCCTTCTTTCAGCCAAAGAGAAAAACAAAGTGTATTAAAAATTCGCCATATTGGTGTGTCCCTAAGGCAAAATGGACTCCTTAGCACTTGAGGAGTTTGGCTTTTGTTTACTTTGAGTGAAAGGCATTCAGGAGTTTGGCTTTTGTTTACTTTGAGTGAAAGTACTTTCAGCTGTTAAGTGCTAAGCCCCAGGCCCAAAGCCCTGACAGGTGTGAAACCTATGTGGGTGTAGATTGATGACTTAAGAGGGGCCAACTCGGGAACCAATGGTCTCTGGTCTCTGCTCATGGAGGCAGGGCTTGAGAATGCCAGAGGCTCAGCTGCCAGGAGAGGCAAGCTAAGAGACAACTACAGCTGAAGCAAAAAAAAGCTGACCTACCTGTGTGTAGACCCAGGAGTGTGAGCAAGGACTTGAGGCCAATAAATATGATTTGGCTAAATACTATCTTGTTTTTATGTGGCCTCCTGGTTACTCTTGTGAGGCGGGCCTATTGGGTCTGGGGTCTTTTGGTCAAGATGTCAGAATGGGGAGGCTGGTTCACGGATCTGCTGCTGTGGGGCCTAAATAAATGTTTTGTTGCTTTCTACTTAGAGAATCCCTCATACCTTGTGATTTTGCACCATTCAAACATATACATGATTATATTTGAGATTATAAATTCAGCCTTCCTACTGCAATTGGGTAGAGTCTTAAGAAATCTCGACATTTTTGACTCTTGTCTGACAAGCAGGCCAGATTCAGTCTGAGCCCCTTCATAGAGGCAAGATGGAACTTATATATAGAAAGGTTGTGATAAGGATCAGGGGTGATGGGAGGAAGGGTTTAGGGAGGACTGGGGTGAGGTCAGACTCATGGGTGGGAAATAGCTGAAGGCTACCTGGAGATGACAGACAATAGAGGGCTAGGGTACAGCCTTGGGTATAAATATTTTGTTAGGATCCAGGGTGGGATCTGGCCTGAAGGTAATCCTGAGGCCACCAGACATTGGTAGGCTAGGCTAGGCTATTTGGGGCCTGAAAAGCCAGATCAAGTAGGAAGATTCAGGGTGGATTCAAGGGGGTTTTCCTGCAGTTTAAACCTCATCTTTGGGACTTATTACAGTTTATAGGACTCCTAATTATCAATTTTCACATTTCACCTCTTCCTTCCACTTTATGAATTCTTGGCTTGTGAAAGCTTGCTGGCAAATTGGCCAAAATGGGCCATTTCCCCTTAACATTGATACTAGTTTTTAAATTTTTCAGATTTGTTTTTCCTTGATAGTTGCATTTTGTAATTTGTACAAATCATTCTCCTGGTTCTGCCCATTTCATTCTATACCAGCTAATTCAAGTCTTCCCATATTTCTATGAATCCATCTCTTTATTTATATACATATACTATTGCCCAATTGATAGGTACCTTTATTATTTCTAGTTCTTTGCCGCAATAAAAAGTGCTGCTAGAGTTATTTTTCTATTTATGGATCCTTTCTTTTCTTTGGTCTTTGGGGATAAGACTAAGGGTATTTCTGGGTCAAAAGGTTAAGGTTGAGGTATAGTTCCAAATGCTTTCCAAAATCATTAAACCCCTTGACAGCTGCATTAGTGTCCTGTCCTCCCATAGCATATCCAACAACTGCCATTTTCATATTTTGTCATTTTTGTCAATTTGATGGGTATGCCATATAGCTTGTAAGTTGCTTTAATTTGCATTTCCCTTATTATTAATATTTTAGATTATTAAAAATATGATTGTTGATAACTTACTTTTTTTTTCGAGAACTTTTGTTCATATCCTTTACTATTTATATATTGGCCTTAAATACTTAACCTGGGCAGATCACTTAACCACCGTCTGCCTCAGTTTCCTCCACTGTAAAAAGGGGGTAATAGTGGCACTTATCTCCCAAGTTTGTTGTTGGGATCAAAAGAGATAATAGTTGTGAAAGTGTTTAGCATAGTGCCGAGTACATAGTAGGCACTTAATAAATACTTTGTTCTTCCTATTGGGGAAGGGTTCTTGTTCTTATATATTTTGAATTTAATTTCCTATATAGCTTGGCTTTCAGATGTTTATCAGAGAAATTTTTTATAAAGATTTTCCCTCTAGTTAACTACTTGACCCTTTGATCCTAATTACTTGTATTTTGTTTGTGCGGAAACTTTTAATTTCATGTAATTAAAATCATCTATTTTATCTTCAGTAATATTCTAATATCCCTTCTGTTGTCACACACTCTTCCTTTATGTACCAGCCAGATGGGGTGTCCTTGGTCATTGCGCTTCAGTCTTCAAGCCTCCTGGGACATCTCCTGTTGGGCTGCTGCAATTTTTATAAATCCATGTCCCTCCCCCTCTGCCAGAATTCTTGGTCAGGGATTTGTAGTTTCTTCCCCTACCCTCTCAGAATGCTATGCTACAGCACTATTTACCAGCATGCAAGTGAACTTTTTTGGAGGTAAGTTTTTATATTGGCTAACAACATAATGTTTATTGTCTATTGTTGTCTATTGTAATTGTCTATTGTAAAATGCAGCTGTATTCCCCACCAGAGGAAGTAAAGTATTAGTGTGATTATAGACCACTTAGTTAATTTTTGTTCTAGTTTACCTTATACTATATTTAAAATGAGAATATAAATGAGGTTTGGGGTTGAGGGGTGTTTGACACCCCAAAGTTCTGACAGGCCGGGTCCTGCTGAAACAATTCGACTCAAGCCTTCTCAGCCAGGGGAAAAGACAAAGTTTATTAAGGGTTTGCCATAATGGGTTGTCTTAAGAAATCCCACCCTTTGTGACGCCTGTTTCCACAAGCAGGCCAGATTCAATCTACTGACCCAGATTGAATCTGAGTGCCTTCATGGAGGCAAGATGGGGATTATATACACAAAGATTGTGGGAGGGATTGAGGGGTGGTCTGGGGTGACTGGAGGAGGGGTTTAGGGAGGGACTTGAGGAGGAGTCTAAGGAGGAGCTTGATGGGACTGAGATGAGGTCAAACTCCAGGGTGGGAAATAGCTGAAGGCTACCCAGAGATGACAGACAATAGAGGGCTAGGGTAACAGCTAGGGTATAGATATTTTCATCAGAATTAAGAGTGAGAAACAGCTGGACTATAGAGGGCTAGGCTAGGCAGAGACTTGGGCCCAATGATAATTCAAGGCCCATGGCCTTAGGAGAAGGCCGGATCTAGTTGGAAGACTCAAGGAGAGTTCAAGGGGGTTCCCAGAGACTGTGCCCTCATCTTAAAGACTTACTAACTTCAAAGGCAATAACTGAGACTATATAAGGGAAGTGATTTAGAACCTTAAAAGAAAAAAAGTATTAGAGAAAAATCAAAGATAAATGTATATGTATGTGCGCATATATGTATATAGTAAACAGCCATCTTCTTTCCTTCCCCTGCCCCAAAGCTCCTTCAAAGAAGGGACTATTTCTTTTTCATCTTTTTCTTCTTTGTGTTGCCAGCGCTTAGCACACAGTGCCTCACACATAGTAAACATTTAATAAATGTTTCTTGAATTTAACTCACTTTATATCTGACCTCATTACTGACTGGGTGGGAAAGTGACTCATTGTAAATCTAACCTTGTGTTGGTAAATGCCTCTTGTGTTTTACATATATGTATACTGACAGTACTGTAACTTTTGTTTTTTCTTATTTACCTGTATTTTAATATATAATACTAATGTTTCATTGGTAAGAGCTTTTTGCACTTAGGACCTCCTTTTTTAAATAAAAGAGTTGTCCCAGTGGAAGAGGCATACAAAATAAAGCCTAGGGTATTGATAATATCAGGTATTTACAAGCAAAAATATATATTATTTGGTTCTTTGATTTTTCCTTAACTTTAGTTTTCAGAAGTCACCAAGGAGACTTAGTTGATGATAACTAGACTCCCCTTCCAAACAACAATTTAGCTTGCTCATTTCCTGAGAAGAAAACTTGACTGGACGTGGAAAATTTAAAGGGTAATTCTTCAGAAAGTAAATGAACATTTGAAAATGAGTGCTAAAAAGGAAGTCTTTAGAAATGATCGTTGACTATAATGTTTGCTACTTTGAATGCATTAATGTATACAAAAATGGTGTAAAATATTAAGTCCACTGGAGGGGGAAAAACAACTGGGATTGATTCCCGGGCGGCTCCCCTACCCCCCAACCCACCGTGTTGATTCTTTATGTCAGTGGACCTCAGGGGTCTTCCTGGCTTCCGGAGTGCAGCTGTCATCTCTTATGAGAAGACATTATCACTCTAATTGACAGTCCTGCCCCTGACAGCAGGGATTCTTTCATAAACACAACATATAGACTTGATATTAGATTATTATCCCCTCCCTCATCCTTCCAGTTGGTTCCTTCCAATATGACCTTGATGTCTAGTAAGTGATAGGAATGAAGAGTTTTTCTTATTCTTGACTCACTTCTTTGAGAGTCACAATGGTTTGGAGACTGGGTTCAAAAGAGAAAGTGTGTCTATCAACCCACAGCCACTTTTGGAAGAACACTGCAGCTTGTGGGTGCCTTCCTTCCCAACTCTGCACTGATAAATCTTATTGGTGCTGCATTTCTCTCAGATGACCTGGGGTTAGAAGCAGATGGAGATCTATTTGCCTGGGGCTTTCTTGCTTCCCCTTCCAAGATTTTCCCCTCCCCCTCATTACTCCAGCCTGGATGCAGGTGATGAGGCTGGCAAGCTGAGGTCAAGCAGTGTTTAGCTCCAGAAGCACAGGAGGGAAGATTTACAGTTCCTCCCTGCTCCACTTGATGGACAATTAAAGTGCTGCACGGTTGGAAGAGAGCAATGTCGTTAAGAGTCAGAATAGTCAGAATAAATCAGTCACCTTCACTTAAAGGTCTGAGCTGGACTGCTTTCAGGGGACTTTAAAGGCACAGAATACTATTTAGTTTCTATTTTTAAGACATAAGAATTTATTATAAAAATTTTGATGGCCAGGAGCAAAAGAGTAGAAAGGTCTCAGCAAATAGGAAATAGGGTCATATGGCAAGGAGCTTCAGGAGTTCATGGTAGCATTGGTTGTAGTATTGTAGAAATAATGCTGGATAAGACTGGAAATGTTGAGGTTCAGGGGTACTGGGGCCAGAAATAGCCACATGTGGGTCCTGCCTGAATGAATTTGACTCAAGCCTTCTCTCGGCCAAAGAAAAACAAAGTTTATTAAAAATCTGCCATATTGGGTAGACTCTCAAGGAATCTAAGCGTTTGTGATGTTTGTATTGACAAGCCAGCCAAGATTGAATCTGAGCACTTTCATGGAAACAAGATGGATCTTATATACAGAAAGACTGAGGGAGGGATCTAGGGGTGGCCAAGTAGTCTGGGATGACTGGAGTAGTCTAGGGAAGATCTTGTTGGGAGTGGCCAGTAGGCTAGGGTGACTAGAAGGGGAAGCCAGGAACCAGGAGAATAGGATTTTAGATAGGATCAAGAGTAGGAAATAGCTGAAGGCATCCAAAGATGACCATGGAGGGCTTGGCTAGGTTAAGGGTAACAGGGAATTGGGCATAGTTGATAATGAAAGTCTTATAGCCTCAGCAAATGCCAGATCAAGTGGGAAGATTCAAGGAGTGTTGCAGTGGATTCTCAGAGCTTGTACAGCATCAGACCATCTAGTCTAACCCCCGCATTTTACAGATGAGGAAACTGAAACCTGGTACACAGAAGTTACTTACCAAAAGTCACACGGATAATAAGTAATAGTCAGAATTTTAACCCAATTACCCTGATTTTTGCGTCCTGTTTCTTTAGAATGCTTCAGCATTCTGTCATAAGCCTAAAGATTTGCAGGTCATCATTGAAGACCGCCAACATCTGTGTGTGTATGTGTTTACTTGTGTTTGCACATATGCAAACTTTCTTCTGCATCTCAAGTCATTTGTAAAGTTCATGAGATCTGATTAATCATGCTTAATAAGTAAGTCTATGCTTACCACCCCCTTCCAAGGTTACCAGAAGAGTGAAGTTTGAATATTTTCAAGTCCTTGTAATTTGTGTGTACTGGAGGGAGATCAGGGAATCTCCGAAAATTGAGTCTCCCTTATCCATTTCTATCAACTACCAATAAATTCATCAGGTAGATGGGGGTGGGATTGGACCCAATTGATTCAGGGTCTTTTGATTTCCCCTCTATTTACCACATATATATTTCTTTATGTGGCATAGGTAATGGAGTGGAACCTTCAATTTGATGGATGTCATGATTGGGCCACTTCTGGTACCCTTGATAAAAGGCGTTAGAAGATCCTGGTTTGTTTCTTGGTCTCTGTAATTGGGACAAGGGTGGGAGGGAAGGGGAAATGTTTTAAAGAAGTTTGACCATTGCTTCTGGATAGGTTCCTAAGATCTTGGCTGATGGGAAGACCCATCTACAAATGGTACCTGATCTGGATTCTTCTGCACCTTGGTTTAGTGCCAGAGAAACTTGACCCCAAAGAGAAAGAATAAAGCTTTTCTCTGGTTCATTCTTTCCCCTACCTGGAGTTATTCCAGTGAACCTCCTTATTTAAAGTTTACATTTGGCTTACATCTAGATCTCCTCAAATGAATGAATGACAAAGTATTTATTAAGTATTTATTATCTGATGAGCACTGCTCTAAAGCCTGGAAAGGATTAACAGTTCCTTTTAGATAGGTTACTCTGGCGGCAGCTAGGTGGTGCAGTGAGTAGAGCACCAGCCCTGGAGTTAGGAGGACCTGAGTTCAAATTCTGCCTCAGACACTTGACACACTTAATAGCTGTGTGACCTTGGGCAAGTCACTTAACCCCAATTGCCCTATCTCCCCCCTACAAAAAAAAAGAAAAAGGGAAAAAAAGAAAAGTTACTCCAAGTACTATAAGGTATAGGTAGGACAGCTATTTGTTTCTTCTGCAAAAGAAATGCTTGCAATTCAAAAGACTCATAAGCATGAATTGACAAATATTTTAAACATGAAACTGCAACCCATAACTTAAGGTCTCATTGAATACATAAACAGATACAGATAATATATGTGAGGCAGTCAAAGGATTCATAAAAATTCTTTGTTTCAGTTATTCTCTCTCAAGAGGTAAATTCTGATAGTACAAGAAACAAGCATTTCTTTTCACCTTGGATCAGTACTTGCAAAGCATTTCATTTGAGGTTTATATGTTCTGATCAGCTCTGGTGGTAGTAATCTTTTACCCGATAAGAGTATAGGTACAGGAAGCATTTCCCACTGAACAATGAACATTCAGATCTTTCGCTGATTCTGGACCATTTAAATTCATGAGATAGGCTTGGAGGCTATGAGCACCTTTCTCTGGATTTTTGTTTGACCGAAGTGCTCAGGGAAAGAAATGCAAAAGAGAAAGGCAGCTAGGGACTTGAGGACTAGGCTCAGGTTCACCCTAGACAAACACATGTTCTTCCTGCCTTGTACTTGTGGTCAATGTAGCTGCTGCTGGAGAAGGGGAGAAAGAATACCTTTCAGCCTTACCACACACACCTGATGTAGAGCTGATAGTTTCTGAAGCATGTATTCCAAAGAAATGAACAGAGGCTAAGGGTAGAAGATTCTTTGCTTAAGCCTAGTGAATGAGAGAAAGTCACATGAGGCAACCTTCTCCTAACTCAGTAACCCAATCTCTCTCTCTCTCTTTCTGTCTCTCTGTCTCTGGCTCTGTCTCTCTCTCTCTCTCATACACACTCTCTCACACTCTCCACTCTCTCACACTCTCTCTCTCTGTCACACTCACACTCACACACAACCAGGAGCTCTCTCTGGTTGCTTAGACCCTTTAGCAAGGAGCCAGACACATGCCATGGAAGTGATTTCAGCATGAGGCTCATCAGAAAGGGGCCAGGGAGAAGGCACATCTTCATCACTCTTGGTCCAAATTATAATTTGTCTTTTGCATTATTCCAGTACTTTGATAGCTACTTGAAAGTTTTCTCTAGGAAAGTTTCTTTGTAGTATAACACCTATTTCAAAAGCTTCTACAGAGGCTATAGAAAGTGTTAACTGTCTCATTAAGGGCAGAAATGCTAACAGTGACAGTTGTAACTGTCACTCTGAGATGCTTCTCCCTATGGAGTTAAGGAGATGGTGTTTTAAAAATATCTTTTGATCTATGAGATAAACTATGGGGAAGACAATGAGAAAAAGGGTGAGAAGAACTTTCTTGTTATATCTGTCAACTTTTATTTTATGAAGAAACATTATAATGAGAATTTTATGAAGAGTAGGATGAAGAAAGTATTTAGAGGGATGATTTGAGAGAAGGTACTATTCTTGACTAGAAAGAAACTGGAGAACAAGGAAAGAGGCTAGAGAGGCCTTATTTATTGGTCGAATTGATTATTTTTTCCATGTTTTATTCTAAACATAATGAACCCAAATAAAATGAGCATTTCCTTATATATTTTGGAACAGAAGAGAAATGAAACTCAATCTCTGTAATGAAGAACTTGCATTTTAAAGGTATATACAAAATTCTACATGTAATTTTCAAAGCTGTCCTGCTGGTCCATGATTCTTTCTGTTCTTCCTTCTGTTCTCTTTTCATTTTTTTTTTTTTAACAAGGAGGGATACCGTGTCTCTAATCCCCCTTTTCCTCTTACGTCTTTCCAACCAACCGAAAGAAAAATCTTTTTAATAAATATGCATAGTCCAACAAAGTATGTTACCACACCAAAACCAGGATGAAAAAAATCACCTTGTACCCATTATTTCTATATTCAGATGTGGATTGGATGCTTTTCATCATTAGTCCTATGGAATCATGGTTGATCATTTCATGGATCCGAATTCTAATTAAGTCTTTTAAAAGCTGTTTGTCTCTACAATGTGGCAGTTATTATTGTGTAAGTTTTTCTCCAGGTTTGTTTTACACTTTACTCTTAGGAAATTCATGCAAGTCTTTAAAGATTTCTCTGAAACTATCCCTTAGGTCATTTTTAATGGCAAAATAGCTTTCTGTTACATCCACATAGCATATT
>CM053626.1:161749777-161777474 GCA_028646595.1 Phalanger gymnotis | reverse complement strand
CCTTCCTTCCTTCCTTCCTTCCTTCCTTCCTTCCTTCCTTCCTTCCTTCCTTCCTTCCTTCCTTCCTCCCTTCCTTCCTTCCTTCCTTCTTCCCTTTATCTCTTCTTTCCTTTTTAAGCATTTATAATCTGTGCCTCCTCCCATTGAAGAAATTATGAAAGAGGAAAATAGAACTTTCCTAACAAACATGTGCAGTCTAGCAAAATAAATTCCCATTCTATCCATATCTGAAAATGCATTTGAAGAGAAATTTTGCTTGGTATCTTGAGTGAAGTGAATGGTGGAATTTTGTTCTCAGAATTGAAGAAAAGTCATTTGCCATTACAGCGAATATGTGAGATGACTGTGATATTTATCACAGCTAAAAATATTATAGATAATTTTATTGTCTTTGTTTTATTGTTGATTTCATTGTTAATAAAGTATGTGTTTGGTAACTTAAATATTTATTTTATTTGAAACAATTAAGGAATTTACTGTATATAGAGAGGAAGAAATATCATTGGGAAAAAATGTTTCCCTAATTCATTGAATAAATAATATGAATTGGGCTGGGGGCTCAGGTTAGTTTATTGAGACATATATTCAAATTTTATTAAGTAATGAGGAAATATACAAGCGTACTTCTGGATTATCTTTACAATAAAAAGTTGAAACAGGAGATCCTTTTTGGCCCTGTTAGCTAATTGAGTATAGAATTCATTGTAGGAGACTTGTAATTCCTGGAAACTTTTTTATTTGATGTGTTTCTCCACCTCCCCCTTCCTTCCCACTTAGGGTTTTGAATTCCTTGATGACTATGAAGAGGCTTAATATGTGGTGGTGGGACTGACATTAGATATAATTCAGCCAGTCATCATGCCAGGCTTTGCATTAGCTTAGATACTACAATTACAGGAAATCAAAAAGGCTGAAAGAACTGTTTAGGGTTTTCTTACCCTTTAAAAAACTACATTACTTTTCTTTACAGCAATGTAACACAATTCCTTTGACCCTGCGGTTGGGAAAGGGACTCTGAGGCAGCTGTCAATGTGGCTTGGCCCTCTGGCTCTGGTAGATAATAATATATGTAATAATTCAAAATATAGAAAGCCAATTTGGTGGGAAGGGATTGAACCATTGTTCTGCATTGAGGTACTTTGCAGACAATAAAGGTAATCTGCATTACAGAACACTGCCTCCTGCAGTGAGTTAAAGCAGCATTATAGTAGAAAGAACAGAATGAATGGCTGAGTGTGAGACTGTGTGTGGGTGCACATTACATCAACAACATATTAAGGAACTCTTTTAGCAGTGAAGGTATGCTTCTTTTACAGAGGGATTGCTGGGTGTTCAAGGAACTCATCCCTTATTCTCTACTGAAGATGATAGAGCCTACTTTATATTTATTGATCAGCAAGTAGGAATCTGAAAGTATTGTTGTGATATCTTCTTAGAGTTTGTGAATGCATTTTTTTAAAAAAAATTAAATTTAGATGAAAAATTATGTGTTCTTAGAGGTAGGTTGAAAATCTGGCATAAATGACATCTTCAACCCCAGGCCCTGGTAGGTATATGAGTGAGAACTCTTAATTTCACATGAAATTTCTTGGGCTGCTGATGTGCTAGTGAAGAGGTTTAAGTAAAAATGATGATAGTAGGGAAACCGTAGGTTTCTAGGGGTGCTCGAGACCCCAAAATTCCGACATGCCGAGTCCTGCTGAAAGAATTCCACTCAAACCTTCTCAGCCAAGGGAAAAGACAAAGTTTATTAGGGATTCACCATAATGGGTTGTCTTAAGAAATCCCACCCTTTGTGACCCCTGTTTTCACAAGCGGGTCAGATTCAAGATGGAGATTATATACACAAAGACTGTAGGAGGGATTGAGGGGTGGTCTGGGGTGACTAGTGGAGAGGTTCAGAGAGGGTCTTGAGGAGGAGTCTAAGGAGGGCAAGATGAAGTCAGAGTCCAAGAACCAAGAGAATGGAATTAAGGGTTGGAAGTAGCTGAAGGCATGGATATGGATAGTATCAAGGGTGGGAAGTAACTGAACAATAAAGGGCAGGGCTAGGTAGAGATTTGGGCCTAATGATAATGTAAGGCTTATGGGCTTAGGGGAAGGCCAGATCTAGTTGGAAGATTCAAGGATAGTTCAAGGGGGCTCCCAGAGACTGTATTCCAGATTCAAGGGGGTTCCTAAAGACTGTGCACTCATCCCTAGGGTTATAAATTCTTAACAACATTTTGTCCTCCTCCACCTTCATACCTTCTCTCTCAAGGATCTCAAGAGGGCTTGGAAAACACTGAATCCTTCAAGTCTCTCTGTCACCCGTGGAGTAGTATGGGGCAAGTTCTTTGGTTTTCCATTTTACAGGTGGTTAGGAGAGTGCTGGCCGAGGGGATCACTTTCGAGAGTGATTTGCTCAAGTTCACATAGTGAACCGGTAACAGAATCTAAGGATTCTCCTTTACAAACCATAAGACATTTATCCTCCCACTTCAAAGGTAATTAGAAGTTAGGAGACATCTACAGTATTGGACTTTGTTCCAACACAGCCTATAATGTTATTTAAGGATATTATCTTTAAAAAATTTAAAAATTCCCCCCACACACCACTAAGGCACATAAATCCCCAACAGCAATCCAACAACCTACAAACTTTTTTTTTTAACTTCTAGAAGTTGTCATGGTTACTCATAGGCATGGTTTCTAAGGCTCTGTAAGCATAAGTGTTAGCAGGATGAGTGAAAACCTGCACTTTTAGAGCATCTGTGGCATGTATGCTCACCTGTTTGTGCTCTCGTGTGGGATAAAAGAGCTGTGATGATTACTTTTTCTAGACCTTGGAAAGTGATATCCTAAGGTAGCTCCTTTGAGATATTGGAGATGGCTGAATTTCTCTCCCATGCTAAAATAATCATAGCCAGGAGAACAGATAATCCAGTATTCTAAGTTAAGGTACTTAACAACAAGGAGTGTATGTGTGCATATATGCTGGAAGAAAAAAGGGACTGCATTGTCATTTCCCAGCAGAGCTATCTGACTGCCTTGTCATATATGTAAATTTAATGACAATGGGTTGCAACTGACTCATCTAACACTTGACTAATAGACTGACTTTTACCCTGAGCTCAGTTAGCAACAAATCTGTTAGCTAATCTGCAGCAGGTATGCACCTCTGGTACGGCTGGATATGCTCAGCTCCTTCAACCTAACAATATATTCAACAGACTGTGAATTTTTATAAGGAAATTATAGCCAGGTGAGGTAGAGAAGGGGGAGGATATAGACAGGAAAATACAAAGGGACAGACACGTTGTTTTACTCCTCATTTGCCTCAGTCTATGTTCTTCTAGGGACGTAGATGGCGTAATGGATAGAGTACTGGGTCTGGAGTCAGCACAACTTATTTTCCTGAGTTCAAATCTGGCCTCAGACACTTACTTGCTCTGTGACCCCGGGCAGATCACTTAACCCTTCTTGCCTCAGTTTCCTCATATATAAAATGAGCTTTGCCAAGAAAACCCCAAATGGGGTCACAAAGTGTTGGACACATCTGAAATGACTTAACAATGTGTTCTAGAAACTAGGCAGCTTAAGCAGGGAAGTAATTTCTGTTTTGTACTCCATTTGAATTCTGTGATGGGATATCACTAAGACTCTGTTCATATAGTGCCAAAGTGACTGAATTGGTAAATGAAAAATTCAGTCCCTTGTGGGATCAAAGATTTAGATCTAAGAAGGTTTCTTAGAGACCATCTAGTGCCAAGCCATTAATTTCTACAGATGAGGAAACTGGCTAACTTAGCCTAGGTTCTCAAGTGCGACTCTTTGACTAAATTCAAACTTCATGGAACACACTCCATTAATAAAAGGGTTTGTTCTGTAAAACTTGGACTCACCCAATGAGTGCACTCAATGGCCTAGAAGGCTACATGTGGCCTCGAGGCAGCAGGTTCCCCACGTCTGGCTTAGAGAATTTAAGGGACTTTGTTTAGAGTCATGTAGTAAATGTCCTGGTTCTAAATCTAGTCCTCTATCCACTCCACTAGGCTGTCTCCAAATCGACTGGCTAATTCATGGTTCCTAAGATTTGGAGTTGGAAGGGAACTAAGAACTCCCCTATTTCAACTCCTACCTGTTCCCACTGATGAAGGAACTGAGGTCATGCCCTCCTCAAATGGCTCCTTTAATCATGGGTACAAGCCTCTGACCTTTCACCTGACCCACCTGAGGCCTGGTTCTGCTAAAGCTGGGGTGGGGGAGGGGGGAAAGGTGCACCTTTAATTCTATGGAAACAAAACCTCTCCTGGCATTTCTTACAGGTAGTAAGTAGTTGTTTTGACTGCACAAAGGTAAACTATTGGTTAGACTAAGTGTCTTCCCTCTACTTCCTGCCATACAAACTAATTTTCTAATTATTTTGATAAAATACCATTAAGTCATATTCAGAGGAAAAAAGATGTTTCCCCCTCCCTTCTTTACTCTAGGATATCAGAGAACTACAGTTCTGATACAGTAATAGATAGGGACTGATATATACATATATCTATGTCTATATATCTATATAAGACATCATATATATATATACATATTATATATATACACACATACATGTATATAGGGATAGGGACTGGCTGAAAGGCTGGCACTCTAATAACCCACATTACTTCTCTGTGTACATTTGAGCATTTAAGAAAGATATTAGATAAAGGTATTGAAAATAGGCAATAACCAACCACTTGGTGTCAGTTTTATTGTATTGAAAGCTCTGGATATTAAGTATCCTTCCTTGACTGCAGCAACCTTAATCAATCCTCTTATTTTCCTCCCTTTATTTTTTTAATCTAACTTTCATGTGCATCCACCCCCTTTCTACATCAGTGAAACTATTTTATTAGGCAGGTTTTGCTAGTCTAATGAAAAGGAGGACAGTTTCTGCCCTCAATAAGATTACATTCTAATGGTAAAAAACACAAAAAAGGGAGCAGAAACTCTGGGTAATATTGGAGGGAGGGGAAGTATTCATGTGGAGACATAGTGGTACATGGGAGGGGAATGAAGAATGATTTCCTTGGGTCACTTCTTCCAAATGAAAGTTCTGAGATGGATTCAGCTTTGGGAGAAAGAGGCTATAGAGGTGGAGGGATATTCCAGGATAAGAAGGCTTAGATAAGGGGAATAATAGAGAGAAGTAGTCTTCCTCTGGGGCTCTGCTTTTTTTTTTTCATAGGCTGTGCATTAAATAATGTCCTACTGTAGGGGTATGAGCTCTGGGAACCTCCTTGAATCTTCCCACTTGAGCTTGCTTTTCATGCCCAAATCTTTTACCCTTAACCTAGCCTAGCCCTCCATTGTCTGTTATCTCCAGGTAGCCTTCCTGGAGACAACCACCCTTAATTCCATTCTCTTGGTTCCTGGAGTCTGACCTCTAGTCACCCCAGTCCCATCAAGATCCTCCCTAGACCCCTCCTCCCATCACCCCATGCTACTTGGCCATGCTGGATCCCTCCCACAGTCTTTCTGTATATAAGATCCATCTTACCTTCATAAAGGGGCTCAGATTCCATCTAGCTCAGATTCAGTCTGGCCTGCTGGCATTAGCGATATAAATGCTCAGGCTCCTTAGGAGTCTACACAACATGGTGAATCTTTAATACACTTTGTTTTTCCTTCGGCTGGAAGAAGACTTGGGTCGAATTCATTCAGGCATGACCCAGCATGTTGTGTCAGTACTTTGGGGTCCCGAGCACCCCTAAACCTCAACACTATGTTACTACCATCCCCCCTCCTAATCAACTTTCTATTCTAGGGGTAAAACCCGGCTCTCCTTAGACACTTATTTGCTTTTGTCTTAGTGCTTGTTAAATTGTTAGCTACCTGTGGGCAGGGGTTATGTCTTATCTAAACTTTGTATCCTTCACAATGCTTTTCATAGTGTTTTGCAGAGAAATACATAATAAATGTTTAATGAATGACTACTTCAGGCTTATTGGCACAAAACAGCCCATTATTCTTATACCATCCTTGAATGTGGCTTCCAGAACAAGATAGGAAGAGGTAATCTCTGTCTCTTGAGCCCCGTTGTTGGGGTGCTTCTGTGGTCTAAGACATCTCAAGTCAGTCTTTTTGGTCACCCTAAGAACTATAGTGATAGTTGGACTTCATATAGCAGCTGGAATTCCTTTTGAACAGGAAAGTTAACCCAAGGAAGAGAAATTGGGCTTTTATCTTTGTAACAGTTTTGGGGCAGAAGCCCTAGCCCATTGTTTCATTCTATCGCAGACACTTTGTTTTGTAGAATCAATTCTACTCCCTCCAGATTGACAGCATTGGATAGAATAAAGAACTTATAATTGAGAAGACCTGAGTCTAAATCCTGCTTCAGATACTTATTAGCTGTGAGACCCTGGGCAAGTCACTTAATATCTCTCAGCCTCAGCTTTCTTATTTGCAGAATGAAAATAATAATAGAGGTTGTGAGGATCAAATGAGGTAAGCATGTACATTGCTTCTCAAACCTTAAAGTGCTTTAGAAATGCTGTTGTTAATGATTTTTTGGTGATGTGAGCCTTCGTTCCTTATGGACAGTGAATACCCATGGAAAAATTGTGTCTCTCCCTTATAATGGGAAGAGAAGTGTTGTTACCAAGACTCAGAAAACATAGGTTTTCTTCTAACTGCATTTAGGTTGATACTCTATATCTTTGAAGTTTGAAATACCATTCTCTTTAAAGAATTCAAATTATAGGCCACTCAAAAGATAATTGAGAGGAAATGGAAAGCATAATATATGACTGGAAAAGCAGGGCATCTAGTCATGTTATGTGAGTGAGGAATGACTGATGAAGAGCCGATGTCCAACATTGGTACCCGTGAAGCGTAAGAGTGCCTTCCTTGTAGAGGAGGACTCTCAGTTCTCTACGTGGACCACTGTGGAGCACTTACAGGATTGCACAGGAGGAGAAAGCCTGGTGGGATGAGATCTGCCGTGGGGGAGGGAGTATTCACACTGATAAATTTATTTTTATTTTTATATATATACCCACATACATATACAAAATTACATTTATAACATACACATACAATCTCAGCTGGACTATTGCCATAGCCTCCTAATCGTTGCCTTTATCCCAGCTCTCTTCTTCCTTCCAATCTATCTTTCCATTCAGTTGCTAAAGTGATTTTCCCAAAGCATAGATATGATCATATCTATTGTCTTCTCAATAAACTCCAGTGGCTCCTTTTTGCTTCCAGTATAAAACTCTTCCGATTGGCATTTAAAGACTTTTACAACCTGGCTCCAACTTGCTTTTCCTAACATATTGCTCCCCTTTGTATACTCTGTGGTTCAGCCAAACTGGGCTTCTCCCATCCCTATCACTTTGCACCCCATTTGTGAAGTGCGCTCAGTTTTTACCCCTGATCTCTGATAATCCCTAGTTTTCTTCAAAGGTCAGGTCAAGTGCCACCTTCAATATGAGACCTCTCTTGTTTGTTCTTTCCAGTTGCCAGTAAGTACCGACTGTTGGAATTAGCTTTCTTAGCCTGATAACATTGAATTAAAATCCGTAAATGCGCTTAAGGTAACATAAAATGTTGGAGCTGGAAGGCCTTTAGATATCATCTAATTATGAGATACTTAACCTATTTTGGGGGGCAGCTAGGTGGCACAGTGGATAGAGTTCCCAGCCTGGAGAATTCAAATTTGGCCTCAGACACTTACTAGCTGTGTGACCCTGGCCAAGTCACTTAAACCTTTTTGCCTCAGTTTTTACCTCTGTAAGATGAGCCGGAGAAGGAAATGGTAAACCATTCCAGTATCTTTGCAAAAAAAACCCCAAATGGGGTCATGAAGAGGTAGATATGACTGTAATGACTGAGCAAAGCAACTCCACCTCCCCTCACCCCCCACATTTTTTTCCATCATGGACCCATTTAGCAGTCTGGTAAAATCTATGAACTCCTCAGAATGGTATTTTCAAATGCACAAAATACAATACGTGGGATTACAAAGGAAACCAAATATTTTGAAACATAGTTATCAAATATTAAGCCCAAAAAAGTGAGTTCCCCGGCCTAGGTTAAGAACCCTTGATCTGGTAGACAGGTCCTTTTAAGTTACTGCAACTTTTATTCAGTTCAATTAAACTCAATTCAACAAATATTTATAAAGTGTGAAAGGCAGCATAGTATCATAGGAAGAGTGCTGAATTTGAATCTTGACTTAGCTACTTAACTATTATGTGACCTTAAGAAAATCATAATAGAGATTAACCTCTTTGGGTCTGAGTTTCCTCATCAGTAAAATGAGGAGGTTGGACTAAACCTCTAAAATCCTCTCTAGCTCCAATCGATTATTTTAGGATCCCACTGGAGGCCAGGCTATGGGCTGGTGATACAAAGAAAAATAACACAAACCGAGGAATTGGCCATGTCCTCAAGGAGCTTGTGTGGTACTGGGGAGGTATATTATAGGAGAACACAGATAAGTAAATTCCAAGTACATGCAAAAGAATCCAAAGTAATTTCAAAAAGGAAGAGAATATTCTTTATAAATGTTCCCTTTCCCCTCACCCACCCTGTACCTCAGGCGCGATACCATTGATCATTGGCATCAGAGCTAAAAACAACTCTCGATTTCTGAGCTGCTTTAAATTATACATCACATTGATTTAAATTTTTATAAAAAGAAATTTGGCTACAGTCATATTGCCCTCCCAGAATAGTGCAGTCGCACTGCTCTGGCTCATATAATAGAAATGAGAACAATAAAAAAAAAAAAAAAGGTTTGTCTCAACAAACCCATCTACTACTCCTTCTCTCTGGAGTACTGGGAGAGACAGTGAATGGTTTAAAGATCAAGGGGGAATCAATATATTGCCATGGCATTGTACATAAGAAAAGAGGGGTTCATTCCTTCCCCTTCTGTGGGTCTCAGGATTCTTACTCACTTCCTAGGCCCCCCCTCTCCCTCCAGCTGAAATGAACAGATGTCTAAGGCCTACCTTAAAAACAAAGAGATGGTTTTTGAAGCAGGACTGAACTGGGGTGGGGGGGAGGGGAGGATTTTGAGAAGAAATGGTTTTTTCTTCTAGTAGCTAGAAGACATTTTTAGAGATGATTTTTAACAGCCTGAGAAATACCAAAGAGAGCAGGAATTTGAGAGAATTGTGCATTTGAACCTGGGAATGGGTAGAGAAAAAAGTCTTGGGTTGCTCAAATGATGTTGGACCTAGAAACTGGGTTAGGCTTTAATCGAGGAGAAAAGTGCAGGAGGGATTCCCCATTTAAAAAGCAAGAAAAACATTACAAACTGAGAGTAATGGAGGGAGAAGGAGGAACACTTCTTAGTTGCCAAAATCTGCTTGGTGCTTCTCCTCTGAGTTAGTTCTCATCCTGTAGTCCTGCTGGGTCCCTTCCTATTTCCCTTCCCTGCTGCACTGGACAGTGACTATACTCAGGCAATTAGGAAAAAATGCACTGGGCCAGTAATAACAACCATCTGTGCAGGAAGGGAGCTGAACTTTGGTTCTCATGTGTCTATCAAAGTTTTGTTACATTTCCCTTCTTTCCTCCTATTATTCTTAAGCAACACGTACCATTTCCAGGAGAGACTATTTTATTAATAAAGACATATCAGGCAATTGAAAAATCTTATTTATAAAAATTGTTATTACATGAGTTTAGCTATAAACTATTGCTCTCCCTTTTCCTGGGTCACTCTGTTTTTCCTTCCTTCTCTGTCTTTCTCTTTCCCTCCCTTATCCTTATACGCTCTTTCACACACATGGACCATCCCCCTCAAATGCAACCCCGCCCCCCTTTGCTGATAAAAGATTTTCTTGCATTGTCAAGACAATGTGACCTGGTTCTATAATAAGGAGGCAGCTTGTTAGAATTAAAGCCTAACAGTGTTAAAAAAGCAATCTTTGCAAGATTGAGGCCATGGGGGAATTGTAAATTCTCAGCAAAGACCTTATTTAAGGAATGGCATAAAAACAGAACACGCATGTGCAGGCATGTATACGTTAGAAAAACCTCACAAGACAAAATACGAAGCTTATTTATGGATTTTTTTTTTTAAAGAACAAGTTAAAAATTGTGACGGGAGTATGGGGGTGGCACTGGATGTTACTCTAAGACAAGGACCTCGCATTTATTTGTACTTTATTTGACATGGGAATTTACTTGCTACAGGAAATGTAGAATATTTAAAATTTTCTCTGGTGCATATTTTTCCTCACCTCTTTTGCTTAAAATGCCTCAGAGACACACCCTTTCCCCCCACACCCCCTTACTTCCTAGAAGAACTACTACCCACCCACCTCTATCACCCTGAAAGTCCTGACAGTAAAAGTGGTGGTGAGACTGTTTAACATGCAACCTCATGTGGCAGAATGTCAAGGAACCCAATGCTAATTATCTCACTCCTTGCAGGCCTGGGAGCTCCACAATTATAGACTGGAGGTGCTGAGTATTCTTAATCTCTCCCTCCTAAACCTCTATGAGGCAGGAAGGTTTCCATTCCAGTTGTTGTCTATGAACTACATCCTCTGATTCTGTCAGTGTATAAAGTGGAGATGGGAGGGCAGGGAATGGCTAGGGACAGGAGTGCAGGCTTTAGGTGAATCTGGCTCTGTCGAATAAATAAGCAAGGACTTGAGATGAAGGCATTGAGCTGAAGGGTTATAGCAATGGGAATGAAGAACAAGTCGACGACAAATCAACTTGAAGTGATCGCTTTAGGAGGAGAGCATCTGGAGATACAAATGGCTGTGCTCACATTTGTCTGTCCTGTGTTCTTCTGTGTTCCAGTTCTCTTTGTGGCCAAGCTTATGTGGCTTCTGTTCAATGAGGACGTGCCTGCAGAGGAGGTGGTGATGATGGTAGTTGGAAGAAAAACTTCTGGAGACTTGTGCTTTCCTCTAAGCAGAAATCTGCAGCAGGCACCAGTTATGGCCTTCGGAGTTGAAATGTTATCACCAGAGTGTGAGAATTCTTCTGGTTCATCTTTGAGATGATCCTTATAGGACCATTAGCTGCATTTGGTTTTTTAGACCCTTAGAAAGCTAGAGAAGAACTTCACCTTCTTTCTTTGGGCCTCTTTCAGTAACTATACCCCATGGGCCAGGGCCCATCTAGTGTTGTAGCATCCTTATGAGATGATGGTCTTAGGTTCTTGCAGTTTATCCTGAGCTGGGTCTAGTGGAAAGAACCCTGGCAAGGGAATAATGAGGCCCCAGTTTCAGTCCTGGCATTGCCATTGATTAACTGTGTCATTGTACAAAAGTCACTTCAGTTTCTCTGAATATTTTAGGAGGCTAAGGGTTAGCCAGAGCTATCTCAAGCCCAGATAGTAGGATGGCAAAAATGACTGACTCACTTGCAAGCAAGGGTTATGAAAGTGTAAGGGGGTTCTGGAGAATGTGCAGACCCTATCATCTTTCTAAGATGACATTTCCATATAGAGGACATTAGGGAGCTGCTTTAGGGAGAATTGTGATGATGTGTGAAGGGAATGTATGCGTAGACATTCTGTAACTGGTTATAGTTGGCTTACCATGTGGTTTGGTGGTGAGTTTTCCATTGGAAGTATAATCAGAACTGTTGGTGTCTTCAAAAGGGCCTGAATCAGCTAAGGCCGGCTGTTGGCCTCATTTGCTTTGGGGGATCTTGGTAACTCCTTTGCTCAGTGCACAGTGAAGGGACTCTCCAGATTTGTGCATTTGAGAGGAAATTCCCAAATTTGGGAATTTTGAAAGGTTGGGAGAGTGAACCACTGAAATCTAGGAGTTAGAGGCCAGGCTGGATTGCTCATTTGATGACTTGTGGACCAAAGATGATTTTCATTGTGTGACCTTCAGGAGTGGAGCCCAGGAGAAAGATGAGTCTGATAATGTTGCTACATTTGTACATAAACTTGATGGGACAAATGCTATGCAGGAACTGTCATAAGTTTGACCCTAATACCTCCAGATGCCAGGTATATAGGGAGGAATTAAGCCCCTGAGGTGTGGGGGGAAATGTTTGTTCTTGCTGCTTGTTTGAAATAAATATCCTTTTCTGAAAATTACTTAGTGCTAAGTGGTTAGATGCATGTGGGATGCTAGTTACTGGCTCCTAAAATGAGGGGAACACAGGTGGTGGGAGCTTGAGCCAGTAGCAGAGGAACGGGATACCTCTAAACTCCTTGGGTTACCTAAAAACTCTGAGGGTAGATGTGACAGGTCTAGCCCTGAGAGAGTAGGGCCATGGTATGCCATGTTACAATGTAGAACATTTAATGCTTATAATGCTAAATGCAGGGCAAGGATATGGTATATTGAGAGTTCTAGGTAAGCATCTGACTCACTGTGTGGTGTCCCTTCTTCTTTCATGGATACCAGAGCTAGGGCTGGAGGAACTAAGCCAGGATCCACCAGATCCAAGGAAAGCTGGTAAGCTGCCTCTGGCATTACAGCAATCAGACTTTTTCCCTTTTCTTCCCTTTTGGGAGCTAAGACTATCAAGTCTCCCCTTTGTTTGAATGGGTGGAAAATCTTTTGCTGTCTTTGTTTTGGTATATTTCTCAGCTATTTCTCAGCAGTGAGGCAATCAAGAGTCATTGAATTGTACATGATGTGGTGCTGGTGGTTGGAACTTTCCCACACTGATTTCTTACACTCTAAATGGTGAGCCTCAAGTGCCCCAGGGCCCTGAAACTGGTACATAAGATCCTAGGTTGGGGTTTAACTTAGTACACTCACTGAAAGAATGTGGGTGACAGACCCTGGGCAAGTGGTTGAACCTGGCCCTCCTCCCCACCCCCAGCTTCGTAACCCAGATAGATGCTAGTGATTCTCTAGTAACTATGAATTGGCATTTGATCAGACAAGGTCTGTCTGTTGATGTTTTGTAATTTCTGTTTGTATTTGCCTTGAAGTTCTGGAGGCTGATGTTTTCCACTTGAACTAAGTGAATGATATATGTATGTTTGATTAAACTGAGATTGTTAACCCCTTAAAATTGCTTTCCTTAGAAAAGCAGATCAAAGAACCTGTGTTGGCAGCCCTCTGTGTCCTGGGTGTTATTGGTCTTACAGAGCCATAGTAGCTGCTAGCAGATTGTTGCTACACTTGGTGAGTACATTTTTTGGGTAATGGGGATCATTTCACCAGGGATCATGTCACCATGCAAAGGCTATCTGTATCAAGTGGGGCCAACTCCCTTCATTGTAATGTGAACCAGCCTGGTTATGGCGTGTCAATCAGTTAATCAGTATACATTTATTAAGCACCTACTATGAGTCAGTTACTGTACTCAGCCTCCCACCCTAGGTGTCAGTTTCTTCATCTCTGAAGTGAGGAGGTTGGATGAGGTGGCCTCTAAGGCCCTTTCTAGCTATAACTCTATGAACTTTTCTGTCTCTGTGATACTTTGCTGAGTACTCACCCTGATGATAATTTTTCCACAACTTATATTTTGGGTAAAAAAAAATAGTAGAATAGTAAGAACACCTGAATGGAAGACAAGAGACCTGGTTCTGTCACTGACTTTGTAGTTTTGAGTAGGTCACTTTCCCCACCCTAATTTGATGCAATGAACTTTAGGACTTCATTTGGCTTCAATGATCTATAAGGCTGTAGTTTTAAAGAATGGTTTTGAAGGTTTGAAAGTCAAGGTGACTTAATTTCCACAGATAAAGATAAAGACCAAAACCCAAACCCAAATTATTAGGCAAAAACCCAAATTGAAATTATTAGGCTGACAGAACCTCTTCTCATCATAGGCCACTGGGCAAGTGTATCACCTACCCTTCTGGATACTATACTTTTAAAATGAAACCTAAGATTACATTGTCCCCCCCCCCCTTTTAAAGCCATATTATACCATCAATCAACTCCTTGTTCATTCTCCCATGAAGTACCGTTGAGTTAGGTCCCCTTCAGCTTGTGCTTGTGTGGTTGATTCTTCTTTTCACACCCTAAGTATAGGATTTTACATTTGGTCTTACTGGATTTCATTTCCTTAGTTTTGGCCTAACCCTCCAGTCTGCTGAAATCCATTTCACTCTTGATTTTTGTCATTTAGCGTATTAGCTGCCCCCACCCAGTTTTGTTTCATTCCCAGATGTGATGAGCATGTCTCCTCTGACTTCATCTAAGTCACTGATAAAAATGTTGAGCAGGGCAAGCTCCTGCCACTTCCTTCTAGGTTTATTTAATAATTATGAGGTAGCTTTCATTTTATATATAGGATGTACCAAAAATCTTAGTGAAGCTTTAATAGCTTAATGAGACTCCCTGCATTGCCCTTCAGATTTTACAGAGGGCTTTCCTTACAATGACTCTGCAAAGTAGTATAAGTTATTATCCCCATTTTGCAAATGAGATAAGTCAGGTCTAAAGGTTGTGATTTGCCCAATTTCACAGCACTGGTAAACATCAGAGTTAGGGTTCAAATATAATGCTCCTTGCAGTAAACCATACTGCTTCTCCAGTAATCGGCATTCTTGGGGGAGGAGTGTACTTTTATTTCTCACCTTCTTTCTGTCACTCTTCCAGACCATCCTTTATGTGAATCAGATAAATCTTCCTGCATAGGAATGTCATTCATGTCATCTCTCCCTAATAATAACAGCTCACGTTTCTATACCACTTTAATATTTATAAAATACTGTCCTCACAATAATTCTATAAGGAAGGGAGTGTAAGGTAGTACTCTCATTTTTACCAGATAATTTCAGAGAAATTAAATGATTTGCTCAGAGTCACAAAGCCATTAAGTAGCAGAACCTGAATTTGAACTGAGTCTTTTGGACTCCAAGCCCAGAAATCTTTCCCCAACACTACACGGCCTCTCTTGCCAAAGCTCTTTGCTGGCTCTCTGTTACTTGTCAGGTAAAGTTCACAGTCCTTTACTTAGCAATGAAGACCCACCACTCTCTGGTGCCACCCTACATTTCTAGTCTTAGTGCATCTTATTCTCCTCAAACGTTGTATGCTCCATTCAAACTGGACAAACTTTCTGTTCTCTGTAAATGCTTTGAATTTTCCTGCCTTTGCTCATGTTGTTCCTTATGCCTGAGATATGCTCACTCTCTGAACTCCTACCCACCTTTTAAAGCCCAATTTATATATCTCTTATTCCAGAAAGACTCCTTCCCTATGGCACAACCCTCATTCCTTAAGACCTCATACTAATAACACTTTGTCCTTCCCTTATCATGTATTGTTTTCTTCTATAATTAATAATACATCATTTCTCCTAAGTAGATAAGAAGCTCCTCAAGGGCAAGGACCCTATCTAAACTTTGTATATCTTAAGCATGTAGCAAATGCTCTGTATGCAGTAGGTACTTTATAAATATTTGTTGAACTGAACTTGAAAAAATCTGTTAATTCATGGAGGGATAGCAACTGGATCTATGATTTCATAGCGATGGGGAACTCCCAGATAAGTCAACTCCTTCTACCCATGCAGGTCAGCATCTCCTCTCCAATTTACAGTATTAGAATTGCACAGAGGATTTAGAGGTTAAATGACTTGCCCAGGGTCACATAGACACAGGATTTGAACCTGGGTCTTCCCAGCTCCAAGTCCAGGTCTATATCCACTATGTTTCTGTAAATCCCTGTAACTACACTTTTATCCTAACTACATTTGTCCATCTTATTCAAAGGGTCTTCCCAAATTCTGTGTATGCCTCCAAGGCTCTTTCCCTTCTTTCTCAACAATGTCTTTTAGTGATCTCATCAGTATCAGTAAATTCAAGGACCATCTCTATGCAGATGACGCCTGGATCATTATATCCAGGCTTAGTCTCTCTTCTGAGCTCTATTCCCACATTACCAACTTGTATAAGACATTTTTAACTGAATCTTTGACAGGTATCCCATACTCAACATGTTCCAAATATAGTTCGTCGCCTTTTCCTCAGAAGTCGCTCCTTTTGTAACTTTTTTATTTCTGTCAAGGATTCCATTATCCTCCACTTCATCTTGGTTTGCAAACTTGGAGTTGTCTTGGCTCCTAACTTTCCCTCACCACCATATTTGCCGAATCTTTTTGATTCTACCTTCTCAGCATCTCTCCGAGCTATCTCGTTCTCCCAGCTCACATGGCTGTCACTCTAGATCAAATTTTCATCACCTGTCCCTTGGCCTACTTCAGTAGCCACTTGCTTATTCCCATGCTTCAGATTTTAGCTACCAAATTGCTATTCCTGAGACAGGTCTGAAAATGTCACTTCCCTGCTCAGAAACCTTCAATAACTCTCTAGGACACTATAGGTTTCTCTGTTTGGCGTCTAAAGCCCTTTACAATCCTCCTCCAAATTATCTCTTCAGACACATGACATGGTACTCACACACTATATATATATATAAAGAGAGAAAATATAGGCAGTGCTCATGACACATGTTGTGCGACGAGGATAGGGTTGTAGTTTTAGAACTGTAAGGCACCTTAGAAGTCATCTAGTACATTGCTACTTAAACTTTTTCCTCTCATGACCCCTTTTTATGCATTTCATTTTTAATTAATTTTTGGTTGTTGCACATTCAGAAACCCTCCAATATTGCCCAATTTTTCCTGGTCCCATGGGGTTATGACCCACAGTTTAAGAAATGCTGATCTAGTATAACTCTTTCCTTTTATGGGAGGAAACTGAAGCTCAGAGAGGTTAAATTACTTGCCCAAGGTCACACAATTAATAATTAACAGAGGAAGGATTTGAATTCAGGTATTCTGACTCTAAAAGTAGTGACATCCAAGCTCATATCTCTGCATTTACATGTCTGTCCCATATTTGGAATATATTTTTTCCTCATGTCCACCTCTTAGAATCCATAGCTTCCTTCAGAGGTCAATCCAAGTACCCCTTCTAAGTTCAGGCTCTCCTGTTCTCTCTCTACTCCTCCCCAGCAGCTGCTAGTGGCTTTCTTGACTTTGAAATTATATTTACTTATATGTTGTTCCTGCTACATAATATGAAATTCCTTATGACAAAGACTGCTTTGTTTTTGTCTTTGTATTTCCAGTACTTAGCAGTATGTGGGTACACAGGCCCTTGTACGGTTGATTAATCAATTAAAAATGACATGATAAAAATTTATCATGAAAGATGACTTCTGGGTAAATATTCATCTGGGAAAGTGAGAAATTGGACTCTTTCCTGCAATTTCTTGTCATTGGAATAGGGAAGTACCGACATTCTAAGGGCTTGAGGCTATGTCTTTTGGATTCAGACAATTTAGAAATAACACTTAGAACTGGTAAAAATTCCTTTATGAGGTCAGAGGTAGGGATCTTAGTGACACCTCACTCCTTATTGGGGGAGATATAGCATATACATATACATACATATGTACATATATGTATGCTTATATGCAGACATGCATATTTAAAACCATATAATATATAATGCATCATCATGTATTATAGTCATACATGTGCACACACACGCACACACAGAAATTTGGGCAGCTAGGTGGTGCAGAGACCAGAGTGCTGGCCCTGGAGTCATGAAGCCTCTTCTTCCTGAGTTCAAATCTGGCTTTGTACACTTCCTACCTGTGTGATCCTAGGTAAGTCACTTAACCCTGTTTGCCTCAATTTCTCATCTGTAAAATGAACTAGAGAAGGAAATGGCAAACCAGACTAGTATCTCTGCAAAGAAAATCTCAATTGGGGTCACAAAGTGTTAGACTTGGCTGAAATGATTGAACAACATATGTAAATATATACATACACATACACATAAACACATACTTATATTTATATATATTGTTTTCTAGTGTGTTAATTGTCCCCTCTGTCGCCTTTCTATCATCTACAAATTTGATGAGCATACCATTTATGCTTCTATTCATCTCACTGATAAAACTTAAACAGCATAGGGCCAAACATAAATCCCTGAGCCAATCCACTAGAGACTTCCTGCCAAGCCGACATTGAAAGATGTCACATATGTGTATGTGTATATGTATATATACATATATATGTATGTATACATGTATGTATGCAAGCAAATCTACCAGAGGGAATGAGGACCAAGAGGCAAGTTGAGTTCTCAGCTGCCTTATTCTCTGTTGCTATGAGGTTAGACATATTCTGATAGACTCAGCCCCAGATGCAATTTTCCTCTTAAGAGGGTTTATTATAAGTGTTGCCACATTTAACCTCCTTAGAGTGAATGTTGGTACCTAAGGGAGTAGCAAAGCTCCTACCCTAGGTATAGCTCTGATATATTGCTTACAGTGGAGTTCAGTATTGGGTTACTTACTCTTTAGTGTGGTATAGCTCTGTAAAAAATAGTTTTAACAGTCCTAAAGCTCTGAATGAGATGAAGCTGACAAGGGAAGCTAAGGACACTGAAATAAATGCTTTTTCATTCATTCAAAGGTTTTCCTTTCTTTCTTTTTTTAGGCTATATTGGTGTATGGAGGAGGATCAAAGAAGAGACAGGATTGGTAGTTGTGGTGAATGGGATGATGAAAAGTGATAATAGAAAGCAGGCAGAACTCCTCAGTCCTTATTTTGCTTCTGTTTTCCCTGCTGAGGAGAATGACCCTACAGGAAATGTCAACAGGAATGGTTAACAAGGAATTGATAACCAAAGATAAGTAAGGAGGTAGTAAGAGAGCACCTAGTTGGCCTTGATGAATTCAAGTCTCTTGGCCCAGATGAACCACATTCTTGGGTGCTGAAAGAATTGTTGAATTTCACTGCTGAGCCACTGGTAGTCATATTTGAAAGATCATAGAGATTGAAAGAGATGCTACAGTACTGGAGAAGAACAAATTAGTTGGTGGATATTAGTTTGTAGGCTTTATTTTTTTCCCTTTTTTGAACATCAGAATATCAAGCTCATGATGGGTATCAGCAAGGCAATAATCACAAATATAGATGATAATTGTCAAAATGTCCATGTGATTCTGTATCACAAAATATGAGACTCTCCACATAGAAGGTAGAAGTAAAGCATTTATTCAGACACCAGAGAACCAGATCCCATAACCAATAAGTCCACAATATCACAGCAGAGAACCACTCCATCCCACAACCTTCTGTCGCCTGCTGGGGCCTTCCCAAAAACTCAATCACAGCCACCACATGTCTGTTCTCTTTCCCTGAACTCTAAATGTCACAACTGCTCTCTTGGCATTTCCTTTTCCTCTCAGCAATCTCCTCCCACCACATGTGACTTAGGCTTCCTGTGACGTAAGCAGGTCACATGACCTATTAATGGGTGGGAAAGATCTTCACATCTAAATTGCTATTATAGATGGTGACTTCAATTCCTAGGTAAATGCTAGAATGGATCATTTAAAAGATAGTCAATGGATACATAGAAAAGTAAGAGCCAGCATGGCTGTATAAAGAAGTCATGCCAAACCTTTATTTCCTCTTCTTGATACATTTAGTAAAATAAAATGATCAGGGGAATGCAATAGATGTAGTTTGCTCAGAGGTTAGCAAAGCACTTGATAAAGTACCTAAAAATCTTCTTGTAGAGAAGATGGAGGGATGTGGACCAGATGATAATACAATTAGATAGTTCAAGGAGTAGTTGTTTATCTTTCAATGTCAACTTGGCAGGAAGTCTCTAGTGGATTGCCTCAGGGATTTATATTTGGCCCTGTAATGTTTAACAGTTGTATCAATGAGTTAGATAAAGTCATAAATAGTATGCTCATCAAGTTTGTAGATGATATAACATTGGGGGTGGGGGATCGCTACTACATTACAAGACAAACTCAGGAGCCAACAAGATCTTTACAGGCTAGATCATTAGGTTGAATCTAATGAGATGAAATTCAGTAAGGAGAGATGTGAATTCTTATATTTGGGTTCAAAAATGAACCTCACAAACATAGGAATGGAGTAGTGCAGTTAGAAAACAATTTGTCTGAAAAAAAAACCTACTTTTTTTTTTTTTAGTGGACAGCAAGTTGATTATGTGTGTGTGATATATCAACAGTGGGATATGACAGCCAGAACAAACAATGAAATTTTGGACTATGTTAAGAGAGGCACGGTTTCCAGGCACAAGGAGGAGATTTCTCCTTTGTACTCTGTCCTGATCAGACCTCACAACTGGAATGTTATTTTTACTTCTGGGTGCTACACTTTAAGAAGGACATTGATGAGCTGGAAAGTATGAAGAAGAGGGCAGCCAATATTATGAGCATTTAAGAGTCTAGACAGTATGAGGATAGATTGAAAGAACTGAGGATGCTTAGCCTGGGAGGAAGGGCATGATAGTTGTCTTCAAGTATTTTTGTTTTTAGAGGAGAGATAAGACTTATTGAGTCTGATCCGAGAGGGCAGAACTGGGAGTGATGGGTGAAAGTTAGAAATGAGTGAATTTTTGTGCTGATTTCAGGAAAAAAAATGTCTTAATTAAAGCTGATCATAAGTAGAGTGAGCTGTTTTGAGAGGCAATAGGTCCCCTCTCAGTGGAGATTCAAGCAGAGGTTGGATGACTACTTGTTGGTTATATTATATGGGAATTCCTTTTTAGGCATGGGTTTCACTAGTTTCTTCCAACTTTGAAATTCCATGATACCTCATTTTCTTCATAGACTAGCTATTGCTGGGGAAAAGGCAAGTGTTTATTCTATTTTTAGAAGTGGATACTGAGTTCTTAGGTGGAGAAATGGCCTCCAATTCTCTTCTCCTACTAAATGTCCACTGTCAGTTTGCTCATAACCATGTGTATTATTGCTGACCTGGAACTCTCCTTCCTGTAGGAACCATCTCTCTTTTCTCCTGGGAACCTTCTACTCCACTTGCTTCTTCAGAGTAACATACTTTCCAGAGAATTCTTACTAGGGAATGCAAATTGCATTTTAGGCTATTAAAAATATAGGAGCAGGGTGGTTAGGGAAGAAAATAACAATCCTAAACTTGGCAGCAGTTTGATTGAATGGAGGGAGGATAACTTCAGCTCTGCAGGAATATGAATTTACCTAAGACAATTATAGGCAATCCTTTGCTTTGTCAGCTTCCAAAGGAGGACTAGTTGGTATCTTTTCCCCTCCACCCTCTTAAAAATTATATTAGGTAAAAGTTCCAAAAAGAAAAAATATGAGGCTCCTCATTTATAATTTGGTCTTTTCAGAAGAGTGTGAGCTACTCACACAGTCTCATTCACATTCAGGTCATCATTTCAGTAATAAAAATGACTAGCACAAATAAATCAAGAGTGTATGTGGGTTTGGAAGGAAGGGAGGAAGAAGGAAAGAGAGAGAGAAAGAGACAGAGCACAACAGAATTAAATTGAATAGAATTTAAGTATGAAAGGGCAGTTTAAAAATGAAGTTAAAACAAATTAGGTGAGAAGAAAAAAAGAACTTGTCAGCTGAAATTCTCTCAGTCCCTCCTTCTCCTCTCTGTATCTTATGAATCTCATATCCTGCTTTCACCTCTCTAACTTTAAAGAGCATGCCAAAACTGGCTAACCCAAATGAGAATTTTGTTTTGGACTGACAGGGAAGAAGGGAGCTTTTCCATTTGTACTCTTCTTCCTTGTCATCTTTTTTCTTCTTCCCTCTTTCTTTTTAAAACCTGACTACATCGTTTTCCAGGAGCTGTCATTTCACATAAATGTTTCGTTGAGGTATATCCATTCCCACTGCCAAAAATCTCCATATCAAACATTGTAACAGACCGCTCCCGAACTGACAGCTCTGACTGTACATGCTCTGTGGTCATACAAGGGGAGCTTGCTTCCATGAAGGATATAAATATACACAGGAAGGTGATCAATAGTGAAGCTAACACTACTTTGCTCTCCATTTTCTCCTTGCTTGGGTAGTATAGATGGATTCGGCTCCTCTTGATGCTTATCTGATACAAATGCTCAGCCCACAGACACTTATAAGAAATCAAATGTTAAACTAGTGAGAGAAAGGAGCCAGATTTTTTTGGGGGGGAGAGTGTGCAAAGTAGTGAAGGGGTGTGGGGAAAGGGTAAGAAAAGAAGGGGAGGCGGAAGGAAGGGAAGCAGGAGGTACTATAAACCAAGGTTGGACGAAGACAACCACTCAAACAAGCCAGATGGGAACAATGGCCTGCTTTTCCAAAGGAGGTGTCAGCTGAATTATGAAAATATTTCTTATGCTCACTGTTTGCAAATGAATTTCTTTTGGTAAACATGACCATTAGAGATCAGACAGCAACATGCTAAGAATAGTTGAAATTTCTCTAGGTTTTAAGGTTTACAAAGCACTTTTCTTACAGCAGTCCTGGGAGGGAATTCCTGTTCAGATTGATCTATGATCTCATTCTTGTGAGCATTATTTCCTGTGATGAAAAGCACCTGGTATCCCGTGCTATTTTTGTTCATGACCTCATGGGGTACACCCAATATGTGGGGCACTTTTTATACTTTACTTGGCATTATGAGGACATCAGTAGAGTAAATGGTCTGTCTAATGATTTGTCACTTCTGCCTCCTTTTTTTTTTTTGGAGGGGGGAAGGCAGGGTAATTGGAGTTAAGTGACTTGCCCAAGGTCACACAGCTATAAGTGTGTCACGTGTCTGAGGCTGGATTTGAACTCAGCTCTTCCTGACTCCAGGGCTGGTGCTCTACTCATTGCACCACCTAGCTGCCCCTTGCCTCCTTTTTTTGATCATATATCGTAAGCATTGTTATTCCACTTTTCCCAATTTGAGGACCCTGAATTGCAGAAAGGTCAAGTAGCTTGCTCAGGACCATGTCATATATCTAGTAAGTTAGTCAAACCCAGGGCTCTTCTGATTCCAAGCCTTAAGCTTTTCCCACTATTTATTGTAGTGTCTGGCAATTATATTGTAACCAAGTAAATTTCTATCTGTTAATCTTTTGGCTTGGTGGGTTAAATGCATCAATTAACCAATTCAGTTCAACAAGCATTTATCAAGTGCTTTCTCTGTGCAAAGAGCTTTGCTCAGTGCTGGGGATACAAATATAAAATGAAAAACAATTTCTCTCATTGGGGAGCTGAAAGTCTTGGAGTTGGAGGAGGTGGACAATTTTAAGCTGTTAAAACTTAAACTGAACTAAGACTCTTGGGGCACTCACTATATACATGATTACTTGGGAATGTATTGGGTAAGAACTACTGGAATCTGGAAGGGTTTTCTGAAGAAGGTGTTACATAAGCTGAAGTTTGAAGGAAGACAGTGATAGTAAGAGGCATAGGTTGGGAGCAAATGTATTTTAGGCATTGGATTTGTTCTATGAAATTTGGACTCATTCAGAAGGCCACAGCCAAGGACCTAGAAGGCCACATGTGGCCTTGAGGCCACAGCTTCCCCACCCCTGGATGGAAATGCACAGAAGTGGGAACTTGGGTACAGAGTTCCTAGAACAGCAAATAGGTCAGTTTGATAGGGTATGAGTTTTTGAAGGAAATAATATGAAATAAGCGTATTAACAGTTAAGTAACAACAAAAGACAGATGAGGGTTCATCACTGCCATACAAATTATGCTTCAAGGAATTCTAGGATTAATTACAAAATGAATAGTACAAAAATAGTGCCAAAGTTCAGAGGAGAGAGAGAGATCAACATGGACTGTGAGGGGTGTTGGAGTTGGAAAGACCTTGGAGACTAGGGATTTGAACTAGGCTTTCAAGGGGAGGTAAGGTTTGGAGAATAGGGAGGCAGGGGGGCGGGGGACATTGCAGAAAGTGGAACAGAGTGAGAAAAAGGATGGAGGTTTGCTTTCCTCATAGACCTGTATAGATCAAGAGACTGGAAAGGTATAAGGGTGGTTTTGCGAGAAGGTAGGGACTGATAAAGTTAGGCAATTTTAAGGAGCAAAAAGAGTGAATATTGGAGGGACCAATTCTGGACTGGTTGGTAAGCAGATAATAAAAATTAAGAGTCTACTTCTCAGTTAGAGGTAGGGGATTCTGGGGCTGTTGTAGGTCTAGGTCAGGTAGCTTCCACAGAGTAACAGAAGTAATTTTTTACCCTCATGTTATGAATCTTTTTATCTCCAGCTTTGGCTATGCCATTGCTGCTCTCCATTCTTATCTTGTCGTCGATGGGACAATTGGTCTCAGAGTAAGTTTAGTGATAATGACATTAGATTTTGGGATAAAAAAAATTAGACCTCACTGAGGTCTCTTTCACTGCAAAAATAAGGAGAATGCCTGAAATTTTTAGCTAGCAGTGTGTTGCAGTGGTCTCCACACTTCAGAGGCCTTCTGAGGAATCTTTTCTTGGTCTGGACAGTTTCCTGTATACCTTCTGCTTTGTGACATATGTATGTTGGATAGAGTCCCAGCTTCTTTTTGTAATAGGTTCAGTTTTCTAATACAGAAACAGTTGTGCAGGAGCATGATGCATCTTTTTTTTTCCCTCACCCTTGCATATATCTTCTATCTTTTTCTGCCAGTATCCTGTAAATCCCCAAAGGCTGGAGGTTAGCTATGACTCTGCCTTGTCTTTGGGTGGAGATGCAGTGTTAGTGATGGATGTTCTGGGGTTAGACTTTCTTTCTCCTGTCTGACTTTTACCAACCAGAAGCTCCTCTCATGAGATTTTCAAGCTTGACCAATTTCAGAGCCAAGTTTAAATGGTTTGCCCTTCTACCAGCCCTGGCATCTGTTGCAGAAAAGGTTTTTACTACCAGTGTGGAATTTTCCTAGTTATTTTAAGTAAGTTTAGTGTATTTGTGCTTGGCATTCAGATATGAGCTGTGAGGACTTCACAGATGCAAAATTAGAGGCATAAAAAGGAATATTGATAGCAATTACAACCACATTGCCATCTTTAACAAAACCCAATGCCCCAGCTGCCTCTGGAGGAAAATGTAGGACTTAGAAAGTTGGAGAGACTAAACTTGGCTACAAACAAAATAATCTCCTATGGAGAAACCTAAAAAAATAGTTCTGCTGCAAGACTTTGCAAGGATACCAATCTAAATACTTTCTTAAATTTTTGACTGAAAAATGTTAAAGATAATTTTTAAACCAAAGAACTCCTATGAATGTCTGCAATGTCAAAGGAACTGTAGTTCTCTTAAAGCTTTGAAAGATCTCAGAGATGATCTAGTCTAGTTCCATATAGATAAGGAAATTGAAGGTCAAAGAGATGAAATGGCTTTCCCATGGCCACACAAAGGAGGTCTTTTTCCAATGCCAATAAAGATGATTAAGTTTTTAAAAGACATCTGAGTATATTCTTATTTCTTAGAGGTTGGATCTTGGAAAAGAGAAAACCAGTCTTAATGGCCCTAGAGGGCAGACACAGGAATGATGCTCAACTGGCATGAGGTAAAGAGGTGGAGGGGCAATTCTTCATGATGGGAAGGGGCTATGAATCATCAAAGAAGCTCAGTCTCAATGGAAATGATGTCCAAAGACCACTTTCAAGTCCTTACGCAAATTAATCTCTTCTCTGAAGCTTTCTTCACCTTGGTTTCTCCCTTGTATAAAAGGTTTAGCAATTGACTACAGACTGTTTTCTGAATGATTAAAATTATTTCATGAGTCTCACATATTGTTGAAATTAGAAAACTTTAGAGCTGGGAGAGACCTTCAGAAATAGGTGACATTGCCTGGATAGTACGGTACAGTAGATTGAATGCTAGACATGGAATCAGGAAGACCTGAATTCAAATCCATCTGATATTTATTAGATGGGTGAATCTGAGGAGGACACTTAAACTCTCTAAGTATCACTTTGGTCTTCTGTAACATAAGGATGATAATAAATAATATAAATATTAATATTACATAAAACATAAGTATAGTAATAAAACTAAAGGCACTATTATGTTTTCCCCAAACCATCCCCTCTTCCAGATTTCCCTGTTTCTGTTAAAGGCACTATTGTTTTCTTAGACTCCCAGGTTCATAATGGCATCACTCCCTTAATTAATGCTCCTTACTCCTTGACACATATTCTTCGATCTTGTGAAACTGGCATCTTGGCTATTCATGAACAAGACACTCCATCTCTTGGTTTTGGGCATTTTCTCTGGATGCCTGTGGTACTCTCTCTCTCTCTTCCAATTTGACAGCTGACTTACCTGCCTTCCGTTAAGTCCCAACTAAAACCGCATCTTCTGCAAGAAATTTTCCCTAACTCCTGTTAATTCCAGTACTTTCTAACTCTTGTTTCTTGCTTATCCTGTAGACAGCTTGCTTTCTATATTTTTTGTTTGTATGTTGTCTCCCTCACTAGATTATCAGCCCCTTGAGGGCAGGGACCATTTTTTGCCTCTTTTTGTAGTCCCAGTGTTTAGCAAAGTGCCTGGCACATACAAAGTGGTGCTTAATAAATGTTTATTGAATGAATTATTCTTAACCTCACTCTGCCTCACCGCAAATTCAATCAGTTGCCAAGTCTTCCCATTTGTATTACTACAATATCTCTTGCATTTGGTCCCTTTTCTCTATCTGCTCAGCCACCTACCACCTTCATTCCAGCCCACATCTCTCTCCTAGATTATTGGAAACAGCCTGCTAATTGCCTCAAGTCTCCCACTACTCCACTCTATCCTACATACTGTTGCCAAAGAAATTTTCCTTAAGGCCGTGTGACTGCCCTACTCAATCAACTCTAGTGGCTTCATATTGTTTCTAGGATAGAATACAAACTACTATGTTTAGCTTTTAAAGGCTTTCACGACTTGGCCCCAACGTATTTTTTTCAGCCTTATTGGACATTTATCACTGTGCCACCCCTTCCCCCCACTTTAGATTCAGCAAAATTGGTTTTCCTTCTATTCCTCATACACAGTGTACCATCTGGTTGGCCCCTTGCTTGAAGTGTACTCCCTCTTCACCTCCGAGGGTCTTTTCTTTCCTTTAAGGGGCAGCTCAGGCATGAAGTTTTTCCTGATCCTCCCAGCAGCTAGTGCCTGCTTTCCAAACTACCATGTATTTAACACTTTTGTGTGTATTTGTATTTATTCACTCTATATTTGTGAGATTTGTGTATTTATATGTGTATATAGTTCTACTTATTCCCTCTGTTTGTGACATATATGTAATATATAATATGTGTTTGTCTTTATTCACTATACTTATGACATGTGTATTTATAAATGTATATGTTATATGTGTATATATTTGTACTTATTCACTATTTGAAGCATTTGTATATGTATGTATACATATATATTTAGTCACTGTATTTGTGACATATATAATTCATACAGTGAATAAATATACAACACGTGCTTATACACATATATAATATATACATAAGATACATATATTTAATCATATATGCATATCTTTTTTGTTTGTTTGTTTTTTATTTTTTATTTTTTTAGGAGAAGCAAAGTGAATTTATTTTACAAACCTTGCAAGATTTGGGCATACCTCTGTAATGGGTCAAAGGGAGCACTGCCATAATTTATACTCTTTTTTAAAAATTTTTTTATTTTTAGTTTGCAACAAATGGTTCTACATATTTTTGAGTTCCAGATTTTCTTCCCTCCCTCCCCCCTTCCCTCCCCCAGAAGGCATGGAATCCCATATAACTTCCACGTATAACTTGGCATTGAATTAATTTACACACTAGTCAAGTTGTGGAGAAGAACAATGACCAATGGAATGACTCATGAGAAAGAAGAAACAGAACCAAAAAAACCAAAAAAACACAACCCAACAACAAATATAAAAGAGAGGAAAAAAAAAGTTGGGAGAAAAAGGTGAGTATGAAGTGTGCCTCGATTTGCATTCATACTTCAAAGTTCTTTCTCTGGATGTAGATAGCCCT
>CM053626.1:161726054-161749677 GCA_028646595.1 Phalanger gymnotis | reverse complement strand
CACAATAATATTCCATTACCTTCATATACCACAGCTTGTTCAGCCATTCCCCAATTGATGAGCATCCTTTTGATTTCCAATTCTTAGCTACCACAAAAAGAGCCACTATAAATATTTTTGTACCTATGGGTCCTTTTCCTGCTTGTGTGATGTCTTTGGGATACAACCCTAGGAGTGGTATTGCTGGGTCAAAGATTAATGTCTCTTCCATTGGAAGGCAACATCCTTGTAAGTAATGAATGTTTTCTTCTTTGCATTTGTAACCTTAGCACCTAGATGAGTGCTTGGCACATGACAGTTATTTAATAAATGCTTGTTTATTGACTGATACTACTTATCTCACAGATACCATATCTAAAGTCTTTTGTAAAGTATAAAGCACCAAATGTTGGTTATAGTTTGTATAGGACCATAAATGTACAGCTGGAAGGATCTTCAGTAGCTACCTAGTCCAACGCCCTCATTAGGCAGATGAGGGAATTAAGACTGAGGGGGAGGAGCTAAATGATTTGTTAGAGAATTAAGTGACTTGTCCAAACCCACACAGATACTAAGTGGCAGATCTGAGGCTCTAAGCTTGCTTGCCATTGACTCCAAATGTACTGCTCTTCTATAGTTTAGTCATTACAACTCCCTCATTTTACAGATGAGGAAACTGAGGCCCACATGTTATATATATCTGTCACGGGTTAGGTCTCATCTCCTTAACTGGATTGTAAGATACCTGAGAGCAAGCGGACCACACCTTCTACCCTATCTTCTACAATGCCTGCCAGGTAGTGCTGGACATGTAATAAGTGCTTACCATATACATTGTGACCTTATCTTACTTGGAAATCATTGTAGGTAATTGGGAAACCACTGCAGCTGAGTCAGAATCGTTTGGTATGTCGCCTTCAAGGTACCAGATGGTTCATGACTCCATGAGCCACTGAAGGACAGAGAGGTGTTCAACAGTATTGATGCCTCCAGGCAGAGGCATCAGACCATTACTTTCGAGGATGTGGATGTTGTATATTGGCCTAAGCAGGAAGAGTATGTTGTTGTAGTATTGCTATATTAGGTGCTTAATAAGTGCCTGTTATGTTAAATTGAATATATGCCTTCAGACTTAAGGATGAATCTTTGAAAATCTTTTGCATGAACAAAATTAATGCAATTACCATAAGGGATCAACTGGGGAAAAACTTTTTGTATCATACACAGTATTTCTTATAAAGGTCTGGTATCCAAGATGTATAGACAACTATAAGTTGTCCACTTATGGGGAAGGGGGTTTGCAGTGGGTGCTTTAGGCCTGTTCTTCCATTGTCACTTCTAGTTCTTTAAATTCCTTTTTCAACTTCATGTGCTTTAAAAATAAATCTCTTAATGGTTCTTCCTGTCTCTAAAATTCTTTCTGTTTTACATTTTTTCTCTTAATAGTTTCTTGAGATGGGACAATTTATTTAATTATATATTCCTTCCTTGGTTGTTATATTTATTTACCTTCACTGTGTGTTTTGGTTATTTGGGCTGTTGGAAATTCAGTCTGCTCACATCTGTTCTCCCTTTTTCTTCCCTCCTAGAAATGTTTCAAATGCTTGTCTTTTATTGAATACCCAACTTTCTCTTAAGGTCAGTTTTTCAGAATATGCCATTTGGGTTTCCTTTGATTTTCAGAACACGGTATTCTCTCTCTCTGTCTCTGTTTCTGTCTCTCTCTCTCTCCCTCCCTCCCCTTCCTGTTTTTGAGACTGGTTCCCCCTGTCTCACACAGTCTGGAACTGCAGTGGTCACTTGTAGACCTGATCCCACTGCTGATTGGAATAGAAGATTTAACCAGCTGTGTTTATGACCTGAGTTACTTTTTTCCTCCTTAGGCAAACCAGTACCCTAGTTTTTCATGTTTTTCTATTCTTCTAATGATTTCTGCTGTATAGGCTATAGATTCTCTCATTTTCCTTCAAATTTAAGATTCTTATTTCTGTCTTGAACCATTCTTGAACTTTCTGTGATTTCACATGCTCTCTTTGGAATCTCCAAAGTTTTGTGTTTTTGCAGGTATTGGTTCGGTTCCCTTCGTCTTACAATATTTGTTTAGAGAGGTTTGTAATCTTCTTGGATGTTTTAGCACTCATTTTGTGCTCTGTTGATTTGTCTTCTTATGCTTTTTTTAATTGAATTTTATTCTTCTCGAAATCTTTGATGCCACAGTAACAGCAATATTGTACAATGATAATTTGTGAATGACTTAGCAATTCTCAGCAATACAATGATCTAAAACAATTCTAAGGACTTCTGTTGAAAATGCTATCAACCTCTAGAGAAAGAACTGATGGAGTCTGCTGAATGTAGACTGAAACATACTTTTAAATACTTTCTTCATTTTTCTTGTTTTTGGGGGGAGGGTTCTGTGTTTTCTTTCACAACATGGCTAATATGGAAATGTTTTGCATGACTACACACGTATCATCTATGTTAAATTGCTTGCCTTCTCAAGGAGGAAAAAGGAAAGAGAAGGAGGGGGTAAGATTGAGAAAGGGTGAGGGGGAAAGAATTTGGAACTAAAAAATTAAAAAATGAATGTTAATTTTTTACATGTAATTGGAAAAATATAAAAATTATAATGAAAAATCTTTTGTACCATTAATCTCCTTTCCTTATATTCCCTTGTAATTTTCTGATTCTTCCCTACTGGATGGTTGGTTTACCCCCTGGAACTGGATTACAGGGCTGTCTCAGTATCTTTTTATGTTGGGAAATTTGCTTTTCACTGAACTTGGTGCCTTCCCCAAGTAGGCTCTAGGGGACAGAATTGGCTTCAGCCAAATTTCAATCTTCTTTTCTTAAGGCTTAGTCTAGCTGTGCATAGTGGTCCCCTACCTCAAATCCCTCCATTTTTTAGTCCTCTGGCTGGGATGAATTAGCATCTGCTGATATTTTCAGGGTTGGGAGAAAATGGAGTAGGTGTTACAGGCAGAGATTCTGCTACCATAGAGTTCCCTAACCTGTGGGCCACCCCACACAGAGGTATTTGTGGTCTCCTATATCCTATACCTTTTTGTCCTCACGTATCTGGGCAAAGTTGATATCCAAAGCTTGAATTGACAGGATACTAGGGAAATGGGAGGAATGGAGTGCACTGGCTGTCCCTGTAGCAGGACAGAGATCTCATTCTGTGGTTTAGTTTATGAACCTTAGCAGAGCATGGAAACTGATTGGGGAGAATTGCCAAGTGAGGGCATTATAGATTAGTGTTTTCTACTGTTAATTAATAAAGTTTTTCCTTGTTGGGTTTCTTGATCTATATATTCATTGCATTGCTCTATGTCTTGTGTATAATATCTCTCTGAGGAAATTTTTTTCAGAATTAGTGAGGAGTGTTTTGTCATCCATCTTGTTGGTCATGTGACTCAGCCCAATGGCCTTTCCTTCAATCCTTAACCTTCTTTCTCCTTTCTGTGTTTTTGTTACAGTTCTCTCTCTCTCCTGTTCTCCTTCTACATGCCTGATTTCTCCTTTTTCAGACTTTTTTTTTTACTAGATCATCCTTTTTTTCCTGCCCCTTATGAGTTGGTATAGCCCAAGGTTTTTTGTCATTTTCTTTTAGTCTTTTTATCGAATCTTGTGGATTCAATTATCATCCTTATGCATATGATATCCATATGTCCAGCTTTTATTTCTCTCCTGAGCTCCAGCCAGGAGCTCACCATGCATCATTATCTCCATGTTAGACATCTTTACCTAGATGCCCTGTGACATCTCAGAATCACCCTATCAACTCTTTACTATCCTTTATGGACCCCCTCCCCATAGATATTTGGTTTACAAATCTTGTGGATTCTTTATCCATAATACCTAGCATACTCACCCCCATTTCCTTCATTCACACAGTCTCTAAGAGAATCAAAAAAATTGAAAGATGAAAGTGTGACCATTTTGTCAAATCCATAAATAAAAGGAACTGACTGTTGTGCATCTGAGGTGGTCATCCCTATGCCTCTGCTTGGCAATCTCCAAGAAGGGAGAGTCAGTCTTGAGTCTTGAGGCAGCCCATTCCGATTTTGAATATCTCTAATCATTAGGAAGTTTTTCCTGACATCAAGTCTAAATTTACCTCTTTGCAAATTTTAACCTCTGAGGTTAAAAAAACATGTTTAATCTCTCCCCCACATAACAGCCCTTCAAATACTTGAACTCTCATATACCCCTCTTTCTTTAACCTATCCTCATGTCATAGATTCAGAGCCCTTCAGAACCATCCTGGTTGCCCTTCCACACTTTTTAGCTTAGCAATATCCTTCTTAAACTGTGGTGCTTAGAACTGAACACAATAATCCTAGATGAAGTCTAATAAGGGCAGAATACAATAGGACTATCACCTCCTTATTCCTGGAAGCTAAGCCTTAATGCATTCCAGCATTGAATTAGCTTTTTTGGCTGACACATCGAACTGCTGACACAATGCGAACAGTTCATTAAAATCCCCAGATATTTTTGGTAATATATGCAGCATCTCCCTCATGTTATACATATGTAGGTGAGGTTTTGAACCCATTTGTCCCTCCTAGGTTTGAGTCATCTGTAAATTTGATGAATATACCACTTAGACCTTTATCCAAGTCACTGACAGAGTCAACTATAGATACCTGGGATACTCTGCTACAGACCTCTTACCCTGTTGACATTGACCCATTAAATACTCTTATTTCAGTCAGGTTATCCGATCAGCTATAAATCCATGTTAACTTTATTATTATCTAGTCCACATTTCTCCATTTTTTCCATGAGGGTTGTATGTTTGTATGATATTCTTTGTCAGATACTTTGCAAAAATCTAGGTATACTATACACACCACATCTCTCTTATCTATTAGCTCAGTAATTGTATTTTAAAAAACCCAATTAGCATAGTCTGGCATAACATGATGAAATCCATAGCTCTTTGTAGTCCTCATTTCCTTTTCTAGATATTCACTATCTATTTCTTTAATGAAGTTTTCCAAGAAGTCTTTCCCAGCAACCAGAGTTTTTGTATTTTTTGAAAATTGGGACACTTGCTTTTCTCCAGTCTTGTGATACTGTTGCTGTTGTCTGTGATCTCTTACATATTGCGGAGAGCAGCTCAATGATTACATTCTCCATTTCTTTTAGTACTCTAGGATGCTGTTCATCCGAACCAGGTGACTTGGGTTCACTGAGGGCAGCTAGGTTATCTTCTTACTTATCTTGGGTACCAACTTCCTTTTAGTCACCTTTGTACTGTCATCTCCAGGACAAAGGTCATTCCCCTTGGCTGAGAAAATAGAAGCAGAATAAGAATTGAGCAGCTCTGCTTTATCTCTATTGTTATAGTCATCTCATCTACCTCAAGTAAAAGTCCTTTCCCTTCTTTGAGTCTCCTTTAACTTCTGATAAACCTTTAAAGATCCCTTTTAGTTTTCTTTAGCTTCCCTTGACAGCCTCTGCTCATTTTGAGTTTTAGCAATCCTGACACTATTTTTAAAGAATTGCTGTACTAATATTCATTCTCTGTTACCCGTCAATGCTTCCATCTTCTGTAAATTTCTTTTTAAACTAAGTTGATTGGTGAGTTCCTTGTGCATATGCATCATTATCTTCAGACAAATCCCATTTTCCCTGCTCATTGGAATTGTTTCTCTTTGTGTCTTCAGAATTTCATTCTTGAGCATTTCCTATTCTTCTTAGGCTGACTTGCACTGTAGAGTTTTAGTCCATGGGTGCTTATCTGTTTTTTCCCATGAGACCTTTGAAATATTCTTTCTTGAAATTTATGGTACATGTCAGACTGTACTTGTTTCTTTTCCCTCGTCACAGATTTTAGTATGGAATAGTCTCTTCACTTCCCTCCTGACTCCTTTGGATTTTCCATCACGCCCCCTGGATCCTTACCATCAGGAACCTCATCATCCTGAGGATCCCATTAGCTTTGGTTTTCATGCCTCATCAGTATACTCTGGCTCTCTGATCAAATGGTGGGGCAAAGCACCCTTTCCATAACTTCCATTGAAGGAGTGTACTCAGGCTGGGCACCTCTTCATTTCATACCTGACTACATTCCTTTCCTACTTCTCTATAATTTTCTGCTCTCCTCTGCTTGGTACCTCCCTCCCCCTCACCCTTGTTGAACTTTCTTTTGTGTGTTGTATTCACCCATTAGATTGTAAGCTTCTTGAGAGCAAGAACTGTCTTTCTTATTGTATTTGTATCCCCAGAGCTTAGCACAATGCCAGGCACCTAGTAGGTACTTAATAAATGTTCATTGTATTCCTGGCTGGTCACCTTCTCCCACGGTGCCTCAGCAACCAGTTCCTCCCTGTTAGAGAGAATCAGATATAGAATTGAATTTTCTCTGGTTGGTTTCTCCATCTTTGGAAGGATGAAATTATTACTAAGATAAATCAAGAAGTTTTAAATTGCTCTGATTTTCACATAAAGAGAGCTCTAGTAGGTAGATAATCTGTAAACTTGGAATCACCCATCTGTGCTATAGCATTCTGCTTTGCCAGGTTTATGATCTCCCCCCAGACCCCCAAAAGTAAATCTCATCTTTTCCCCTTCTGTCTAGGTGGTCTATAGTATATTTCAAAGTCAAAATGACTTTACTTCTCTATTAACCCTCATTCGAATATATTCAATTGTTCTTTCTCTCTTGGACTCCCAGACAACCTCATATCAGTAAACCCTTATATACAAGGTAACCTTCCTCTATTTTACCTATCACGTTTCTTTTATATCATGTATACCCATCTGGACCAAAAATTCAGTCATTTAATTTCATCCCAAGTTCATCCCAACCCAAAACAAGTTTCAGGTATACCTATTGCTGAATAAAAGTAAAATTTGCCTCTTTGTATTAGGATCTGCTGGTGCTTCTTTTTTTGTTGACTAATCTTTGGGCATTTGTGTGTAGAAATTTGAGGCCATGGCTTTTGGCTCCTTTCTGAGATTATTTTTCTTCTATGAACTTCCCTGTGTCTGTACTGCTTTTGTTCTTTTCCTCCTCCCCCCCTTTTTTGCAGCTTTTCTCTGTAGCATCCAGCTTGGGGGATGAGCAATATTCTCTTTCTCTACATTTTTCAGCTTTTAAAGCCTTTTTGATTAGATTTCTAAGATACCTGGAAAATACTTTCCTATCAATCTTGGTTAGGTATAGCTCCATTTCTGGACAGGAATCTGTCATCCCTCATTGTAACCCATGGACCCAAAGGACAGATTTCATTCTCAGATACACCTTTTTAGCCATCTGTTCACTTCTCAAATTAAATTTTTTCTTTTGCGTTCTTTGCCTTCCAACAATTAGCAAAACATTTTTCTGTGCCCTATAGTCTTCAATTTCAAGACTTCCATTGCCCAAGATTTTATAGTCAGTGGCCATTCTTTGTGTCATTATCATTTATTTCCATGTGCACCACCAGAAGTCCATAATTGTCATCCGTTTCAAATGTTCTTTGTTCTATCTTAGATTCATGCCTTAAGATCTCAAGGAACCTTTCTGCTGTTATCAGGTCAACAAATAGCTGCTTCAGTACCTTGAACAGGCAATTACCAGCTATTAATACTGTTTGATTCTTACTCTAACCCCTTCTGGATCCTCTCTCACCTATTACCATATGTGACTCTGATACATCATTCTTTGGAAGTCAAGCATTCCTTTTCAGAAGATCCAGTTATTAAACTCTATACAATTGTCCTTTCATTCCTCTTTCTTCTCTTGTGTAACATTATTTAGCATCCTGATAAGTGACAAGTCTCTTCTCCTCTACCTTAGATCCCTTTTTGTCTCATTAAAGCCTCTCTTCTATTTCCTTTTAAGAACCCTTCATTTTATCTTAAAAAAAATCTTTTCAACAAACATTTGCATTTTTTCCTCCCATCTCTCCTTTACCTTTGAGAAAGAAAAAAAAATGAAAACAAAACCTTTGTCAAGAGTATGCATATTCAAAAAATTCTCACAAATTCTCACCCTGTCAAAAAATGTCTCCTTCTGCTTATTGATCCATCCCTTTGTATCACAGGATGGGCAACATTTTAAATTATCGGTCTTCTGGAATGTGGTTATTTAATTGCATTTATCAGTCTTTCAAAGTTACAAGTCTTTACATTGTTGTTTTTAATTATATAGATTGTTCTCTTGGTTCTACTCATCTCACTCAGCATCAGTTTATTATATAAGTCTTTCGGAGTTTTCCTGAAGCCATCCCTTTCTTACAGCCTAAAAGTATTGCATTCATATTCTTCAGTCAGTTCAGCTATTACCCAACTGATGGGTTTCCAGTTCTTTGCCACTACAAAAAGAGCTACTGTAAATATTTTTGTACATAGGTGTCTTTTTCTACTGTTTTTGATCTCATTGGATGTGTTAATGGTGTTATTATGCCAAAGGTTATACCCATTTTAGTAAATTTTAGGGAATAGTTCAAAATTAACTTTATAGAATAGTTGGACCATTTCATATCTCCCTCAACAGTTCCTATCTTACCAGAGTCCCTTCAGTGATCGCCATTTTCCATTTTCGTGAACTTGGCCAATGTGATGTGTGTGAGATGGAACCTCCAAGTAGCTTTAATGTGTATTTTTCTTATTGTTAGTGATTCAGAGCATTTTAAAATATTTTTATAGCTTGGAATTCTTCCTATGAGAACTTTTTATATCCTTTGACCATTTATCAATTGGGAATGGCTCTTTTTCATATAAATTTAAACCTATTCTTTATGTATTTGGAAATTAGACCTTTATCATTTCCAAACGTGAAGCAAAAATTTCCCCCATTTACGTGTTTCCCATCTAATCTTTGCTGCATTGAGATTTTGGTGCAAACATTTAAATTTAATGTAATAAAAACGTTTGTTTTATATGCTATGGTCCTCTATCCCTTGTTAGTGACAAATTCTTCCCCTAGTCACAGATCCAAAAGGTAATTTCTTCCTTTAATATCTAAGTTATTTGGACTATATTGTCTTACATTGTATGAATTATAGGACTAAACCCAATTTGTACCAAACTGCTTTCTGGTTTTTCCATTAGCTTTTTTCAAAAAGTGTGTCTTTACCCCAGTAGTTATGGTTTTAGGTTTATTTAACAATATTCTATTATTTTTGTTTTGCTTCTCTATGTTACATACCTAATCTTTTCTGGAGAGCAACTTTTCTGTTTTTGAGTCAGTACCAAATAGTGATGATGTTTACTGCCTTGTTCGAAGGGTTTGTTATCTGTTCTCCTCTTCCTTATTATTTCCTTTGAGATTGTGGGCTTTTTTTCTGCAGATGAATTTGTTATTTTTTTCTAGTTCTATAAAGTAATCTTTCAGTGGTTATGGCAATCAGTCAACCAACAAGTGTATAATTAGCACCTACTCTGGCAGGCACTGTACTAGGTATCATGTAAAAATCTTTATCCTATACAGACATGGAAACTGTTTTGTTTCATATTTTCTTATTTCCTCCAAATTTCTCCTCCCCAAATTTAATTGTTGACCTCTTTCCCTAATCTAAACCTCTCCAAATCACTTTGACACAATTTTCTTCCCTGTCATTTCTGACTCAAGTCTTCTTTTCCCTTGTTCCTTCTCTCACAGCATTCTCCCATGGAAGACAGAGGTGAAAAACCATGGAAGCCTAGTTTAAGTAATCTCCTACTGTTTGGATTATTGCAATAATCTCCTGCTATTGCAATGGGACTCCTGTCTTGTTTTCCCCAGCTCTAATTCATACTGTACAGAGCTACCAAAGTGAATATTTCTGAAGCACAGGTCTATTTAGGAAGCATTGGTGGTTCCTTTGTATGTATTTGTATTTATTAATTTTATATTTAAGCCTCATATATTTATGTATGTACTTGTCTCCTTTGAATGCAAGCTTCTCTTTAGCGGGAATTATTTTATTCTTTGTTCTTTATTGTATTTGTTCATTTGGTCTAGCTTCTCACATGGTGTGGTGTCTTGGCTGATGTGTCAATCATCACACTGTCAGTCAGGTCACTCATACACTGTGCTGGTTCCTCATTGGGCTCGGCTATTGCTACCAGCTCTGTCAGGCTTTGCTTCTGGCTCCTGTTGTTGTTGTGTTCTCAGGATTAGATCTCCTGACCTCACAGGTCACCTGGGCACTCCTGTCTCTGGATATTCATTTGGCTAAGATGGAGAAAGAATATATACAAAAGAAACAAATGCCACGTGCTCACAGATGAATAGATGAATGAATGAATGAAAAAATAGTTCTTACTTGGTGCCAGGCTTTGTGTTAAGTGCTAGGGATACAAATAAAAAGAAGCAAGATGGTCCCTACTCTCAAGGAGCTTACCCTCTTACTGGGGGAGACAAAACGTGAAAGTTCAGCTGTAGGTTTCAGTGGTGGGACACATAAGGCACAGGGGTCCTAAGATTACCTAAGTAAATCAGATGACAGTACCTGGGGACAGGCTGCACAATATAGAGATTGGACAGACAGTAAAGTCTGGAGTACCTTAGGAGGGAGTGGGAGGTAAGGACAATTCCATCTCCTCAGAAGGAATAGAGCTGTTGACTCCCATCTACTTTATCCAAGCTGTATGAGCATAAGGCAAGAAAGGAGGGCACTCTCAGTGTTGGTGAGTCTTCCTGCCTCCCAAGCACCCCCAATGTAGTCTTAGATGGCCCAGGGCTGGGAAAGAGGTGAGAGGGGAATACAAGGGGAAAAGGGTGTCTCTGGTGGTGTCAGATCTTCCTGCAGCCTAACTTTTCTGGAATGGGTTCTGGAACCTGGGTGGGAAACAGGGCAGCAACTTTCCCTCTCACTCTTGATAGTTTACAGCATTTCTTGCTTATAGATAGGAAAGAAAATGGCAATGTGGACACATCTATTCTTTTGCATAAGAACTCAGTTCTGGATCTGCACCTCCTGAGTTAACAGTCCTTCTGGCTCCTCAGCCAATCAGAAGACTCTTTGTCACCCGATGCCAACAGCTCAGTCTCTCATGGCCAGATGCACTTCCATGTATTGGATTGAAACTAGTCAGGGAATATTATACATGTTTTGAAAACCCATTGGAAGGGGATATCTGAGCCATGGTCTAAGACTGGGCCCCCTCTGGCAAACCAACTACTCCCGCCTTGCCCATTATAGTTGGATACAGAGAAATCTGGGAACACTTACATAAAATGATGCAGAGTGAAATGGGCAGAATCAGGAGAACAATTTATATGATGACTACAACATTGTAAAGAACAGCAATTTTAAAAGACTCAAGAACTTATCAATACAGTGACCAACCATGAATCCAGAGAAACAATGATGAAGCATACTAACCCGTGCTTGAGGTACCAATTGACATAAATTTTTGGACATAGCAAATGTATAGACTTGTTTTGCTTAACTATGCTTATTTGTTATGAATTTTTTTTTAATTGGAGGGGGGATGTCAGAGAAAGAGATTGATTAGCAATAGTGATGTCAAAAAAGATAAAAGGAAAGAAAAGAGCGTCATTCAATCATTATCAAAAATACATGAAATTGAAGTTCAGAAGGCTACAGAAATAAACAGGATAGTTTTGAAACTAATATGTTGATTTTGAATTGAAATGCAAACTTTGCTCATAATAGCAATTTGTGCTTTCATATGCAATTCTCCTTTTTTCTCCTTTGTACATGGAAATACTCATGCTTATCAAAGTTAAGTTCAAAATATTTTTTAAAAAATTATACAAAGCTAGCTGGTGAAGTAGATAGAGCACAGGTTCTAGAGTCAGAAAAACTTTAAGTTCAAATCCAGCTTCAGACACTTACTGTGTGACCATGGGGAGTAACTTCTGTTTCCCTCAGTTTCTTCAACTAAAACCCAATATAGGACTCACACTCTATAGAGCCAGGCTAAGACTTCAAGTTGAGGGAGTAGCTTAGATGGAGTGCTATTCGTGGACAACCTGTATTGCTCCTTAATTCTAGGCTCCTTAAGGACAATCCTTTTGGAAGTTCTAGTGGAAATGACCAGATTTCCAATTGCCATCATAAATCCTTTCATTTCCCAAAGAAATTGGCATGATTCAGCCATTTGTTTAACACTTCTTCAACAACATGTTGGCTGAGTTCATATGGATGCCATTCATAGAAGACCTTATTCCATCCTTGGGTCTCAGTCGTTTCATTGCTTCTTCCATCCAAAGATAAACTAACTTTGGTTACATTCCATACAACCAATGGCATGTACATGTTATCCAGATTTTCCATTGCTCAATTAAATTATCTCTGCTTCTTCTAGAAGTATTTCTGCAGGATTTTTTAAACTTGTTTGTTGTTTGCTCTAAGATGGTCTAGAAGTTGCTGCCTCCTAAAGTGTTCATCTTTCCCTGGTTCAGGGTGATGGGTTTCTAATGTTTTGTGATTGTTGTACAGGCTGTTTGTTAGGATACTTTTCAAATCAATTGTATTACATTTTTGTGGAGTTGTTACTTAAACCCATTCTTTCCATTCAATTTTGGTTTCAGTTTCCATTAAATTTCTTAACTTTTTTAATCATAGCCTTCTTCTTGTTATTTTTTTATTGATATGGAAGGCAGAGGAAGGGAAAACTATTTTTTATTAAGCACCTACTATATTCCAGGCCTTAACTTTCTAAGTCTCAACTCATTACCCACCAGCAGCCATTACTCTCCTAAAATCCAGCCAAACTAGATGACCTTTTACTCAAAGAATGGGTTTTGTACTTTCTTCCCTCTGTGCCTTTGCTCACATGATTCCCTGTGCCTGAAATGCCCTTCCTCATATTTTTGGCCTAAAAAAATCCTATTTAGAGAATCATAGAATCTCAGAGTTGGAAAGGATCCGAGAGACTACATAATCTAATTTATCCTTGAATCATCCTTTAAACTCAAGTCAAATATATACCACCTACTACAGGAAGACAATCCCATTTGATCTAGGCAGTAGAGACCTTCTTCAGACCACCATAGTGCCTTGTTAGTTACTGATGCTTGTATGTAGTATTGTGTATTATATCTATCACTTTGTGTTGTATCACATTAGACTGTTAGTTTCTCAGGGGCAAAGAAATATCTTTTTGAACTTTGACTTTTTCCCAGGTCTAGGGCAGTGCTCTTTGCAGAGTTAGGAGCTTGATACATGTTTATTCTATTCAATCAATCAACAAGCATTTATTAAGTGCCTATTATGTACCAAGCATTGTGCTAGGCACTAGGGATACAAATTCAATGACTGTAACAAATAGGACTCACAAGGAGCTTACATTTTAAGGGGGGAGGGGAATATAACAAGTACATGTATAAATATAGACAGATTAAATATGAAGAGAATAAAATACAAGATAATTACAGTTTAGGAGGGGGAGCATTAGCAGTTGAAAGGATCAGAAGAGGCTTCAGGTAAACAGGTAAGTTGGTACTTGGGCTCCTTCTCAAAGGAAGGGAGGGATTCTATGAAGCAGAGGTGCAGAGAATACATTTCAGGCAAGGGAGATAACCAGTACAAAAGACATGGAAGAGGAGATGGAGCATTTTATGTGACAGAAAAGCCAGTTTGTTTGGATTATGAAGCATGATAATAAGAGTAATGTCAAATGAGGCTAAAACGATAAATTGTGAAGAGCTTTAAAATATAAACAGAAATTTCTACCTTATCCTAGTGTCGCTAAGGAGTCGTATAAGTTTTTGCAGTAGGGAAGTAGCATGGTTAGATCTAAGCTTAATAAGGAAAATCATTTTTACAGCAACATGGAGGATAGACTTTGAGTAGAGAGAGACTTGAGGCTAGGAGATCAAATCAGGCTGTTGCAATAATCTATCTAAGAGGTGATGGGGGTCTGCAATTAAAGTGGAAGTTACGTGTGTGAAGAGAAATGATCAGCTGTGAGAGGTTAGCAATATTTGGCAATCGATTGGATGATGGGAGGATTGAATTGCCGAGAATAAGAACAAGGTAATGAACCTGGAAAACTACAAGAGGAACTTTAAAAAAACCTAGGAAAGTTCAGAAGTGGGTTGGGTTGGGGAAATAGAGAATGGATTCTGCCATGGATTTGTTGAATTTGAGATATCTCCTGGTCATCCAGTTTGAAATTTCCATTAGGCAACTGGTAATGTATAACTGAAGCCCTGGAGAAAGAATGAGCTTAATATGTGGATATGTAAGTCACTGGCAGAAATTATAATTAAACCTAAGGGATTTGATTAAGTCCCCAAGATTGTATTGTGTTAACATAATTCTTTTCCTCCACTAAATTGCTATTTTTCCCCAATTTTTTTTGTCTTTTATATCTGGCTAAATTCCATAAGACCACTTTCAAATTTTGTACCTAAATTTTCCCCAATTATTGTATCTGATATCTAGGTTGCAAAAAAAAATCAAAAAAATCAAAATAAATGAATTTTTATTAAACACCTAGAACACCATTCTAGGCTCTTGGGAGATACATAAAGTTTAGACAAGACATTATCTCTGCTCTTATGGAGGTGAGTGGAAAGATATATAGATAATCCTGCCTGAAATAATATATGATAAAGAGATACACAGTAAAATATTGCCCTACGCAAAATCCATAACAAAACCCCAAACCCCTGGTAAGTCAGTCTTTGTTTTACTTTTTCAATATATTTTCCTACTTATCTCCTGTTCACTTCTTCATAGGACTTCTGTTCAAGCACTTGCTATGCTATTTTCTAGTGTTGTGACCTTGGGGAAAGTTATCCTAGGACTCTAGATTCTTTCTCTGTTAAAACAAAGCCTTAGACTGGATAATCTCCAAGGTCCTTTTTTTAAACCTCATAATCATATGATTTTTATGATTCTCATCCCTCCCTATCATTTGAAACTTTAGCCTCAAAAAATTGTGATAGGAAATAGAGAACACTCCTGTGCAATCTCTGGATTTTTCCTTCGAAGAAGATATTGCTTTAGCAATATTTTCCCATAGACCTGAATGGAAAATTCCATGTGAATGACAGGGCAAAAAAGGGTTCTTTGGTCTGTAGAACTAGAAGCTTCCTGATTGTCTTGACAACTCACCCCATGTAGGCTTCTCTAATAGGAGTAACCTGACTGTCCAAGCGGCAGATGGGGCTGCACATATGTATAATGCTGTGTATGGGCTAGAGATGCTCCCTGGAGACTTGGCAGCAGTGAGCCCATGTCAGATCTGTGCCATTGCAATGTGACAGAAATAGACCAGGTTTCCCCAAAAGGACACTGAAACCAATTTGATGGGGCAGGAGGTGAGGAATAAAGCTCTGTAAGGAGAGATTAAAAAGGGAAAAGAAGATACCATAGAGGCACGTTGAAATAATAAATGGTATGTGCAAGTGTAACCAGAGATTGAAGTTACATAGAAGATAACTGTCAATGGATACTTTTATTTTTTTGCCCTTGTCCTGTGATGATAAAAAAAAAAATGGGGAAGCTGAAGGTGATCAATTTAAAAGGCTTTTTAAAGGTTTTTTTTGTTTTTGTTTTTTTGTTTTTAAGAAATGTAATTAACCTGGGGAACTTAGTGCTGGTTTAATTCACTATCATAGGAGCAGAGTTGTGGAACAGTAGAAGTGAGAGCGCTAGTGCAGCTGATGTATTATGGAGCTCAGCCCCGGTTTACAGTGCCACTGGATAGCCACACCCCTATGCTTTCCAAAAGATGCTAAGTACAGCCAGTAACTCCGTTACAGTGTCCCATAAGTCAAGTGAATTAGAGTGGCAGCTACCTTGTATCAAGCAAGGATGTGGGAAACAGCTCATTGATTTAAATGTTTCAACTCACCCGCTGATTGCCAGCTGTGGTTGGAGAGGAATCTTCTTACCCACATGAGTTGGCCTAAAACTAAGAAAATATCTTGATTGTTACGGCCTACTGTGAATCTTGTGCATTGTCTTGCATTTTCTGTGGGGTGAAATAAAGCTTGAGGACTTGCAGGGGGTGTTGAGGCTCTTACTACTTCTGTGAAAATCTAGACTTTAGCTAAATTCCAAGGCAAAAGGAACCAAAGAGATGAATTTTAGAAGATTCTTTACAATTCAATCCAGTTTGTACAAACCTAGACTTGGAATTCTGGGCCATAGGTTATGTGAGTAAATGTGTAATGGAGAATTTAACACTTTACTTAGCTGGCATTTGCCAATGTCTATACTTTACTCTAATTTCATACATGTGTGTCTGTAGTCTCCCCAACTAGCTCATAAGTTCCTTAAGGACAGAGATCACTTTTTTCATTACTTCTATTCCTTCTCAATGTCATAAGAAATTAGGACAATGCTAGGGTTTCCTCTTAAAAAAAGAAAAGAATTGTTCCGTCTTTCTTTGGCCCTTGCAGCTGCTCTTGGCTCTTGGGCCACGGAAACATGAGTGAAGCTCTACAAATGTACCTTCCCTGTTGGATAGCAGGTGTTTGCAAACCCCCTGCCCTCTGGACAACTGAGCCAGTTCAAAATCTGAGAGGAGGCAGCTCAGTAGGCCAGGTGGAAGTGCAGCAGGTACCCAAGCTGTGTGGACGGATGCTTATTTTTAGGACTTGATATGCACTGCAGCACAATGCTGGATACACTTTGAAACCCTTGACCCCCACAGGTATACACACGGTGGCTCTATAGATTGGCACTCATTAACATGGGGCTTTGTTGAATCAGCAAAAGGGAGAGGAGAAGGGACTTGGCCAGATAAATTAAAGTCTTTAGAATGGGTTCTTTGCAAACCCTTGTATACCATCGTATTATAAAGATGTTATTTCTTATATTTCTGGGTAGAATTCTTAATCTCTCTTGCCTAGGAAATATAGCTTTGGTCTCTACCTTGACGTGAAGATTCAACACAGTGAAAAATCCTTAGGTTGTATATTATGCTAATTCTGAAGTGATCTGTGCTTGGCTTCAGTATTTTCCTTACCCTGTCATCTTTTATATTCCTTTTTTATAGAGTGTGGGGATGGGCAGAGAGCCTATTGCAGCGATGGAGTTGTTTTTAAAACAGGGAACAAAATGACACACCACAAGAAGTGTCTAAGCTGGTAATGGAGATTTTAATTGGCAAAGTATGTATCCCGTCACTTCTAATGCTGCACTTGTGGAAATCTCTGCCTCTTATGAAAGGGACCTTGACACTAAAAACATGAGAAGTTTTTTTCTTCTTCTTCTGTGTAATATCATTAAAATGGTTTTTAATTGACTTCATTTCTTCAAGTTTGATGATAAATTTTTAAGTACTCTAGCTCAGAGACATTTCTGGACTAAGTTCCTTTTCTTTTAGTGCTTTTTTTCTTGCCTAATTGAGTCCACTTGCTTATGTGAAAAATTCATCATTTCCCTCCCCTCCTGCTAACTGCGGACACTCAAAGTAGAACTGTATGAGCCGCATTTTACATTTAGTAAATGGCTTCTTCTGCACCTCGAGCTTGTCAAATTTATTGTTCACCTATTATTTCTTATTTTAGCTAAAATTATTTGAAATCTTTTACTCCAAATACATATTTCTTTTAATTCAAAAGGAATTTGGGGAACTTGGAAATGTAGAACTTTCTACTTAGCTTCTTTTACTATTGTGAGGACAGTATAGTGTTACGGAAAGGCCATCAGACCAAGCAACCCAAGTTCTAGTTCTAATTCTACCACTGGCTAATGTGACTGTGGTAGTCACTTCTACTCTATCTACTTGTGTTTCTTCCTCTATAAAATAAGATTAAAGTTATAATTAGTAATCTCTCCTGTCCCTTCCAGTTGTAAATTTTACCTTCATTTTATTCAAGGATGATTACACCCCCATTTTCTAAAAACAAAACAAAACAAACAAAAAAAAACCAAAACAGAAAACCCAAACCTATTGCTTTTTGTTTTTACATAATCTTAATTTCCTAATATGTCCCTCTCCTCCACATGTAATGAGCCATCCTTTATATAGGAAGGGGGAAAATTGATTCAGCAAAAGTGACCAACAAATCAATTAAATTTGATGATCTGTATTTCTTCCTTCATTTTCGAACATAGGTCAGAGAATTTAGAGCTAGAATAGAATGTGGAGATTGTCTAGTCCAGCTACCCCCAAATTGTCCATGTTCTGTTTCTAATGATCTTCTTAATCCGTTATTTATTTAAGAACTCTTCTAAGTATGTACTTGTGAAAGGTATTGTGAAAAAAAAAACAAACAGCAATCTAAAACTCTTTGCCAGCTCCTCTAATTTGTTTGTAGTGTAGTCTTTTATGACTAGGGCATGTATCCATCTGGAATTTAATATAGTATATGGTATGAGATATTAGTCTAAGTTTGATTTCTACCAGACTGTTTTCCAATTTTCCCATCAATGAGTCTTTTCCCCCAGTATCCAAAGCTATTCTACTATATTCATTTGCTTCTGAATCTTGTGTTCTGAATCTGTCCCACTGAAAAACTTTTACATTTTTTTAGTATGATTACTGCTTTGTAGTTGAGTTTGAGATCCAAAATTGCCAAGTCCCCTTCCCTTACACTTTTCTTTATTATTGCCCTTAGAATTCTTGGTTGGTCATTTATATATGAGTTATTATTTTTTTCTGTCTCTAGTCTAGAAAGCAGTCTGTTGCTTGAACATTAAGTAAAGTTAGGTAGTATTTTTATGATTATATTTACATGATTCAATCATGAATGATTAACAATTCTCCAATTATTTAGTCCTTTCTTTTCTGTAAAATTTTTTTAAAAACCATATTGTTACATCAAGTCATTCATTCAGTCATCAAGCATTTATTAAGCACTTACTATGTGCCAGGTATTGTGCCAATACTGGTGATGCAAAGAAAGGCAAAACCACTGACCCTGCCATCCTGGAACTCGCATTCTAATATGGGAGGCAGGATGGACAAATTGTTCACACAAGATACATACAGTATAAATGGAAAGTATTTGAAGAGGGAAAGCACTAGTGGGGGTGGGGAATTACAGGAAAAAGCTTGTACTGAAAATGAGATTTAACATGATTCACCTAAGTCTTGTATGTCATGGTAGTTGACTTCAAATATTTTGTTAGTTGGAGTTATTCAGTATGAAATTTCTCTCCTTTGTCTTTCTGCTGGGTTCTGTTGGCAATACACAGAAAGGCTTATGATTTACGTGTGCTTATAAATCTTACTACTTTGCTGAAGTTATTAATTGTTTCAATTAATTTTTAGTTGAATCTCTAGGGTTCTCTAAGTAGACCGTCATATCTTCTGCAAAAAAGATAATTTTCTTTCTTCTTTGCCTGTGCTTATTCCCTCAATTTATTTTTCTTTTCTTTGTCTATGAAATAATAGTAGGGATAATGAATGTCCTTATTTTACCTCTGATTTTGTAGGAAAAGTCTATAGCATTTCTCCATTATATAAAAGGCTGGCTCTTTGGTTTTAGGTAGTTACTATTTGCCATAATAAGGAAAGGCCTATTTATTTCTGTGTTTTTTCATGTTTTTAACTGAAATAGGTATTTTATTTTGGCAGAAACCTTTTATGCTTCTATTGCTAACATAATATAATCTTTATTATTTTTGTTAATACATTGCCGTATGTTTATAGTTTTCCTAATATTGAACCAACTCTGCATCACTGATATAAATCCAACCTGTCTACTTTGTAATCTTTAGAATACGTTGCTATAGCCTCTTTGCTAACATTTTATTTAAATATTTTTATGTTGGTATTTGTTAAAGTAAGTATATATTTATGAAAAGAAATTGCTCTTTTTATCTTTTTTCTCTTCCTAGTTTAGGTGTCAAGATCATATTTGTATCATAAAAAAGAAGACCCCTTGTTCTATTTTGTTAAAAAAAAATTCAGGGACAGCTAGGTGGTGCAGTGAATAGAGCACTGGCCCTGGAGTCAGGAGGACCTGAATTCAATTCTGGTCTCAGATATTTGACTAGCTATGTGACCTTGGGCAAGTCACTTAACCCCAATTGCCCTGCCTACCCCCCTCCAAAACAAAACAAAAAAACGACAAAATTCACGTAATATTGGAATTAATAGTTCTTTGAATGTGTGATAGAATTCACTTGTAATTCCAGCTATCCCAGGCTTTTTTCTTTGGGAGCTTATTTGTGGTTTTTCAATTCCATTTTCTGAGATTGATTTATTTAAATTCTTTCTCTCTTCTACTGTTAATCTGGATATTAAATATTTTCTAAGTGTTCTTTTCATTTAAAGTGTCAATTTTATTGGTGTATAATTTGCTCAAATTGTTTTTAGTAATTTCTTTTATTCCTTCTTCATTTGCTGTGACTTTGTAAAATGTGATATTGTAATTTGGATTTCTTCTTTGTCTTATAAAATCAGATTAGCTAATGGTTTAGCTATCTTATTAGTCACCCACCCCCACCTCCATAGCTCCTTGGTTTATTTATTAATCCAATGGTTTCTTTGCTTTCAATTTTATTACTGCCTTAGTTAATTTTTGAATTTTCTATTGTATTTAGTTGAAATTTTTGTATTTGTGTATTTAGAGATAATTACAAGCCCCTGAATACTGCCTTGGTTGTAGCCCCTAAATTTTACTTACCTTACTTTGGTCATTTTCTTTGAAATTATCTATTTCTATATTTCATTCTTTGACTCACCAATTCTTTAGGGGTAAATTATTTAGACTCCATTTAATTTTGAGTCCTTTCCCCCCAAAGGCTTTTTATTATAATTTTTTGTGTTATGGTCAGTAACAGATATTTAATATTTCTGATATTCTCCTTTCGTTTATAAGGTTTTGATGCCCTACCACGTGGTCCATTTTTGTGAAGGTACCATACATTGGTGAAAAATATGTATCAATATTTCAATGTAGTAATTTCCAGAGATCTATCATATCTAACTTTTAAAAATTTTTTATTCAGGCTAATAAATTTTTCCTTGTTTATCATTTTGTTAGATTTGTCTGCCTGAAAAGGGAATATTTGTTTCTCTATTATAGAGTTTCTGCCTATTTCTCCCTGTAATTTGGTTAACATTGAGTATTGATGATATTTTGTCTGTGGTACCTTTGAGCATAATATAATTTTCCTGTTTATCACTTTTAACTGTGTCTCTTTTTATACTTGATTTTTCTGAGATCATAGTTGCTATCTCTGATTTTTTGAGTTCACTCAAGGTATTTTGCATCAGCTCCTCATTTTAAGTCACTGTTAACCTTTATGTTCTAAGTGTATTTCTTGTAAACAGCATATTGTTGGATTTTTCTTTCCAGTTTATTCTGTTATCTTTTTCCATTTTATGAGTAATTTCATCCCATTTGTCTTTATGGTTATAATTGCTATCTGTGTATTTTCCTCTATCATATCTCCCCACCTCCAGTCCTTTTCAGTGAAGAAGGTTATGGAAGAGAAAGAATATGATACTACAACATTTGTTGTGCGGTGGTTCAATTGTGTCTGACTCTTTGTGACCTTGTGGGCCATAGCACACCAGTTCTGTCTACAGGGTTTACTTGGCAAAGATACTGAAGTGGTTTGCTATTTCCTTCTTCAGTAGAGTAAGGAAAGCAGAAGCTAATTGACTTGCCTAGGGTTACATGGCTAGTGAGTATCTGAGGTCTGATTTGAACTGGGATCTTCCTTGCTCCAAGCCTGGTGCACACTAATGATCTGTAATCGAAGTTTTCTACTTCTCTTATCTTTCTTCTCCCTTCCCAGATGCTGATAATTGCTGTTGACACTTACTTTTCTTTTGGTCTCCCTTTAACAATCCACCCTTTGAAAGTGTTTTGTTTTACTTGTTATTACCTTCTAGCCCCTACTCTCACTTTTAAATGCCTTTCTTTGCTTTTCCTGTCATCACTGATTTCCCTGTTGAGTTTAAACCCATTGGTGTGTGTGTGTGTGTGTGTGTGTGTTCAGCTCTCTTTATTTGATCATGTGGTTCATGGCATACATGTTCCTTCTACCCCTTCTTCTTTTTTATATGCTCATTCTTTTTCTAGCACCCAACTAGGAGAAATAATAACTTCTTCTCCCATTCCTCCTCCCATCCCCCATAACATTCCAGATTAAGAGAACACAACACCTCCCAGTCAAGATAGAGGCTGAAGAGGAAAAAGACTAGCCCCCCTGCCCCTCAGTGGCTAACAGTGACCCACTTAGCTAAATTGTAGATTGGTTCTTGCAGCTGGGACACCACAATCTAGTAGGTACAAGCTGATATAAAATGAAGGACTCATCCAGTTCTACAGGGGATGTTGTGAGGACATTCATTCTATCAAGAGAAAAAAAGACAGTGAAGACTTGTACTTCTGGAACCGGATTCTTATCAGGATTCAGTGGAGGAATCTGCTGATGTCTGCTGTGAGTGAGCGGATTTCAGGACCAAGAGAATGTTCCCTGTGTCTTTCCTGGAGAAACTGCACATTTTCTATCAATGTATAAAGCCCCTCACCCTAGTTCACTGCACCCCTGGACTTCTCACACTGAAAGTGCCCTCCACCCTTATTTTCTTTTCCTCTGATTAGCTTATTTCTTCCAGCGGCCCAGATTAGCCATATTTTCATTCCTTTCTGGTCCTTTCTCTAGAGTATCTCTACCATAACTCTGACATCTCCCCACTCTGTAAGTTCAATTTACTCTTGGATTTCTTTTACTTGAAATACATTTGCCCTGTATCCCTTTCCTCTGAGTGGCAGGTTTCTCTTAGAATTTCCATTTTAAGGAAAACATCCAGGCTGTGAGAAATGCAGTTTTGGGGATCATCAGACATCCTGGGCAGGGCCAAAACCCTGAGGAAGAACCAAGTGATGGTCCTAAGGAAGGCTGTGCAGACCACAAGACTCCCAGAGGAAGACCAAGTGGTAGCTCCCCTTCTAACTGTGTGGATCACAGGGCTTCCTAAGGGTTATACCCTAAGGAAGACCTAAGTGATAGCCCCTTAGAACGGTTATGGGATGGATCACAGGACTTCCTAGGGTTGAACCTTGAGAAAGACCCTAGTGATAGCTCCTAAGGAAGGCTGTGCAGACCACAGGACTCCCAGAGGAAGACCAAGTGGTAGCCCCGCTTCTAACTGTGGGGATCACAGGTCTTCCTAGGGGTTAGACCCTAAGGAAGACCCAAGTGATGGCCCCTTAGGAAGGTTGTGCAGACCACAGGGTTCCCCAGGGAAATCCCAAGTGGCAGCCCCCTTAACACTGTGGTGAGAATCACAGGACTCCCCAAGGCAGGGTCAGGAAGTTAGTCTAAGACATGCTTCCATAGCTCATTGCTTTCCTGGTAGCATAACCTTAGGAAGATCCATGTGATTTGACCATTCTCACCCAAAGAACTCAGGACCAGAGTGGAAAGAGAAAGGTGTTTATTATACTCCTAGAGAGTGTGGGTGTAGTGCTGTGCCAGTAAGGGAAAATGGGCTTAGTTGAACGGGTGCCCTTGAGGAGTTTGGCTTTTGTTTATGGTGAAAGTACTTTCACCTGTTAAACGCTAAGCCCCAGGCCCAAAGCCCTTTCAGGTGTGAAACCTGTGTGGGCTTAGATTAAAGACTTAAAAGGGGCCAATTTGGGAAGCAATGGGTCTCTGGACTCTGGTCTCTAGTCGTTGACTTGAGAACGCCAGAGGCTTGGCTGCGAGGAGAGGCGACAAAACTATAGCCGGAAAAAATCCGAAGCAGAGCCAACCCCTGTGTGGACCCAGGAGTTCGAGTGGTGAATATGATTTACGCCATCTTATTTTTTTGTGGCCTC
>CM053626.1:161693852-161725554 GCA_028646595.1 Phalanger gymnotis | reverse complement strand
GTGGGTGGGGGAGGAAATGGGGAGAAAATTTGTAATTCAAACGCCTGTGAAAATCAATGCTGAAAACCAAACATGTTAAAAATAAATTAAAATTAAAGAAAAAAGAGAAACTAGCCTAGTCTTACTGGAGGCAGGAGATAGAATGTTATGTCATGTTCCAGTGAATGAAGAAGAGTATGTCTGGAAAGATTAGTTGTAGTCAGGTTTGGACTTTAGACATTTTATTCTAGATGCAGTAGGGAGACATTGAAGTTTCTTGAGCAGAGAAGTGACATGGACTGGCAGGTGCTTTAAGAATATCAGTTTGATACTGTGTGGAGGATGAAATGGGTGAGGGGTGGTTAGGAGAGTAGATTCAGAGAAAGTGCTTAGGAACAGTAATCCAGTTGAGAGATGTTGAGGGCTTGAATTGGGGTTGTAGCAATGGGAGTATAAAGAAGAGGTCAATTCTGAGAGCTATTATAGAGATGGAATCTATAATTAATTGGCAACTAATTGGATATGGGTGTGTGTGTGGGAAGTGAATGTAAGTGAAAAGCAAAGGTCGACTCCTGTTTAGGTCCTGGGCAACTTCAAGGATAGTGGTACTCTTGCCAGAGCTGGGGAAATTAGGAAGAATAGGTTTAAAATGAAAAAAGATAATGAGTCCTGTTTGTGTGGTATCTAGTTTGAAATGAGACAGCATCAGGTGAGATATTCAGCAGGTAGTTGGAGATCTGTGGAGTACATGAGAGAGAATAAGGGATGAATTTGTAGATTTGGAAGTCATTCTCATGGTGATGATTAGTTGAACCCACAGAAACTGATGAAATCAGTGAGAGACACTGTGAGAAAGAGAAGAGGCTAAGAACAGAGACCCTGGGTGTACCCACACATAGGAAGCAGAGCATGGATGATGAACCTTCAAAGGACATTGAGAAGGCTCAGTTAGACAAGTAGAAGGAGAGCCAGAAGAGAATAGGGTCATGAAAACCTAAGGAGGAGAGAGTATGCAGGAGAGAGTGGCCAATGTTAAACGATATTAATTAAATTAAATAATATTAAACACTTTAGAGAGTTCAAAACAATCCAATTGAGCAATAAATAAAGACATTATTATTATCTAGTGATGTGGACAGAAGTAAAATTATAGGGAGCTAAGAAACGAATGCATTGTGAGAAAATGGAGGTAAAGAGTATAGGCAACTCTTTCCAGAAGCATGACTGTGAAAGGGAAGAGAGATATAAGATGACAGCTGATGGTATTGTCGAATGAGAGGTTTTTAAGGATGAGAGAGATTGTGGTATGTTTGTAGGCAGCAAGGGAGGAGCCATTGGGTAGGTAAGGAGAAATAGAAAATCAGGAAGAGAGTAGCGTAACAAAATAAAGAAGAAGGAAAGGAGTGTAATTAAGGTATGTTCTTTGTTTATTAAAATAAAAGAAGAACAGCAAGAAAGCCAGACAAGCAGGACAGTTTTAAAGTTATACAGGTTGACATTATTATAGATTTAGAAAAGCAAGCCATATACAATAGAGATTTGTGGTTTTATGTGCAATCTTCTTTTTCTGTTTGACTATGTATATGCAAATGCTTGTTTTATTTGAGTTTAGGTTTAGAATAAAAATAAAAACTGACTTAAAAAAAGAAATTTAGAGAGCAATAAATGAAGGAGAAATCTCTTGTAGAAGATGGAATAATCAAGGGCACAAATAGGGATATTGACCTTGGTGAAGAGAAGACCACCTCTTTTGTTAGAATCGCTAGCTAAGGAGGAGAGAATGGGAGATTTGTTTAGAATATTTGAAGCATAGAATCAGAGAAGAGGCAGTTCAGAGGGATAGTGTCATTTTTTTCCCCCAGAAAAAATATAAAGAGAAGTCATCTCCCAAAGTGAAAGGGGAAAAAAGGTGGTGTACGTAAGAGAAGATTTGGAACAGTGGCTGTGATGAGTATGATAAACAATTAGAGAGGAGTAATGAATTGGTGGACAGCTGTGGGGGTCCGCTTGGGAGCAGGTACCACAGATTTGTAGTGTACTTGATGAGGTTAAAGAAAAACAGTGATGGTAGAGAACCATACGTTTTTAGAGGTGCTCGAGGCCCCAAAATACCAACACGCCAGGTCCTGCTAAAAGAATTTGACTCAAGCCTTCTCAGCCAAGGAAAAAGACAAAGTTTATTAAGGATTCACCATAATGGGTTGTCTTAAGAAATCCCACCATTTGTGACGCTTGTTTTCACAAGTGGGCCAGATTCAATTGAGCGCCTTCATGGAGGCAAGATGGAGATTATAGACAGAAAGATTGTGAGAGGGATTGAGGGGTGGTCTTGAGTAGTCTGAGATGACTAGAGGAGGGGCTTAGAGTGGACTGGGGAGACTGGGCTGAGGTCAGATTCCAGGGTGGGAAATAGTTGAAGGCTACCTGGAGATGAAAGACAACAGTAGTCTAGGGTAACTGAGCTAGGGTATAGTTATTTTGATCAGGATCAAGGGTGGGAACCAATGATAATGCAAGGCCCATGGCCTTAAGGGAAGCAGTTGGACAATAGAGGGCTAGGCTAGGTAGAGATTTGGGCCTAGATAATGAAAGGCTTAAGGCCTTAGAGGAAGGTCATATGTACTGGGAAGATTCAAGAGAGTTCAAAGGGGTTCCCAGAGACTGTACTCCAGATTCAAGTGGGTTCCCACAATCTAAACCCCATCATACTTGGTCATAAGTGACCTGTGATTTCCTTCAGTCTCCATGAGCAGCTTAGGACTTTGGCCAGAAGTGGATGGCAGGCAGCAGTCCACGGTTGAAGTAGTATAGGTATAATTATTCTCATTTTACATATAAAGAAATTGAAATTCCAGGAAGTTCAGTAACTTGCCTTAGGTCACACAACCAGTAAGTATTGGAGCATTTGTTCTTCTGGACTATACTCCTTCTGTCTTTGCCTCCTCTGCATTTGTTGGTCTAGTATCCTGCAGAAACTCCAGATAACACATTTACCTAGAGACTGAGGTAGTTGCATTTTAATACTGAAACATACATTAAAATGTTAATCACTTTAAACACTAAGGTCTCAAATGTTCTGTATTAGGAGAAGATGCTGAAGTGGCAACCAGTTTGTGTGAGGTAAAGAAAATGTGAAGACTTCACAGAGAAGATATGTATAAATATATATAATCTATACTAAGAAATATTTAAAAATCAAGAAATAGGGAAATAGGGAAGTGGAAAAAAATTCTGAGGCTGTGAAAGTCTGATGGCTCAGCCTCTGGGAAAGTTTACCCTGAAACTTTTTGTTCTTTCTTCTGGTTCTGGTTTAAAGATTTGCTCAGTAAGAATAGGGTCACTGTGACCTGCTTTCCTTTACTGTAAAAGTACTATAAGAGAATGGAGAGGGTCTCCCCCTCCCCTTATCCTATTCTCCTTCTTTAGATTTATAGATGTCACCTCAGTTGTAATCATTAACTAAGGGAATGGGAATTGGAGTTTCTGTGCCTCATTTTCTCAGTTCTTTGTCTTGCTTTTGTGCTCAGATTGTAAGCCCACCTCCCAGCCAATGGTGAGACGGGTCAGAGGTGGGCGGGAATTCTCTTGTGTTAGGTATAATTATTGGTGCTTTGCATCTTGTAAAGCACCTTCCTTGCTAGATCTGTTCTAGCAGAGGATGCCCTATTCTCTAGAATTGAATAAAATTTATTTCTGTTCCTACCCTGAGATGGCTCCTTATTATAAATTTAATTGGTGAGGGTCTTTCATCCCACACAAGTTCATTTAACAAATGAGGAACTGAGGTAAACAGGATTAAGTAACATGCCCAGGATCACTCAGCTAGTAAGTGTCTAAGGCTGGATTTGAATTCATTAAGATGAGTCTTCCTGATTCCAAGCCCAGTGCTCTATCTACTTCACAGTGTGCTGAACCTAGCTGTACCTCATTTGATTATTAGGTGCTTACTATATGTGAAATGCTTAGAATGCAAATACAAGCAAAAAGAAAGACAGTCTCTTGCCCTCATAGAACTTACATTTTAGTGAAGAAGACAACACTCTGGCAAAGCAGGGTGGGAGGAGAGGAGGCAAGGTAGAGTAGTCAGAAGAATCTAGGAAAAGTTCTATTTTGACATGGCTGGGTTATTTCCTCAAATGAAGGTTGGGGAGGAACTCATTAATCAAAGGGGAGGAGACCATAGGGGAGATGGAGAAGTCATTTCGGGAGTCATGGGCTGGGCTGGACTTGATGATACTGAGCATGATATAGAAGAATGGAATGTTCTTCCAAGTGAGAATCTCTGAAAGATATGAAGTAGTTTGTTTGTAATAGTGCTCCCTCGTACACTCTCTTTCTTTCCTGTCCTTTCCTCTCTCTCTTTCTCTTCTCTCTCTCACTCTCTCTCTCTCTCCCTCTCCCCCCCCCTTTCTCCCCCCTCTCTCCCTCTTTCCTTCTCTCTCTCTCACTGTGTTTCTCTCTGCCTTTCTCTCTCTGGATAGAAGCCCCTCTTTAGGACAAGGATGGCAAGGATAGATAATGATTAGCAAAATGAAGAATATTGAACGAGGTAGTATATTTCTTGTCTCCTCATTTAGAATGTAAACTCTTTGCTAATGAAGGTTGTTTTCTTCTTTGTAGTTGTATCCTCAGTGCCTAGCATGGTGCCTGGCATAGTAGATGTTTAATAAAAGTTTGTTGATTGGTTGATTGAACTGTCCCTGCTAAAAAGAAAAATGGAGGCCAGATTCAGGGAAAGACTAATCTGCTTTAATAATAAAAATTGACTTTTAAGAATATTTTAAAAGAATTGATTTTAAAATTACTGTCAATAAGGGCATAGTATTCCTTTTTGACTGGATTTAGGGAACAGATAAGAAAGGGTTGTAGTTAATATCTTTATTGTTTGTTAAGTGCTATTTAAGTGCCCAAGGGCACTTAAAAACAGTCTATTCTCAATTTAAATAAGGCCTGCTGCACCCCACCTCTTGTTTACTTTATGAATTTGGCAAAACACACATTTTCTGGACCCTTACTCCTTTCTTTCCTTCCCTCCCCCACCATTCCTCCATCTAACAAGAACAGGTACCAGGTAAGATTCTGCTTGGTTTGAGGTTTGATTTTTTTTCCCTTGCCTTCTTTCTTACCTCTCTTTCATTTAGGAAAGAGGTAACAAATAGATCACTATAATTAACTGAAAGTTTAAAAATTGGGAGGTCAAGTAAAACTCTGTAAGTTAATATTTAATGTTCCATATTCCCTAGAGGAGCAATAGTTTGTGGTATCTCCTTTTCTAGAGTATTTGGTCATGCGGGTGTCCAAGATGGTCAGATCTGTACCCAGGGAATGACAGTGATTCATGAGGCTGGCTTCTGTGGGAAGTCAGTTTCCTCAGGGAACACAGGGTCTTAGGTGAGACCATGACACACATAGATACTTGAGTGGGAAAGTCAGTAGATCCTTGAAAAATCAAAACCACCAAGGAATATTCAACAAAGCAGAACTAGTTGAATAGGCTGATGTCTGAGTCAATACAATAGGCAAAATCTCTCCTTGCCAGATTGAACAAGCTACTGATTTTGAAGCAAAGCATTTCATGGGACAGAAAAAGGATTTTGGAGTTTAGAGATCTAGGTTCTAGAGTTCTTTGTACTAACTAGTTGTGTGGCCTTAGCCTTTCTAGGCCTCAGTTTCCTCTAAAATGAAATGACTAGATTAGATTATTTCCTAGGTCCCAATTTATTTCTTAATATTCTATGAAATGCAAAGAATTAGATAATTTCCTAGGCCCCAATTTATTTTCTTTATATTCTATTAAATGCAAAAGTGACTTTCATATCACCCTTATATCTGCATTTCGAATTAACTTACAAATTCTGTCATTAATAGAATTCAAATATAAAATAGCTCCCCAGAGGGAGGGGGTGAGTGTCCCAGTGGAAGAAAAAGGGCCTATGGGCTGTATGTGCAGGGAACCTGTAGCTGTTGATAAGGCAAGCAGCACCCCCAATCACTACATCCACTCCCTGCCCCAATTAGCCTTAGCATTCTCTGGCTAAGCAGTAGTAAATCCCATCAAGCCTCTGCCTCTCACACAGCCTTGGAATACTCAGCAGCAATTCCTCACTTTTTCCTGCTTTTCTTCAGTTTGATTGTTTTTGTGGGCCTAGGGTAGGAATGCAATAAATCTGAATAATTACAAAAATAACAGACTCACTCTCTGTTCTATCCCAGCTTTGCTGGGGGTGTTTATAAGAAGGGGAGAGGGTGGGGTTTTTGCCTTCTTCCCATCTTCCTCACTGCTTGTATTCAGAAACTCAAGACACGTAGCATAGGAAATCAACATGGTTTGCCTGTGCTACAACCTAGCGTAGACACGTATGAATATAGCTGAAATGATGGCTAGATTCCCATTTCCTATTTTCTCCATACCCTTCTCCCAATTTTGAAGGGAAAAATAGTAAAGAAGCAATTGGATGGTCATTGTGAAATAGTTAATCCATGGACTAGGCAACAGAGTGAAGAGCAGAAGGTGCCTTAGGTCTGGAAACTCCAAATGCTGAGAGAAAATTACATTATTGTGAAATTGTTTTCATCTGTAATTTGCCCTTGGGATTCTTTTAACTCACAGTACTTATCATTGTATTAGGAGTTTTCTTTTTGTTCATGCTTTCATCTTCTCTGCTAGGGATAACAACAACTAAGTTTCATGTAATACTTTAAGGTTTGCAAAGCACTTTATAAATATTGTCTAATATTTGATCCTCATTACAACCCTGGGAGGTAGGTTAATGTCTTCTTTTTGATAATTTTATCTACTTTCAACCCAGTTGCTAACTCTGATCTCTCAGCACAGGATACTATACATGTATAGTATCTTCTGGGTATGCCTCATCACTTGCTATTTGGGAACAAAGCTATGGGTTTGGAACTGAGAACTAGGTAAGTGTGGCTCTGTGGAGCCAACCACCAGTTAATTATTGACCCAGATATGTCGCCAGAAATTTTCTGATGCTATTCCCAACTTCCAAGCATCTACAATGACAAACTATGGGTATCAATTGCCATTGCACCACAAAACTCCTAGTTCAATACCTCGGAATGTGGAAGTCCCAGTCAACTAATTCTTCCTCTTTAACATGTCAGGGCATACTTTTATGTTCAATTCCACAAATTCTGGGGTTTCAGAAGCAAAAATCTATTACTCTTCTGTCTTTCCCCAACCACTTCCCTATTCACCACAGCTCTTCTACTTCTACAATCCTTATTTGATTTTGTCCTGTTTCATCATGCCTGCCAAAAGCCCTAGTTTATTATTAATGCATTATTTGTATCTTCTGGGCTTCATGGGAGCTTGGATGGCTCTCTTCAGAAGATATTGAAAATTGATTCAGGTCCTTGTCTTACTTCTTGTATATCTTTCTTTCTTTCTTTTTTTTTTTTTAGCTTTCTCTAGATCTGAAAGGGGCCCGTTGAACTCTGCCAAAATTATTGCTTTACTGTCTATTTATCTTTGTAGTTTGATTTGTTTTTTCTTTAAGATGGCAATTCATTCAGTACATATAGATAGTATTGAAATTAACACTAGTAATCTATCATTGGAACTTTCTGATCCCCTAGTCATTGGTTCTTGCTCTTTTACTCTCTCCTTTTAAAACCTTTATTTGTCATCAGTTCTCTGTAGTTGAAATTTATTTTGCTCATAACTATTCATATAAAATCCACCACTCTCCTATTCAGAACCTTTTGGTAGTAGCCCATTGCCTCTAGGTTATAATCCATAATCCTCATCCTGGCATTTTGGGCCCCTTTTGATGTGGTTACAACCTACCTTCCCTGCTTTATTTCATATTATTCCCCTTCTGTGGTCTTGCCAACTATGGCTGTCATCATCCAAACAAGGGGTTCTTTCCTGGTCCTGTTAATTGCTTCTAATTACCATTCTCCCTGGGGGCAGGTATTTGATATCTAGCTTTTCAAAATCTCTGCATCCTGTCCCTCCTCTCTATTCCCACAGGCCTTTCTCTATAGAACAACTGAGACCTCATGACCAATTTTCTCCTATTAGACCTTTCCGCCATTATTCTTTCTTACTGTGTTATATCTTTCACTTCATTATCATATTCAATCTTCTTTTAGTATAAATGTGGTATGTCTTTTATCTCAAAATATTTCCACATTTCCCTACTGTCTACCAAATAAAGTATGAAACGCCTTGTTTGGCTTTCAAGGACATGCCCAATCTGGCACCAATCTATCTTTCCAGGCTGGGGATGTCTTGTCACTATCCACCATATATTCAACGTTCTATCCAAAGTAGACTATTCACTATCCTCCATTTATGACTCTTTCTTTTCAACTTCTTTCCCTTAGCTCACATTAATTCCTGTGCCTATAATGTTCTTCCCACTTTATTTTGGTAGTAAAGTTACTGGCTTATGTTTTATATTATAGGAAGCTCTTTGAGGTCAGAGCTCATCTAAATTTTCTCTTCTAGCATGTAGCACAATGCCAACACACAGTAGACTTTTGGTAAGTGCTTGCTGGATTAGCTGCTGCTTCATGTCCTTAAAATTACTTTGTTGTTTTTAAAACTAAGAATTCACAGAATTAGAGACAGTATAAAATATTTCCTGGATTTCTCTACATTTAAGCTTAAGAGGCAATCATAGAGACTTCCCCATTGGAATTCTATCCACATCACCTCACAACCTAGGAATTTCCCTTATGAAATCTTGACTATTCCCTTGGATCTGCTTCCTTCCTTCTTTACAGTATGTATGGGCCTTTCCATAGCCTACCATGGTTTGTCATCCCCATTGAACATCACTTGGCATCTCCATTAAACATCACTTGTCAATAATTTTGGCATACTTCAGTGGGCCACTTTCAGACCTACAGAAGTCAAAATCTAAAAGAAGTCTAAAAGAAGAAAGATTGACAAGAAGAAAGATAAGGACTTGAATCAATTTTCTGTATCTTCTGAAGAGAGCCATCCAGGATCCCATGAATCCCAGAAGATGGAAATAATGCAAAAATAAAATGAAGGTAGAGCAAAGACTGAAGGGTAGCACATGATTATGAGTAATTTTCTAGACCTGTGGTTATCTAAGTATAGTCTAGGTACCCTTGAGGTCCTTTTTAGGGTCTTGGAGGCATGGCTCTAATGGCAACTTAATTCAGAAACAAAATGAGGCACAAATCATTGAACATTTAATAAAAGTAGCTTTACTTTGCCCTAGTCCAGCAAAGATATGCAACAATGAAATAATTATACTTAGTTTTCTTGGTTGTTTTCTTTCCCCAAAATCCACCTCTTAGGCTCCACATGGAAATATGTCTGGTAATGAGGGCAGGGAAAAATGAATCAAATGAGCTTCAAAAATCTATCAAGTCCAAGGAGCCTAGACTTCACCTGACTGGGACTTTTTAGTGCCTATGTATGACCAGGCTAATCAGGTCCCAGGGTCAGCATTGTCTTGGGCCTATGTCATGTTGAATAGGTGGGGGCAGGCAGGAGGAGATGCTTCAGGGAAGCCAGAGCCAATTCTGCAGGCTAATCAGGTCCTGGGGCAGCTTGGTCTTCTTTTTGGTACAGCATTCCCATGTTGTGAGTGAGAAGAAAGAAACTGTGGTCCTGTCACACAGGGGTGAGGTCAAAACTATTTTCACAAAAATACTAAGAGGTTTGAACTACTAACATGGTAAATATCAGCAGACATAACCCACAAAAACAAAAAGTTTTTTAGGGGGAGGTCCTTAATAATTTTTTAGAATATAAAGGCGTTCTGAGAACAGCTGATCTAGACCATCTTTTTTCATTTTACTTGTTTTAAGAGTTGAAATTTAAAGCTGTGGGCCTAGGTTGGGTGTGATGCTTGACTACACAATTGGGAACCATTTTCTTCTTTTCTGCTGTGGCCTAGAACCTCTGCAGGTTGTCTGGTGGAAAATTGAGTTTCCCATTTCATTTCAAAGCTAAGAGCATGGGAAAAGCAGGGAGAGCTATTGATAAAGGTTTTTTGTCTGATCCAATCTTTGGACCTGTGAGAGACTCTACTGTCTCTGTTACTTGCAGCTTAATATTCCTTTAAACCATGCATTTAAATCAAGTGTCCTATGTGTGGGAGAATGAAATTTTAAACGTGAGTGAGATAAAAATAATGTGTTTTTTTCCCCTGAAAAACAACTTCTCCCACCTTTTTAGCTTTGCCCATCATGGCACGGAGAGATAATTCCTGCTAAGTAGTAGGTGCTTAATGACTGCTTGTGGATTTATTGGTCAGATAAAATGAACTCCTGGTTTACATAGATACTTTTGGTGAACATTCTCTCCGAGGCTTTGCTTTTTCGATTATCTAATGACTATATATCCCACATCCTTTAAAACCTTGTTATTGTGATATTTTTCCCTCTCTCTCTTCTTGGGCTTTTGGTTCTGTTGCATTGTTTTGAGGAATCTTCCTCATTACAAATGTTTCTTAAAGGAATTTGAGGACAGGTGAGTGACTCTCCTCAATAACCTACCTCCATCCTCTATTGATAGGTTTTACCCTATCCATGGAGAATGAGCTCATATTTAGGTCCTAATCTGGGATCATAATTTCTCGAGGCAAGTGGGAAGTTGGCATGTAGCCAAACCATTTTTTGCAAAGAAAACCATTATGATTTGATGAGCCATTTGTGCAGGGGGGTGTGGAGAGTGACTGCTTCTTCCCCCCACCCCCACCTAGTATCTGGTACTCATTTTAACTTTTGACCTCTTCTCATTAAACTAGTGGCCCCTTCCCATTTATTTTAAATGATGAGAGATGGAAAATTTGAGGAACAACAAGAAATTGTATTTGTAGCTATGGCTCCCAATATCCACTCATGCCTCAGCTTGTCCTATGACCTATTCTATATAGGGTGTCTTTAGCACCCTGAAATTCCACAAGAGTACTGACATCTTGGGAGGTGGCACAATTGCTGCAAAAATATTTTCTTACGCTGTGGGGGACATCATGCATGTAAAATTAGCATTGTCTTGTTAGTCCTTTTCAGGCTAATTTGGAGTGAAATGTTTTAGCAATAGTGGGCTGATTCTATCAGGAGAACAAGAACTAATTAAATTCAATCTGACCATCATGCAGTAAATTATTTATATTCAGACAGATGCAATCTAATCTTTAATATCCAGTCCAACTTGAACATGCATCCTACTTGATTTTTCAAAAGGGAGGGGAATAAAAAAGAAAATCCAAGTACAAAAAATGGAACAGATGGTTGATAAAGACAGAAGAATAATGGAAATGAATGAGCACCATGGAAGGCTAGACCTGTAAGGGATCTTTGCTTTTGTTCTTTTTGAGTCAGGTCTGACTCTTCATGACCCTGTGCACCCTACTGTCCAGGGGGTTTTCTTGGCAAAGATAATGGAATGATTTGCTATTTCCTTCTCCAACGGATTAAGGCAAATAGAAGTTATGTGACTTGCCTAGGATCACACAGCTAGTAAGTGTCTGATTTTAACTCAGGTCTTCTGACTTCAGGCCTAACACTCTGTCCACTGAGCCACCTAGCTGGCTCCTGGAATAGAACTTAAATATCGTCTAATCCAACATCTTCTTCTTTATAAATGAAGAAACTTAGAGTGAGGACAAATGAGAAATGGAGTAAGGGGACAGAGCTGTTTCCAATTCTAGTTATCAGTCATGACCTTCTTTCCATTTTTATGAATTCAAGAATCAAATAAGTGAAAGAATACATCTTTTAAAAAATTCTTTGTTTATCATCATCCTAACTGTGTTTGGAGAAAGACTAATTTTACTGAGGAATTATTTAATACATGGCACGTATGTTTACTGAAAATGCTCTTTGGTGGCCTCCTTAGTTCATTGTGTGTTTGCATCTGTGGGGCTGAGTATGTAAGCGTAGCCTCTGACTGACTGTTCTTTCTGCCTGGCTAACCTGTACTATGTATAGTACCTGTACTATGACATTGGCTCAAAATATTACTGTCCTGGCCTGTTTTCTCCCTCATTCTACCTTACATTTTCATCAAATGATGGAATTGCATCTGAGATCCTGCATTTCTGGTCTTCAGAACATGTGGAATTCTGGGAACTGGTTCAAGGAAAACCATAGGGCTTTATCAGCTTTCTTCTTCATCCTCCGAATACTCCAGAAACACATTTTCTGGACTCTTCTTTCCTATATCCATCAGGAACCAGGTGCTAGATGTAAGATCCTGCTCAAATTGAGCCTTGATTTCTCCATGCTTATGAAAACCTTGCATCCTTTACCTTTGAGAATGCATTGATCCCTGTACCAAATAGATCAGCACCATTCCTTAGTTCTGAGAAATCTGGATAATTAGGGCCAAAAATATGCAGTGGGTTTCCTTTATATTCTAGTGTTGAGTATGTGATAAGACTCAGCTTATAGACAAAACTATGCAATGCCAGATTTTGGCTATGTGGAGTTGTTACATTTTAGGGAATGTGATTTCCTTGGAATCATAGAATCTCAGCGTTGGAAAGGTCTACAGATGTCCAATTTGTGCCTGACCTGGAACCCCCTCTACAATGTCCTCAATGAGTCATCTTTCTCACAGTGCTTAAATCTTTTCAGGAATAAGCAACTTATTAATTCCTGAGGGAGCCCTTTTGTATATTTCTAAAAGTAAGCAAGATTTTTCCTTAACTTGAACTTAAATTTGCTTCTCTGCAACTTCCACCCATTCCTCCTAGTTCTGTCCTCTGGAGATAAGGACAAATCTAATCCTTCCACTCTGACAAGCCTTCAAATATTTGAAGACAGCCATCCTCATCTAAGGATCATCAGAAGACTTCTAGCCTAGTGAAACTAGGTGATTGCTAAGGTCCCTCTGAATTCTAAATTGAATTTGACCTGTAGAATTTGGCTCCACAGAATATCTGGCCCAGTGTACGTTAAAAAATTTCCCCATTTGTTTCCCTCTTTTGTGTTCTTTTCTTACATACATTTTAAAGTATTTTACTGAGGCTATTAAAAAAACCCACCCCATTACTGCCCACTAATCCAATAGCCTCTCCCCAGAATAGAAGCCTTTTTTGCATACACAGAGAGAGAGAGAGAGAGAGAGAGACAGTTTGACAGAACAATTCAACCTAATGGCCCTTTCTGAAAATTCATGTTGGATTCTCCCACCTCTGGTCTATCATCTCTCTCCAAAGAGGACCAAGAATCTCTTCAGTGGTTCATTTGTCATGTTCTATTTTTGTCTTAATTCAGCATCTGCCTTTCTAGGTTCATCTAGTAGGCTTTTAGGAATTTTGTAGTACATCAGCATTTTTGATCCTGTAGACCCATTTACTCCTGCTGCCAAGATATCAGCACTATTCACTAAATAACATTTAAATCAGTAATGTCTAGGCCCAAAGGAGACCTACCTTATAGGAAAGTCCATATGTACTAATTCCTTAGTGTGATCCTGCCCCAGAGTCAACTATCTGGCACAACTTCACAAATTTATTTCAATGAGCTGAGATCACACGTAAAGTGATTGATTTTTTAGCTGACATGCCAGAACTTATAGGTTCAAATGAATGCTTCATCTTCAAAGTTGTTGTTCAGCCTTCATTTTCAAAGTAGCTAACTTGTAAATACAGACACTTATCCAAATGATACCACCATTGCTCAGAAGGTATAGGAAACTCCTTTTAGAGAACTGCTTTAGTAGATGTCAACATGTATGTATATATATGTACACACACACACACACACACACACACATTGCATTCCCTTAGTAGAGTGTAAACTCCTTGAAGACAGAGACTGCTTTGCATTCTGTCAGTTAGTCAATCAACAAGCAGTCACTGTACCTCCTATGTGCCAAGAACTGTGCTATGTTCCATGGATAAAATGAGAGTCTGCCCTCAAGGAGTTTACATAGAAGTAGACACCATGTATTTATAGATAAATAAAAAATAAATACAAGATAACCGGAGGGTGAAAGGAAGTAGCAGCTGAGAAGACAAACCTTATAAAAGGTGACATTTGCACGGAATCATAAAGAAAAATAAGATTCTAAGAGGCAGAGGTGAGGAGAGAATGTTCTTGAGGCATGAAGGATAGCAAAGGCTCAAGAAGTCCAGTTTGGCAGGCATGTACAGGGCAGAAAGGGAAGTAATATGTAACAAGGCTGAAGAGGTAGGTTGAGACCAGGTTGTATTCTTATGGTAAACTGGTTCAAGGAAACCTGTCAGTGAGGTCCTGTTCTTGATTACCCACAGGGAGCTTGACTTTGAATTTAACTCCTCCAAGAAACTTTTCCTGATTAATTCTGCCCTACTCTAGCTGCTCCTTATGTGGTTGCCCTCAGTATTTACTTAGTTTACTGCAAATTAATTTCTGCTTGTGTTGATTTGTGAGCTTTGAACCATTTAAACTTTATCTGTTCTCCTTTAACATCTAGTCTGTAAGCTTTTCTAGTGCAAATTTTCTTCTATTTCTACTGTATTCTCTATGTAGTACCTAATACAGTTATTTGTGCACAGTGCATGATCAATATATTCACATTAATCCAACAAACATTTATTCAGTGCCTTCATTTCACACCTAGCTGCTCACCTGGACTTCATCATTGTCTCCAGAAACTCATCTTCCTGCAAGATCATATCATTTCTGAAACTCACACCTCCTCAATATTCCCTTCTCCTTGGGCAGAGTGGAGAGAGTGGGAGAGTGGATGCCCGAGAGCTTTCCTTCCAGATCCCTTTTTATAGGATGGGGCCCAGGGCAGACAACTCACAATTTCTCACGTGGCTTCAGAACTTCATCATGCTCCCCTGGCTGCATACCCTGCCTCTCCCCCCAGTCAGATTCTTCCTGAGTGTTATCTTCTCTCACTAGACTTTGAACTCCTTGAGGGCTTCTTTTTGCTTGAGGGACTCTTTTGCTTTTCTTTATATCCATAGCACTTCACACATAGTAGGTGCTTGATAAATGTATATTGACTATATCACTGACTATGTGTAAGAAACTGCCTCTAAGGAGCTTCAGTCTATCAGAGGTCACATGACATGTACACAAATAATGTGTGACACCAAGTAGGGTGTAATGGGCCAAAAGAAAGAGCCAAATAGAATGTTCTAGGAAAATGTGAAGAGGAAATTACTTTCAGCTAGGGGAATTAAGGAAGGATTCATGGAGAAGGTGGCATCTTGTCTGGGTCTTGAAAGAGGAGAAGAATTTCAACAAGTAGAGATGAAGAAATGTACATTTCAGGAATGGGGGAATCCTGCTAAAATGCAAAGAACTGAGAAAGTATTATGTGAGACAAAGTGGCATAGTTATCAGTTCAGCTTGACTAGAGTTTACTGTGTTTGAAAGGGAGTAGTGTGAAATCAGACTGGAAAGGTAGGTAAGAGGCAGATTGTGGCAGCCGTGGAATGTTAGGCTACAGATCTATCTATCTATCTATCTATCTGTCTGTCTGTCTGTCTGTCTGTCTGTCTATGTATCTATCACTGTATAGGTCTTAGGAAGCTACATAAAGTTTTTGGTCAGGGGAATGACCTGGCCAGAATGGTGAATTAGGAAAACTTTTGTCAGCTGTGTAAAAGAAAGATTAGAGAGAGTAGTGGCATCATGAGTAAATATAATGAATATATATCTATATCTGTACACACACACACATACTACACACATATATGGGTATGTATGTGGAAGGGAAGGGACTAAGCATTTATATAGCACCTATTATGTACAAAAAAAAAAACTAAGCTAAGCACTTTACAGATATTATCTCAATCGATCCAACAATCCTGGGGGGTAGGTGCTGCTGTTATCCCCATTTTTCAGTGGAGGAAACTGAGGCAAACAGTCTTGCCTAGGATCACAGCTAATAAGTATCTGAGACTGAGTTTGAACTTAGGTTTCCCTGACTGCAGGACTCTGCTGTACCACCTAGCTGCCCCCTAAAGATAGAGATATAATATCTCTTCTATCAGTCTTCTTCTTACCAGCTCCCACTGCCACTTCCCTAATCTAGGCCTTTTGCCTAGACTATTGCAATTTTCCTAACTAAAGATCTCCAATCTATCTTTTAAGCTATTAACAACAACATTAGTTATAACATTATTATTAATAATAATAGTTAACATTTACATACCGCTTACTATGTTTCAGGCACTATACTAAGTGCTTTATGATATAATCTTATTTCATCCTCACGGCAGCCCTGTGATGTGGGAGGGCTATTATCATTCCCATTTTACATTAAAGAAATTGAGGCAAACAGTGGTTAGGTGACTTGCCCAGGGTCACACAGCTAGTACGTATCTGAGGCTAGGTCTTCTTGACTCTAGGCCCAGTACTCTATCCACTGTGCCACCAAGATGTCTTTTAAAAGTTTTGGGACATCCTATATGTACGTACATCCATATGTTTATACCTACATACGTACATATGCATGCTTATGAAGCAGTGTGGTGTAATGGAGAAAGAATTGGCCTCAAAGCCAGGAAAACCTGGGCTCAAGTCTAGACTCTGTCCCATGATGGCTTTGTGACCCTGAATGTAATCTTTAATCTCTCAATATTACCAACTTTCTAAGACTTCATAGTCTTTAAAAGTAGCTGAGAAGGTGCCGACCTGCATTTGCACAGAGATTTTTCTCACCATCAAATTCACTCTCGTATTTATTCCATCACATATATATATATATATATGTATATATACATACACACACACACATATATATATACTCATGCCTTCCCATTACCTTAATTTTTAATCACTCTTTTCTCTGAACTATTTATAATTTGTCAGCTTGTCTTTATTACTGAAAATATTCAAACTGAATGCAGGTGTACAGTTTGAATTGATCTACAAAGAATTCTTGGCAGTTCTATGATGTGATTTCCGTCCTCCCTCTTCTCTTGCCAAGTACGTGAAAAAGGCTGGATTGTCCTTTACTCACATGAAAGAATCACACTTATTGGTGAAAGGATGCCCTTTATCAGGCATGGTGTCCAAAATGAAGGAAATGATAGGTCTGTTGTGTTCTGCTCTGATCAGCCAACATCTGGAGTATGATTGTCTGGAAGGACACTGTCAAGGTGCTGTAAAACAGGAAAAGGAAATTACAAAGTCACTTGAAGATCAGCTTATCCCATCCCCTCTCCCTTTCCCCCCCTCCCCTCCCTTCTCTCTTCCACTTAAGGGTATCATAGGCTTACCTGTGGGTGCTTTGGCCAAAGGAATGTAAATTTTAACCTTTTGATTACTGAAACCTCACGGGATATCTTAGCTCTTGGTGACCAGATTTTTTCCTTTAGGACCAGGCCTTAAACTAGCTTCACTCTGGCTCTCTTTAATTGACCAACAATAGGTCTCAGCCCTAGCCCAACCTGGTCCTTGTTTGGGTCCTGATTGCTCTGATTCAATGTAAATCCCAGTTGTTTCTGTTTTGGCCTTCCCCTGACAGATTGTTGTCGTCTTATTTTAACTAGGTAATAGAAACCATTCTTTGTCTCATTTCTTACCTAGCCTTTATCACTGAGTAGACCAGGGAAAGAAAGACCTTAGCTTTAAAAAAAGGGTCCAGGTCTCCCACCGCATCCAGGGCCATCTCTAGACATCCTGATTTATATCTTGCCACTGGACCCAGGTGGCTCTGGAGGAGTGTGTAAGCCTGGTGACTTTACACAGCCCTCCCTCACTTAAATCCAATTCATTTGCCATCACCTTCCTGATGTCATGGTCCTCTTTGAGAATGACAATAACTATCATCGCCTCATGTATTGTTTTCTTGCATTTATTCTTTTCACTCCGCATTTTCAATCCATTGGTTCCTTCTCAAATGCTTACAAATATACTTGGATTTTCCTCATCATGAAAAAACCTCGATCTTACAACTCCTTCAACTTACAATCTTATATCCCTTCTTTTCGTAATCAAATTTCATTAAAATCTTCTCTGTACTTACTGACTCCATTTTCCTATTCATTTCGTAATTTTTTGCACTCTGCCTTGTGATCTCATCACTCAACTAAAACTTCTTTTTTTAAGGCGCTAGTCCTGATGACCTTTTTTCCCCATCCTTATCTTCCTTGACCTCTAAGCAGCATTTAACACTATTGACCAACCTCTCCTCAAAGCACCCTTTTCTTTCCTAGGTCTTCATGACTTTGGTCTTATCTGATTCTCCTTCTACCTGTCCAGCTGCTTTTCCTCTGTCTCCTTTGAAGGTTCATCATTCTTGTACTACCTACCATGAGTGGCCCTCTTTAGTTCTTTCTCTGCACTCTCTCTCAGTAATTTTAATCAGCTTAAAGGGTTCGACTCTGACCATTATGCAGATGACTCTTAGATCTACATATCCAACTCTAGTCTTTCTCCTGAAATCCAGTGCCATTATCACTTGGGCATCTTTAACTGAATGTCCCTTAGGCTTCTCAAATTTAACCTACCCAAAACAGGAATCCTTATTCTCACCCCCACCTCCTTCTTACCTTCAGCTAATCTGCAATCATTTTTTTAAAAATTATTTTTAAATTATGGAATAAAACAAGCATTTCCATAGCATACTACGATAAAAAAAGATGATTGCGCGTAAAACTGCAAATCAATTATGTACAACTTGCTATTCCTTTTAAATATTTAATAAAGTTATTATGTAAATTTATTTTTTTCCTTTTTCCTCCTTCTCCCTTGCCCTAGAAGATGGCTACCATTAGATACAAGAAGTATATAAAAAACCATTCTATATACATGTACTTTTCTTTATCAGTTCTTTGCCTGGATACATAGAGCATCTTTCTTCATATGTCCTTTATAGTTTTTTAGGTATTTGAAATAGTCAAAATGATTTATTTGCTCAAGATCATTCTTAAAACAATACTGTTACTGTATAACTCAATGATCTTAGAAAACATTGAAAATCTTGCTTGAAATAATGAAAAACAAAAAGGGCAGAACAAAGAGAACATTGTACGTAGTAATGGCAATCATTTTAACAAGCATTTATTAACCTATTTGCCAGTCACTGTATTTTATGTTAGGGATACAGAAACAAAAAATGAAACAATTTCCATTCTCAAGGACCCTGTATTTTAACTAGGAAGACAAGTACACATGTAAGTATATAAAGAATAAATGTAAAGAAATTAAATACAAATAATATAGTTGAAATCAAGGTAGTTTGGAAGGAACGTACAAGCAGTTAGGGGTGAAATTAGTAAAGGTTTCATGTAGAAAGTTGAGTTTGCTTTGTCTTGAAAGACAAAGGGATTCTTTGCAGTGGCAGTGAGGAGGGAATGTATGTATTCCAGTCATATGGGGTGCATGGCGCAAAGGTACAGACATGAGAAATAGAGCATCATGTGTGAGGTACAGAAAGAACACCAGTTTGGAGAGATTGCAGAGGGCACGAAGGGAAGTGAAGTCCAATGAGGCTGGAAAGATAGTTTGGGCCTAGATTTAAAAGCAGTATAGTACAGTACAGTTCCTATTTTACCCCAGAGCCAGTAGGGAAACTGGAGTTTCCTTACTATTGATTAGGCAAGTGATGTGGTTGAGATCTGAGATCAAGGAACAACACTTTGGCAGCACTATGGAAAGTGGCCTGAAGGGCAGAGTGACTTTGGACTGGACTGGAGGGCCATTTAAGAGGCTGATGGGATTTCTGAATTAAAGTATATAAACAGTTTTCTGACTTTTATTGTATAATTCCAACTTGTTTTCCTGAATGATCAGACCAATTCACTACCAACAGTGTATTAGCAGGCTTGTTATCCTCTCGACTTTCCCATGTTTGCCATTTCTTTTGTTGTTGTCTTTGCTGATTTGCTGGGTGTAAGATGAAACTTCTGAGCTGTTTTCATTTGCATTTCTGTTATCATTAGCATTTTGGAGCAATCTTTCCTGTGGTTTGTCCACAGTTTGCTATTCTTCTTTTGAAAACTTCATAGCCTTTGGCCATTCAGCTTTTAGGGATATTTGTCTATTGTGCATTTATATTTTCCTTGAAAATTTTAGCCAGTATAACATACCTTTTGACCTCTTCCAGGCTTTTTCCTTTCCATTATAGACTTTAATTTGCCTTTTAGCGTTTTGTAAAGCTACTGCCTTTTGCCTGTTTCTTCAATAGAATGTAAGCTACTTGAAGGCCTGGACTGACTGACTACATTTTTGTCCTTATGTCTGTAGGATGTAGTATGCCTTGCATGATGTAAGGACTTAATAAATAAACAGTTGTTTATTGAAAAGAGAATCATGTGCCTTGTTTGTTGTGATGTTCTTTGAGAAATGATTTAAGATATTCTTGAGTCTTATACCTCCTTATGTCTTCGAGTAGTTGTATAGTGCCCTATAAGTAAATTACAATGTATGTTGTTGAATATGGTGATTTTTAAAAATTCCTGAATACCTTTGTCTTCTGTTTCATTAAATAGAAAAAAGTTCAAGTAAAGAGCCACAAAATGGCATCCCCACTTTTTTCCAGTCTTAGCTCTCACTTGGTTTCTTGACATGCACTCTAAGCCAGTCAAACTAGATTCCTGATATTCATGGAACATGTTGTGTGTTTTGCTACAGGGTCTCTGTGCTTTTCCCTTCTTCTGAACTGCCCTTTCCCCATTTTTCTACCTGTCAAAATCTTACCCATCTTTCAAAGTCCAGCTCAAATGGCAATACCTCTACGAAGTATTCCCACTTCATAGTTTCCAACAAGGTATGAGTTTTCTTTCCTCTAAACCTCTGTAGCATTTGTCTACCTCTAATGGCATTCAACATACTCTGCTGTGTATTATAGTTATTTGTGTATTTGTCTTACCCACATGGTAAATCAGAAACTTGAGGAGAGCAGGAACTGTGTTACTCTTTTTTTTTTCCTCCCACGGCACCTGGCATAGCATCTTAAAATAGCAGGTTCTCCTTGTAAGAAAAGATAGTATGGTATCTGGTTTTGCTCCCACAGAAGCTATCCATATAGTTAACACCTATTTGTCAAGTCAATGGCCATCCTGGTGTCAGGGGAACTAGAGAGGCCAAACTGGTTGATCCAGTTCAAGCTTATCAAGGGTCTGGTCTTGGTCAAGGGTCCAGGACTACTGATTTGCATAATTTGCATATGTTAAAGAGAGAAGGTAGGGGAAATAAAGAATGTAGATTAATCCTAAACTCAGACAAGGAAGATCTAATTAACTTCACTTCTGCTTCTATATCCTTATTATCCTACCTATATAAACTGTATAACCTAGGAAAACTATGTAAAAAGTAAAGAATGTAAACTAACCATAACTCAACTCAAGCAGGAGTGGAAGTGATGGTTACCCACCACTCCTACAGCTGTATCAGTGTGGGTGTTCCCAGTGAGCACCACACTTGCTCTCCCAAGGAGTGTAATAAATGCCTTCCTCTGCCCACTCTGGTCCTGAGTTCTTTGGGCGAGAATGGGCAAATCGCATGGATCTTCCTAAGGTTATGCTACTAGGAAAGCAATGAACTGTGAAAGCACATCTTGGACTAACTTCCTGATCCTGCCTTGGGGAATCCTGTGGTCCCCACTGTGGTGTTAAGAAGGCTACCACTCGGGATTTCCCTGGGGAGCCCTGTGGTCTGCACAGCCTTCTTAAGGGGACATCACTTGGGTCTTCTGGCCCTGTCTTGAGAGCCTTGTGATCTTACTGCCATTCTAAGGGGCCATCACTTGGGTCCTCCTTAGGGCCTGACACTAGGAGGCCCTGTGATCCCCACAGATTAAGGGGGGCTACCACTTGGTCTTCCTCTGGGAGTCCTGTGGTCTGCACAGCCTTCCTTAGGGGTCATCACGTGGCTCTTTCTCAGGGTCCCACTCTAGGAAGTCCTGTGATTCCCCACAACTGTTCTAAGGGGCCATCAGTTGGGTCCTCCTTAGGGTCCACAGGGCTCCCTAGGAGCCCTGTGATCCTCACAGATTAGGGGGGCTACCACTTGGCTTTCCTCTGGGACTCCTGTGGTCTGCACAGCCTTCCTTAGGGATTATCACGGGGTTCTTCCACAGGACTTTGGCCCTGCCTAGGAAGTCCAGTGATCCCCAAAACTGCATTTCTCACATCCATTTCTTTTTTGGGGAGTTCTAGGTAGGTGATTTCATTCACTTGGGTAAAATACCCAGTGTGGAAATCCTACCATTGTAGACTGGTAAGGTATCTGTAACTTTTGGTTTTAGAGAATTGCCTTTGGTTACATAATGGGTATGTGTGAGAGGTAAGCCTTAAATCTGGGACTTCCTGAATCCAAGACCAGCCTTCTAGCTGCTACTCTATATATCTCATGTTTAATGATGTATTAAATTGAATTGAGTTCTGGGAGTATCATAGCCTTCTTTTTCCTGAGACAGAAATAATTCAGCAGGAAAGTGACCTTTCTTTTTAGGGGTCAGATTTTAGAAGCTGATTCTTTCTCCTTTTTAGTCCTCTGTAATATGGGAGCAGGAAATTAGAATTATTGCATGTTGCCCAAGTTTACTTAAGATGAGATGCCAACTCTTGTTGTCTCATTGATTTAAATGAATATGTGTAAATGGTAGAATTTTATCTTTTTACAATCAGGTGTTTTTACAAAGCTGCTGTTTACCAGTTTCTGATGTGAGAATAGAAAGGATATTGCATATGTCAAAAGGGAGCAACCTACATCAGAGATGCTGTAATTATAATTTTTTTCTTGCAGGGTTTGTCTTTGAAAAAAAAATCCATAAACTTCTACATTTCCTGCCCTTGTTTCATTTTGTAAAAGTCTTGGCCATTTGGCTTTAGGCATTTGTTATCTTTCCTCCCAATTCATAAAATATTGCATTGTTAGTCTGGTAATGACAATTATTGTCTGTACGATTCATGTGGCAATTAATCATGTACTGTTTTGTGAAATCCTTTCTCTTATCTTGAAACTTATTTATTTTATGCTGCTTTTACTTTTCACATGGTTGTGCCTTGTCTCCATGACTAGACTGTAAGCTTTTTGAGAGTAGAGACAGTCTTGTCCTTTCTTTTCTACCACAGTGCCTAGTAGTGATGGGGTTTAGACTGTGGGAACCCCCTTGGACCTGACCCTGAATCTTCCCACTTGATCTGGCTTTTCAGGCCCAAGTAGCCTAGCCTAGGCTTCCATTGTTTGGTTACTTCTGGATTACCTTCTGGCTGTTTCCCACCCTAGATCCTGATCAAAACATCTATACCCTAGCTCACTTACTGTCTATCATCTCCAGGTAACTTTCAGCTATTTCCCACCCCAGAGTCTGACCTCACCCCAGTCACCCCAGTCCCATCAAGATTCTCTTTAGACTCCTCCTCAAGACCTACCCTAAACCCCTCCTCTAGTCTCCCCAGACTACTCTACCACTCCTCAATCCCTCCCACTATCTCATCTTGCCTCCTTGAAGATGCTCAATCTAGTTCAGTTCAGATTGATCTGGCCCGCTGGCATTAGTGTTACAAATGCTCAGGCTCCTTAAGAGTCTACCCAATATGGCAAGTTTTTAATAAACTTTGTTTTTCCTTGGCTGAGAAGGCTTGAGTTGAATTCATTCGGCAGTACCCGGCATAGTGGTATTTTGGGGTCTCGAGCACCCCTCAACCCAAACCTCATCATGTGGTTCCCTGAGACTGGAAATGCTGTTAATCTCAAGTTCTCCTGCCAAGACTGGAAGGTATGTAAGCCTCCCCCACTCCCTAGGACTGCGAGGAGGCTATCTCGGACTCAGCCTGATGCTCTCAGGTGGTTCTCAGTTCAGTGGTTATGTTGGAGGCCATGGACCTGGACATGGCTTCTGAAGCATAGAGGACATGGACATATGCCCTGGCCAGAAGAGAATCCAGAGGTAACTAGACAATGGAAGACTATACTAGGCCATTTGGGCATGAAAAGCCAGATCAAGTGGGAAAATTCAGGGTGTGGAGTTCGAGGGGGTTCCTACAGTTTGAACCCTATCAGTAGTATGCCTTGTGTGTAATAGGAAAACAAAGCAAATTCCCATGGTTTTTGTCTTAACACCTTGAATGCACCTCCCAGCATGGTGAAATTCCTATTCAGCCCTAATCCATCAAAAATATTTATTGTGTACGAGTCAAATATTGTATCTCTGCTTTGTGAGCACATTTCTCATGCTACAGAAATTAGTTGATGGAAACTGGGGCTATAAAAGATTTAATTAGCAATAACATGGAAAGATTAGTCAGCACAAATTAAATACTTGTTAGGAGCCAGAACTTTGTTGAGCTCTGCCAGTACAAAAAAGACTGGAGTATTGGCCTTGCCTTCAGGATGCCCTCATTCTAATGGAGGAGACAGGATGTATAAGTTATCTTTGGAAGAGATAGAAGAAGGTCTAGGGAATACACTAGCAGCAAGGTGGGGGAAGGGGAAGACTACCTTTTAAAAAAAATGAGTTTTGACCTGAACCGTAAAGGAAGATAACGTGGAGGTAAGGAGGGAGAACATTCCAGGTATTTGAAAACATTATTCTGAGAAAGAGTCCTCAGGTTTGATCTCGCTGCTAAAGAGGTCCATAATAAAAAAAATATACCAGATATTAGTTACACTTTTCTTTGGATTGTTAACTACATATGTATTTATATATTATATATAATGAACAAGGGTTTTCTTTCCAGTTCCTTCTTACATGTGTATCTATATCTCTAGTTAATACTATGCTTTCTTTTCCCTTATGAGTACAATGTCTCTTCTGTTCTAGGTCTAAAGGGTTTTTTTTTTTTAGCTGTTTTACTATCATTCTTCATCCTGGCCAGTTAAGCTCACTAGCACAATAGGAAATACCGTAGAGATACAAAACTTCTTGGGCGTCATCTGTGGGCACCCCAGCTTTAGCAGAAACCGGATCTCAAGATCGGTCAGGTGAGAGGTCAGTCAGGTGAGAGGTCAGAAGCTTTCACGCATGTGCATGCTTTTTGAGAAGACAGGGGAATTAGAGAGGCCAAACCAGGTTGAACCAGCTCAAGCTTATCTGGGGTCTGGCCTTGGTCAAGAGTCCAGGCCTACTGATTTGCATAATTTGCGTATGTTAAAGAGGCAAAGTAGGAGAAGTAAAAGAATGTAGTTTAATCCTAAACTAAGACAAGGAAAATCTAATTAACTTCACTTTTGCTTCTGTATCCTTATTATCCTACCTATATAAACTGTATAACCTAGGAAAACTATGTAAAAAATAAGGATTGTAAACTAACCATAACTCTAGCCAGAGTGGAGGGAATGGTTACCCCTGCTCCTACAGTTGTATCAGTGTGTGAGTGTTCCAGTGAGTACTACACTTGCTCTCTTGAGGAGCATAATAAAATGCCTTTCTCTGCCCATTCTGGTCCTGAGTTCTTTGGGTGAGAATGGGCAAATCATATGGATCTTTCTTAGGTGAAGGGAAGGAATGGGCAGTGGAAGCTCATCCTGGGCTTATTCCTGGATCTTGCCTTGGGGTGTCCTGTGATTCCCCACTGCAGTGTTAAGAGGGCTACCACTCTGGATTCCTTTGGGGAGCCCTGTGGTCTGCACAGCCTTCTTAAGGAGACATCACTTGGGACTTCTGGCCCTGTCTTGGGAGCCTTGTGATCTTACTGCCATCCTAAGGGGCCATCACTTGGGTCCTCCTTAGGGTCTGACTCCTAGGAGGCCCTGTGATCCCCACAGATTAAGGGGGGTTACCACTTGGCCTTCCCCTGGGAGTCCTGTGGTCCACATAGCCTTCCTTAGGGATTATCACGGGGTTCTTCCTCAGGACTTTGGCCCTGCCTAGGAAGTCCAGTGATTCCCCAAAACTGTGTTTTCTCACAATTTGGGGAAGTCCAGGTTTTTAGGCATTTCTGCGTCTTTACATCTTTCAGTCCTCCTTTCCTCTCATAGGCTTTCTTTTTTTAATATTCTTCCCAAGCCCTCCAATTACATGTAAAAAAAAAAAAACAATTTTAACATTCTTTTTTTTTTTTTGAAATTTTGAGGTCCAAATTTCCCTATCTCCCCTCCCCTCTCACTGAGAAGGCAAGCAATTTGACATAGGTTATACATGCATAGTCATGTAAAACACATTTCCGTGTAAGTCATGCTGTTTCATAGGCTTTATACTGTCTTTTCCCAGCCAGCATACTGTACTGTGACTAAAGAACAAATGTTTTTGGATACTTGTTCATAGTAGACTAGCTGGTAAAGACAATGTGAATGCCCAACCTTCTCCCCATTTTTGTATCCTTTCCACCCATATGTCTAGAAAGAGGACTTTGCCATTTTCTGGTAGTTTTCAGGTATGCTTTGGGTATTCCAGATGTGTATCTACTATTACAGCTGCATGGTGAAACTTGATGCTAGGAGAAGGTACGTATGGGCTTTGGCTGTTTTTAAGATTGTGCTGTTTCCACATGCCACCCCCCCTTACTTTCCCCTACCCCTTGTAGTGAAACACAAAGTTTCTGTAAGGAGTCTATTTACATGTTGAGGCATGATAGCAGCACAATAAAGTCATCTATTTATATGTAGGTATGATAACAAAATGGAATAGAATTCTGACCTTAAAATTACATGCATTTATAAAAAGCCAGAGTAGTTAGGTGATGCATTGGATAGAGTGCCAATCCGGAGTCATGAAGACTTCGTGAATTCAAATCTGGCCTCAGGCACTTACTAGCTTCGTGACCCCTGGGCAAGTCACCTAATCTGTGAAATGAGCTGGAGAAGGAGATGGTAAACCACACCAGTATCTTTGCCATGAAAACTGCAAATGGGGTCACGAAGAGTTGGACAGGACCAAAAGAAACAACTGATGGAACAACACCTGAAATAAAAAGCAAAATAGAAAAGTCCCTAATTTCATTCTGTGGCATCCCTTGTGCTTGGCACATAGTAGACATTTAATAAGCATTTGTTGATTGGTTGATTGGGCTCCCTTGTGTATAGTGCTCTATGTTTTATCTTTCCCAATTCCAGTTCTGGTTAGTTAGAAGAACTCGTTAATAAGCTTACTAATATAGAAAGCATACTGTGGTTGTTAGAGGGGCCAATGAATAAGATACTAGCATCTAAAATCTTCTATTTCCCTACTTGTTACCTGCCTCCTCTGACTTCTGCAGTTTTTCACACTCTTTCATTCATAGCAATGTCTCTAGTCTATTTTGCTGAACTCTTCTCTGTTGTCACTCTGTGTGAACCCCAGTCTCTCTTCTGGTTCTAGGAATGAATTTCAGGATAGTCTCAAAGTAGATATAAACTGTTATGATATCCTTAAAGATTTTTTTTTTTGTGTTATCTGACCCTGGTGTCTGATTAGATCATTCTTGTCTCTCAGTGGTAACAGGAGCTTTGACTGCTTAAAAGCTACAGTTCATTCTAATTACTATTGAGCCAGCATTCCTCTCCCACTCTAGAATCAAAAGGATAAGAGTAAAAAATCATTTGCTGATTCTTCAGGAGGTTGTGCTGGATTCCATCAGCCTAGAAACCTGTTTGTGGCTAATTAGATTATTGCTCTTTAAAATTATATGACTGCTACTTTTACAGTGGAGCAGCTGAGTACCCCACCATTTTACTTGGGGGTATTTAGCTTGTTTAGTTAGTTAATGTCTTGCTCTGTTATCATCAGAGATAGGTTATGGCAGAAAAATCAATCTGCCCATCTCTCTCTTTTCACTCACATTTACTTTTTTTGTCAGCCATGTCAGTACTGTGGGAGGACTGGACCTGGGTATAGCATGGGTTTTGGCACAAGCCAAGTGACCTTGGTCAACTACCTACTTTCCCTGTAAAATGGGATTAGTATTAGGCATCTGGGGCTCTCTTACCAGGACCTTGCAAGAAAGGGGAGGGGCTAGTAAGAAGGAAGCCAGTACACTGCCCTCCCTACTAATGCCCTGCAGCGCTTCATATCTAGGTAGCACCTGTCTCATTATTCTGCCAGGCACTATGAGAGATCCAACTAGCTAGTGCCATCTGTTGGGTTTCTGCTGCCATTGTGTCCCCTGACTTTCCTGAACTCTCTTATCTCAGAACCCCTGGGCTAAAGGACAAGGTAAGAGGTAGTCACATAAGCTTTCCGTCTTTTCCTTCCCCCTGGTTCCTGATAATAGCACATCAATTTCTAAGGTGATTTAAAGGAGGATTTACTACACAGCGCTGAAGTAGGAAAAAAATTTGGAGATACAGATGAAAAGGGTTAACTATCCCAAGCTGTAGAAGTTCTTACAGTTTAATAATCATCACCAATAAAAGCACAGATGATATCCTTGTCAAATTTGCCGATGACACATACAGCCAGGAAAGATTGTGACAGTGAACAAAAGGATCTGAAAATCTCTTGAAAGACTAGAACATTTGGGCCAAAAAAAAAAATAGGATGAAATTTCAATGTAAAGTTTTCTACTTTGGTTCAAAATCAACTTCACAAGTATGAGTAGAGAGGCTTGATTCTGAAAGTAGATCTTGGGGTTTTTAGTGAACTTCAAGCTCTCTATGAATTGGCAAGATGATACAATATAAAAGACCAGAAAAAAAAGCTAATGTGATTTTAGGCTACATTTAGAGGTGCATAGTGTTTAGGAAGAGGGAGGTGATAATCCCATTGTATTCTTCATTAACTGACATCCAGTTCTGTGAGCCACATTTAGATTTTAATAGGCTTGAGAGCATTTGGGCAAGGCAACCAAGATGGCAAGGGAACTCAAGATCTTATGACAATCCCATTAAAGGAAAGGTAATGTTTAGTCTAGAGAAGAAACAAATTACTGGGAGCATGATAACTACCTTTTAAGTATTTTAAAGGTTGTTATGTGGAAAAATTAGACTTGTTCTGCTTGTTTCTAAAGGTCAGAGCTAGTAGGCATATGTAGAGTTTCAGAGATGTTGATACATTTAATAGGTAAGTGACCATGATCAATGTTTCCTCAACTATTGTTCATCTTTCATTCTTGAAAAGGCAGTGACATCAGGATGGCGATGTCTTGACTTGCAAGTGAATTGTATTTCAGTGAGGCAGAGCTGTGCAGAGTCATCAGAGTCCAGTGACAAGACTTAGGTCAAGATGACCGATGGCCCTGGATGCAGTGGGAGACCTTGGCCTTTTTAAACTAGGTCTTTCCCAAGTTTCCCAGTTGGAAAGCTAGGTCAGAATTGAACAAAACAATCAATTTGGGAGGAAGAGACCTTCAGTTTTTTGCCAGAACAGAAACAGTTTCAGAATAGGGATAACAATACCCATGTACTTGCTTTATGAGGTTGTTTTGTAGCTCAAATAAGGTGTATATCTATCTATCTATCTATCTATCTATCTATCTATCTATCTATCTATCTATCTATCTATCTATAAATAATTATTATTTCCCCTCCCTAGAGATCTTCAAGCAGAGACTAGAGAAGTACTTGTTGGGTATATTGTAAAAGAATCTAATCTAATCCCTTCATTTTATAGATAAGAAAAATGGAGACCTAGAAAGGTTAAATGCTTTGCCCAAGTAGAAGAGCCTGAAATTCATTCTAACTCTCTTAGACCTCCTGTTTTTTTCCACTGCAACATGATAATTCTTTTTCTGTTTTTATTAGCCATCTGACTTCTATGGAGTCCAATTTTTTAAGATCTGATGTTATTTTTTTGGTTTGTGTAGTTAAAGTTGACACCATTTGTAGCATGGGTACCTTTCCTGTTAATGCCCCTAAAAGTTCCATTTATCAATTGAAAAGACTGAGTATTAATAACATTTAACATGTTAGTAATGACATTTTACACAATATCACTTTATAACTTACAATCGAATGTCTCAATAATCCTGTGAGGTAGTTGTTATAAATATTATTTGCATTTTTGAGAAGGAGGAAACAGGGTTTCAGAGAGTCTAAATGATTTGCATACTTTTAAATAGTTAATGATGTCACATCTGGAACTAAAATCCAGGTCTTCTGACTGTGAGAAGGATAATGGCAAATGATGATTCTTTGATCAAGGGTACTGGAGTGGCTTATTGCTTGAATTGATAATGATAATAGGGAAGTCCATTGTTTTCCCGTTGTTCATTCATTTCACTCATATCCAACTCATTCGGGGTTTTCTTGGCAAAGATACAAGAGTAGTTTGCCATTTCCTTCTGCAGCTCATTTACATCACATAAGGAACTGAGGCAAATAGGTTTAAGTGACTTGCCCAGGGTCACACAGCTAGTTAAGTGTCTGAGGCCATATTTGAACTCGAGGTTGAGTCTTCCTGACTCTAGGCCTGGCACTTTGTTTTGCTGCCTAACTGCTTCTGAGCATGAATGTAAGACAGCGAATCACCACTTTGGAATTACTAGTTCTAATATTATCCACTTTAAGTGATTTACATGGGCACAAATGATACTGCTAGAAGCAAGGTAATAAGTATTGTCGAATATTACAAAGTATTGGGAAGGAAACTGAAGACCATAGGGGAACAGGTTGTGTTTTTCTTACTGCCTCCATTGAAGGCAAGTGATGTAGAAAAGAAAAATTGATTTAGAAAGTGAACATCTGGTTAAAAGGATAATGTTTGAAAGTGGGATTTGGATTTCTGGACCATGACTTAAAATATAGGGATGACAGACCCCTGGGTAGGGATGGTAAGAATATATTTGCCTGGTGTCTTACAAATGTAATCAAAAGGGCTATAAATTGAAAAGGCTGGGAAAGGAAGAAAATTGCCTACGAATGCCCACCAAACTAGATACTATAAAGAGTAAGCAACAATGAGGGGAGAATAGCAGTAGAGACAGTTAGAAGACACTATAGATAATGAACTATATTGTTAGGATCAAATGAGATAACATGGGAAATGCTTTGCGTGCCTTAGAGTGCTATATAAATTTGGTCTTAGAGGAAATTATAAGAAATACATTTCCCAAGATATCACAACAAATTTGATACTTAAGATGAGTATTTACTTAAATATAACACTCTGATTGACAGAGTGAAAAGCTGAGGATTTAAATAGCTTGATTTTCAAAAAAAAAAATCTATGCACCATGATGGATTCATGGATATAATCCATTCTATCTTTTTATAGTTTTTCTTTTTGTACCCTGCCTTCTCTTTACAAAGAAGGGAGTCATGAAAGAGAGCTCACTTGAAAATTTCAGATCCCTAGGTCAATTATCTAGGGAATATATGGGAAATGTATTGGAAAAGGCATGATCCCTGCCATAGTGGGTTGAGCAGACTCCTGATGGTGGTTTTGGTTGGAGTAACACAGCTGTAGGCCTCAGGTGTCCCTGAAATACCCTGGCATGTGCTCCTGTCTTCTTGCCTCTGGGTCTAGGTTCTGCAAGTTCCCTGGTTCTCTGGTTCTCCTTTATTCTATATGCTGAATTATCTGTTTTGCTCTTATGCCCAAACTTTTCTGTCTGGACTTTCCCCTTTGTTCCAACTGTGTTCCTGCCATCTCTTTAGGTAGATCTCAGGTAGAAAATTGTACTTAATATAGTTTCTCCTAAATTTCTTGATCATTACCCCTCCCTTTTTTTTTTTTTTGCTATCTTTGTTGGAGTAATTATATGAGAGCTGAACTGTTCTGCTCCCATTCACCATTCTATCTTAGCCAGAAGTCTCTAGAAAACTGACTAAACAACTTTACTTAGAGAAAGGAATTAAGAATTAACCTTTGGGGAATTAAGAATTAACCTCTGGGGCAGGTCGGTGGTGAAGTGGGTGGATAGGGGCTCTGGCCTTGGGAGTCAGGAGGACCTGAGTTCAAATGCAGCCTCAGACACACTTACTGGCTGTGTGACCAGAGGCAAGTCACTTAACT
>CM053626.1:161677106-161693352 GCA_028646595.1 Phalanger gymnotis | reverse complement strand
CTGGGCTGGAGCCCTGCTTCTCTCTGCTATTTTGTGGGTTCTGCAGTTCTAGAATTGGTTCAGAGCCATTTTTTGTAGGTTTTTGGAGGGACTTGGCGGGGAGCTCATGCTAGTCCCTGCTTTCCAGCTGCCATCTTGGCTCCACCAGATAACTTGAAATAGAGAATTACAGAGGCCCATAGAATGTTAGGATTGTAAAGATTATCTAGTACAACTTACTTCTTTAATAGATGTGATATTTTTATTGTACAACAGAGTAGCCATTGGTATGGGGCAGCTAGGTGGTGCAGTAGATTGATTGCTAGTCCTGGTGTCAGGAAGAGTCATCTTCCTGAGTTCAAATCTGGCCTCACATCATGACCCCAGATGGGGTCACAAAAGAGTCATGACTGAAATGACACAACTGCAACAACAGTAACAGCCATTGTCAGGCAACCTATTTTAACTGGAGGTTAAACTATCCGGTATGGAAGGTTTTAGGTGAAGAGATTCACAAGTCTCTAAACTGGTGGCTAGTTCATTTTAACATAACCTCTTTGAGTGTCAATTTCCTCTAATGGGATTGATACAGACTTGTGTATTCATTCCTTTCTTCATTTATCTATTGATACTGATGATTCAGTGTATTATCGATTTAGAACTGAAAAGGATCTCAGAGGTACTCTAGTCCAACTTTCTGATTTTACAAATAAGGAAACTGAGACCCAGAGATGTTAAATAACACTCCCAAGGTCACCTAATGCCAAATATGTTTTCTCTTTGCTCTTTCTCAGCCATTTTTGTATTTCTTCATGGCTAATAATCCACAAACATTTTGGCCTGGCACTATTTCTACAGAATTGTAGTTCCCTCACCCTCAGGTCATGTTTCCCCTGTTTTCTAGAGCAGGGAATACATTTTTTCAAAGGACACTAAAAGGTCTGGGCTCATGAATATAAAATGACTACCTTGGTTAGACATCCCTAAACTGTCTTGCCTGAGTTTGTTTTACTTTAATGCCTTTAGCATTTGTTGGGCAACACCCTTCTTGTTTTTGTAAATATCTTTTAAAAATGAAAATAAATATTTTAACAACTCCAGCTTCTAAAACGCTTCTTATGAAGAGGTCTTCCATAAAAATAACTTGATTTTGAATAATGTGAAGGCAACAGAAGACATATATATTATATGTACATACATGCATATATACATGTGTTTGTGTGTAATATCATGCATTTATATGTATATATATGTATATATATGTATGTATTTTTTTGCTAGTGGTAAGAGAGGAAATAAACGAAGTCTTTGGTTATCAGAGTGTAGTATGAAGGCCGAATTTATGATCTCAAATATAATTATATATATGTTTGAATGGTTCGAAATCGCAAGGTATGAGAGATTCTCTAAGTAGAAAGCAACAGAACATTTATTTAGGCCCCACAGCAGCAGATTTGAGAACCAGCCTCCCCATTCCGACATCTTAACCAAAAGATTCCAGGCCCAGTAGGCCCGCCTCACAAGAGTAACCAGGAGGCCACATAAAAACAAGACAGCATTTAGCCAAATCATATTTACTGGCCTCAAGTCCTTGCTCGCACTCCTGGGTTCACACAGGTCTCCTGCTTCGGCTTTTTTTTTTCAGCTTCAGCTGTAGTTTTCTCTTAGCTCCTCTCTCCTCTAAGCCGAGCCTCTGGCATTCTCAAGCCCCGCCTCAACGACCAGAGACCAGAGTCCAGAGACCATTGGTTCCTGAGTTGGCCCCTCTTAAGTCACTAATCTACACCCACACAGGTTTCACACCTGATAGGGCTTTGGGCCGGGGGGCTTAGCACTTAACAGCTGAAAGTACTTTCACTCAAGGTAAACAAAAGCTAAACTCCTGAAGTGCTAAGGAGCCCATTTTGCCTTACTGACACACAGAGTCACAGGGTAGAAGATATTAAAGGGAATCTAGAGTCCTAACAAAGTTTTCATTTTTCTCGTAGATGTGTGGACATCTGCTAAACAATTAATATTTCAAGAGAATTAAATCAGAGATGATCCATGTAGAAATTCCATGAAGTTCAGAAGTCAGGTAAAGGCTAATAGGAAATCACCACAACTAAAACAGAAAGCATTATTTCCAACTATCATAAAGCTCTACCCCAAGAAAGCCATAAAGGATAGAGTGGAAGGGAATTGAATGTAAAGGGGTAGAGGAAGAAATAGTGGCCCTGGGGCATGATTTTTCTGCTGAAGGATAAGGAGAATTATCCTGGCTGGATTGCTTATGCCTCCAATGGTGCTTGCCTTTGCTTTAACTGCTGACTTAGATTTTAAGAGAGAGAACCTTGTGGTTTCTTCAGCCTTTGGTTGCTTGGTGTACCGCATTGCAGATCTGTTGCCCAGTGAGGGAAGACCGTCAAATCATGTCATGGGGGAGTGCAGTTCAAAAAGCTAAAATGTGTTTGATGTGTGTATGTGGTATATTCAAACAATTTTTCTTATTTTTATTTTCCATTTTTTTGACATTGTCCTTCAATCCCTCTTTCATGCTCCTTGTTAAACTGTTAACTCACTCGATTTATTTGGTGTAAGTGTTGGTGAGAGCTCATTTTTATCTTAGTGGAAACCAGGCCTGCTCACAGGCACATAATGAAATTGCGTAAATATACTCTTAGCTAGGAATCTAATTTATTTTTCCTGTTCATTATGGGGTAGAAGGCCATTATGAAATGTATAACGTTTTTTTCCCAGTGCTGGAATTGAAAGGTTCTTTTTATTCTGATGATTTTGTACTGATTCAATTTAAAGCTGGTTAGAGCTCAACTACTGTAGCATAATTGACAAAGATCAGTGTGAGTTGTAATGCTAATGTCTTGTCTGCAGCTTCCAAGACTTAAGAAGAGCATAGGTTAAACAAATCATTTCCAATAGAAAGCATTTAGACCTGAGGTAGCCATTGGGATCTCCAGGGAAGAGGTAGAAATATCCCCTGGCCAAAGAGAATGTAGTATCCATATCTCTCTTTATCCCCAGCACTTAGTGTAGTGGCTGGAAGTTACAAGGTACTTAATATTTATCGGCTGAAGTCAAGAGTGGCCTCACCTAAGGAGAGTCTAAACAGTAATTTTCTTCGATTAAAGCAATCCAACCAAAAATGTTATAGGATGTTAGAAGAGACCTTAGAACATAGGACATAGGGTGTTAGAACTGGAGGGGGACCTTAGACAATATTTAGCCTGATTGCCAAATGGAGAAACTGAGTCCCAGATAACTTACCTAGGCCACACAGCTTTCAGAGACAAAAACTCAGTTTCCTGACCTTCATTTCAGTACTCTTTCCTTTATATCACACTGTACTATTGCTACAAAGCAGGGAGGGAATACAGAATTAAAACAAGATACAGTCCCTGCCTTGGGGAGCTTACACTCTAATAAGGAAGCTAGTTCTTGTTGAGTTTTCCAGTTGTGTCTCACTTTTCATAACCCTCCTTTTTTGGAGATTTTCATAGCAAAGATACTGGAGGAGTTTGTCATTTTCTTCTCTAGCTAATTTTATATATGAGGGAACTGAGGCAAGCAGGGTTAATGAGAATCTGGGGCCAGATATAAACTTGTGTCTGACTCCAGGCTTGGTGCTCTGGGCACTGTGCCACCTAGCTGTTCCAAAAGGGAAGCTAAGATACGTGCAAAAGTAACTATCATGAAAAGCAGCATGTAACCAAATAGAAAAAAGGCTAGCCACAGTGCAAGGATAAATTAAGAAGGGAGGAATCAGTTTGCCTGATGAAGGTTTCATGAGCGTTTGGGGGTCAGGGATAAGGGAAGGCTTCTGGTAAGAGGGACTTGGATCTTAAAGAATAGATTTCAACTGTCAAGAGATAGAAGAGGGTGAGAGTCTACTCTGGGTATGAGACATAGTATGACCAAAGTCATTCCCTTATTGATAAATGGTGAAAGGATGTGAATTGGAAGTGAAATCAAAGCTACCTATAGGCATATGAAGAAGTGCTCTAAGTCACTTTTGATTGGAGTAATAAAAATTTAAACAACTCTGAAATAATTACCTCATACCTAATATGACAAGGAAAATTGATAGGTTTTGGAGAGGATGGGGGAAAATTGGGACACTAATTCATTATTGGTTGAGTTGCGAACTGATCCAACCATTCTGGAGAGCAATTTGGAACCATACCTCAAGGGCAACCAAACTGCATACCCTTTGATCCAGCAATACCACTACTAGGTCTGTATCCCGAAGAGATCATAAAAAAGGGAAAAGGACCTATGAGTATAAAAAATATTTTTCAGTAGCCCTTTGTGTGGTAAAATTGGAAAATGAGAGGATGCCCATTAATTGGGAAATGGCTGAAGAAGCTGTGGTATATTAATGTAATAGAATACTATTGTGCAATAAGAAATGATGAACAGGTAGATTTCAGAGCAACTTGGAAAGACTTGTATGAACTGATCCAAAGTGATATGAGCAGAATTAGGAAAACATTGTACACAGTATCAGCAGCATTGTGTCATGATCAAATATGAATGATTCAATTTTTCTCAGCAACAAGATGATCCAAGATAAGCACAAAGGAAAATGCTATCCATATCCAGATCAAGAATTGATGGACTCTGAATGCACTTTTTTCACTTTATTTTTTGTTTTTGTTTCCTTTTGATCTGTTTCACAACTGACTAATATGGAAATGTTTTACATAATAGATATGCATAACATATCAAAATGCCTGCCATTTCAGGAACAGGAGAGGAAGGGAAGGAGAAAAATTTAGAACTGAAAACCTTGTAAAAAATGAGTGCTAAAAATTTTCTTGTAATTGGAGAAAAAAATAAAAATTCTATTAACAAGAAAACAAGTTAAAAGAGTTCTGGGCTTAGAGTCAGAAAGACATAGATTCAGATCCCACCACTGACATGACCCTGAGTGAGCTACCCCAAACTCTGTTCCTTAGGCTATTTCCTCTGATTGGCTAGTCTATGGGAGGGAGTTCCCTCACAATGAAGAGATCCTAGGGAACATGTTTTAAACTTTTTGCTATAGCCCACCAATTCCTACTCTAGCACCTAGCCAGAACTTGTAGAATTTGTTCTAGGCATGTAATTTCATTGAAATTCTTGGGGAGAAAACTCCTAGCAGTGCAGATTGGCAGTTGTTGTGTAAATTATAGTCTTAAAGAGTTGAAAATTGTGTCTACTAAATATTTGCTATTGATGGGCTGCTTTGTGTTATGTTGGACATATCCTGGGTTAAGTGATCTCATCTATAAAGCAGGGTTACTAATTTCTGCCTTACAAGATTCTTAGGAGGATGACTGAGGAAAAAGGCTGGCTGCCAGAGTAGGAGATACAAATGCAAAATGGCATGATTAAGTCTGCTGGGGCCAGAGAGGACATGTGTTAACTCCAGTAAGTCCCTCTCAAGCTTTAAGAGGTTAGAGGTAATGATAGAGGGTGCCAGAAGCCTACTATGGACTGTTCTAGGGGTCTGGTCAATGACATGCTGGCTTGTGCATCTGTCCTTCAGAGTGATGAGTTTTCCTTTTTGACTTTTCTATAAAGGTATATTTTTGAGCAATGGCTAAGCACAGCCATTTAACTCGGTAGTGTTACATACTAAATAGATTTATAAGACCACTCAACCTTTTCCTACATTGAATTACACAGGAAAGCACACACTAGGTTTATGTGGAACTGACAATGGCCTATTTTTGATTATAATTAGTAAATTGGGGGGTTTCTGGGGTCAGATTGTCAAGCCAAGGAAATAGAAATTATATCCCCCAGTATAGGATCAACTTTAATTGTAGCTACGAATGTAGATAGTGATGGAAACATTTCAAGAGTGAAGGCATTGAAGGAGCTGGCAGAGTATATGTCCTAAGGTTTAGGGAAACTGGAATGGGGCATACAGAATGGATGTAGTTCATGTGCCTAACTTTTGGTGGACAAAAACAACCTTTAAGGAGCACGACCTCTCCCATCCCCTTCTTAGCCCCTGTTCCTGTGGACAACATGACAGTCAGCTTTCAGTGAATACAATGCAGCCCCTATTCCCAGGAGCTCAATTTGTGGTTGATTTATGTATGTGTCTATGTAGTGGCAAAGATCGGTGGATGGTTTTTGGCAATGTTGATGGAGGGAGCTTAAGAAGCAGGGAAAAGCTCATGTGACCCTTTTCCTCCAGTCTAATAATAATCACAACTGTAACTAGGCCAGAGTGACTGTAGCTTTGTCCTAGGGCACTGACATTGGAGGCTCTCTCTGAGTCTGTGCTCCTTTGCTTAGACCAGACTACTGACCTTAAGGGGCCCTGTCACCATTGTCACATCCATACCCACTGGACTAGTATAACTTCACCCAACCAAGTGTGGACTGCCTATATAGTTACACTTGGCCTAGGGACTTGTGGTATATAGGATGTCTGGAATCAGGGTTGATTACTGCCTGCCACTGAATTTGCCCTGGGAGCCAGAATTCCTAATTATAGCTCAGATGAGGGGGATGATAACTAACATTTAAATGGCAGTTGCTAGTTTGAAATCACTTTTCTTAAATGAGCATGTGAGGTATGTACTGTGAATATTATTCATTTTACTACCTCCCGTGAAAGCTTGCTCTTTTGCTTTATAGTGTTATGGAAGTTACTCTGCACTTGCTTTAACAAATTCTACTGAGGTTAAAATGTATTAATTATGAACCTGGTGACAGTGCTCTAGACAGAATGTATCTGTCTTCTTCAAGTTTGGAGAAGATTATTACAGCAGGGTTTACTGCAGGAAGATGAATTTTCCAGTCCCAACAAGACCAGTTACTAAGAAATACAGAGGCTACAATCAATAAGCATTTATTAAGCATTTACTATGTGCAAGACACTGTACTAAGTACTGGGCATACAAAGAGTCATGCCTTTAAAAACAAATTTTGCTTGAAAATGAAGATTCACTTTATTTTCATTTCCAAAATCAAGTCCTTCTCTCTAGTCTCTCCCCAACCCATTGAGAAGGCAAGAAATATGACACCCCTTGTACATAAGAAGTTCTACAAAACTTGCCTATTAAACACATCTCTCCTCCCTGCCCCCTGCCTCCCCCCGCCAAAAAAAACTCAAGAAAAATAAAAGGGAAATATGCTTCAATCTGCACTCTTTTGTATTTCAGTGCCCAAATGGAGGTGGATAGCATTTAACATTATGAGTTCCTTGGAGTTGTGGTAGACCATTGTATTGAACAGAACTGTCAACTCTTGTCACATTGGATTATCTTTACATTATTTTTCTGTATTGATCAGATTCTGTTCACTTGACTTTTATCAGTTCATATAAGTCTTCCCAGGTTTTTCTAAAACCATCCCCTTCATCATTTCTAATAGCGCATTAGTATACTTTCACATTCATAAACCACAATTTATTTGGCCATTCCCTAGTTGGTAGACATCCCCTCAAGTTTTCAGTTCTTTGCTACCACAAAAAGAGCTGCTATAAATATTTATGTATAGAAGGGTCCTTAGGGTAATATACAAATTTATAGTCCTTTGGGCACAGTTCCAAATTGTTTTCCAGAATCACTGGATCAGTTCACAACTCCAGTAACAGTGCATTGATGTACCTCTTCCTTTCCCTTTCTGTTATTTCAACCAATTTGATGGGTATGAGTTGTTTTAATTTGCATTTCTCTATAATTATTAGAAAACATTTTTATATGACTATTGATAGCTTTAATTTCTTCTTGCAAAAACTGCCTATTTATGTCCTTTTCACCATTTGTTAATTGGGGTGTGGCTCTCTTTTTTTATTTTTAAAATAAATTTGGCTTTGTTTGGCTCTATTTATTTGAGAAATGAGACCTTTGTCATAAAAACTTTCTGTCAAATTCCCCTACCCTGAGTTTCCAGCTTTTCTTTTAGTTTTGGAAGCATTGGTTTTGTTTGAGCAAAAACTTTTTAATTTCATCTAATCAGAATTTATCCATTTTACCTGCTGTGAACCTTTCTATCTTTTGTTTGGTTGTGGACTAATTTCCTCTCCATAACTGGTAATTTCTTAGTTTGCTGATGATGTCACCCTTTATATTTAAATCAAATACTTATTTTGAGCTTATTATGGTATATAATGTAAGGTATTTGCCTATGTCTTGTTTCTATCAGACTATGGGTCCAGTTTTCCCAGCTAGAACTCCAGGTACCAAGAAAGAAAAATACCTACTTCCTACTCTCAAGGAGCCTACTTTCTCATGAGGGAGACAATATATGCATACATATAAACACACTATAAATAGGTAATCTCAGGTGGAAGGTAGTAGTGGGAGGGGTTGTGGGGTAGAAAAAAGGAAAATGCCTCTTACAGAAGGTGGAATTTGAGCTGAATCTTAAAGGAATCTGGGGTAGAGGTGAGGAGCCAGAACATTCCAGCTATAGGATCAGCCAGTGCAAAGAAATGTGGATGTGAGAGTGTTGTGTTCAAGAAACAGTAAGTTGCCCAGTTTTTCCTGCTTGCTTCAGCAGCAGTAGCATATTCCACTGAAAGTTTTCTACTTTCACGTATGGGTTTCTGGGCTTCTTGAATCAGAAGAAAATCAGTGGATACCAGGAGAAAGTGAAAAGCTTCCTGAAAGATGACCTTACCATGTCCATTGCCCTACAAGGTCAGGGATGAGCTTGGCTTCAATGTGAACAAGTAAGTGGTTGAGATGGTTACCATCATGGAGACACCTCTCTCCCTTCACATAGTCATTGTAGGCATAGTAGGCTACATGTAACCGCTCTCTTTGAGATCCTCTTTCTCCCAAACCTGTGGCTTGTATATATGTTCAAAGCCATCTTTGTTTAGAACTTCAGGGGTGAGTACATGAGAGATTTCTATTAAGAATTGGCATAAATCCAAGAAGACTTTCCCCAAGTACTGGAAGAATGGTAGGAGGATGATGTCATGAGATTGCTAGATAAAAGACAGCAGCAAGAAGAAATACTGCTAGGTTATCTAGGTCATTGCTGATATCCAGATGAGACTGCTTTCCCTGAGACAGAGGAAGTCTTTCCTGATGGAACTCCAGATGAATGGTAGCAATGTGAATGAGAAACTGGATGAGGCTTGAGAGAAGCTGGACAGTGGTTTCTTTTGCCTGCTGTGTTTGGGCGAGATGAGATTATTTATATGATAGAATTGACCAAGGGAAGTAATTACCAGCCATTGGTACACCAAAAAGCTACCCTATGAAAGCCATAGAAACCTTAAAAAGGTGGCTTAGAATCTTGCTCATGTGCTAGCCTGCATTGGCCACAAGGGCCAATGATCCAAAGCAGCATATCGCCTAATTATGATTTGTTTGACAAGCATCTTAACTGTTTAGGAGGATCTGTCTACTATAGTGAAGGGACCATTGGCTTTATCATGCTTAAGGGCATATGTCAGGGCCCAGAAATGTCTTCTCAACCAAGAAAGTCCCAACTAGTACAGCCGAAATGTCACAACCTCAGGAAGATTAACTTGAAGTTTTTTCACATTACTTCCAAATTTGACCATGGATGCTTCCAGACTGTGAAGGAAAAGAAAACGCTCATGAGACCTCTCAATAAGGACCATCTTGCTAAAGAGCAGGCTGTTTAATGTTTCCAAGACAACCGAGCTGGTAGACTCTCAATAAAATTGAAATTATTTTTAAAACAAAACAGTAAGTAAACCACTGTAACTTGATAGAGAATGTGTGGAATAAAGAGGTTAAAGTATAAGGATTATAAATATAGGAAGGAGTCAAAGTAGTGAAGAGCTTTAAATGCCAAATAGAGGATCTCATTGTATTTGATTCTGGCGACAGTGAACCACAGGAATCCATTGAATAGGATTCGGAGATTTATGTGATCATATGCGTGCTTTAGATTGATCCTTTCAGTAGAGCATAGGCTGGCCTGGGGAGAGACTTGTGGTAGAGACACCCACCTTCAAGCTATTACAATAGTTCAGCCATGAGGTAATGAAGGCTTGTACCTGGTTAATGAGTGTGAGTGGAAAGACAGGGAGTTTTACAAGGGAGATTGTGAAAACACAACAAAAAGATTTAACAACAGATGTGACATGTGGCGTGAGTTCATGGGAAGAGCTGAGGATAATGCTTGAGTTATAAGCCTGGGTGTATGGGAGCAGGGTAATTCCTTCCACAGTAATAGGGAAAGTCACAAGAGAGAAAGGTTTGTAGGGAAAGATAACAAGTCCTGTTGTGAACAATGTTAAATGTGTATGGGCCATGCAGTTTGAGATGCAATAGACAGTTGGTGATGTTAAGCTAGAGGTCACTAGGGAGGTTAAGAAGAGGTAAAAAGATTTGAGAACCATCTACATAAAGATGAGAATTGAGTCTAGGGGAGACTAAGAGAGATAGCTTAGAAGAAGACAAGAAGGCCAAGGACAGAACCTTGGGAGACCCTCATAGTTAGTGTGACCTAGAGAAAAATCCAGCAAAGGAGACTGAGAACATAATAGAGGGGAGTAAGTATGAAAAGACTGGAAAGTTAAAAATGGGTAAATTTATGACTTTTATATTCCTGGCTATTTGATTCTGGAGGTAATAGGAAGCCATTGGAGTTAAGTATGATGGTGACATAGTCAGACCCACACTTTAGCAAGATTAGTTGGACAGATGGACTAGAGAGGGGAGAGACTTGAGGACTGAAGGTTAAATTGAAGGGTATTGCAACAATGCATATTAGTTTATATAGGAGAGAGCCACCTGAAGAGCCAGTAGATCAAGAGAGATTAAAGATTAGAGCCATCTATACTACTCTCAGTGGGCCTCATCTTTGCTATGTCTGGTATCTCTGCTGGGGCTTGCCTTCCTGGACTCAGCTAACCTTGTACCTGGGCTTTACTCCTTACTATACGAACTCCTGGGTTTCATGTCTTTAAGACTACCAGCCAGTTAGCTCAGTTCTAGTCTGCGAGGAGGTGGTGGTAGACCTTCTCCCTGATAAGGGGATGCTGACAGCCCTTTAGTCATAGACTTATACCTAACTAAAGCTTTGGCCAAATAACTAATGATCTCCAGGCCAATCTGGAATGTTTAACCTCTATTTAACATATGGTAACCCTCTGTTATAGATAATTATCTAATTTAAGCTTAGACATTCTCAAGATCCTCTCTGTCTTAGTATGAAAATAAATTTGAGCCAGGAAAAAAAGTAAGCTAAAAGTGTAAGGTCACTGGTTTATATTTGACTAGCCTGCATTCATGCATATCTGTTAACAGTGATATGTCTGTTGCTTTGGTGTTGTATTTTGGCTACTGAAAAACTTTGTTTCTTCCTTCTATTTTCTCTTTTCATGGCAGTTAGATTCTAAGAGCTTCTCTGTTAGAGTAGTATAGACATCTTGTGTGATCGTAACTGTTGTTCCTTAGTCCTTGAACTATTTCTTTTTGGCTACTTACAGCAGTTTTTTTTTTCTTTGACCTGGAAGCTTTGGTTTTTGGCTCTGGCATTTATAGGAGTTTTAATTTTGAATTTCCTTTCAGGAAGCAACTGGTAGATTGTATTTTCACTTTGGCTTCTGGATTTAATAACTCTGAGCAGTTTTCATTTATGATTTCTTGAAATATGGTGTATAGGTTTTTTGTTTACTTAAGTTTTTCAGAGAATCTAATAATTATTAATATCTCTCGATTTTCTAGGCCAGTTGTTTTCGTTATCTCATATTACATAAATTATAGCATTATATAAATACCTTATATTTTCTTCTCTTTTCAATCTTATTTATCTATTATTCTAGGCATCACAGAATTGTTTGGTACATTAAAATTTGGGTTGCTACTTAATTTTCTTCTAAGCTACTTCTTTTTCTTCCACTTCTTTCCTTGAGACATCTTGTTTCATTTTTTAAAATATATTCATTTTTAACAGGTCTTGTGATAGTCCTTGTGGCTAAGTCAATTTTTCTTTGAAGTTCCATTTGTAGATTTATGGTATTACTGTCTTCTCAGTTCACCTTTTGAGTATCTCTTGATCTGTAATATTTATTGATAGTGTTCCTATGTTTACTTATATTTCCAGTGTCATTTCTTGATTGATAACTTTTGTCCAATGATCAGGCTCTGCTCCATCTTATACTCTTGAATAGGTGGCCAGCACCGATTTGTTCCCAACCTTTGACCTCTCTTCCCTATCTCTACCCCTCACCTCCTGCCCCTATGGTATACCCATAGAGACCTGGTGGATTTCAGGCCCTGCATCTCTTAAGATCATTTGAGTTCAGAGCCTTATGGTCTTTGTGGCCCTATGAATCACTTAAATCAGAGGGTCATGGAATTTTGGTCCCCCTGCAGGAGCTAACACTCAGCCTCACATTCACAGTAAGAGAGCTTTGGCAATTTCCTTCCCCTTTCCTCTCCCACCCTATCTGTCACAGCATTCCAGGCTTCCTGTCTTCTACAAACAGATCACTGTAGTCTTCAGGTACCCTTAAAGCATATTGTGGTAAAGCTCCAGAAGGCTTCTTGCCTGATTACCTTTGATCCTACTGGCTTCTTTGGAAGTATGTCTTGCTGGTTGCCTATAATTTTATGGCTGGCACTTTAACGTTTTAGAATGTGGACTAGATGAAAAAGTTACTGCTTTTTTTCTTTTAAATTTTTGATCATTATTTGACCCTGTGCCTTTTGTTTTTTTTTTTTTTAGATCTTTGTTGGCATAGTGGATAGAGTGCTAGGCCTGGAGTCAGAAAGACCTGACAGTTGCTAGATGTGTGACTCTGGGCAAGTCACTTATCTCTATTTGCCTTAGTTCCTCATCTATAAAATGAACTGGAGAAAGAAGTGGTATAACACTGCAATATCTCTGTCAAGGAAACCCTAAATAAGGTCACAAAGAAATAGACACAACTGAAATGACAACAATGTGGAGACTTGGGCTCCTCATGTACTTCCACATTCTAATTTGTATTATATTTATTTTTATTCCTGACTTATTCTCTCCTACTGGACTCTTAAGTTCCATGATGGCACTAATTTTGTCTTTTTATGTCACTTAGAACATTGCATATTTCCTGACACAAATCAGATACTTAATAAATATTGAATTGACCCAATAAGACTTCCAGTGAGTGTTTGTAATCCTGCCCCTATGATCTTCATGACTTCCATAGCCTATAGCTCTAGAGAGTGGACTCTCCTTGGTAAGCTTGCTCTCCTTCTCCTTGGATGAAGAGATCATTTATTATTTTGTATTCCTTGGCATATTCTAATCTATAAAACTTCTTTCTCTCTTGCTGTTTTGATTAAATAAATGATTTTTTTTTTGTTATTCCTGATGTCTTGTGCCTGAACATCCTTCTATGGGAAGGGGCTAAGCCTAGAAGTATGCATTGAGTTCGACCAAGAAAGAATCATTTCTTAAATCCTTAGAATCATACCCCAGAATAGAGATATTAAAGGGGTGCCAGCTAAATGTTAAAGTCTATACTTGTTTAGAATGCTTTTTATAGGATATTCTAATTTTCTTTATAATAGTACCAGCTAGCATTTATGCATTTCTTTAAAGTTTGCAAAGCCCTTTACAAATGTTATCCAATTTAGTCCTCACAACGACCCTATAAGGTAGGCACTGTTATTAGTATCTTCCTTTTACTGATGAGAAAACTTGAGTTTGAGAGGGTTAGGAGCCTGACCAGGGTCACACAGTTGGTGTCTGAGGTAAAATTTGAATCTTTATGTTTCTTCCAGTACAACAATCTATCAATGGCTTTTATCCCCTCTATGAAAGGGCTAATTTGTGCCAGCATTTCCTCCAACTCCATATTTGGGACAGGTCAAGTCTTCCTCTTTCCCTCCTCTTTTACTCAGGACATGATTGGCCCTGGCTCTTCTGTCACAGCTTCCTGGTTCAAAGGGCATAAAATGTTGCTGCCACAATGAATCTAGTGCTCTCCAACTTCATGGATTTCTGAAGACCATGAGTTCCTATATCTGTCACCGTATCTTGCATTCATGACAAGATGTGTTCCTGTATAGAGACAAGAGCAGCTAAGTGCTACTGTGTCCTTGTCACTTATTATTGCTTTTTTAAGGCATACTTCTCTCCTTTTTTTAACTCTCAAAATGACTTCATGAGTGTCTCATGTTGTCTTAACATTGAACCTGAGCTGAGGGTGGGTGTTATAGTCAACTACAACACCTTCTACCTCCCAAAATACAATTTTTCAATAGAAAACATATTGAAGCAATTGTGTGGGAATTCCTTATAGCTGTGCACTCATTCCCAGAATTCCAAAGTGTTTCATATAGCTGTAGCTGCAAATGATAGAAGTTAGCTAGGTGGAGGGGGTGGAGCCAAGATGGCAGCTAGAAAGCAGGGACTCACCCAAAGCTCTCTCACGGGACCCTCCAAACACCTATAAAAATGGCTCTGAACAAGTTCTAGAACTGCAGAACCCATGAAATAGCTGAGGGAAGCAAGGCTCCAGCCCAGGACAGCCTGGATAGTCGCTGGGTAAGGTCTATCACATGGAACTGGGAGTGGAGCAGAGTGGAGCAGAGCCTAGCATGGGCTGCACCCAGACCAACCAGACCGGGAGCTGGGGGGAACAGGCCCTAGCATCCTGAATCAGTGAGCTGTGGCAGACTTCTCAACCCACAAACACCTAAGAAAACAGAAAAGGTAAGTAGGAAAAAAACCATGGGGACAGAGTGAAAGGAGTTCGCAGTTTGGTCACCGCCCCAGGGGCAGCAGAGGTAGTGAACTATAGCTGCAGTTGCTTCTGGCCCCAGGCCCACTTGGTGGGAGGAATTAATTGGAGGATCAGAGCAGGAGTGCAGAGTCTGCTTAAGATCCATCTGAGTCACAGTCCAGGTTGGCAGTTCTTGGGGGAGGAGGAGCCCTGGTGTGGCAGAGCTAGCTGTGTAGAAATAGCTCTGAAAACAACAGCGCAGCCCCTCAAGCTTGGGACAAAGTACTCTTTACGAGCAGTCATACCCCAGTGAAAAATTCAAGGTCGAGTAGTTGGCTGGGAACATGGCCAGGCAGCAAAAATGGACTCAGATTCAGACTTTGGAATCTTTCTTTGGTGACTAAGAAGACCAAAACATACAGCCAGAAGAAGTCAACAAAGTCAAAGAGCCTACATCAAAAGCCTCCAAGAAAAACATGAACTGGTCTCAGGCCATGGAAGAGCTCAAAAAGGATTTGGAAAAGCAAGTTAGAGAAGTAGAGGAAAAATTGGGAAGATAAATGAGAGTGATGCGAGAAAACCATGAAAAACAAGTTAATGACTTGCTAAATGAGACCCCAAAAATGCTGAAGAAAATAACACCTTAAAAATAGACTGGGGAAGCTAGGTGGCACAGTGAGTAGAGCACCGGCCCTGGAGTCAGGAGGACCTGGATTCAAATCCAGCCTCAGACATACTTACTAGCTGTGTGACCTCGGGCAAGTCACTTAACTCCAATTGCCCTGCCTTCCCCCCTGCAAAAAAAAAAAAAAAAAATAGACTAGCTCAAATGGCAAAAGAGCTCCAAAAAGCCAATGAGGAGAAGAATGCCTTGAAAGCAGAATTAGCCAAATGGAAAAGGAGCTCCAAAAGACCACTGAAGAAAATACTACCTTAAAAATTAGATTGGAGCAAGTAGAAGCTAGTGACTTTATGAGAAATCAAGATATTATAAAGCAGAACCAAAGGAATGAAAAAGTGGAAGACAATGTGAAATATCTCATTGGGAAAAGAACTGGCCTGGAAAACAGATCCAGGACAGATAATTTAAAAATTATTGGCCTACCTGAAAGCCATGATCAAAAAAAGAGACTAGATATCATCTTTCAAGAAATTATCAAGGAAAACTGCCCTGATATTCTAGAGCTAGATGATAAAATAGAAATTGAAAGAATCCATTGATCACCTCCTGAAAAAGATCCCAAAAAGAAAGCTCCTAGGAATATTGTCTCCAAATTCCAGAGTTTCTAGGTCAAGGAGAAAATACTGCAAGCACCCAGAAAGAAACAATTTGAGTATTGTGGAAACAGACAGAATAACACAAGATCTAGCAGCTTCTACATTAAGGGATAGAAGGGCTTGGAATATGATATTCTGGAGGTCAGTGGAGCTAGGATTAAAACCAAGAATCACCTACTGTAGTAGGAAGGCCGAATTTATAATCTCAAATATAATCATGTATATGTTTGAATGGTTCGAAATCGCAATGTATGAGAGATTCTCTAAGTAGAAAACAACAAAAAATTTATTTAGGCCCCACCGCAGCTGATTCGTGAACCAGCCTCCCCATTCCGACATCTT
>CM053626.1:161654158-161676606 GCA_028646595.1 Phalanger gymnotis | reverse complement strand
AGGATGGAGGGAAATATAGTTAGTCTTTCACAACATGAGTATTGTGGAAGGGTTTTACATAATGATATACATGTGGCCTATGTTGAATTGCTTGCCTTCTTAGGAAGGGTGGGTGAGAAGTGAAGAGGGGAGAGAATTTGGAACTCCAAGTTTTAAAAGCAAATGTTCAAAAAAAAAGTTTTTGCATGCAACTAGGAAATAAGATATACAGGCAATGGGGCATAGAAATCTATCTTGCCCTACAAGAAAGTAAGGGAAAAGGGGATAGGGGCAGGGAGTGGGGTGACAGAAGGGGGGGCTGACTGGGGAAAGGGGCAATCAGAATATATGCCATCTTGGAGTGGAAGGGAAGGTTGAAATGGGGAGAAAATTTGTAATTCAAACTCTTGTGAAAATCAATGCTGAAAACTAAAAATATGAAATAAATAAATAGAATGTAAAAAAAAAATAAAGTCTTATCTCTCCTCCCTGCCCCCCAAAAAAACAAGTTTGCTGTGTGGTTGCTGTTTGCAATAGCTCTTAGGCAATCTGGGACATAAGAACTGGCAAGGATTCTGGGATTATGTCCTGCTTGGTCAGATGTGTCAAGATCTTTAACTCCACTCTGGAGAGTGTGTCAAGCAGTTGCAAAAGGCAGTTTAATTAAATGTCTGATACAACAGGACCTTTCCTCTTAATAGGGCAGGAGCTCTTTAGTCCAAGTGAAGCCCTCCCCTTGGTGCTATAATGATTTGGGGTCAGCCTACAGGGTTTAATGTTTCTAGCTCAGAACAGGGGATCCCAGTTAGACTAGACTGCCTTTGATATCTTCTACAGGGACAGCTCAAGGGCTAAGAGGTTGGATAAATAATGGGTTTATTGTAGGTAGTTGTAAGAATATGTTAGTTTTTTCCATGTTGGATTGATGGATATATAAATGATTATATGTGGACCATTTTTGACTGAAGGAAAATTTGTGATTTCATCAGCGTTGGGTTATAATCTGTGGATAAACTCTCTACCAACGAATTCAGCTATAATGTAAAGCCTTAAAGAAATGCTTAGGTATGATAAGGATGTTTCATGGTTTGCCCATGGTCACCAAATTAGTATGATTCAGAGGCATCCGCAGCCTTTAGTATGCATATCTCCTAGGAGAAGGGACTAGGAGTTGAGAAACATGTATTCTAATTTTTCAGATTTTCTAATTGGCTTGTTGTCATTTTTGTTGTTTTGATAAATTGTTTTATCTTTCAGGGTCTCAGTTTTACCTATCTGCAAAACAACCAAAATCCTCTCTTGGCTTCCCAGACCCTATTTGGCATATTACGAGCCTAGATTAGTAGTGCAAGGTTTCACCGGAATTTTCTAGAGCCTCTTAAGTGAATGCTACCAAATGCTTCATAAAGTCATTTATCCTCTCAACACACAGCTGCACCGTCCTATATTTAATGTAGCTGGGTACATGAGGATATGCATGAGAGTGCATAAATTTCCCCAGTCATGTACAGTAAATTAGCATATACTTAGGAGCCTAAAGGAAATCAGACAACAGGCCTAAATGAAATGCCGACTCAACTCCTTCTTTCTAGTACAGGTGTACTTTGCTTTCAGAAACTAAAAAGCAAAATAATCTATCCACCATACCCAGACTAACATATGAGTATTAAAATTACAGTGATTCTTTGCTTTAAGTTGCTTTTTATAGTACTCTTAACTTCTTGATGTATGTCCTTTCTCTCCCAATTTAGTTCATTTTAGCAAGCATTTATTATTTACCCATGTTAGGTATCACTGGGCTAGAAGCTGGAGATATACATACAATCCCTTTCCTCGAGAAGCTTACATTTGCAGATTATTAGTAACTGAAGATGAGACATCCATTAGTCCAATCTACAATGAATACCATGAATCTCTGAAATGATAATGAGATTTCACGAAAAAAATCAGCTTATGAACATTTGTTTGACCCGGAATTTCAAGAAGGTATGTGTTGTGTAAAGTGAACTGCCAACATGTTTTTTGAAGTCTGAGCAATATTTCGTTTCAGGAACACCGCATTTATTGCAGGAATGGATTCATGTTTCCATAAGACAGTGAGATTAAGGAGGGCATAGAAAGATGGAGCATGGTGGAGGGTGGGTCGAGGGCTCTTTGTTAGAAGCGGATAAGCATGTAGCCTTGTATAGGTGGCTAAGGTCACTGTTTATCCCAGAAAGTCTTTTGTGGGCCCAAAACATTTTTTAACCTTTCAACAAGATTGCTTCTTCCCTCTCAGTCTATGTGGATTGTATTATGAACGGCATGGCCATGAGTGAATTACTGTCTTCCCTCGTGAGTTAAGATGAATGCCAGAAGCAATCAGCCATCACAGATTCTGTATTTACAAGTGTGTTTGTCCTTCACTGACTACTCAAAAGTGTAGCTGCTTTGGATGACAGGAATGGTAAAACTGGTTAGAGTACTGTAAATAACCAATTTTCTCAGCATCCCTCTGAGTTTTTATCTTTATGTAAGCGAGCATGCAGGTGTATCCAAATGTGTGTAGATTTCTTACCTCTCCAACTTAGTGTTATGCAGGTTTGGCAAAAAGGCAAAGCAGTGCTTGGCCTAGGAAAATATGTGCTATCCAGACCTGTTCAGGTGTTCTGATGGTCAGTTTTTTAGAATAGGACTGCCCTACTGTTTTGTTCTAGTCTCTCTCCCGTCTTCCCACGCCCCTTCTCCTAGACAACAGAATTGATTTTTTTTTTCATTTCTTTTGGATGAAGATTAGAAATTCGTGCACCATGAAACTGATAATGCCTCTTTATAGCGACTCACCATTGAGTGATATCAGCGTATGACAGTGGAAAGAATTTGGAGTGAGAAAACTTAAATTCCAATCTTAGGTCTAGCACTGTGTACTTGGTGGCAAATCACTTTTTTTTGTCTCTGATTTTTAGTTTCCTTTTCTCAAAAATGGGAATGGGTATGATAGTATTTGTACTGCCTACCTACTTATATCACAGGGTTGATTGTTGAGGAATGCACATGCATGAAGTTGTATAATAAAGTGATCTGGTATCATTGTCAACAGTTGCTTGTGTCCCAGATGAGACATAGCCTTATTTCCATAATTTCTTCCCTTTGACACCTCTTCTGGTCCTGGGGTTCTATTGAAGCCCGCAATCAAGTTCATTTAACATTAAGTGCTGGCTATGTGCAAGGTAATATTCTGGGTGTTGGGAGATACAAAGAAAAAATTCTGTGTCCCCATGGACCTCATGATGTTGTTGGGAGAAACAGCATGTAGACAGTTTATGATTTTATTGATGTGCCTCTATAACTTTAATTTTTAAAGACCTGATTGACTTTTTCGGAACTAGGAGATTGGAGAGAATTATGAAGAAACATCCCTCAAGATTCTCAAATGGATGCTGTTAGAGAAAAAGTAGATCCCAGAGCCTACAAACATATTATTGATTGTTACTGTTCTGTAAGCAGGACACAACCCTAAAGAAAGAATTTGGGAATTTACATGAATCACAGTCAGGCCTTTAGAGATGGAATGAACTAAAGAGATAGCTTTGTTGAACCCTGTCTTTTGACAGATGTGGAAAAAGATAGAGGAAGGGATTTGAGTAAGATCAAACAGTCGGAATTCAGGACAGGGCCTTGAATAAGACAGACCCACATTCTCAGGTTCCCAGTCTGTGAATAAAATAGAAAAAAAAATGATTAGCTGAGTTCTAAAGGTTATGGATGTGAATAATAGCAGTAACATCTTGGAGGGGTGTAATTTGGGGATTTAGAGATAATTAAGTTAGTGGAGAAAGTAAGCGTAATATGAGCTATTTAAAGAACTGAATGCAGGTGTCTCAGTCTCTTCCAAGATATTCTTGAGCCATTTGAGCTGTCTATTATAGATTTAAATTTTAATTTTTCCTCCCTATATTTGATTTTGCCCTCGGGGAAAAAATCTAGTTAATCTATTTGAATTTTCTTTTTCTTCTGATCTTTCCTTGGTCTCAGTTTCCTGCCCTGCATTTTTAGTGTACATTAGGGAAGAGATAAGGGAACAGTTCCAAGTTACCAGCCCTACTCCTAAAATAGATATTTAACAGGAGTAAATGGTGCATTTTACTTACAATCACAGAGCTCATCATAACCGGTCCATTCTAAATTTCATTTGACTTTTTCAATACCCTGGTAATTTCTCATCCAGGATGAAGTGCTAAAGAGGATAACTATTCCCCAAACTGCTCTTTTCCCTCAGATACATCATGTGGTTTTGGTTTTGTTTTTGCCTCAGTCATTTCTTCAACTTTCTTACACTTTAAAATATTTTAGTTTAGTACAACTCTCATAGATTACATGATCCTGAGTCTAGAAAGGATACTACAAGGTTATAAGGGTTTACCCTATCGTGTTATCTTGAGACAAGATCATGCTTAAAATATACAGATTGAAAATGTATTCTATTTCTCTTCAATTCTTGTTGTCTTCTTTCCTTCCACAAATACCTGAAGGATATTTGACTCTCTTCATTAGGTGTACATTCAGTGGGAGTGTTCTGTTTCTTCTTTTCCTCATTTTACGCAAATAATTAGGCAAAACCAACATTTCCTGAAGTAATTTGAGTATTAAACACTTTCTTGACATTGAAATATATCGATGGAAGCCCTAAATGCCAGTCCAATGTACGATAGTGATTTTATCAATTTGGTTTTCCTCTCTCTTAGTTAAATACAATCAATTCAGTAAGCTTGTTTTCTTTCAATTTTATCTCCTTGATTTTCAGAATTTCTATTGCATTTACTTTAAAATTTTTTTTCTTTTAGTTACAGGTTCAGTCTGTTGGTTTCCTTTTTTTTTTTTCCATTTGTGGCTGAATGTGTTTAGAAATGCCAGTTTTCTGCTAAAGCCTCACTTGACCACCAAAATTTTTGGTGTGCTCGCTCTCATCTTTGTCATTTTAAAAAATGTAATTATCTATTCTAGGTCTTTCGCCTACTAAATCCTTATAATTACATTATTTAATCTAAATTTGAATCTTCCTTTAGAGGTTTTTAAAAATAATTTTTATTGTATTGAAGCCAGTGAGGAATGTTTATATTTCTGCTGATGATCAAGTTTTAAGAACCTATGAACTGCAGAAAATATGTATGTTCCCCTATATTACCATTCAGTAATCAGCAGATTATATCTAGCTTTTTAAAATATTCTATTGAAGTTCTTAACTTTAAAATTTTATATTTCTATGAGATTTGTCTAGACCTGAAAGGGGCACATTGGGATTTTGGGCTTTGATTTTTTTTTCCTAATATTTCTTCTTGTTTCATGAAATAATTTAGTTTTACTTGCTCCATTCTATATTTGTGGAAACCTGTTACTTGGGTAGGTTTTCAGCAATTTTTTCTAAGCTATTATCATTTCAATTTATTCCCTGAATTCTTATTTTAGATTTCATTTGGAAATGAAACAAGAATTTATTTTAGCCACTCATGTTACCCTGGTGGTCATGTCATTTTTCTCTTGAGGTTTTTAAAGTAGTTATTGTGAGGCTGTTCTCTTCTTAGATTACCTTTCAGTTTTCTTTTAACTGATAATATTTCTTCACTGTTTTCTTCTGTTTACTCATTTGTGGCTGTAGATCCTACTTTTATAATTTCAACCTTAGATCAATTCTCCCGGCACTCTTGGATGGGTTATATAGGCCTTGTTCAGTCCCTGTAGTCTGGATTCTGTTGTTGATGTCAGTTTGGAAGAGAAGGCTAGTATTAAGCTCTATTTTCCACTTCATTGCACGGTTCTCAATCTCTACACGCTCCATTTCAGGTTCTGACTTTGGCTGGTCCTTACCTTCTTTTCCTTGCATGATCACGAATCACGAATTATTTCCATACCTTCCTGTGGCCCTGGAAGGCCTCAGGGGGATATCGTATGTCATGCTTCTTTCAGGACTTCTGAATACTGTCCCTCTCATCCCTGTTACTGTTTGGTAGACCCTATATTTATTCTCTTTTTCTGTGGTTCCCGGTGCTTCATGGCATGGCTGAGTCTTGTCTTCCTGTAAGGGCTATTAGCTGCCCCCTGCTTTCTGTTTTGACTGGTCAAGATTCAGCTCCAGTGCCTCAACTATTAGAGTTCAGGCTGTCTTAAAATTTTTTTCAGAATTTTGGCTGGTTTTAGGTCAATTTGTGATAGCGTAGGTTGATTTTCCTAATATGGCTCTTCTACCCGTTTCTGCTACATTCTGGTTATTTTTTTGAGCTTGTACTAGCATCAGTGATGCAGTTTTTCTCCCTGGTTCTATTAGCTTTTGGCTTATTTACTGAAAATTGGGCTGGCTTTTCAGGTGGGACCATTATTTGCTTCTACTTCATCCATGTGTTTGGTACTTGAACTTTTGAGTGACTGCTTGCAGTAGTTTTTCTTTGACCTGGGAACTCTGGATTTTTGGCTATGGCTTTTCTAGGTGTTTTGAATTTAGGTTTTCTTAAGGAGGTGAATGGTAGATTCTATTTTAACTTTGGTCTTTAGTGCTAATATTTTCAATAGTTTTCTTTTATGATTTCTTGAAATATTATATACAGCTGTTTTGTTTGGTCATGGTTTGCAGTGAGCCCAGCGATTCTTAAATTATTTCTTTGCAGGTCAGATATAGGATTTATCTTCCTTTTTCAATCTTTTTATTTGTTTTTTATTTTTCTTTATTGCCTCCTCAACCTGAGTCCACATGGTTGACTTGGTCTACCCTCTGCCTTCTTCCACAGTCCTGTGCTGGGACCTTGTAGTAGGAAGGCCGAATTTATGATCTCAAATATAATCATACATATATTTGAATGTTTTGAAATCGCAAGGTATGAGGGATTCTCTAAGTAGAAAGCATCAGAACATTTCTTTAGACCCCAGAGCAACAAATTAGCGAACCAGCCTCCCCATTTCCACATCTTGACCAAAAAAACCCAGGCCCAGTAGGCCCGCCTCCCAAGAGTAACCAGGAGGCCACAGAGAAGCATGATAACATTAAACCACATATTCACTGGCCTCAAGTCCTTGCTTGCACTCCTGGGTTCACACAGGTCTCCTGCTTCGGCTTTTTTCACCTTCAGCTGTAGTCTCTCTTAGCTCCTCTCTCCTCGCAGCCAAGCGTCTGGCGTTCTCAAGCCCCGCCTCAAAGACCAGAGACCAGAGACCATTGGTTCCCCAGTTGGCCCCTCTTAAGTCATTAATCTACACCCACACAGGTTTCACACCTGATAGGGCTTTGGGCCTGGGGCTTAGCACTTAACAGCTGAAAGTACTTTCAAGGTAAACAAAAGCCCAAACTCCTGAAGTGCCTTTCACTCAAAGTAAACAAAATAAACAAAAGCCAAACTCCTCAAGGGCACCCGTTAAACTAAGGGCTAAGGAGCCCATTTTGACTTAAGGACACAGACCTGGAGGTAGACACTGAGTTGGAACCATGCTTCACTCAATTCTATAGTGATTCTGTTTGTCTTCTGAGACATCCACTGACCTTGGTTATGGTGATTTTGTCTATTTCCTTGTGCAGTACCCTGGGGCTTCAGGCTGCAGCCTCTTGAGCAGGCCCATGTGGATCATTGTGTGGCCTCAGGCTTATCTTCTTGGAAGTGCTCTCTAAACTTTTTTGGTTGTGTACCCCATCAGTTAGGCAGCTAAGAGGCTCAGTGAATAAAACACTAGGCCTGGAGTCAGAAAGACCTGAGTTCATATCTGGCCTCAGACACTCATTAGCTATATGACCCTGGGCAAGTCACTTAATCTATGTTTGCCTTAATCCATTCAAGAAGGAAATGGCAAACCAAGTCCAGTATCTTTGTCGGAAAAACCCTAGATGGATTCACTAACAGACGTGACCGATACTCCTGAACAGTATCTCTATATTTAATGTGTGTATTTACTTAATTATGAATTCTGTACATTTGCTACTATAGTAGTAATTATGTATATTATAAGACATACCCTCACGCCCACAAGAAAAAAACAAATTAAAAAAAGGATGAGATAGAGTTGAAACAATATTTGATCCTGAAGGCAATTGGAAGCCACTGGAGTTTATTGATTAGGAATGTGATATGGACAGACCTGTACTCTAGAAATGAAGAAAAAAAAATTGGTAGTTGCCTGGGGTGGTTTGGAGGTAGGAGAGACTTCAGGCAGGAATTCCAAATGGGGTAAATAGAAAAAATTACAAAAATCCAAGGGGGAAATGATGAATGACTGAACTAGGGCGATGACTAAATGAGTAGAAAGAAGGAGTTAGATGAGAGAGATATCATGGAAGGAGAAATGATAAATGATAAATGATTAGATACATGGAGCGAGGGTTAGTGAGGAGATGAAGATGACATCAAGGCTGCAAACCAGATTTCTGATGCCCTCAGCAGGAACAGAATTTTAGAAGAAGGATTTGAGCTTCTGGGGGAAGATGATGTAATGAGATCTGTGTTGCACATCTATTCCAGCTCATCCAATGAGTTCACTCTATCTTTCCCAAAACAAAAATGAGAGGCTCTTACCTGTTGCTAGCCTTGATCACAGAGCCTACCTCGCACGGGGCACCTGCCACAGCCACTGGCACAAGGTATGCTCAGGGACTAGCATGAACATTCTGGGAAAGGGCATTTTCCCAGTGGTACCTGTGAAGCTGCAACTGTGGCTGCCCAGGTTGTGGTTAGGTTATGACTGCCCTGAGACAGCTATACTTACCTCAGAAGGGGGTAAATTGGGAACTTCCACAGCAAAGAGAAGGGCCCTGCAGGTCAATAAGGATAGTTCCCAGCAGTTTGCTGGGAAGGGTATGATTTGACCCACTTTTCCTACTAATTAGGTGAGCACAAATCCTTGGGAGTCAGACCATGACCCTGACTTTGGAGCTCATTCTTCTAGGGAAGCCCCAGACTACCATTTAGACTGACTTGAGCCCACTTCCTTTTTTTAGTCACCAAGCACACTCTATGGGACAGCCAGATATTGTAGGGAATAGAGTGCTGGGCCTGGAATCAGGAAGACTCATCTTCCTGAGTTCAAATCCAGCCTCAGACATGTACTAATGTGTGACATGTGTGACCCTAGGCAAGTCACTTAACCATGTTTGCCTGAGTTTCCTCATCTGTAAAATGAGCTGGAGAAGGAAATGGAAACCACTCCAGTATCTTTACCAAGAAAACCCTAAATGGGGTCATGAAGAAGTCAGACACAACTGAAATGACTGAAGAAACAAAAACCCCATTTCTCTTGTAAACCCCCAGTGGTCTAGACTTCAGACCTTAGTTGTCTGCAGGTATTCCATTCAAGATGATGAGACTTGCTTTAGATTGGTCACCCAGGGTATCCACACATTGACCTTGGCCCAATTATCTTAGATCAGAATTTAAAACCTTTTTAGATCCTTGTGCTATCCTTTTGGGTTTGGAGAAAATCAGTGGTGTTTGTATTGGTTCTGCTATTTAATACGCCACTTTGTTAATTATTAGGTGTTTCTAAGAAGAACTGGCTTTCATGTCATGGTTTTTGTCAGAAGTCTCTATCCTTTAATTGTGAGATTTGTCTATAATGTTTTAAATACAGCCTTACCTAAAGTAAGAAGAATACAATATTTTCTTCCATCAGATTTTATGACTACAGGCCTCAAAGTTCTTTAGGGTCCATTAAGAGCTTAACAAATACCTGTTCTGTTGGTGAGTCAAAGGCAAGATGTCTATCCAGAATACAATATTACCTAATTGCATCATACCATGGGTGTATATTTAAAAACAAGAGGGGCAAATCTTTGTTTGTTAGACAATGGAAGAGGAAACATGGTTCAGTGGATTGAGTTGGGGACTTCAGTTCTAAGATTTCTGGGTTTAAAGCTGACACTTGTGGGATCTATGACATTCAGCAAATCACTGGAGACTCAAGCGACTCACAACGAAACAATTCACAAAGTTCATAAAGATTGGTTGTGATCAGGGGAGGGAATTCTCACACTCAAAATATTTCATGCTATGATTTCAAGCCTGAAAGACTTGTTTCCTTTATGTCTATTTTCTCACATTTTTAATTCCTTAAGTTGGGTGGCTCGGTAGTACATTGGATAGAGTATTCAGCCTGGAGTCAGGAAGACCTGAACTCAAATCTAGCCTCAGATACTTACTAGCTGTGTAACCTTTGGCAAATCATTTAACTCTGTTTGCCTCAGTTTCCTCATCTGTACAATGAGATGGAATAGCAAATGGGAAATCCCTCCACGCTCTTTGCCAAGAAAACCCCAAATGGGGTGATGAAGAATTGGACACAAATGAAATAACTGAACAACATGTCTTAGGGTGAAAAACTTGGTGGTAAATTATGTTGAAACAGCTAAATTTTTTTTCCCTGAGGGACAGGTATTGTCAAAGGAGGTTTCTGGCTTGTGAGAACAGAGAGAGCTCGGGCAGGAAGGATGTAAAGATATGTCTAGTAACACCATGTGAGTGGAAGAACTGGAGATCATTAACGACAGCATGAAAGCTGCCTGCTGGCAATGGCAATCTTCTCTCTCCGTCTCAGTTTTTCTCTTAGGTTTATGTGGTCAATGAAAGCTATTGGTCTGTTATTTCACACCCCATTAGGTGATTGCCTTTTCTTTCTGCACCCAGCAGCAGAATTTTTTTTTTCTTTCTGAGAGTAATGTTAGTGAGTGATATGTTCTGTAAAACACACCCCTTTGGTTGCTAGTTGGGAAAAATACCTCAAAGGGGTAGAGAAATTACCTATATCCTTTGGCAATCAGTTACTTCTCAGTGACATTTTCTAACTGGCTGCTGATTCTGAGCTGTGTTAATAGTGGTAGCTAGGGCTTTTTGCTGTCATTTCAGATCTGATACTTTGGTCTAAGTAGCAGAAAGAGCCCTATGTTTGGAGTCAAAAGGTCTGGGTTAGAATCTCCTCTCTGCTGCTTACTAGCTATGTGATCTTGGATAAATCATTTAACTTCACCAATTCTCCTGTTGCTCATTTGTAAAATGAAAATAATACTGTATTGGCTTCTACTACCTAGGGTGGTCTTGAGGGTCAAATTTGACAGTGAATGAAGAGTATTTTTAATTGTAAAAATACATAAAGGATCTGAATATATCAGCACCTTGTGTATAATTTAGATATGATTTGGATCCATGTTTTCCTGACTCCCAAAATCCATCACTTTCTTCATACCACCACATGCCTCTTGCAGAGTGCTATATAAATCTCAGCTATCCATCCTTTTTTTGATCCTAAGATCTTATAACACTCAGAGGTCAAGTCCATTCCATTGCTGAGGTATTAAGGTGACAGCTGAAGAAAAGAGGAAAGGTTAATAATGAGTGTTGAATGGAAAAGGACAGCAGCTGGTTCTGTTGGCCACTTTGCTTGCATCTTTCTCTGTTCTTGTCCCTTCCTGCATCAGGGGACCTACCTACACTGGGCTCATCCTGATAAGTTGATTGATACATGACTGCATTTGGAGGCAGTAACAGGACTCTCTCCTATTATTAAGGCTGCCAGCATTCCAGAGCCCTCTGGGTTTACAAAAATAAAGTTGTCTCATTTGCTGCATCTATCAGATCCCCTAAAAGAGGATTTCAGGGGAAGTGGGAATATCAGAAACAGATGGAGGACCCCTTGATTAGCATATAGTGCCATTTCCATGGCTCAGAAGCCTCTATAGAGGAGCCACATATAGAAATACACATACAGAAACTCTTAGTTTAGAAAACAGAGGTGCGCAGATCAGATACTAAAATGGAAACAAGAGAGCTGAAATGAGTGGGATTGGTTGGAGGGGGATGTCGAAGATGGGATAGATTAGGATGGATAAAAAAGCAAATCCACTATAAAAATTTAGACTTAACAGGAACAGCTGCAGAATTATGTTCTCCCAGGCTCTTTTTTTAGAGTTGAGGTTTGACTTTGACTGATTTTATATATGCAACTGCAGGATGGGTGGCTCCAACAGATCTAGCTTGTCTTTTTTTTACTCACAGAAGGGCAATTGAAAGAACACTATACTGCCAGAAAACTGACTTAAAAATCTTTCCTTTCTCTACTTCCTCCCTTTTCTTCTACTCCCTCTTTCCTCCTCCTCTTCTCTCTTTTTCCCTCTCATTTTTTAAGAACTAGTTTTAGACAGAAGACCAAGAGAGGTGAGTGCCTCAGGGTGGGGAATTCAAGTGTCCAGGGGTTCTTATTATGGAGAGGCAGAGGAGTCATTTGTATGCAAAGAGACTAAAATTTAGGAAGAGAAGAGAATGAAAATCAAATGGACTTGGGGATGCCTGACCACAAAGGAGGACTATCAGAAAGAGAAGGAGCATTGTTTAAGTCTGGGAGTGCTGCAGGCTCATTTTCCCTCCTGTATCTGCCAACACTCTAGCCTTATAGGCTGTGGTGATAATGAGCAGAAAGAGGATTGTTCTGGTTAGTGCACCCTGGTTTTGTTCCAAAACCCACACGTTCTTAATGCAGTTTGCCCTCTATTACCCAAACTCAGCAGCAAGGGAAAGGCAGGCCACGCATGAGTCACAGTCCAAAGTAAATACCTTTTGGAGAGGGAAACAATCTTGGCTTAGTTTTCTTCTCTCTCCATCCCCAACTCTTTAATTACATGTGCTAGGATTTTAGTTTTCATGCACCCCTTGGGAATCACTATAGCAATTGAAATGAGATTTTTTGGTTCACCTCACCTCTGGTATCTGGGGCTTGTTGGCCTGGGCAAAAGAACACTCTTGTCTTCCATTTAGTAAGCCAAATAAAAGTATGTCTGCTTCAACCACCTCATTAATTCTATTTCAAATATAAAGGTTACCAACCTTAGATTTTCTTGATGGGTCCAGGGTTTCAGTTGAATTGAACAAGCATTTATTAAGTGCCTACTGGGTCCCAGACATCATGCTATGTGCTGGGAAGACAAAGACTTACAAGGACAAAGTGGTCTTTTCCCTCGGGGAGCTTCTATCTTTGGGATGATACAGTATGTATAACAAGAAAGAAAATAAAAGTAACATGAAGCAGTTTTAAAAGCAAGAGAGTGCTTTTACCTGAGGGAGTCAAGAAAGGTGCTACCTGAGCTGTGCTTTGAAGGAAGAAGCTTAGAATTTTAGGAGATGGAGCTGAGGAGGAATTAGGTCCAGTTAAGAAGGTGGCCCTTGTGTAAATGTATGGAGATGGGAGATGTAATTTCATGTCCTCGTAAAACTAGAGAGTCAGTCAAACATTTATTAAGCATCTATTACATGCCAAGGGCTGGAGGTACAAATAGAGGCAAAAGACAATCCTTGCCCTCAAAGATCCCGCAATCTGAAGTGGGAGATAAACAAGACCTGGAAGGAACCTCCGGAGTCACCTAATCTAAGTCTTATTTCATAGATTAAACTAAGACCCAGAGAGGAGAAGTGGTTTGTCCAAGAAGCAGAGCTGGTCCCCTGACTCCAAATCCAGCTTTCTTTAAGCTGTACTGATCAGTGTTTAATCATTTGTTACCCAGAAATTTTTACCAGAGTCCAAATAAGGATATTGGATATAAACAGCTAGGTGATCAAGGGGATAGAGTGCTGACCTTGAAGTAGAAGGACTTGAATGCAGCAGATCCATGCTCAGACACTTATTAGCTAATTGCATGACTCTGGGCACTTAACCTCTGCCTCAGTTTCTTCATCTGTAAAGTAAGGATTATTTATAGTAAGCAACTACCTTGCAGTGTTGTTGCAAGGTGGAAATTAAATAATATTTCTAAAAGCGTACAAAACTTAAACCTTTGTTACAAATGTAAATTGTCATTATTTTGTGATTGGAACCATATTGTCTTAACACCCTAGAATTTAATTGGCATCAAAGGCTACATAAACATTTGGATTAAATTCCTTTGTTATCCTTGCCATCATTTCTAGAAGAAAGTAATTTGCCTCATTGCACGATCCAGTGTTGGTGTCTCTTCTAATGCCCTACACAGAATGCTTAGGCACTACCTATTGGGTAGAACTTACAGACCATATTTATGTGTCACTTCATTTGAATTTTTGTATTGCTCTGAAGGTTAGTGAATCTCATCTTTGACTTTGGGAGACTCAGAAGTCTGCCAGTGGTCTCAAATGATGTATAATGCTCAAAATTAATTTTAATAATTTTCATCCAAAACTGTATTTATGCAAATACTTTAAAAAAGGAGATCCAGCATGCCAAAATCAAAGTTCTGAAAATGAGAGAAATTACATGGCAACCATTCAAATCATAGTAGATTATCTTCCCAAAGTATCACTAGCCATTCATTTAAGTAGTAAGCTCCCTTACTTTTAAAATATAATTTGTGTTTACTAAGAAGTGATTGGTTCCAACTATCCAGGAAAGATGTATTGTAAATATGCATACCCTACATTTTTTTTGAATGGTGGAAAAGATGTAGGTATATGATCAATCAGAAGACTAGAAATTGTTATTTTCACACTTTCTAGAAAATAGGAAAAGTTTAATTTCACTATCATGAAACCCTTTTTTAGGATACCCTTTTCTTATATTATGTTCAATCAAATAAGATGGCATAGAACTGTTCCCTGTAAATGTTAGAGCCTTTTGTTGTCTTTGCATTTCATTCTCATTCTGATCTCCTTGTATGATGTCATGTTATATCCTCCTTTTTCCATGCCAGGTTATCTTGGTCCCTGGTGACCATGACTGCTACCCTTCCATGCCATTTATATAGTGCTTTAGAGTTGACAAAATGTTTTATATGAATTGTCTTGTTGAAGCCTTAGGAGAACTTTTTATGAGTGGTATAACATTATCCCTATTTAATAGATAAGTAAACTGAGGCTCAGAAGTTAAGTGACTTATCCATGGTTAACTAGCTAATAAGTATGAGAGGCAAAATTTGAACTCAGGTCTTCCTGACTCAAAGTCTAGTATTCTGTTCTGTTCTATCTGCTGTTCTACCTACTTTATTTATACATGCATGGCAGACAAAGTCACACACTCTCACCTTTGCAAAGGGTTTGGCTTGGAGTATCTTCTCATATCTCTTATTTTAAGCCATGCTTGTTCTTTATTATATTGCAGTATTCATTTTTTATTCTTTTTAGTGTGTTCTTTCCATGTGCATTGTTGTAGTTACTGTATATTTTGCTTTCTTGCCTTTGCTTAATTCACTCTGGATCAGTTCCTCTAGATCTTTCTGTGCTTTTCAGTACTTATCACATAAAAAATTTCTTATAGCACAGTAATCTCCTGCTACATTCATGTACCAGAGCTTTTTTTAGCTATTGCTCCATTAGCAGACATATACTTTGTTTTCAATTCCTTGCTGTCACCAAAAGTGTTGCTTTAAAGATTTTAGGTGTATATGGAGACTTTCTTCTTATCTATGGTTTCCTTGGGGCATAAGCTAGTTTTTAGACAACATGTAAGACCTTGGTTTCTCAGTGATGCTGCTGTGTACGTACTATTGAGATCAGGCTACTTGGAAGCTGACCTTTTAAGACCTCTGGTGCAGGCAGAGAGAGTGAAATATTCCTATAACAGTCATAGCTTAGGTCTTAGGACTGACAACACCTAGCACTTAGCTGATAGACTAGAGCCTAGAACAGTACAAATGGAGAACTCTGCTTTGGTATCGTTAGATTCTTTGGGCCTTAATTCTTGGTCAGAAGCATCTGCTTCCAACTCTGGGCTCCTGCAAGTTGTAAAACCTGGTGTGCCCTGCAAGGAACATCACTCCCCAAATGTTGTTTTTCTGGCTTATTGCTTTGGGGAAGGGGGAAAGAAGCTTCCCAGGGAAATGTTTACAACTTCAAGCTGACTTCCTGTTGAGTGAGGACATTGCAGCATTCATTTCAAGGACATCCCTTTTCAAATAAAATTCCTGGGTGGGACTAAACAAACAGGCTGGTCAGCTCCAAGGTGGGTCTTCCTTCTTTTTAAAATTATTGAAAGGATGTAACTAAGGGGAGTAATTCTTTGCTCATCTTAAGCTGATATGGAGGGAAAAGAGCCTTCCATTAAACTAATGTAAAGCCATTTGCCTATGTTAATGCAGAATTGGAGTGTTTGTAAATATTGGTTCTAGGGAAATGGGCTTGGAACACTGTGATTTGTGTGGTGTGTTTGTAAACCTGCTGGCATATTAGTTTGTATAATACACTTACATCAAAAAAGCTTTTTATCCATCTCATCATTATAATCCTTTGGTTAACTTGACTCTAAAGTCTTGATTTTTCTCCCTCTGACAGTGGACTAGAGGCATTTTAGAGTAATTATTACCCCTTTTAAAGGTTCCCCCCACCCAAATTTTGAGTATTTGAAAATAGTTTACTTTCAAAATGTGTAATACACTTTCCATAGGTCCTAGACTAGCATAATAGTTTGGAGGGATGATGGTGAGAGTAGGGAAAGGAGGTGGAGGGCAGGGATGTTTTATGGGTATCGTGTTATTGCATTACCTTTCCAGTACCATGCTGCTGACAACAGTGACTCTGTAGTTAAAGGGTGGTGGTGTTGAGGATGATGAAGGTGGTGATAATCTCTTACAGTCCTAAGTATTCTATGCTGAATAGTTGATATGTGTACTTTTTGCATCTGTATTTGAGAGGGAGAACTACTACTAATGCTTTTAAGCCTTTCGCCAAGAAAATATTAGACATCTAATGGACTGTCACTGGTAGTCTGCCTTTTGGAAATGTTTCCAGAACCACAGCTTCTACGTTTATCCATATCATAGCCAAGACTTTATTACGAGACTTTTAAGGTCCATGGGAAAGAAAATAGCTTAGGACACTTAATACCAAAGTAAATTTGTTTTTTGTTTTTTTTTTGTATGTGTGTGTATATATCTCTCACTCTCACTATATCTCACTATATCTCTCACTCTCACATATCTCTCACTCTCCATATCCATCCATCTATCTATCTTTGTGGGGGGGGAGCATATCTAGACTTATTATTTCCTTGCTGATTTCTTTCAAATAATGCAGAGAAGTCTTAGCTACTTGAGGCATGGAAAGGTGAAATGACGCATGGACACATGGCTTAGTATGTATCACAGATAGGACTGTAATGTAGTAGGACATTATTATGAGGATCTTTTGTATTTCACTCTACCCAATTTCTTGCTTTCTGCATGGCCATGCCCTTTTATTACATCAAGAGGCATAGCCATGTGGTAATGGCACTTAAAATCCTTGCTCTGAGGGATGGGGCTGTGGATTGTGTGAGTTCAGGAGTTCTGAGCTGCAGTAGGACCAAGCTAATGAGTTCTTCATGCTAAGTCTGGCACCAATATGATCATCCTCCTTGGGAGAAGGCACACTAGGCTGCTTAATGAGGGCAAAACAACTCAGGTGGGAAATGAAGCAGGTCAAAGTTCCCCTGCCATTCAGAAGTGGGGTTGAGTCTCTGAGTGGTTGGGCAGCATAGGAAGAGGTAGTCTTCTCTTCTCCCCTATCCCCCATAAGTATACATAACTATAAGAATAACTATTATAAACCCACCTTCCCAACTTCATAGAGTGGGTACTTTCAAAGGAACTTGGCTCAGTTTGTTGGAAACAGATTATTCAATGCAAAAAAGGTGAAAATAGTTGGCTAGCAGAGCTCATTACTGCTCCCTTCTTTGAATTTTTCATCCTTCTTACTCAGAACCGTGAATTAACTATGGTTGAAGGACTCCTGCTTTTCCCATTTGGTGCTTGGATATACTCTCATGATGCTATGAATTCATTTTATGTGGTAAACATCCTAGGATTTTGACATGTATATAATGTTCCTCTCTGCAAAGTGGAAAGAGGAATAAACGTGTGTGTGTGTGTGTGTGTGTGTGTGTGTGTGTGTGTGTGTGTGTGTCTGGTATATGAAAGGGCAGAAAGAAGGTGGAGAGAGAAGCATGTCACTTGAATTTTAGAAATTCTCGCCAAAAGGAAAGAGGATCTCCTGGAACACCAGATTATAATCCTGGAAAAAAGTCAATAAGTCCACTTAGAACAAATTATATATAGTGGGAATGATGCATCTTCAGCAAGCCTTCACCCTTTGCTTCTAGAAGATGAATTTGAATTCACTTTTTTTTAGGGAAGGTGTCAACCTATCAGAAACTTAGATTTTTGAAGAGTTACCGGGAGCATGGAAAGAGAAGTGAGTTGTTCATAGTTAATTAATATATATCAGAAGCAGGTCTTGAACCTAGGTTTCCAAGGACAGCCCTCCATCTGCTTTACTATGCTACCTCTAGCAACATTTTCCTGCACTCACAGTTGCACAGTATTGGTTTATGGGATGGAAGATGCTAATATTGAGATGAGCCATGAATTTCAGGGAATAGTAATACTTAAGGTTTGGCAGCTATGCAGTACAGTGGATAGATAGATTGCTGGGCCTGGAGTCAGGAAGACCTGAGTCCAATCCATTCTCGTACACTTACTAGTTGTGTGACCCTGGGCAGGTCATTCAATCTCTGTTTGCCCCAGTTTCCTTAATTATAAAATACAGATAATAACAGCATCTACCTTGCAGGGTTGTTACAAGGATCAAAGTAGATCATATTTATGAGGTGCTTAGTCCAGTGCCTTCCCCATAGCAGGTACTATATAAATGCTTCTTCCCTTTCTTTTCTAAAGGAGATTCAAATCTGATGGACATTTATTAAGGTGAAAAGCAGTAGAGTCATTTTGAAACTTGCCATGGCACTGAACTGATACTGTCAGCATCCTTCTAGATCCCAGATCCCCAAATAAAAAGCATTGGGGCTACAATTCTTGAGACCTAATGGTTAGAATATAGAGTGATAACTTTTTTTCTGTAGTTTTCCCTAGCTCCATGGACATTCTCAGATGATTTCACCCCTAGTCCCTTATCTATGGCCTGCTTCTGCCCTTTCACTAGTGTCTTGTCATTATGTGTATACATTTCTGTAAGGCCAAAGGTCTGGGTAACCCAATTTGCACAGATCAGGAATAATAAAATTTTAGAAGAAACTAGCATCTGTGTGCCCTGTACATTTACAGTTATCTCATTCAAGTGTTGACTTTCTTTCATTGTTCGTGCCTAGAGCAGGCATTCCTAACTCAGTGTCCATGGAAACCCAAAGAGTCCATGGATAGATTTCAAGGAGTCTGTGAACTTAGATGGGAAAAATGACATCTTTATTTTCACTAACCCTTTAACTGAAATTTGGCATTTCCTTCAAATATGTATTTTAAAAAAGAGTATTCTGACAAAGGGGTCCATAGGCTTCACCATAATTCCACAGAGGTACATGATGAAACAAAAATTTCAAACCTCAGCCCTAGTGGATCAGACTTGTGTTGAAGTAGTTTGTAGTATACCTAACAAAGCATCACAGGTAATTAAACAGTAAGTTTTGATTGTATTGATAATCATAGTGTAACACTGTCATAAACTTGCAATGGTTTATTTTTTTGTTTTAATGCTTTTAAACTCTTTAACAATTGACCATTATTCATTTATTTGGCTAAAGCTCATATTCTTTGGCTCTATTAAGTCCAGTTGAGTGTGAGCAATAAAATTGATACTATGATAATGGATAGAAGTAGCATACTGATGCCCAGGATCAAGAATCTCAGTCAAGTCCTACCTTTTGACTTGTAATTGCTTTGTGACTATGTATAAGATTCTCACCCATGCGCCCATCTATCTAACCTTTGTGCACCCCAGGCAACTCTATAATTGTGATTCATAGATGGGATACTGATCTGTGGAAGGAGTTTCTATAATGGAAATTCCCTATATCAGTAAAATCACAGGGCCAGATCAATAACAATAGTAATGAGTAATGTCCTTGATTGGCAACAAGGGAGACTCATTGAACCAAAGGCTAAGTGGCTTTCCATGGCAAGCTTTCAGGTCCAGCAGCTTGAATAAAAAGAGTACCCCAATGTGACCACTTTTGGAATTGTCTTCCCTTGTATTATCACTTTGACTCCCTTCATGGTTCATAAATTCATTGAAGTTTCCTTACTCACTCTGCCTTAGTTTTTCCATTAAGTCTCGATTAGGAGTTTCAGTAGAGTTTCTGAACCGATATTCCCGTATTCCTCATAATTTGGGAATGGATGGAGGGAGGGGAAGGAAAATGGTGCTTTGAGTTCAACTAACAGGCAGAGAATAATGATGCATTTCTTCTTTTCAGTCCTTCGCCTTTCAGTCCACTCACTGATTATGTTTACATGTTTATCAGACACATAATAGAAGCAAAGTGAATGGGGGGTGGGTGGGTACAATTTAAAAAAAATTTGCTTCAAAGGAGAAAATGCCTATGTCCCTGCCTGCCAGCTATGGAGGAGCCCCCAATTTTTGAGCAAGGAAAGATGCTATAAATCTTTCTTGTTAAGCCTTGGAAGCCAGTGCCCTGCTATCTATCCCAGTGGCCTTCAACGTCTGTCTGTCAGCTTGTCTGTGAGGGAGGCTGAGTATAATCCCCTAAGCTTTCTTGCCTGACCAACCCCAAACCAGAATATCAGGTGCTGGACTTGACAGTGGCTTGGTGCCTACTTGACCCTGCCTATTCTCCTTTAGGGGATTGCAGTGACAGGCCTAGAGTTGCCAGACTCAAGCCAGATTAATCATTTACAATGCTAGGTTTCCTGTGTTTGATTCAATGTGCCTGTAGGTTTGTGGCTGAGCTATGTGAGAGGGCTGTGTGTATATATGTGTGTGTGTGTACATATGTGTATGTGTATGTACACGAATGCATGCACATCTTTGTGTTTTTAATTTTAATTCTGCATGCCTGTCCATTGCACCCAGGAGCTACAAGCACATGGACTTAGAAAGGCATATTGCTTCCTGATAGCTTCTGGCCTCTTGGTATCTCTTTACTGCACTCTGCTCTCCTCCAATGCTGTTATTCTCAGAGGGGTTTTGGCAACCTCTGCTATTACCCTGTTCTCTTGCTGATTACAGGAAATTCCCAGTTGCTCTTCCCTCCCCTCACCCAGCCTCCCACCTCTTCATCTGCTACTTCCTGGGAGTAGAGTCTGTCAGAGACAGGATGTGTACCCAGGATTAACTCCTATGAGCTGCAGTATAGACAGTACAAGGAAGGAGCTGTATAGAAGATCAGCAGGACAAAGATGAGTTCTGGGAAGTGAAGTGCAAGAGAGAAAAAGAAGTTCTTCCTTTAGTAAGGCATTTCTTAGCCTGCTTTTTATCATTTTGTTTTTGTTAACATTTCGATGATTGTGTTTTGCTATAATTGGCTTCCTTTGTTAACTTCATAGATTTTACTTTATACATTTAAAAACCTTCTGAGAAGGGGTCCATAGGTTTTACCACACTGTCAAAGGAGTCTATGATATAAAAAAGGGTTCCTAACTCCCTGCTTTAATAGAAAACAAATGCATTTTTAAATTATTTAATAGTTTTAATTTTCAACAATTGATTTCTGCAAGATTTTGAGTTGCAGATTTTCTCCCCATTTCTACCCTCCCCCCCACTCCAAGATGGCATATATTCTGATTGCCCCTTTCCCCAGTCGGTCTTTGCTTCTGTCACCACCCCCCTGCCCAGCTATCCCCTTTCCCCTTACTTTTTTTGTGGGGCAACATAGATTTCCATACCCCATTGCCTGTATATTTTATTTCCCAATTGCATGCAAAACCAAATTGTTTTTTGAATATCCACTTTTAGAACTTGGAGTTCCAAATTCTCTCCCCTCTTCCCTCCCCAAGAAGACAAGCAATTCAACACAGGCCACACATGTATCATTATGCAAAACACTTCCACAAATAATAACGTTGTGAAAGACTAAACTATATTTCTCTCCATCCTATCCTGTCCCCCTTTATTCAATTTTCTTTCTTGACCCTGTCCCTTTTCAAATGTGTTTGCTTTTGATTACCTCCTCCCCCATCTGCCCTCCCTTCTATCATCCTCACTTTTTTATGCCCTTTCCCTTACTTTCCCATGTAGTAAGATACCCAGTTGAGTGTGTATGTTATTCCCTCAAGTCGAATGCGATGAGAGTAAGATTCCCTCATTCCCCCTCACCTTCTCCCTCTTCCCTTCCAATAGAAGTGCTTTTTCTTGTCACTTTTATGTGAGATAATTTACCCCATTCTATCTCTCCCTTTCTCCTTCTCTCAATATATTCCTCTCTCAGCCCTTAATTTGATTTTATTTTTTTAGATATCTCTTCATATTCAACTTGCCCTGTCCCCTCTGTCTATATATATATATATCTCCATATATATGTATATATGTATGTATGTATGTATGTATTTATATTCCCTTCAACTACCCTAATACTGAGAAAGGTCTCATGATTACACACATCATCTTTCCATGTACAAATGTAAACATAACAGTTCAACTATAAAGTCCCTTATGACTTCTCTTTCTTGTTTGCCTTTTCATGCTTCTCTTGATTCTTGTGTTTGATAGTCAGATTTTCTATTCAGCTCTGGTCTTTTCATTGAGAAAGCTTGAAAGTCCTCTATTTTATTGAAAGTCAATATTTTG
>CM053626.1:161623772-161646300 GCA_028646595.1 Phalanger gymnotis | reverse complement strand
TTTTCATTGGGGTATAACTGCTTGTAGAGTTGAGAGTGCTTTGTCCCAAGCTTGAGGGGATGGGCTGTTGTTTTCAGAGCTATTTCTACACAGCAGGCTCTGCCACAGCAGTGCTCCTCCTCCCCCAAGAACTGCCAACCCAGACAGCAACTCAGATCTTAAGGAGGCTCTGTACTCCTGCTCTGATCTGCCACTTAATTCCTCCCACCAGGTGGGCCTGGGACCAGAAGCAACTGCAGCTGTAGTTGTGTCCTCAGAGCTGCATCACCTCCACTGCCTCCTAGGTGGTGGCCCAACTGTGAACTCCTTTCACTCTGTCCCCTGCAGCTTTTCTCACTAACTTTCTCTGTTGTCTTTGGTGTTTGTCGGTTGAGAAGTCTGGTAACTGCCACAGCTCACTCATTCAGGATGCTAGGGGCCTGTTCTGCCTGACTCTGGGTCTGGTTGGGCTGGGCCTAGCCCACGCTGGGCTCTGCTCTGCTTCCATCTGCATGGGATAGACCTTACCCAGCAACCATCCAGGCTGTCCTGGGCTAGAGCCCTGCTTCTCTCTTCTATTTTGTGGGTTCTGTGGCCCTAGAATTTGTCCAGAGCCATTTTTATAGGTGTATGGAGGGACCGGGGAGGGGGGGAACTCACACAAGCCACCATCTTGGCTGTGCCCCCAGCACCATGTATTTAAAGATACATGGCAGCCAAGTGAGGATATAATTATGGAAGCCTTGGGTACTGTTCATCTTACTACACAAAGGCTTACAGTCCTGCTTCACTTAAAATCATCCAGGAAAAGAACAGCACAAAGAAAGTGAGGGAGGAGCCAGCCTAGCAGTTCTGTTGTATGCAAAGTTAGCCTTAGGTCCTTCATCTCTCCTTTTACTTATGAGGTAATCAGAAAACTGTTTACCACCTACCACCATATCAGAGTTAACTCATGGCTGGAAGAAAGCTCTCCAAAATTCTATGTGTTGAACTGAAACCATGCAGTATATATTCTTTAAGGACTGGTTTGTTATTAAATAGTTCAACAAATATGGAGGTACAATGATCAAACTTTTTTTTTTAGCTCTTGAGGATACAAACCATGGCCTATTCTCATTATCAGGACTACTTTCTCCTAGTTAGCATCCTTCCCTTCCATGTCCACTGAGCTCACTTCTTAATTTCTCTTTCACCTCACCTGCTTGTTCTGGGGCAAGGTAGAAGCTATTGCTGAACCCAGAGGTTCCCATAATTATTTGGCCTACTGGAAAAAAAAATTCCTGAGTACCCCTTTGGAAATCTACTTTCTTTAACACTTTAATTTTTTTAGATTTGCTTCATTTCAAAGAAAAATAAAATACATTTTAAAAAGACATATCTTCAATTTCATAATTTATTTTAAACATGTGGGGTTTTCCTGCATTCAAATTTTGGTGGTGCAATATTGCACCATGTAACCTCATAGTATCATATTGTAAACAAGTCATTACATGCACATATTCCTGCCCATGCATGCTGAATTTCATGACAATGTGTGGGACATGCTCAGGTGCCGACACTTACTTGTTAGGACCTGTGGGTGGACTTGACCACTGATCAGTTGTAAGTTGCATTTTGCCTGTTGATTTGGAAAATAATGTAATTATTACAATTTTAAATATTTTGCACAACAATTGAAACATGTATAAATCGTTTTTTAAAATTTTCTTATATTCTCTCCTTTCCTTTTGCTTCCATCAACCCCTTTTTATAAATTCAGTGCCTCCCACCACCACCACCATTTGCACCTGAGGCTACTACTGCCCCCTTGGATTGTGAGCACTGGCAGTATCACCCACTTTGTTAGTATGGTTAATCTCTGGCTGTAGGTTGCCTATGCTTTGAGCCAAAGTTTTATTTTTCTTTCCTATGGGAAGTGAGAGGAGTGAAGCTTTGCAGAGCCTTTGGGCTCTTGCTGTCTCATGGCAATCTCATTTTCTCCCAATCCCCCATCCCCCTTTTTGCTACAATGGACTGGCGGCTGTGGCCTCTCTCTCCTTATGCTAGTATGGAGCTCAGAGTTGGGGTGTTGGAGGCCATGGACCACTTTTCAATGATGAACCTCACTGGGTTCATGATTTGTAACTCCTTTCAGCACCTTTGAGGGAGCTACCTACATCCTTCTGGCTTTCCCAATTTGAGGGGAAGCAAGGCAAAGCTTTTGAGGGGGAGGGTAGTTTTGGAGTTTATTAGCTGTGCCTCTGCAGTCTTTCTTGGTGGGTAGTTTGTTTTCTGATGTATTATTCTGTTTCTTCTGAGTCAGCCCTGGGGGGCTTTGAGAGAGAGTTTGTTGTTGTTTTCCTGGGGAGAGGGCCAGAAAGGTGGATGGATCTTTCCTCCCCAGTCCTCAGGGCCTGGGATGCTGAGCCTGTGTTGGCTCACCCTGCAGTCTCCATAACTCAGCAGCTGCTGCTGCATCCGGGAAAGGAGTAGGGGTGAGAAGCAGGGAGATGTGGGGACACTGCACAGTAGAGGTCGGGGGGGGCGGGTGGCTGTGTGTTGTTCATCTGGTGATGGATGGCCTTTCCTACTGTGGAGTAAGAGAAAAGTTCCATTACAGTCAGGGACACGCAGTTAAATTATCACCCATTCAGCTCGGGTGGGGGAAAGCAAAACAAACTGCAACAATCGATTTATTGGGCCCGGGGAATGCAGTACCTCCTCACCAAACCTGACAGATGGGCCCACTTTGAGTAGAGTCAGGCCTACAAAAGAGCTCCTCTACCTGTGTCTGGTTCCCTGTGACCACTGATGACCTCCTCCTACTATATTCTTTGCCTTCAGTTCTTGAGGGCTTTTGGGGTCCCTGGCTGTAGTGATTTGCATTGGGATGTAAGCCAGTTGGGTCCCCTCACTGGGGCATGGAAAATAGCCACAGATGCAAAGACGCTGCATTTATAAGCCTTCCCAGGCCTCCAGTGTTTTGGGGAGATGAGGAAATGCTTTTAGTTTACTGGTGTCACATATTTGTGTGCATGCCATTGAGAAGGATAGTCTGGGAGGTTCTAAAATAACTTGCCCATCCCCACCCTCCATTTCTTCCTATCCACTAATGTCAGAGGCAGGAGTAATAAAGTACAGGCCATTTTGTTTGCCATTTGCATTTTGAATACATGGGGAGAGGTGTGTGTGTGTGTGTGTGTTTGTGTGTGACAGAGAGAGAGAGACAGACAGACACTGTGTATATGTATGCATGTATTTTTGTGTGTGTATGTGTATGGTATGAGTGTGTGTGTGTGTGTGTGTGAGTGTGCGTGTGTTTTAAGGACAATAAATGTTTTCCTATGGGCTCAGGCTCTGTCTTTGTGCATGGTAATGAAAGCAAAGTTGATTATTTTTGTTTTTTCTCATGGAGCTCTTCCAGAGGAATATGGGTCTAGATCTGTGTAATCTGTTTTATGCATCTATGTGTTTAAATAAAATGAGAGTGGGGGAAATAGCTTTAGAACTCCATCCTCACTCATAGTTTAATTAAAACACATTTAATCACACACAAAAGGTACAAGATGAGTAAACTTTTCAGCTGTGGCATCTGTCTCTGTGATGCCTGGTTTAGGTAAACATTTCTGCATTTTTTTTCTATGTCTGCAATTGCAGTATGTAGAACCTTGTATTCCTTTCGTTTCTGACTTGTCCAACTATAACTTTGTGTACTTAGCTCCCATTCCCATGCCTTTCCAAGAAACAACACCACTATTTTATTTTATTTTAATATTGTTCATATAGAGCACCATGGCATAAGGATGCATAAAACCATTCTCTCCTCACCCTTCCTGTTTACATCGATCAATCATAAAAATTAAGATTTGGATTAGGATAATTTAGGCAGAAACTGGAGGAAAATGCATCCCTTGCCCCCAAAGAGCTGTATAAATCCAACCTGCTCACCTGCTCCCAGGTTCTGGAGGACTTTGAAAGGAATTTTTGAGGACTGACCTAAGAACTTGGGAGAGAAAATGGTGGTGGTGGTGGTGGTGGTGGAATGTGTCACTTTAAGACTAAAATGGATTCTTGGACCACTTACAACATGTACTCTTAAAACCCTATGATGGTCCCAGAACTGACACAAGTTCATGTGGACTGAATTTGTTTGTCCAGTGTTAGTGTAACAATGGTTCTTCTTCATCCCTATGCAAAAACTTCCAGAGAAGACAGAGCAAAAGCTTTTCTGTCTTCAAGCCTTTTATATATCCTCAGTTGTGGCTCATCAGCCAGTGAAAAGGCTTCATCGCCAAACAGTGAGCTGACAGGAAACAGGATATCAGCATACACTATGAATTGGGGAAAGGTTCCTTCTGATAGGCATACCCAGAAGCAACGTCACCAAAGCCTCCACATGGCTAGTACCAGACAGAAAATATTTCATGTGCTCTTAGTCCTATGCCCTTCTTGGTTAGTTTGCCTCTCTTCCCTCTACTACTTCCCCTCACCCCCCACTACCCCACATTACACTAGACTTCCACAGTGATGAAGTCTTATTGTTGCCAAGAGCAACTAAGGAAAAGTTAAGGAAGATTTAAATGTACATGATAGAAGAAGGTCCAGAATATAATCAGAAGGTATTAATGAGGTAGCTACACCTTGATTCCTTCATCAGGTACCAGATGCCTTCTTGATTGAATCAAGAAGTTAACTATGATTGGCTGAGAAAACGAACTTGTCACCCCTCTGAGGGTGAGTTGAAGGCATTCGATGCCCTTGATTAGTTTGAATTTGAGAGTGAGAGAGATTTTAAGCCACTGCTGCCTGTGGAGAATACCCTTGCAAATAGGGAGGGGGCCATGGGGTGTGGTGACCTGAAGGGGGAGAGGAGGGATGTGGTAGGGTGAAAGATGGAAAGGAATGTCTGCGGAGGAGACTCCTATGGGGAGGGAAGAAAGGAATTTCTCTCTCCTCCCTATCTCCACATCAGCCATGTAGATTTGATGGGGAACCTACTGGCCCGGTAGGAGCCATTTTATCTAATGCATAGCCCGGGCACACTAAAGACAGAGAAGGACACAGAAAGAGTCACCTGAGACAGGAAGCCATTTCCAGGAGCACATCCCCTGGCCAACAAGAGTCAAGTTATTAAGAGGAATAGATGCTGGGAACCCAGCCTTTGGGCTCTATGGGAGAGGAAATACTTCCAGGTCTTCCAGTACCAGGAGTTGTGAGCTTTCTTTGTCTCATGTGTTATGCAATAAACAATATAATACAATAAATATTTTTAAAGCACCTACTATGTGCCAGGTACTGTGCTAAGCATTGAGGACAAAAATAAGAAAAAGACAGTCTCTGCCCTCAAGGAACTTAAAATCTTATAAGTTTAATCATTCAGTCCTTTCCAACTCTTCATGACTCCAGTTGGGGTTTTCTTGGTAAAGATACTGGAATGGTTTACCGTTTCCTTCTCCAGCTTATTTTACTGATGAGAAAACTCACAGAGGATTAAGTGACTTGCCCAGGTTCGCACAGCTAGTAAGTGTCTGAGGCCAGATTTGAACTCTGGAAGATGAGTCTTCTTGAATGTAGGCCTGGTACTGTATCCACTGTCTCACCTAGTTGTCCTCCTAGCCATGTTAAGACAACACACAAAAGAAAGCTGAAAAGGCGAGTGGGGATGGTACCCAGTGTAGGGCCGTGATGAGGGTGTCAAAGCCAAGCTGGTGGGAAATTAAATGTTTTCTGGGCTTCTGAGACCTCATTAAATAGGAGTCTTTTGGAGGAGTTTTTGCTCCTCTCTCAAGCGCTCCATTTAGAGGAGCAGAGGCAACAAGGTTATGATTAAATATGAGTACCAAAACTCCTGCATGCTCCAGGATGACATGTATACTACATGCATGCCTTACCACCATTGGATTCTGAGCCTAATCTTCCTGTGTGTTTGTGGAAGATTGCACCTTAGATTTATCAGTGGAGGAGTGTTTTGTACCTACTGTTCTTTCTATGCCATCATCGGCTGCTGAAGGGGTGTATGATCCACCAACAACCAGCACACAGAAAGCAGCCAACACAGATTCTTTTGATCTGATTTACCAAGGAAAGCAATATTAAGGGGTTAACAATCTTACTTCAATCCAGCAAACAGATATCATTCACTTAGCTCAGGGGAAAAAACCAGCACCCTGAACTTCAGAGCAAATATAAATTACAAACATCAACAGTCAGACCTTGTCTGATTGAAATCTAAATGCATAGTTACCAAAGTTTAGCAAAGTCCGAACATCTGGGTTTACAAGCTGGAGGCTCTTAATACAGCTGCCAAGAGTCTCCACATCAGCACTCCACCAGGAGTAAGAGCCCCCAGCAAACAGCTCTGTTCTCTCTCTGTATACACTCTTTAGCCATTATCAAATGTTATCTGAGCTACCAGAACGCAGGCTCTATTGGCTCTTGTCTTAGCAACTCTCCTTAGGACCCTGAGGGCTTCACATCCACACAGGCTTAGCACCTAGTGGGTCAGGGTTTGGGCCTGGGGTTTAGCACCTAGTAAGACTCAATCAAAGACACTTAATTTATCATTTTAAGACAGTAAGAAAGTCCCACCTTAATTGATATTACAGGCACTCATGAAGTATTAGAAACATTTCCATTTGGAGACCCAAATCAAGTTTGGGGAAGTAGTCACCGACAAGGTATTACACAAGAAATGAGCTTAAGTGAAAGGCCGGTGGTCCTTGTGTTACCACTCTTCGAATCAAACCCTTAGCTTTGAAGAAGAGGAGGAGTCAGGAGAAAAGAGAGGAGAACGACATTTCTTCTAGTGGTTGGAGGAGATCTCTGTAGTTGTAATCTAATTAACTTAAGATTTAGAGTCCATAATTTAAGTTGTGTTGGGATTGTTGATTTAAAAAAAGATATGCCTCTTATATTTAAGGTTTGGGGGAATATTTCTGATATCAGCAGTTTTTGAACCTTTACTAAGGCCAAAGCCTAGCTACTTCCATGTGAACAAAGATCTGAGTCTTACGTTTCCTTTCTGATCTGTAATACTTAGTGGAATTTGATTTTTTCGTGCAGTTCTCCTTATAGTTTAGGCCAGATAGATTGGGGAGGGGTCAGGCACAGATCTTAGCAACCAGGTATCTCCTTGATCTATTGTCTGCAAATCCTTTTCCCAGGAGTGATACTAGAATAAATTTGCCTTATCTCTGGGACCGAGTAGCCCTGAGTGAGAGACCTCATTGGGGTTTTCCAACTCACTGTCCAGAGCTCTATGGGAAGCAAGGTGTTATATCTAAAGTTTGTTCGTAATTAAGTCACAATGATTCACTGCCCCAAAGGCTGTACCACACTCCCAGTGTTTGAAAAAAAAAGAAAAAGAAAAAGCCCTCTTGTAGGGTTATGGTGATCAATTTGCTTTGAAATATCACTTTATTCAGTTTATTATTAATACCATTGTTTGCTTTCCACTCAAAGAAAGATCTTTGCTTCAAAGGAATTTTTTTTCTTTCCCTTCTGTACTTTCAGGTTGAAAATCTGTCTATGAGGACCTGACAGCTTTTCCTGTTGATACATTCCCCTTCCCCCACACTCCCAGTGCCAGTGAAGTCCCAGAAAGGTAATCTCAGCAGGGCCACCATTGCTTCAGCAAAACAGAAGTCACCCTGAACTGCCAGGTAAGAGTCTCTTGACCCTTTGTTGCTGTCTTCTTCAGGTGGTCTGGGGAGGAAACCTTACTGTGGTGTCTTTGTCCTGCAGAGCATGAAGAAAGGTATAGATGCACATCCTGGTTTGTACACCATACCACCATACCTGAATGTCTTTGGTTTTAGAAAGTGGTAGGAATGCCATCAACAAATTTTTAGGAATCACTCATTTGGGACACTACAAGAAACAGGTGCTATCCAATGCACTGAAAGCCATCAACTTTGCTGCAGAGGAATTAGGTATTAGAGAAAGATAGGAGAAAGCGTTGTGGGATACATTGTCTCAATAGATTAATTCACTTGGTTAGAGCCCAGTGCTTATGAGAACAAGGTCAGTGGTTTTAGCCCAGCTGTTATTTTCATGACTATAAACTGTATTCCTAGCCCTAGTATTGATCTCTCAAATGCCCATCTTTGGTCCTGATTGCACTGGCATAGAGTTGAACTCCTTCACTGAGAAATAACTTAAAGCATATATCAGTGTGTGTTCTGCATAAATAAAGGATTGTGAATAGGAATCATAGATTAGAAGTTTAGAGACTCTATAGACCAATCCCCTCAAATTAACATAATTTCTATATAACCCCAAGAAGGTGAAGGAATGTGCCAAAGGTCATGAAAGGACTGAGCATCAGAACCTGGTTTCAAATCCAGAATGTCAGAATTCAGATTCACTGTTCTATTATACGACTGTCCTCTGAGAAGGATCAAACTAGCAGTAAAGCAGTTTGGGTGGTGGTTGTTATTTTTTTCACTTCTCAGTGCAATTAGAGTAATATGATAATGAGAATTCTATGGGTTAAGTGCACTTAAGGTACCAGGTATAGGTAGTTACTTTAAACTTCCTTACCCAGCGTCTCCATCAAATTTATGGAATGAATAATTCCTGCATAGTATACTGATATACGTCTTTTCCTCCTTTAATTATAGCAGCCTGTCTTTACACTCTCTTGGGATCATGTGCATTTTCTCTCCTACTTCCACCTCAGATAATGAGTTCATCAGATAGTCTGCATTGAGGGAAATGCTTCATGTAACTTCCTCAGGGCTGAAATCACTGTGTTCCCCTTCCCTGGTCACATGTCAGAGAATAACCAAAAGCCTAGCCACTCTTCTTTAAGAAAAATTGGAAGGCTTGCTATTGGAGGACCAAGCTGGAACACATATGTGGTTCAGCACATACTCCCAGGAACAAAAAAATACAAACAAAAACCCAAAATGCCACCATCAATAGAGAAGCAAGTTAAGGCACACATCCTGTGGACAGTGTAAAAACAACAGCAGTATCTCTGAATCACACCTGGTAATGAATCTCCTTGCTACCTCCTTAAAGGAGGGAAAAGAATGGACAAGGTAGTTCTGTTATGATTGCAGTTTATATCTCTCCATTGAGTGTCTGTCTCCTCAAATTATGAATTGATGGAATGAGCTGTCTACTTATCTCTTTATTTATCCATTCATTTCTTCATTCTTGTATGTATGTATGTACGCTTACAAAAAAAAAAGGTGGAGGTGGATCATTGCTGATAAAGTCCTTAGAAATCCCAAGTTTGAATCTAGGGAGGGAAAAATGCTGAGTTGCATTCGCTGGATCTTTCTGGCTGACAGCGATTTCTATGTGTACTTTTTTATTTTTGGTTTCTTTGTCAGTCTCAAGTACATGCTCTGAAATCATAAAATGTACCATGAGACTTTCAGCATCACAGTGCCTCCTCTGGGGGCAGAGGTCATCTTGAGAGAAGGATTAAAGAGAAGGCTCCTTCTCTGATGTGGCATTTCAGCTTATTTCCCTAGCTGCACTAATCAGTTTGAAGATTGCAAAGGAAACTGAGTTCTGCTGGTCACCTTGAAACCCCTAAAGCACATTAAAAAAAAGGAGGGTAAACGTTTGGCATAGGAACTGGACCTGTAGTTATGGAAACTCCTTAGTGAGAAAACTCCCATCAATGAAAGCCAGCATCTTCTCTAAAGCTTAAGTGTCCTGGGAGAAGTTAAATGACTTGCCCAAGGTCACCTGGCCAGTATATATGTATGTATGTTTGTATGTATGTACATGTTAGAGGTGAAACTTGATTCCCCTTCTTCCTTTATTTGAGGACAGCTTTCTCTACTATGGCACAAATTGTTAATGTTTCTAAAATTAAGGACTAGTAATATTGATTAGCAATTTAGAGCTTTCTTCGTGGTATATGTTCTCATTCACAATTCTATAGATGTTCCCCCTTTTTTCTTCCTTAAAGGTGAACTCACTGAGGCCCAAACCCTATCATGATTTGAGTGAGTTTGTCTGCTGCATCAGAACTATGGGCTGAGGTTGTGAACTTCTCTCCATTTGCAATTTGCAAGCAAGTCTGAACCCTAGTGTCCAAGGGGGGAAGGAGCAGAGAGCTATAGTAGACATTCAAATTTAATCCCTTGAGTTTTCTTTACATGCAAAGATTTCTTTACTTATAGCTTGTTCATTAGCACTCCCAATAGTAATTTCCTTTTTCCATCTCACAATACATTGAATGTGACCTGGATGGTTCGGAGTGAAGGATAAAAAGAGAAAACTCCCCAAAAGATAGCACAATACAGTGGAATAAGCAATGGATATGGACTAAGAGAACCTCTGTGGTGTTGGACAATTCACTTAACCTCTTTGGGGTTCATTTTCCTTAGTTGGACTAGATGTCCTGTATGAGCCTACAAAAGAAGGAACAGTACCCCATATGTCAAGTCTAGCAAATAGGCATCTTCCTCTCCCCAAACCCAGTGGAACTCTTACGGGGGAGACAAAAGTATTACTTGAAGAGCAATTCAAGATCATTGATAGAGAAATATCAGAAAAGGGAGCTCTGGAGGTGCTTTTGTTCCAGTGAGTGGGAGTGTTAGATCTGCTTAGACATGAAAGCTTGTGTGATTTCATTCCCCAAGTCGCTGCTGAAGCAAAGCAGCAGACTGGAGGAGGGAGGGGGCAGAAGCGAATGCTTATGCATCTGTAAAAAGAGGTCAGCTCAGAAACTGCTGCTAAGAAAGAGCATTTTCCCCCACCTGTCCCTCCCCTTTTCATATCTTCCTCTTCCTTAGAAAAAGCCCCATAAATTAGGCCCCATTTTAAGGCCCGTCCTTTTAAATATGGATTCAATTTAAATTTTACTGTATAGTAAATTCCGAGTGCTTATTAAAAACATGAATAGAGATTAATCTGCTGTAAAATGAGATTTGTCTATTACATCCAGTAGCTGAAGCCTGGGCTAGATTCATCCATCATTTAGACAGGGAAGAGCTAGGCATTCTCATCAGGAGCCATGACCAAAAACAAATAAATAAATAAGTGTTCCCCATTCATTTTTGGAACTCTGATCTTTCCCCTTTTCACTTATTCCTCCTCTCCCTCTACCTTCATTCTTATCACTACAGTACAATGGGGAGCCATATTTTCCTGAAACAATAATCCCATTATCCTTACATACAGAATCCTGACTAGGAAGGGCTTTTGGGTCTTCTTCTCTGGGTATCAAAATTTACAGGGCTCTGCCAACTCTTGCTTTAGTTATTTCATCAGGTAAGGATATTTAAATATAGCCCCTAAACATCAAGATTAATTAGTTTAAAAAGGAATCTCATAGAAGATATACTTCATTCCCAGAGTCAACTCAGTGCCAGGGGAACTCCTCTCTAGGACTGGTCCTAGGGGTGCTCCCTTGCCTTAGCGATGGCTTCCTAGAGTGACCTCTTCGAGTTTTGAAATTTCTATCCTTACAGGCCCTGAGGTCCGAGAGAGAGGCTTGAACCAAACTCCCCTCTTGCACCCCTCGGTTAAAGTGTCATAGTTGCCCATCAGGGCCAACAGAATTACCCATTGTAGTTCAACTGATAAGCTCTAATGAGAAAGGGCAGTGTTACCTACAAGCATCACATATGGAGTGGTCCCACTCCAATTTTTGTGTTGGTGATGGGTGAAAAGGTCATGGGGAGAGTGTTTGTAAACAAAACAAGTTACACTGACTGAGGGGTGATATGGTTTCTTGGTAGCCATTACCAAGAATCTACAGGGTAAATGGGATGTGGGCAAATGGCCCCTAGAAAGCCCTCCTCAGAAATCATACTTTAATTGCCTAGAATTTCATGGGACCTAGCAACAGCGCCTTTTCATCTTCCTAAGAAAATGTGTTTCCATGTCTATTTTGGGGTTGGTTGGTCATGTGATGGGAGCTGGGGGAGGCTTTCACACAAGCTTGTCATGTAAGTTTGTCCTAGTGCTGTAGGTTAGTGCTTACACTCTTCAATCTAGTTATGTTTCTTCCATTTTTTTTAAAAGAAAACCTATCTTTCTACTCTGACCCCCCTCACCCTAGGATGTATCAGTGAGAAACATTGGACTCTTTCCCCATAAATCATCTAGGAAGGAGTCTGTTTCCTAGACATATTCATCACTCATTTCTCTCATCTACTTGTTTTTAAAAGCTATTATATCAGAATCCATCATTGTGGGAACATGGGATTCTCAAGCATGGTGATGGGTTGCAGAAGTGAAGATTGCCTGGATCAACACTACTAATGGCACTGGAGGTAGATTAGGACCCGGAGATTTCTAGAGCTTTGGGGTAAATGTCTTTTTGGTGGTAGAGAAGAAGTAGTGCTCTGCTTTATCAATTTATTTTCAGTGATGATAAACCACATCATTCTGTCTCCGTTTTGAGTTACACTAACCAATAGCAGGAAGAACCAGAAGTGTAATGTTAGCCCTTAGAATTTGTGTGTGTGTGTGTGTGTGTGTGTGTGTGTGTGTGTGAGTGTCGGGGAGAAGTGGCACCTGTGTTTTCATTAGTATGGGAAGCTTTCAGTGAGGAAAGCCCACATATTTATGCTGATTTCTACCTTCTCTGTAAGTCATAGTCATCTACATTTGTCTAGAGCTTGGAAAGGTTAAGGAACGAGCCCACCATCACATAGCTGGGTCATATATGTCAGAGACAGAGCTTGTATCCAGCTCTTCCTTACCCTCAGACTTGTTCTCTTTACACAGTATCTGGCTACCTCTCAACTTAAAATGAACACTAAACTGGGAGTCATCGGAGACCTCAGTTCATCTTCATTTGGCACTTCCTAGTCATGTGACTGTGAACAAAAATCCACATTTTTTCTGTGTCAATTTCCTCATATGGAGAAGAAGAATGCCTAGTGTACAGCTGTATTGTTCTGTGAAGGTTAGAGGAGACAATATAAGTAAGTCTTAGAGGGCTGTATAAATGCGAGTTAATATTGATATTAATAGAAATGTGAAGCAAAGAGTAACAAGTGAGACTTTAGGTTCTTGATACTAGTCACCCATTCTCTGAACATTTATTAAGTACTCACTATGAGATAATAATGATATCGTTAATATTTAATATTTTTCTTAATTTACACATACAATTTATTTAACTTAAAATTATTATTTATTTATATTTATTTAGTGCCCTAAGTTTTCTTCAGTGATTTGCACACGTTAAGTCATTTGGTACTAACAACTATCTTCTGAATAAGATTCTACTATCATCTCCACATTATATATGTGGAAACTAAGGCTGAGAAGTTAAGTGACGTGCCCAGAGTGCCATATTTACTAAGTATCTGAGGCATGATTCAAATTCAGGTCTTCCTGAGTTCAAGACTTGTACCTTATACTCTGCATAAAGGAAAAGGATCATGTCTGCTGAACTTTCTTTTTATTACTTTCTCGTTCAGGGTGGAGGGAGTAATTATATAGCATACCCCAAAAGCCCACTGGCAACGACAGAGCTTCTGAATTGGCTGCAAGTGGACTTGGTACTATAAAAAAGATAAATGTATTCTGAAGTAGAAGGCTAAAGTGAGCAAATTCCAATTTATTTGGGACTGTTCTGGAATGGAGAAATTCCCTTCATGTTTGGGGGCAAAAGAGAGTGACATTTTGGATCCTTGGTTCCTTATCAGGAGATGATGATGATGATGATGATGATGATGATGATGATGATAGCTAGGTCTTTAAGGTTTGCAAGGTGCTTTATAAAATTTTCATTTTATCTTGAAAATAACCCTAAGAGGTAGGTCTTATTTTCTCCATTTTACAGAACGTATCAAGTCAGTGTGACACTCAGCTAGGGGAAGTTTAGGTAGATGGGATAGATGAACAAATTTGCATGATGCTATCTCCAGTTTGTGTTAGATAGAATTTTTTTTTTATTATTACTTGTTATTATTTTCAATTTCTGTTCATGCCTTACCCGAGTATGTAATTTCTGAATTTTCATATCCTTTCTTCCTCAACAGCCTGTTTGAGGGTTTGAGGTCTACAGTATGTGGCTGTAGGGATCAGAAGGGAAAGAGGGAATATGTGATGGAACTCAGTGCTTTGTTATTGTTGCCATGGCTGAAGATGGATCTCTGAAGCCTGGGAATTAAAAAGTCTCAGGGTCCAAGACCATCAGTTAGGAACCAAGTGAAGTGTAGAAAGTATGATCATTGTATCCCCTTTGAGTTTTCTTGGAAGAAAGCCTTAGGGCTAAGAGCAAGGTCACTAGAAAAAACAGGAAATATTGCTTCAGGATAGGGGCGGAGAATCTATGGCCTTGAGGCCTCTTGTAGCCTTCTAGGCCCTTGGGTGTAGCCTTTTGATTGAATCCAAGTTTTACAGCACAAATCCTTTCATTAAGGAGATTGTTCTGTGAAATTTGGATTTGGTCAAAGGGCACATTTGAGGACCTATGTGGCCTCTAGGTTGTACCTTCCTCACCCCTGCTTTAGGAAGTGGTATTCAATAGGGTCTGAGGAGAAGGGCAGAATTATTTTAGTGATGTACCTTTTAGGTCTTTGGATTGACATTAGCCACATTGATTAGAAGTATATATATTTTTCTCATATCTATTTTTAATTTGAGGTCTTTATACTTCTCCTGACCCATTCTTGCTGGTTTAGGCATGAAATTATACTTTGGACTTAATGTGATAATCTTTTTTTTTTTTTTTTTTTTGTAAATGAATATCTTGGAAGGAGTTTTATGTGGACTTTTGGCTAATATTTAACTGCTCAGCAGCTACGTCTCAACAAGCGTCCCAGTCCATCACAGAGGGCAGTGTCTGCCACCTTCTCAAGTAAATGCTCCATGTTAAAGTCATTCCATTAGTGTCTATTAGTCACTCAGTGTGTTAAAGCATTTAGGACAATTAAGAGTGAGAAGAGTTTCCAGATGTAGTGCTTAGCGCTGGAGCTGGGAACGTACGGCTTTGTTGGCTGTTTCCCATATGGAAAAAGTCTGAAAGGAGCCTGGCATCCTGATATACTGAATAGAATGCTCAACCTGGAGCCAGGAAAATCTTGGGTTCAAATCTTTGGTAATGTGGTTACTAGTGGTGTGATACTGAAGGAGTTGTTTACTGTCTCTGAACCTCAGTTTCCTTATTTATAAAATGGTGGTAATAATAGCACCTAGCTCACACTAATGAAATAATGCAGTTAGTAAACAAGCATTTATTAAATGTAAACTTTGTTTTAGGCACTGTACTGAGTTCTGGAGGTAACAAAGAAAGCTAAAAGACAGTCACTGCTTTCAGGGACCTTAGAGTCTCATGGAGAGATGGTATTCAAACAACTATCTACAAATAAGCTAAACTGGAGAAAAGACATCAGGAAAGCACTAGTATTATAGGGTACTAGGGAAGCCTTCTTATAGAAAGTAGAATTTTAGCTGAGACCTGAAGGAAACAAGGAGGCAGGGGGAAAGAGGTAGACTATTTCAGGCACGGGGGACAGAAGTTGAAAATACCAGGTTGTACAGGTGGAGTATCTAGTGTGAGGAACAGCAAGGAGGCCAAGTATCACTGGGTCACAGAGTACATCATGGATATGGTGGTGGGAATTGGTCCTGTAAGGAGTAAGAGGACTGGAAGCATTTTGCAAGCCTTAAAACAAAGTCTATGTCAGAAAGCAGTTTTTATTTCATTGGAGTTGCAACCCGTGATATTTAATCTTCATTTAATATTTAGAAAGCATAATCAAGCAAATAAGTGTTTATTAAGTGCCTATTACGTGCTAAGCCCTGTGATTACAATCATAAAGAATGAAATAATTCCTATTCACAAAAGGCTTCTTTTCTAATGGAGGAAACAACTCTTACATCTACAAATATATAGTACGTATAAAGCCCGAGGCTAAGTTTTAAATTAAGTTCAGCATCTTCCCTTAGGAAATGATCAGGAGGATCAAAGGTTTTCCAGATGATGGAAACCTTAGATATATCATTCTAGTCTAATGTAGTCATTTTACAGATGAGAAATCTGAGTTCCAAAGAGTTGAAGTAAGTTGCTCTTAATCAATCTAGTAAAAGAGGTAAGACATATACACAAGTTCCTTTAATATGTATATATATATATATACATATATATATATATGTGACATAAAAGTTTTTAGAAGGTACCAATTACCTTCATCTGAGAGTATCATGGAAGATAGAGCATCTGAGATTGACCATAAAGGCTGGTTAAGATGGGCAGAATGGAGATAGTGATATGAGGGAGTGGAGGTGGGGCAGAAGTCCCAGAAGAGGTAACAATTAGGCAAAACCAACAAGGCACAAAGATGGGGGAATCACATGGTACCTTTTTTTTAAAGAAAGTCACTTAAGTTTATGACTATAGTGGATAAGGCAGGGTTCACAGAGAAAGTCATGTCAATTGAAAGCTAGACTCCAAGGGTGGAACTAGGAGCCAGACCTTGAGTGACTTACATTTGATGCAGGATGTGATGTAATTTAAAGATAGTAAAAAAAAAAAAAATAAAAGTACTCAAGAGCTCAAACAGGTGACTTGAAGCCAAGTACTCCCAAGGCTCTTAGTTTTTATTAGTTTTATTTATTAGTTTTTATTTTGGGTTAATTATATCAGTGTAGAGGTAAAATAATATAATGGAAAAGACTTATTAGAAGAATATCATTTGAATCCCGTTTTCACCTTTATTAGTATTATGATTCTAGCTAAGTCATTTAGGCCATTTGAGCCTCAGTTCTCCCATTTGAAACATGGGTATAACAGTACCTAGAAGATCTACCTCATAAATTTGTTGTACCGAAAGTACTTAAATTTCTCTGTACATGTAAAGTATTATTAATTTGTCCATGGACTTGGTCCTAGAATGTGCTGAAATTTTAAACCAGGAGCAGTTCCTTTTGTATCGCTTTGTAGTATTAAAATAGATGTTCTTCTGAAGCAGCTAGGGCTTAAAGTAATGAGGACTCCATTTTACACAGATGAAATATTGTGAAATGAATAGAGGGCTGTCCTTGGAGTCAAGAAGATCTGGGGATCAGGTTCTGACTCTTGACACCTGACAACTGTGTGACTTTGGGTAAGTCACCTAAATTATCAGCGATGCAGTTAGCTCTACAACTCTTTGAAGTTACACATTAGATACAGATTTATAGAATCTCACACTGGAAATTCCCTAAGACAGTAATGCCAGTGATGTCTGAACCAAAAGGAGATTGAATGGCCATACAGGAGCTACCTCTTAGACAGAGTCCCAGGTAGTCATAGAAGGCTATGGAAAGGGAAAGATGTCTGTTAATTTTCTGAGTTACTTTTTAGTGTCCCCAATTCACTTTATCTCCCCCACCCACATCTCACCATCCCACTGTTGAGAACGGTCTTGAGAGCAAGCTAAGATTAAAAAAAAGAAAGAAAGAAAAGACCCAAAATCTAAATCTAAAAATAAACAGTTCGTGCTACAAGTACTAAGCATAGACTTTTGTCATGGGAAGGAAGAAGAAGAAATTTACAATCTTTCCCTGAGGAGGGAGTGTCTTTGGGGTTCTTGACATAAACAAACATGGAATAGACAGTGCATTTGAGACTGATGGGTGGACCAACTGTGGTCTGTTAGAAGGGTTTTCTAGGGCTGGAGTGGGTATTTTGGTAGCTACATAGGTATCTGCGTATCCACATAGGTTCTCTAAATTCAGTGATATGGCTTATGTGAAGCTTGGATAGATATTCTCTGAGGCCTCGCTCACTTTTGAGGAAAGGATAGCCTGGGGAAGTATATTTACCCCAGCAAATGTCCTAATGGTAGTGGAGTGGGTAGTGTAGGGTACAATGGGGAGAAAATTCAGGATCCTGGAGGTCCACAGCCTGGATGCTCTTTTCTCTCATATCCAATTAGGGTATTGGACTAGAATGATATCTATCTACCAGCTGCCCTCCAATATTGATAGCTTAGGGCTACAAATTTTTTTGTTTTGGTTGAAAGCAAAGCTATTTCCTTGATCACTCTTAAGGGGAAGTGAAGCCCCAAGCCTGTACTTGCTGATTTGATTACTTCTCGTGAAATGCTTGTTACACAAAAGACTGTCACAAAGAGTGTATAGTAGTTAACTCATTTATTCAAACAAAATTCCAAACAGAAATTGAGGATGTTGTACAGATTAGAATATACCAGAAAATACAGAATAGCAAACAAATGATCAGCTCAGCCAAGAGCTTGGCCTGATCTCATCTAAAGGAGAATTCTCTCTCAGAAGTATTCATGGAAGCAAGCTGGAAGTTATGGACATGTTGGAGAGACAACATTCCCTATATTGCCTGCAGCTTCCAAAGTCTTTCCATGTGTCCGATCCTGAGGTTGGGTCATGTATGTTGCTCTCCTTGAAGAAACTGCCACCAGCTTTTGCACACACACACACACACACACACACACACACACACACACACACACGAGAGAGAGAGAGAGAGAGAGAGAGAGAGAGAGAGAGAGACTCACTCAATATTTTTTCCCCCAATCTAGTGTCATATCTTCAGCATAGACAGCAGCACATAAAATGCCCCAGGGTGAAAGCCCAGTTACAAATGATTTTAGACACGCATTGAAGAAGACTCCTCAGAAATGCAAGGAGATTGAAAGAATACTTTTGGGAAGGAAATAGGATTTTGATGTGGACAGGAAGGAGAAAATAAGATGAGTTGAGAGAAAGAAATCAGAATTGTGTATGGCTAAAATATATGCAGAAGCTGGGAGGACAGTGCAGTAATTCAGGAAATAAGAATTCCAAAGTCATAGCTTTGAGACACACAGAGGATCATGATACACTTGAATAGAATAAGAGATGGCTTCAAAATACTAAAAGAGAAGAGGAAGACTAATGGTTAATAAGAATCAAGACAGGAAATGGTGAGTAACTTATATTGCCAATTCTATTTTCTTGGTATATTATTCCTAAATATTTCATCCCCCTAACTAGATTATAAACCTCTTGAAGATGGGATAGTGCTTCTGTACATAGCAAGTTCTTATTATTACACATAGCATGCACATTTTTATAGCACTTCATGCTTTACAAAACACTGTACTAACAATAGTCCTGTTAAGTAGATGGACAGGTATTATTATCCACATTTTACAGGTAAGGAAATTGAGACTCAGGTGAATTGACTTGACACAATTAACAAATGAGCCAGGAATCAAACCTAGACATTTTGACTCTCAAGTTGAGTGCTATTTTCAATATATCATGCTTTTTAAAAAGTTAGCATTTAGGAAACATGTGGAGGTTTTACATATGTTAACTCATTTGTTCCCCTTCTCAGGTAAATGTTATAAAGTACTCCATTTTACTTATATAGAGGCTCAGACAGCCTAGGGTCACCTAGGGTCACTTACACTGCTAGTAAGTGTGTAAGGTAGGATTTGAATTCAGGTTATCCTGAGTCCAGGTTCAGCATTGTATCTACCATGCCACTTACCTGCTTCTAAATAAATTCCAAATGTCAACTTCTAAATAAATGCCAAATGGCATTAGAAATACAAGGGCAAAAGGCAGGATGACCTGAAAACTTTCTTTCATTTGTCTATTTTTTTTTAAATGAGAGTATACATGTGGTTGTGGTTGGGTAAGTGTCATGTATATCTGTGATTTTTCAAATGTGGACAGTAGAAGTGTTATAGGAATGGAAAGGACCTGATGCTGTACTGATTTTTTTAAAAAGGGAATAGGATTAACACAATATAGACCAGTGAGCTTAACTTCCTAACAAAATTCTTGAATATATTATTAAAAGGATGGTTTGTGAGCATTTAGAAAGAAATATAGTGGAAGAACCAACTTGGTTTTATCATTATAATCTCATCTTATTTCCTATTAAACTTTAGCTTAATTTTTTTGGTTAACACAGGTCTATTTTTCTTGACTATAACTTCTGACCTCCTTGACTGGAGAAAAAAAAGAAAAAGGAAAGCAAAACCCTTGTAACCAATATACGTTGTGAGGCAAAATAAATTCATGCATTGGCCACATTCAAATTAATCATTGTCCTTTTCTCAGAATTCTAAAGTATTTAAAGAGTTTTTGTCTTTACAATGTTGTTATTGAATAAATTGTTCTGATCACATCTCTTTTTGACAGTTGCTATGCTGGTAATTCAAGGGAATGCTATCGATATAATTTACATATGATGCAAGAAAGCACTTAAAGTCTCTCGATTCAACATTTTTAATTTAAATATTTTAAAACTGCTTAATATATGCCAGGCATGTGCTAGATGCTGAGGATAAAAACTGAAAAAGGAAATAGTTCCTACTGTCAAGGAAGTGCTATTCTTTTGGAGGATAAGAAAATATACAGCCAAAATTATAATGCAACACAATTTGAAAAGAGAGAGAGCAATAGAAATATGGCGTTGAGGAAGATTTGAAAAAGCTTTGCAGAAGAGTTAGCTCTGAAGTTGAATCTTGAAAGAAGAGAAGGAATTAAGAGTCAGAGATGATCAGGTATGTATTCTAGGCATGGGAAATGTCCAGTGTGAATGCAGTAGACGGAATGAAAAGGACAAATTCCGGGAACACCCAGTAGTCCAATTTGGGTAGAATACATAGTGTATGATGGAGGGTAGTATGAAAAAAGCTGGAAAAGTAATTTGGGTATGGATTTTAAAGGGTTCTGTATTTGTATTGTGTTGCATTGCAGAAGCAAATTGGTAGCCAATAAAGGCTGTTGAGCATGTGAGTAAAAAGGTCACACCTGTGCTTCAGGAAAATTATTTCAGTAGCTGGGGAAAAGATATATTAGAGAGAGGACTGAAAGCAGGGAGATTAATTATAATCCTCTTATACTAGGGCAAAGGGCCTGAACTGAAATGGTTGCCTTTTAAGTGGAGGAAAGGGCACAGATTCAAAAAGTGTGAGAATCAGTAAGACTTGTTTGCTGACTGGGTGTTGGTCTATTTATGAGTGAAGGATGACTTTGAGTTTGGTGACTGGGGAGCATGAATGTCTCCTCTACAGCAACAAAATTTTAGAGGAGAGGTTAGTTTTCTAGGGAAATAAGTTCTGTTGTGGATATTTTGACTTTGAAATACCTAGCAAGCATTTAAGAGCAATTAGGGCTGGATAGATAGATTTGGTAATGTTTTGTGTGGATGATACCTGGACCCATGGGAGTTGATCAGCTCACTGACACAGAATGTTAAAAGAAAAATAACTAAGGAAAGAGGCCTGGGAGACACCAATACTAAGGGATTATGAGATGGATGATATTTCAGTAAGGAAACTAGAAAGACACAAGTAAAAGGAAAATCAGAAAAGAGGAGTTCCATAGAAGACAAGTGAAGAGAAGATTTTAGGTTTTGGGTATCAGTGGTGTCAGAAGTTGCAGAGAGGTCAAGGAAGACAAAATCAAAAAGTACTAATACCTAAGACTTAAATCCTTGTCGGTGACTGGAGAGAGCAATTTCAGTAAATTTGTGTGGTGAGAAGACTGATTGCAACATTGAAAAGTGAGTAAGTCTGTGGTAGGGAACTGGAGGCAGCACATTTAGACAATTTGTTCCATAATTTGGCAGTAAAGAGGTAGATATACATAGGACAATGCAGAGAACTATGGATATATGAAGTATATCCAGTGTAAATAGGAGGTACCTTAGAGGGAAGTTTCCAGAAGTGGGGATGGAATGGGGAGATTGGGAAAAAACCTCTTGTAGAAAGTTGGGATTTGAACTGAGTCTGAAGGAACAGGTGATATTGACGCATTCTACTATGACATTTCTTGTCCTTTGAAGTTTATGTCATCATAGCATCACTATAAGAGTGGATCAGCTAGCAAGAACGTGGATGGGGAGATTTGTGTGCAAATGCATGTGGGGTACGTGTGTGTATCTGTGTGTGTAAGGCAGGATTGGACAGGAAGAGGGAGAAATGGTGAGAGGTAAAGAGGAGGTAGGGGGCGGGAGAAGAAGAGGAAAGGAAAGAGGCAAGAAAAGGAGGACAGTGAAAGTGGAGGGTTAGGAGAGTGTGTATGCCTATATTAGTTTGTGTGCATGTAGGGCAAGTGTGGAGAATAGCTTTTTGAGTGATTTTCTCCTTCTTTGGGGATAGGGATACATGGGTAGTGCTTGGACAGATGGTGTTTTTGAATGACCTAGTATCACTGGGCGATTCCTTCCATTGCTGAGTAATGGTTGGAATTGTAGGAAGCTTGAAGTGGTGTTGCAACCTGCTGTTGCTAGTGGGAGTTAATCAGGATGCCATCATGAATGTGAAACCTAGAAGGAATCATTAGAAGCCCCAGATGAACAAAGATCAGGAAACATTGTTGCTTAAAAACAGAAAAGAAAGGTCTTATTTTTTGCCTATCTGAAGCATAGTGACAGAGTAGAAAATAATTACATGGAGATACTCAAACATACTTGCATGTTTATATATATATGTACACAAGGTTTAATGTGGTTTTATATTTGTGGAAATGTTTCTTCAGTGAGGGGCTCATGGGTAATGTATAGAACTAGCCTCTGAAATTCTCTCACTTTTCTGTTCCCTTGTCCTCAAGGTTTACTGAAGCGGAGGTAATTGAAAGGTGATTAAAACCAATAGCAGTGCCTAAGTTTTTTTTTTTT
>CM053626.1:161556536-161623272 GCA_028646595.1 Phalanger gymnotis | reverse complement strand
CAAGCCTCTAAGGTTCTTCCCTTACACATCATCATGACTCTCCTAAACTCTTGAATCTTTCCATAAGGGGAACAATAGTGTCTATTCATGGCCCAGACCTGTTATTGAATGATGATTTTGGTCATAGAATTTGAAGTGTCTAGACTGCTGTTCTCATCATAGCCTTGCACATAATTGACAATTTGTAAATGCTTTTTAGGTTCTGTTAGATAATTATGCCAATACGCTTATTTTCTAGGACCACCTCTCTTCCTTGTAATTCTCTTCTCGTATTCAAACATATTTTTTTTTCACTTTTTCCAACATGACTAATGTGGAAATATGTTTGCATGATTTCATATGTATAATGGGTCTACTTCTTATTTTCTCAATGGGTGAGGGATAAGGTGGAGCCAGGGAGAGAATCTGGACCTGAAAATATAAATTTCAAAAATTAACAACCAAAAGAGAAAGTCCCCTCTGAAGTCTTATCTGAATATAATCAACTTTACTAACCCAAGCTTTTCCCACCCTCTCCTTTTTATTGTACAACATTTGACTAAATTTGGATTTCTAACTTTATGTAGAAAGTTAATAGTTGTATTTGAGAGTAGTTTCATGTAAAGTACCTTTTGAATTCCTCCTCTGTTTTCTATTTCTCTTAAGTGTCTTCTATCCCTAAGCCCTCTCTCTGTTACCCTTCTACAAGCTGATGGAATAATATTGACCCTTATTTTATTACAGAACTCAAATGATCCTTGTCTTCCCAGTCCTGAGGAAGCTACATTGTGGTCCCACTTTCTGTTTTTTTGGGTTTAATTGATCTTTGCAAACAAGCTTTTCTACTGACAGAGGCAACCGATAGCAGCACAGCTCCATGAGGCCACAGAGATATTCTTTTAGAGAAGATTTGAAAAGCTCCTGCTGGTTACAGAAATGACCCAGGGAAGTGTGGAAATCTCTCTGTATCTGCTTCTGAACTGATAAGTCTGGGATGTTGCAGTAGGTGCCTTTAAATGGAGAGGCATAGAAAATAGGAGTGGTACTCCCTCACAAACTTGGGAGGACAGAACCGGAGTCTTTTGAATAAATCCTTTTGAGGGTAGTTGCTGCTGCCAGACCTTTTTTTTTTTTTAATCTTCCACCCTCAATCATTCCTCACCTCTTTTTCTTCAGGCTGGGTGACTGGCTGCAGGCAAACAATCTCTTCATTAGATGCCAGTCATGCATCCTCCAAATGACAAGAGGGAGTGGGGACTACTTGGTAAAACCTATTGCCACAAAAGCAAAATCATTTAAAAGAGAAACAAATGGGTACATGAGAAGGAGGGAGGGAGAAAGGCCAAAAAAAGGGTGGATGAAGAAAAGACAGACAGCAATTTCCTGGCTTATGTCCTGCTCTGGATGTTAGCCTCTTGTCCTCTTTACTAATTCCCTCTCTGCTTTCCCACCAAGAGTCCCTGAACACCAATCAATTGTTTTTTTATGTTCAGTAGTCAGACTGTGCTGTTATATACTACATCTCCCTGCCCCCCTCCCCTACCATGGTACAGCTAGTGCTCACTTGAATCAATATGCCAATCTTTAGCACCTCTCCCTCTCACTTTCTCTTTTTATTAATTTAAAAAATAAAACCCTATTGGGGATTCACAGCAGCTGAGCCAGGAAGTAAGGGCCAGTTAAAGGTGACCCTGCACACTGATTACTTTCCGAGTTCTGGCAGAGCTAAGATAGAAGCCTGGTAATTCCAACCCCTTTCTACCTCATCTTCCTCATCCTAACTTCCATTTTCTGTGACCAGCCTCAGGTGGTTTCATGCAAAGTGTGCATTTTGGTGGGTAGGGACAGAAGGAAGAGTGTTATGTCATACAAATAGTACTGAATCGGGAGTTAGAAGCCCAGATTTTGAATCCCAGCTGTGCTATTTAGTATATCTGTGACCGTCATTATCATTACTTTCACCATCATCATCATCACTACCACTGTCATTTATATAATAAATATAAATAAAAATATATATATCATATATAAATAAATATATATTTATTATATATTTTCTAGTTTCTTCTTTTCATTCCTCTTCTTCCCTCCTCTCCTTCTCAATTAGGGGAGCTAATTTAATATATAAATATAAATATATATATGTAAATATATATATACACATATAAATAAATATAAATAAATGTAAAGTTTATCCTCACAGTAACCTTTGGGGGTAGGTACTATTATTTTGTCTATTTTATATATAAGGAAATTAGCAAAGACAAATTAAGTGACTTGTCCAAGGTCAAATAGTGTGTGTCTAAAGCAGAAATTAAACTTATATCTCCATAACTTTAGATCTAGCCACTCTTTCCACTGTCACTTCACATCTGTGAGTCTTCTATGTCCTATATGTCAGTCAGTCATTAAGTACCTACTCTATGCCAGGCACTATGCTAAGTGCTAGGGATACCCAGTAGAGGCAAAAGACAATCCCTGCCCTCAAGTACTAGTCTAATGGGAGAAGTGGGAAACACAACACAAAAAGGGAGCTGAAAGGAGATGGTTGTGAGGGGATAGTTCCTGCTGTGTATATGGGGGGAGCGACATGGCATGATGAAGTCCAGAGGAGTGTGGCCACGAGGGAAATGAAAAGATGGCTGTCTGAGGTACGCTCCTTAAAGGGAGGACTGGAAGGAGCTCTTCTCTTCACCTTCTCCAATGAAAGGGAGGGAGGGGTCCGACGGACGTGGGTGCTAGTGAATATGAGTTCTAGTGTTGGTATGATCTTTTAGAAAGATGAGGTTTGTGGGAGCATGATAAAGGCCAGTGTATAGCAAGATGAGACATGTGGGAAATAAAGAATTTATCAGGTGAGACATTTGAGCTATATCAAGTTCTGAACTTAATCTGGGGCCCATAAACTCAGATAAGACAAACTATATCTTCATTTTTTCTAATCTTCAATATCCTTCCTGTGTATGTAATTTTATTTATTTGAAAGCATTGTTCTGAAAAGGATCTAGGTTTTACCAGGCTTCAAAATCAGTCCATGACCCTGCAAATTGGTTAAGGAACCCCGAACTAAATGATCTTGGAGGTCCTTTTCTGAACAAAACAGTGTTAACCTCACTTACTGTCAAATCAGAGGACCTAGGTTCAAATTCCATCTATGATACTTGACCAGAAGTATGACCATTGAGCCATTCACTTCTCCTCCCAGAGTCTCTGTTTTCTCTTCTGCAGAATGAGAAGGTTGGCCTAAGTGGCTTCTGAAGTCCATATCAGGTCTGGGTATATGATCACAGGAAAATTCTCTGAAGAGAAAATGAAGGTACAGATGTTAGGGGCTGACATTCATAAGAGATTAAAATGACCTTGCAGGTCATCTGTCCAACCTTCTCTGAGGATACTGGGAATCTCCAGGTGATGTGAACTGATCAGAGTTAATGAGTGGCAGGACCAGGATTCAAATGCAGACTTTTGGACTCCAACCTCACTACTACTTGTATTACATCATGTTGCCTGTCAGGTTTTCAAACATGCCTATGAACATCTTAATTTTTGAATGTGGGAAGATTATCATTTAGGTATAAGAAAACTTCCTCCTTCCAAGACTCATTGACCCCCAGTACTGTCGCCTTCTTTGTGTCGATTGAGGTTATGTCCCTGCTTGTTTAATTATGTAGAATATTGTGCCCAATTCTGTGCATCATATTTTAGAAGAAGAATTTCATAAGGTAGAATGTATCTAGAAGGGGCAATCAAGATGGTTATGGCATTTGAAACCATGCCACTTGGCTTAGTTGAAGGAATGTGGAAAACAGAATTGTCTTGTTTGATTTGGCCCTGGATGGCAGAGCTAGGACCAGTGGCTGTAGGTTATAGGCAGGAAGATTTTGGCTCAAAGTTAGGAAAAACCTAGCAATGAGAACTAACAGGAAATAGAATGTGTTGCTTTCGAGGGGTGCACAGAGTGAGTTTCCTCTTACTGGAGGTGTTGAAACAGGGATCTGGATAGCTAGTTGTTAGGCACATTATAAAAGGATGGACCCTCAAAGAATGGATTAGATCTCTTTGATCTAATGATATGTGCAGCCATGATTCTACAAGCATTACTAGCCTACAGTTCCTCAAGGATAAATTTTGGAACTGCCAGTAGCACAAGGTCCCCTTGAGTTCTATCCAGCAGGAAAAGTGTTTTGTTGTATCTATGGGAATTTTGTAGCTTTCTAGTTTCTTCTTTTCATTGCTCTTCTTCCCCCCTCTCCTTCTCAATTAGGGGAACTCAAATCCCATATGGGACATGAGTTGCAAAGTAATGCCTAGACTCTTGGCAGCTGATGGTGCTGTTAACCCTTTAGCTCTTAGTCAGGAGATAACATGAATCAGTACTCAAAGGAATAGATGAAAATGGGGACAGCAAGTGGACTAAAAGTAACTCCTCACTCTGACTTCTGTATTCCTCCCCTCCCCCAACAAATACTTTTCTATTCTTTTCTGCTGTTCTTCATTTCTATCCTTTTTATCTTTTAATTGTTTTTATACATTAATTCCTTCTAAGTGCTTCTGACAGTGTAGAGTAGCTAGGTGGCCCGATGGGCAAAGTACTGGGCCTGGAGTCAGGAAGGCTTGAATTCAGACCTGACCTCAGACACTTATTAACTGTGTGAACTTGGGTAAATCAATTAATTCTGTTTGGCTCAATTTCCTCATCTGTAAAATGAGCTGGACAAAGAAATGGCAAAGCACTCCAAGAAAATCCCAAATGGGGTCATGAAGAGTTGGATATGACTGAAACAACTGAGTAGCAACAGCTGGTAGAATGCTGAACTTGAAGTCAGGAAGAATCTGTTCTGACCTATTCACTGATCTTTCTCCTGCCTCAGTGTATTTTCCTTTGCTGTCCCCCATGCCTGGTGTGGACTCCTTCCCTACCTCTTCCTCTTTCTTTTCTTAAATGCTTATAATAAGCACCATGCCAAGACTTCCTGTTACAAAGAAAATGCAAAAAATGGTCTCAGTTTCCTAGGAGCTTACATTCTAATGTGGGAGACAACACATGCGTAAACTGGTGTATATGGAATGGATGGAAGGCAACTGTAGAAAAGAAGGCAATAGCAGCTGGGGACAGGGATGGGCATCAGCAAAAGTCACTTTTGGGACAGGGTTCTTGAGTGGAATCTTACTGGAAGCCATGGACTTTAAGAACGCGGTATTTCTATGTCATAGAGTTAATGGAAGGAGCTTAACATGCGAGAATACGGGGAAACTAGGGAGTCCCAGGTTGTAAAGAAATTTAACTCCTGAGTTAGAGGAATTTATATTTATTCCCAGTGGTTATAGGGAGCCATTGAAATTTAGCCACTAAGAATTGACATGGTTATCAACATGTGCCTTAACAAAATCACTTGGCAACTATGTAGAATGGAAAGCATCTTGAGGCAGGGAGACCCATTAGCAGCTTCTTACAATAGTCTGGGCTTGACATGATGAGGGCCTTCAACCCAGGAGTGGGGGAGTCAGAAGAGAGAAGAGGATATACGAGAAATGTTGTTGAAATAGAAACAAGAAAATCTGGCAACTGATTAGATATGTGAAGTGAGTGAAAATTTGGAATCAAGGATACCATTAAGATTGCAAACCTAGTTGACAGGAAGGGTGGTCATGCCCTCAACAGTAATAGGGAAGTTTGAAAGAATTTAGTGGGCTTTAAGAGTGGGGATTGGGAAAATAATGAGCTCTGTATTGCAATTTGATCTACCTTTGGGGCATCCAGTTTGAAATGTCCAATAGGTAGTTGGTGATGTGGGATTAGAGCCAAGAGAGAGACTAGAGCTGGATATATCAATCAGAATAATTTGAATAAAGTTGCTAATTGAACCCATGAAAGCTGAGACCAACAGCTGAGCCATCAGCAAACATTTATGAGTTGTGTGCCAAGTGCCAGGTACTATGTTAGTTTTAGGATACAGATACAATGAATGAAAATATCTCTGCTCAAAAGGAGAATGCATCTAATGGTTATACAAAAAGCACACAAATTTATGTATGTATGTATGTATGTATGTATCTATCTATCTATCTATCTATCTATCTATCTATCCTATCTATATATCCACACACAATAATTAAAGCATGATTAAACATAAAATAGCTTAAGTATAAGAGAGAGGATATTAGCAATTGGGCAAATCAGGAAAGGCTTCAGGTGGAATGTGATCTTTAAACTGCCTTTTGAAGGAAGAGAAAGATACTGTGAGGCAGAGTTGAGGAGAGAGCTTGGCAGGTGGGTCACACAGGGGATACAGTGCTATGTCTCGAATGAGTGAGCCCTGACTTGAAATCCACTCTCAGATACTTACTAGCTGTGTGACCCTGGGCAAGTCATTTTAATTTGTTTGCATTCTTTTCCTCAATTGTAAAATGGGCATAATTACAATACCTGCTAGTGTTGTTTTGATGATCAAATGAGATATTAATAAAACACCTAGCATACTGCTTGACACATCAGGTGCTTAATAAATGCTCCTCTTTCCCTTACTCCCACCCTTCCTTCTTTTTTTAATTCCGGGTATAGGGAGCAGCCAATGAAATGATAGGAAATATGGAGGTTCATGTTTGAGGAACAAAGGGAAGGCCATCTTGGCTCAATCACAGGGTGCTTGAAGAAGGGTAGAATGAAACTAGAAAGATATATTGATGCTACATTGGGAAGGGCTTTAAACGCTAAGTAGAAGAGTTTATATTTTGTCCTATATACAATAAGGGGCTGATGGAGTTTGAGTTGGGGAATGGCATAGTTAGAAGTAGACATGAGGAAAACCACTTTGGCATCAATATGTGAAATGGATGAGGGTAGGGAGAGATTTGAAGCAAGAGAATAATTAGGAGGCTCTTATAGGAAGCTCTCTATGTGACAGAGGTCAAGGGCTTGAATTAAGTTTGTAGATGTGCAAGGTTGAGAGGAGTCAAATTCGAGAGATGTTATAGAGAGCGAAAGACCCAATTTGGTAGCTGATTGTATTTGTGGAGTGATGGAGAATGAAGAATTGAGAACAATGCAAAGGTTATGAACCTGAGATGCTGGAATGATGGTGGTACCTTAGATAGAGTGGATTTTGGAAGAGGAGATCATTTGGAGAAAAGATAATGAGTTTTGTTTTGGGTGTGTTGAGTTTAAGATTCCTCTGCAACAAGCAGTTAGCGATGAGATGACTAAAGCTCAAGACAGAGAGAACAGAGAGAGCCAAGATATATAGATATGTGGGGGGCAGCTAGACGGCTCAGTGGATAGAGTGTTGGGCTGGGAGTTTGGAAAACCTGATTTCAAAACTAGCCTCAGAGACCTACTAGCTCTGTGATCCTGGGGGAGTCATTCTTTGCTTTAATCCACTAGAGAATCGACTCTAATATATCTGCTTAGTGTATCATTTGCTTAGTGTATCATAAGCACTATATTATATAGATATAATATATCTAATATATCTAATATCCCATAAGCAGTATGTTCACAGGGTTATGAAGAGTTGGACATGATTGAACAACAAATATAAATATATTTGTATTGATCTGCATAGATATTAAATTCAGTTAAACTCATTGGACCTGATGAGGTCATCAAGAGAAAGAAGGTAGGACCAGGTAAGAAGAGGCTAGGACGACTCCTTGGAGAATACTGAAATTTAAAAGGTGTGATATGGATGATGAGACACCAAAAGAAAACGAGGAGTAATTAGACAAGAGAAAATTCAAGGGAGAGAAGTGATGAAAATCCAGAAAGGAAAGAATATCCAGGAGAAGGTGACCAACAGTGAAAAATGCTGCATTGAGGTCAAAAAGGAAAAAGGAATTAGATTATTTATTTATTTATTTATGAAATGCAAATAAAGTGGACATATCCATATGCCATAGGAGAAAGTACAAAGATTGCATATGTGTAGTTTTTTTTTAAAAGGTATGTAAGAAGTTCACCTGTGGCTTTCAAAGCTGTCCTGCCCCTCTGTGCTTTTTTCCCCTAAACTTAATGGCTATGACAATTAAGAGATAATTGGTAACTTTGGAGACAGCAGTTCCACTTGAATGATGAGGTTGGAAGCCCAATTGCAGAGTGTTTAGAATAGAGTAAGAAGAGAGGTATTGGATGTACTCCAAGACTTTCTTTTTCAAGGAGTTTAGTGAAGAAGGGTAGTAGAAATTTATAACAATATCTAGCATGGATGATAGGATTAAATGAGAGTTCTTTAAGCTTAGGAGACATGGGCATATTTGGAGGTAGTAGGAAAGGAACAAAATAGATAAGGAGAGATTACAGATTACAGAGCATGGGTATCATGGGTAATCTCTTGAAGGAAATGATGGGGGATGAGGTCAAGGGTTCATTTTTAGGGGTGGACCTTGGCAAGCAGAAGGGCCACCTCTTCATCAAACATGGAAGTGAAGAATGATTTCAGATGTATCTGAGATGAAGAGGAAGGGGGAAAATGGAGCTCTCTATAAAGTTAAGATGAGGTCCTCAGTTGAATGATAGGGGGACAGAGTGGCGTGGGTGCCTTCAACACTCTGTTCAAATGACTTCTAGGCTGTTGTTGTTTGTACTTTGTTTTCAAAGAGAACCAGAAATCAGAAAGATCATGTCATGACTTACTAGTGAGTTGGATATAAGTGAGGGAGGGCTGTGCAAGGTCACCAGTCTCACTTTCTCCTCCAGAGCCATTTGGGTCCACAGGCAAGATATAGATCAGGATTACTAGAGAAGGCCATAGGGAAGAAAATACATTTTTCAATAAAATAATAAATATAATGGATGATAAAACCAATTTTAAAAAAGTTTTTTAAAAACATTCTTAGCTCACCCATTGATTTCACCCATTGTTCACTGATCCTTCTTCTAGATGAAGGTTTTCCCAATTCCTCCCTGCTCACCTCCAAATCCCAGCTGCTAGTATTTGCAAAGCTATCAAAGCTACTTTTTATTTATTTTGTATTTATATACAATAGTGTATGGAATGTAAGGAATGTAAGGAAGGAGTGTAAACTCTTTGAAGGCAGGGAATGTTTCATTCCTGTTTTTGTATCCTTAGTGCTTAGTACAGCAATAGGCACGTAGTACACATTTAATTAATGCTTGTTGCATGCTGGATTTCAAGGTTTTTTGCCTTTATTTGCTGAACTAGTTTTCTTAGCATGGCCTTGACTAACACTCCTCAGCTAATTTTGGTCATCACGTTCCTCCATCTTTACCTCTCCCTCTCCCAGTTCCTGCATTTAGCCTTTCTCTAGTTATTCCATATATCAGTACTTAATCTGTGGGTTATAGGAATTACCATAATACTCTTTCATTTACATAATATAGGCATAAGATAAAGTAAAAGGGAATTATTTATAAATGATACACTAAGACTTAGGAGGGGATATGTCCTTCACAGCACATATAACCAATTGTATAGTAGAAATGCATCCAGGAGAAGAAAGGAAGGATGATGTTGAGGCTAATGGTGGTGATGATGATATTTATGGTGGTCATTATGTTGATGCTTCCCATTTATATAGTTTAATCTTGCAGGTTGCCTCATATCTATTCTAGATAAAAGGAGCCATTCTTGTCTTGGCAATTTCCATACCCTCAGCATTCAAAAATTGATAGGATGCCAGAGTGTATATACATGATTGGACAAGACCTTGAATATCACAATGTTTTACTTCACTCTTAGCCACAGTTATACATTTAGTATCCACAAAATCTAGGTAACTAATTTGGTTTTAAAAATTTACTAAAGTTGATTTCACCAACATTTTATGTGTGCAGTGGTAGAAGGAATTAATGGGGAGTCGAGATGTGTATGTTCAATTCAATTTGATACATACTTATTAAGGTCAAAATTGAGAAATTTTGAGGGAATTCTAGATGTGAACAAAGAAGCTAAGAAATTATGAGATAGATAAGTTGTCCAGTTTGGATAGGGTATGCAGTGTGTGGAAGGTAGTTTAAAGGGTACAAACGTAGAGTGGCACCAGATTATAGAGGGTTTTAATAATAGTAACAGCATTTATGTGGCACAGTAAGGTTTCCAAAGTGCTTTACATTTTATCTCATTTTCTCCTTGTAATAACTTTATGAGGTAGGTGCTATTATCAGTATTCTCATTTTGGAGATGAGAAAACTGAGGCTGATGGAGATTAAATGACTTGCCCAAGACTTACCAACAATTTGATAAAACTATTCACCGTCTGGGCTGGATTTGAACTCAAGTCTTCTTTACTCCAAGTCCAGCATTCTACCCAATGGTACCACCTTGCTGCCACACAATTGGCATTGGCCACTATGATATAGTAGGCAGTGGGATTGAAGGATTTCAAACAGAGGCATAATTAGATCTATGCAGAAGGATCATTAATTTATCAGTGTTGCCAAAAATAGTAGAAAGATGGGCCATTGGGAGGCTATTGCACTAGTGCAAGTGGATAGATAATAAGGCCCTGTATTGGAGTGATTTCAGTCAAGTAAAAAGGAAAGAACAGATGCAAGAGTTTCTAGTTCTTCCAACTGTAGTCAAGGTCCTTCACTTCTCTGGGTTTCAGTTTCCTCTTCTCTACAATAGGGATTTGGACTAGATGGTCTTAATATCACTTACATATTTTATGGCTATAATAACCTATTCTATTCATTCATCTATCTGTCAATTTATCTATTTATTTCTCAAAGCAGAAAGGTGGTTCCCTGGGCTTTTAAAAAATTTGTGTTTCGATAGTTGAAGGAACCTTTTGTGATTATTGACAATCACTGAGAGACTTCACATTACCTGCATGGAATTGCTGAAAGGATTTGCAATAATATGGGGCTATTTAGGGGGAGTGACTATGACATTGTTCTTGGACTGTAGATCTCTCTGGAGCAAAGTGCCAAGAATAGACTGGGAGAAAGAGAAGAAAGAAGTGGTTAGGTGACAAGCCTGGACAGGAGCTAAGGGAACATTGTGAAGAGTCTGAGGAAATGGAAAAAAAAAAGATTTAGGCAGGGGCACAGCGATACAGAGCCTTGCCAGTGAGCTCAAATAAGTTTGTGTCATTATACAGAATTGGAAACTGTTGAAGGCTTTCCAGGGAGAGGAGTAATATGACCTGAACAAAAAGAGGAAAAAAATTTAAGTCACTATACTTTTAAAGAGACAAGCAGAGAAGAAACTTGTGAGGTTTCAGTAACCCAGAGTCAGAAAAATCATTTATGACCAACTCCTTAATAGATCCATCCCTAGAAGGATGTAAGGGCACAACTTCTGCAGATGCTTTTCTGGATATTAGGACATTGTCCTCATCCTGTGGATTTTCTCTGTGGAGCAGAGTTTCTCAAATGAATTTTCCCACAGAACTCACTTGGGCTTAGGAAAATAATATGAATTAATATGTATTAAAGTTTCCTCATTTTACTTACTAAAGATATTACCCTCACAACTTGTTTTGCATCCCCTTCTTTTCACTTACATGACCACTGCTCCAGCTCAGACTCTCACTTCTTCCTAGGACTATTGCCTCATTATTGGACTTCCTTCTTCCATTCTCAGCGGGGCAGGCAGGTGCCACAATAATGCACAGAGTGAAGGGCCTAGAGTAGGGAAGATTCCTCTTCCTGAGTTCAAATCCGGCCTTGGATTCTCACTAGCTGTATGGAGTGACCCATGTCAACTCAGTTAACCTTGTTTGCCTCAGTTTCTTCCTCTGTAAAATAAACTGTGGAAAAAATGGCAAATCACTCCAGTATGTTTGCCAGGAAAACCCCAAATAGGGTCAGAAAGAATAATACATGACAGGAATGACTGAACAACAATAAAACTTCTGGCATCTCCCCTTTCCAAACTGTTCTCTTACATAGCTGCTAAAATGATATTCCTAAATCACAGATGTGGCCATATCATTCCTGTGCTCAAGAAATTTCAGTGATTTCCTCTTATTTCTAGGATAAAATATAAACTTCTCTGTTTGACATTTAAAGTCCTTCACATGCCGTCTCCAGTATACCCTTCTAGACATATGTGGGAGATGTTGTGCAAGTATAATCAATAAGATTTTACAACTAAAGTCACTTTAGTGTAATTAAGTCTCCGTCACGGAGACTTAATTTATTCTGTTTTTCTCTCAATTTTTCTCAACTCTTCTTTATCTTGAGGGTAACACCATACAACTAGACTGTCTCATTTTACTCTTCCTCTTGAACTCTATTTCTAGCTGATCTTACTTACCTGCAGTTCCCCATAAATAATGTTCCATACTCTGGTTCTTGTCTTATATGATGTTCTTATGCGTGGAATGCTCTTTCCCCTCAGTTCATCCTTTGGAATCCCATGCTCCCTATAAGACTTATTTCAGGTGCCACCTTCTACCAAATGATCTTATTGACATCTTTTACTGTTCCCTCAGTTATTGGATCTTTCCTTCCAATGTAATTACCTTGTATTTCATTTTTCAGGCATATGTTGAATCACTAATGTAGGGGATCTGTTTTGTTTTTCTTTGTATTCTTAACATGTGGTACAGTGCCTTCACCGTGAAGGATGCTCAAGAAATGCCTGTTGATTCCTGCTTATTTCATGCTGAAAATTGCCTCATGTAAAAAGTATTTTGGATACAAACAATTGTCTTAGTATTTTGAAGGGGAAATGCGTTCTAGAATCAGAATTTCTTGTCAGAGAAATGTCCTATTGACATTGTACAGAACATAGTTTGGTAAATTCTGCGTATAACTTCGCATTGAATTTATTTACAGGATAGTCAAGTTGTAAAAAAGAATTATGACCAATGGAATGAATCATAAGAAAGAAGAAACAAAACCAAAAAAAAAAAACAACAGAGAAAAAAAAGGAGAGCAGTTTGCCTCAATCTGCATTCAGTCTCCATAGTTCTTTCTCTTGATGTTCATAGCTCTCTTCCCTCATGAATCCTTTGGAGTTGTCTTTGAACTTGTATTGCTGAGAAGAGTGAAGTCTATCAAGGTTAGTCATCACAGATTCCGTATATCTGTGATTGTGTATAATATTCTCCTAGTTCTGCTTGGCTCACTCAGCATTATATCGCGTAGGTTTTTCTAGGTTATTATGAAGTCCATAACTTCCCCATTCCTTATAGAGCAATAGTATTCCATTACATTCATATACCATAATTTGTTCAGCCATTCCCCAATTGATGGATATCCCCTTGATTTCCATTTCTTTGCTACTACAAAAAGAGGCACTATAAATATTTTTGTACATATGGGTCCTTTTCCCACTTGTGTGATCTCTTTGGGATGCCACCCTAGAAGTGGGATTGCTGGGTCAAAGGGCATGAACGTTTTTATAGCCCTTGGTAAATTCTGAAGAGTAACTAATTCGGCTGTGTCCCTGTGTCACAGAGGCATATTTGACATTAGTTGGTACCCAGAGGGTTCTTCTTATACAATACTATTTTCTTGCATTTGAGGCAGCTGGCTGAGTTTGATGCTGTTGCAAAATGATGTCTGAAGAATGGAAGAGAAGAGAAGAAGAAGCAGGGATTGCACTCTGATGATATATGTTAAAGCTTTGGGTAAAGGAGAAGTATAAAGGGGCACCATCAAAAGCAGAACTTTCTCTACAACTCTGGCAAGGGATTTGAGCTGTATCAAGGAACAGTGAGAAGGATGGCAGAAGTGGTTTGAACACGATTATCATTTGGTCAGCTTGCATGTCTGTGGTAAAAAAGCAAATGATGATGGTTTTAACAATAATGAAAATATACAATTTCCATCCTCATAATCACCCCATGAGATAGATGCTGTTATTATTACAGATGAGAAAACTGAGGCACAGAAAATTTAAATGAATTGCTCAGGATATAAACGTCTGATTCAAGATTTAAATAGCATATCCACTATACCACCTACCTATCTTCCCCAGTATTCTGTTCTAAAAAGAAATCACTTCTTAAACCAAAAACTACTCAATTTTTTTCTCAATATGGTAGGGAGTTATATTTGGAGGTATATTATATCAAAATGTCGAGTATATAGTCAAGTTAACTCTTCTTTTGCCCATCTTCTTCCTTTCTGTGAGTTAGCAGAATCTCAGAGAGTCCTGAGGTTCCAAGGAGTCAATAGTTGGATGAGAGACCTCAGAGCCAAACTGGTCCAAACTGGTCCAATCTCGTCATTTTACAGGTTTTCACTCAGAGACTTTGTGACTTGGTCCTCACTACACAGGTTGGAATAGCAAAGACAGGATTGAATTTAGATCTTCTTTGACTCCACATCCAGCTCTTTATCTCCTATGCTGTACTGACTCAAAGGATACTCAGAAATGGAGGCGAGTTTTTCATCTCTGTATGAAATATGTTTCTCATAGACCAGAGATACCTAATATACCTAACTTATTCTCATATACCTGAAATCCTATCATTGAAACACTTTCCTGCATATCCATTATGGATTAGATTTTCAGATTACTTCAACATTACATCTCACAGTATTTATTAAAGAACTGGCAAAAGGGTAATAGCACTGAGTCCCACCACTGTATTTGTCCAAACTTAGTTATGAGTTGTGGGGATTTCTAATGGTAATTTACCTACTTTGGTTCTTTTCCCCCAACCCAGGAAAAAAAAATAGGAAACATATGGAGTTAATTTAGGCCAAATCAATTATTCAATAAGCATTTATTAATTGCTTATTTGGTGCCATGGTCTATGGATGTACAAAAACAGAAGTGAAATGGTTCTTGTCCTCAAGCACTTTACAGTATGATGGTGGAGACATGCAGATTAGACTTAATTTTAACAAGTGTTCTGGACCATTCATTCATTCTTGCACTCAATTCTCAGGTGGGGCATCCAGAGGGTGGCTATTACTCTTTGGTTCTAGGGAAAACCATGTGTACATATTCTCCCAATATGATAGATTCCTACTAGTATACTTCCCCTTAACAGTCAGCCAGTAGACACAATAATCTTTTAGTAAAGGCATTTACTTAGATGGCATGCTTAAAAAAAATCAACCACAAAAACCCCATTCAGTCCCCCTTCCAATCTGTTATTTACTCTTCCACAAGTACGCATAGTGCCAATGGGTAGAATATGCTCAAACTTGGGTTCAGTAATAGTGAGACACCCAAGGATATGCATATGACAAAGGCAACTCTTGGCACTTCCAGGACCAGGAAATGTTTTTTAATGGAAAGAAAGCACTACTTTTCTTGTTCTATATCTCTGTGGGAATGGCTGATCCTCTACATAGTTTGACTCTCTTCTTTGCTGACAGGTATCATGCTACTCGAAGATGCTTTCTTCCTCTGGTGACTCTCTCTGCATTATCATCTATTTGTAGTGTGTATGTCTGCTCACCACTAGATATGGCATCTCTTACTGATTCAGTAGTGTCTGTGAGAGATGGGTGAAAGTTAGGGAAAGTTATGTTTCCACAGAAGAGTTAATCATGTTCCACAGAATAATTAATGAAGTGTCAGCCTGAACAAAGAAGGAGTAAAAATTAACCAGGATGAGAGTCCTCAACCAATCCAAATCAACCTTGCGGTTTTGGTGGATGCCTCAGACCCAGGATGTAGGAGAACTGATCTAAACTGGCCACATAACAGTCAGGGTTGAAGAGAAAACTAGAACAAATGGCTACCACGCATGCTTAATTGGCTAATTGAATATTACCTCACACACGAACAGGGAGGAGTTTTCCACCATTTTTGAACATGGGACAAATGTTGGAGAGGGGAGAACATGCCAAGGAGTTGCATGTTGGGTGCCTATGGGGAAGATTGTGACCTGGAAGGGAGCGCACCAATCTGTTCTCTGAAGGGAGGTACTGGGCTGATGGTGCATTAATCTGTCAGTCTAACAGAATAAAGTTGATCTCACTACTATACTCTCCACTCCCTCTTCCTAGAAAATGGTGGAGTCCGCTCCTGGCCAGGGACGTTTACCAGTTCCTTTGAATCTCTCAATAACAATAAATTGCCCATGATACCTGAATTTTAGTGTGGAGCGTGTTTCTAACATGTCCCTTCAGAGCTGCATGGCTGATATGGGAACGGGGGTTGGGTGGGCAAAGACAGAAATCTCTTCCTTTTCCTCTTCAGAGGTTTCCATTACGAGCAGCTACTAATTTGTAATGTTTCCATCTCTTGAACTATAAAATTAATCCAAATTTTAGCTATTAAAAATCCTCATATCTATGGTTAATTTGTTTTTTTTTCTTTAGCCAGTGGAGTTATTCCCTTTTTCTCTTAATCAGAGAAGTGTCCATACTTCATAAAGGGACCAGAACATATTAGCTATCAGTTTAACACTTCATTAATACTTGCTATTACATTCTTGGTTTTCTATGATATCAAAGGAAGACCTTCCCTTGTCTCCTGTGCACCACCCCACTCCTCAAAAAATAAAGAAAAACTTGTGGTAGGAGTTCTTTTAAGACTTAATATTAGGATAGGGGAAGATATGAACTTAACCTCTTTGTTCAATGGGAATGTACTCCTGGTTAGCCCTCAGCCTGAAGGCTTTAATCAAGAACTGAGTATATATGTCATCTGATTTCCCCCTGGTGCCATCTCCCTTTCCCTAGGGTGTGATTATCAGCCTCTTTTTACAGCCTCCTTTTTTGGCTTAATGTGGTGCTGCCCAGTTTTCCCCTAGCTTTGGTATCTCATCATTTTGGTTTGGTCTCCTGGCCATTCTCTGATTCTTCTTCTTTTTATTTGGCAGAATAAAGTTCTTTGCAACTGTTTCACTTGGGAGGGAGAGGGTAGGGTCAAGAAAGTAGCCCTTCTTCTCTGATAATGGGGAGAAAAAGGTTCTATTGACCATTTTAGTGAGAAAAGGCAGAGAACAAACCTTAGCTGCTCTTTAGAAAATTTCTCCTTGTCCTTTCCTGCCCTCCCGCATCCCCCATGTTCATTCTTTCTTTCAGGATTGAGAGGAAGCTCGTTAAGTAGTGACTAGCTGCACAAACATGTTTAATTCTTTCCAATCCTATAAACGCTTTCCTTTGAAGTTTCTCTCTACTCCTTTCAGGTAACATCTCATCTTTTTGTTGTTCCTTATTGCCAACGTACTTGGGAAAACATTTCTTTACATTCTGTACTTTATACTTACCATTTCACTTGCCCCTTCAACTCCTTTCAGTATATTTCTATCTCTAGCATTCTACTGAAGCTGCTCTATGAAAGATTTGTTAATGACCCTCTAATTGTCAAATTCAATAGCTTTGATTCCTTATCCTCTCTGAGCTCTCTGCAACATCTGATGGTGCTGACCTACCACATACTTGTTTTCCCTTAGTTTCAGAGATACCACACTCTTGTAGTTGTCTTCTTATTTATCTAGTTACGCCCTCTTTCACTCCTTCGGTGGTGTTTCATTCTCTTCCCTTAATGGGTGTGTAATGCAAAGCTCTTAATCTAGACCTATTCTCTCCTCTCCTTTTGCAGGCTTATTTGTTGCCATTGCTTCAGTTGTCCCACTACGCTGATGTATAACATTTATATTGTACTTTATTTATTACTTGTAAAGCATGTTACATCTTATCACTTTCGATCCTCACAACAATCCTGTGAGGTAGATGCTGGTATTATCCTCATTTTACAGATGAAGAAAACAGACTGAGTGAGGTTGAATGACTTGCTCAGGTGAGATATGAGTAATAAGTAGTATCTGAGGAAGGATTTCAACTCCTGACTCCAAATCCAGGGTTCAAGCCACTATATCCGGTGTTCTCTCTTATGCAAGGTCCCAAATATATGTCTACCCTCCCTGAACTGCTCTCTAAGCTCTAGAACTACATCCACAACTTTCTACAAGATAAATCTACTTGGATGTTGCACCGGAATGTCAAACTCTACCCATCTAAGATGAAGCATTTTATTTTATTCATTAATGTTGAACCTCCTTCTGACTTTACAGTTTTTGTTTGTAGTGCCAATCCAGGGTCTTCAATGTTCGAAAACTTTGTTTTGTCTTTGTCTTCCCTCTTTTCACTTATAATCATTTTATATGGTCTTGCTTATTACATCTTTACATGTTCTGGATCTGCCTCTTCCATTCTTTTCTTGATGCCACTATCCTGGTAGAGGCCCTCTTCACCATTGTAACAACAGTGCTACTTGCTGCTACTGTGGCTGTATGAGGCTAATAACACCAGCACACAGGAGGGCTGCTAGCACAGATTCTTTAATCTGCATTTCTAAGGCAAGCAGCTTAAAGGGTTTACAATCTCATCTTAATCAAACATACATATATCAATTCACTTAGTTTAGGGAAAAAAGTCAGTACCCTGAACTTCAGAGCAAATACAAGCAGTATTTACAGAGAAAATATAAACGTGCAAATAACACAAATCAACAGACAGGCTTCTAGATGTCTGACCAAAGCTATACCAAAGTTACTAGAGAAAGAAGCATCAACATCTGGATTTTCAAAGTCGGGGGGCTCCTTTAATGGCTACCCAGAGTCTACACACCAACACTCTTTGAATGTGTGAGCCCTAAACAATAGGCTAACCTCGAAGTTACACTTCTTCAGGGATAAAGCATTTCATACCTCTCCAAGGGTTTTATACCTTTTGAGGGTTTCATACCTCTAGTGACATAACTAGAACACTGGTGTAGGCCTACCTACAAAGAAATGCAAGACTTAATCAAAGGCACTTGATTGCCTTAGTGCTGAGAAGCACTCCAAAACAAAAGACAGTAAAAAGTCCCACTTTGCTTGCCATTACAGCCATACCTTTGGAACCTTTTTATATGTAGTATATTAACCTCCATTCCCCCTTTCAGTTCATCTCTCTGTTCTCCCCAATATTATTTGATATAGTTTTAGAAATGCTAGCAATAAGATGAAAAAAAAATTTAAGACAAAATTTTAAATGAAAAAAATAGAAAACTATCCTTATTGATATGACATGATGATTTACTTCAAAAATTCTAATTGAAGAAATAGTTTCAGCAGTATCAGGCTACAAAACAAACTGAAAAATCAGCAGTATTTCTATGGTAACAAAATCTAAGAGGTAATAATAGAAAGAGATAGCCTGTTTCAAATAAATATAAAATATTTAAAATACTTGGATCGATCTATCAATGCTCACAAAAACTTAATTATATAAATTAAATTACAAAGCACTTCTTAAAGAAATATAGGAGGAATAATTTGATGGCTGGACTGGGCTAATATAATAAGAAAAAGAAGATGTTACCAATATTAGTTTATAATTTTAATGCTATATTAATCAAAGGGATAATTTACAGAAATAGATAAAATAATCACAAAATGCTTTTGTAGAAACAACACCTAGACTATCAAAGGAAATAATGCTAAAAATGTAAGGATGAGGGGGAAATAGCACTGCCAGCACTTTAAACTAAATTGTGAAGCAGTAGTCATCAGAACCATTTTTCTGTTTTGGTTTCATCTCTTTCTGTCCAGCCCAACTTTTTGTGGCCCTGTTTGGGGCTTCCTTGGCAAAAATATTCGAGTCATTTGACATTTCCTTTTCTAGCTCATTTTCCAGATGAGGAACTGAGACGAGCAGGGTTAAGTGAGTTGACCAGGGTCATTCAGCTAGTAAATAATGTAAGAAGACTGATCTTCCTGACTTTCGGCCTCACATTCTAGCCACTGTGTCACCTAGCTTCCCATGAAAACCATTGATTATTGGTTAAAAAATAGAGAATTAGATTACTCACGCATATTAGACAAGAAATGGGCAGAAATAATGGAACTGAATAATCCAGTGTTTAATCATTCTAAACATAAATTACTTGAGTGAGAACTTCCTTTTTGATAAAAACTTCTAGAAAGAAGTCTGATTGTAAGAAAGCTTAGACTAACACTTTCTCCATAGCCTACAGTAAATTCTAATTGATATATGTCTTTAATATTAAAGATCATGCCACAAAAAGGTTAAAAGTTCATATAGTCGTAGCTATGGGTAGAGGTTGAAGTCTTAACAAAATAGGGACAGAGGCAATTATAAATGATAAAACAGATAACTTTGATTACATGAAACTGGAAAACTTCACAAATAAAATTAATGCACCTAAATTAAGAGGAGAATGGCTTGAATGGGAAAAACAATTACGATTAATCTATCTGATAATCATTTGGTATCTAAGATACACAATTAACACTAATGTATATTTATGTGTTTATATGTTTACATTTATATCTAAGAAGTATGACTCCAAAGAAGACATAGAGCAGTCCCCCCTCATCCCTCCCACTCCTTTGTGTAGGTAGAAGGTCTGTGGGTGTGGTATATTGCTTGTACTTTCAGTTTTTTTGGTGTATTGCTTTTGCTGATTTTTTTTCTCTTTAAAAATTCAAAATTGTCCTGAAGCATTAGAACAAGGCAAGGAAGTAGAAATAGAAAAAAAATCCATCAAACAACACTTAAAAGAGATCTTATGAGGAAAAGTTATAGGAGTATCATAGTCAAATTATGAAACCCCCAACTCAACGATAGAATATTAAAAGGATCAAGATTAAAACAGTCTAAATATGATGGTGCCACAATTAGAATTACAGAAGACCTAGCAATAGAGACACTGAAGAACCATAGTTGTGGCAACACAATATATTGAATAGCAGAAGACCTGGGGCTCCAGTCAAATTTAAGTATTATCTTGCATGAAAAAAAAATGGATATTTGACAAACCCTGACTTTCAAGACTTTGTTAAAAAAAATCTGAACTTAGTAGAAGATTTGACATACAAGAACCAAGAGAAATATAAGGTACATACCAAAGACTGACTACAAGGGATTCATAAGGACAGACTTTTTACCTTTAACATAAAATGTAAGATATATGTCTATTTTGTATGGAATGTGTATTAGATTTTTAATTCTGTCACTAATAAATAATCTCATTGATGTTAGTTTTCTCTGTGTTTTTAAGCAATATTACAGACAGAATATATAGCATGGAATTTTCATTCGATCTGTGGGATGTGTTCCATCTGTATGATGCAGAGTAGTTAGTATGCACCTATCTTTATACTGTTGTGTTGATGCTTTGTTTTGTGTTTGCTTTTGTGTTTCCTGCTTTCTCCTGTCATACTGATGATGAGCATTCCCCCACTTTCTATTAGTGTACTGTATTTTTTAGTCTGGGTGCAGCCCTAGAATAATTATTTTAATGCAGCCCTAAGATAATCTAAGGTTGAACAGCCCTGATTTATTATATAGGCTTTCTTGAAATGAAAATCTAGTTGTGTATTTTGAATCCTCTCCTAAGTTGTTCTATGCATCTGACATTTTTTTTTGTTTTTTTGTATTTAAGTTTCAGTATTTTAGTTATGATATGTTTTGTTTCTTTTCTCTATTCTGTATTTGTGTTCTGGCCCTTGAGTGCAAAATAAAATTAAATTAAAAATTTTTTTAAAAAAAATTTCTTAAATTGGATCGTTGTGGGTGGTAGAAGGAAATTTGGAGGGATTTTGGTAGTGTACAGAATAGAAACATAAATCAAAATTTTTAAAAAATTCATACTAGCTAACTGATTATTTTACTCTTGTAAAAATCAGCTGCTAGGTGTTTTCTTTTTAATTCATTTTTGTTAGTCTCAGCTTTAGTTTCTAGGATTTTCATTGTTGTCTATTTTTTTAATTGTGCTTTTCTCATTTTTCTTAAAATTGCACCCCCAATTTACTTATCTATTTTTTTCTCTCTTTTATTGATGAATGGATTTAGAGATATGTTTTTCCATAAGTACTACTTTAGCTGTATCCCAAAAGTTTTGGTACGTTTCTGATTGTTCTCATTTTCTTTGATGGAATATTATATTTATATGATTTGTTATTTGATCAATCCTTTTCTATAAAATACCTAGTCTCCAATTAATTTTTAATCCTCCTTCATATATTTTATTGTATATAATTTTTGTTACATTGTGAGTGTTAAAGATATTTAATATTTTTGTTTTCGCATTTTAAAAGTTTTTTTTAAATATCCCCAAACATGGTTAAATTTTTTTACAGGTGCCATACTCTGCCTTTCTTATATTTAGCAGAGATCCATCACATCTGATGCTTCTATTTAGATTGTGGTTTTTTTTTTACTCATATTTGACTAGATTTATTTAGGTCTGACAGGCATACATTACATTTTCGTGACCCCATTGGTTTATTCTTCTTCTTTTCTCCCTGCAGCTCAATTAGCCTTTTCTTTAAGTATTTAGATACTAATATTATGCCTTTCATGCATATAGGGTTTTTCTCAAGTACTATGTTAGCAGTTTTTTCTGTTTACTCTCATCTCTAGCCTCAGTATTTGGATTGGGTATTTGTAATTTCTTCAAACTCTGATCTCTTCTATTGTTTTGAATGCTGTGGGCAGATCCTGCTTGTTTCTGGATGTGGTGGCTAAGAATAGGTCCTCCTTTCTTCAACGATTCCTGTGCTTTGGCTCTGAATTTTGGAGGCTTGACTTATGTTTTGGCCTTTGTACCTTCTCTCTCCTTTTCCCTCCATTTTACCAAACCTAGACTTGGATTTATCTCTTGTTGTGACTCCAACAGGCCCAACAATTCATTGTTGTTGTTGGTTGTGCTGGTGTTCTCTCTTCTGCAAGTCCCCAGATGCTGTTTCCCAGATGTTTTGCAGGCTCTTTATCCTACTGTGGCTCCTTTGCTTTCAGCACAGGCTCTCTCGCACTGGACTTCCTAGGCTCTGATATGACTTTGTTTCCTACTGTGTTGTGCAGGCCACAACTGCGTTACATATCTGCTAGATTCTGGGTCAGGGATGGGCTGCTGGGGCACTGCTCTGATCCTATTCCTTGATGTGGTTGCTTGGGCATGGAGCCTGCAAGGGCTGGTTCTATCTTCTGTGAGGATGGTGGCAGGCCCTATGCTGGGATGGGTCCTCGGTTGAATATGTTTCCTGCCAGGCTTATAGGTTCATCCTATACTAAGTATTGGTCTGCTCCTTTTGCCTTTAGAGGGTGGGTGTGAGGCGGGATGAGACTACTTATCTACTGCAAAGGCTGGGGCTCAGGGATAGATCTAGCCTTTTCTCCTGCTTTGGGACCTGGCTGGGGGTGCACTTTTGTCTTCTACTGCCCCTGACTTGACTGTTGAGGGCTTCTGCAGAATTCTGGCTCCTCTAGGTTTTAACACAAACTTCTCCCATGTGTCTAGTTTGATGATTCTGCTGCCTCTTAACAATTCCCTATAGGTTGTCCCTCACAAAGTAGAACAATTCTCTTGGTAGTTTCCGCCACTGTCAGTTTAACCTATGAGGCTGGTTTACTAAAATGGGGCAATAGCAGACTGTTCTTCAGCCCACACTCTCACTGTCCACTATTGTGTTGATTACAATAAAGTGAAATAGAAGACCTTTCAAAAGGGAAGTTCTTTGGGCTCTTTGCCCTTTTTTCTACTTCCACCAAGTATTTGCTTGCTTCCCATGATCTGACCATTTACTTTTAAAGTTAAATAAGCCTTATTTTTTAAAAAAAAATCATTAACTTACTTGCTCAAAAAGCTACAGAGGCTCACTGGTACCTGTAGGATAAGAATACAAATCCCTGAGTCTGCCATTTAAACACTCAGAGTGGTTCCAGCTCGCTTTTCCAGACTTATTTTGCATTATTTCCTTTTAATTTCTCTGTATTCCAGACAAATTGGCTAACTTTGATGTTCTTCAAATTTAACATTCTTTCTCTGGGCTCAACAATCTGTCTGGAAAACAGACCCCTTTCCCCTTCATATCTTAGAACCCTTTAGCTTCTGCTCAAGTTTAGTTCAGATGCTACTGCTACTTCTTACAGGAAGACTTTCCTGATCCCCTTAGTTGTTGGTGCTTTCTTTTCCTCAGATTACATTGCATTCATTTATCTATCTCTCTATTTGTTTGCTTGATTAGGTATGACTTTGTTTACTTACTGTTCATTCATTTATCTATTTATTTGTGTAAATGTTGTATCTTCCAGTAGAATATAAGCTCCTTGTGGACGGGTACTATTTTTCATTCTGTCTTTGTATCCCCAGTAGCTGGGGCAGCTCCTTAAACACAGTGACTATTACTGTATGCTTGTTGAATTGAGTTGAATTCCCCTCCTGGTTTAGTCTGACATTAATGGGTTTGGTTTTTCGTTTTCTTGTCCTAACTTTTGCTTAAGGGGAGCTGTATCCAGTCTCACAGACTGAATATTTGAGGCAAGATAGTGTGAGAGGCCTTTGTTTTCAGGTTCTCTGGGAATCTAACTCATTCTGTCCTAGTTTTTTCTCCATCTTGGAAACTATACTTCCATAATGTTGACATGCTTGTCTTATGGGTTACGAACTCAGTGAAGGTGACAATTTTTTTTTCTAAGAAATTCTTGTAGGTGATTGTTACCCACACTGACAGCCACTGTGGTTCAGGGTTGAGTACACTTGACTGAGCTGAATAAATTAGCATAAAAACATTTAAAACTGAATTTCCTAATGTAATTTTTTCTAACTTACTACCCAGATGTTTAGATTTAATTTCTTCCAAATAATGACACCTAAATATCATTTTGTCCCCTAATGATTATTCATTTCAATAGTAAATGCCCCTAATAAAATGAACCAGGCAGCAGGAACCATTGAGAATAATTGCTGGTGAAAACCTCCAAGGAGAACACATTGTCCTGGCTGAGGAAATGGAGTCTCCTTGTACAATGATAGAAGCACTACGCAATGCCTTGGCACTACCCTCTAGTTAAAGGTTAGATACTTCAACTTGGTGAACATAAACCAAGTTTTATATCAGTTTAACTGAATTTTGTTTTGTTAGCGGGGCCCTTACTTTCCTCTTTCAGAGGATGTATGATAAGAAAACCTAAACCGCAGTTTGGACTTGGGAGTTTTTTTCCTGTTGGCTTATTCATGGAGTTCTACCACCCTTCTTTCTGTAGCAGGATAGAAAGAGCTGAGGAGGAAGAATGAGAAATTCTGGGTCCCAGCTATCTGGGTCCCTCCTATAATCCTCGTTAGCTATGTGACCTTAGACAAGTCACTTCACCAAATCATAGTGTTGGAAATGGTCTCCAATCCATCTAGTTCATACAAATCCCTTCTGTCACCTCTAGTTCCTAGTTCAACAAATATTTATTAAGGATCCACTGTAAGCAAGGAATTATACTTGGCACTAGAAATGTGAAAATTAAACAAAACAAAATTCCCAAGTAGTCCTAGTGCAGACCTTCAAGGAGCTTACATTCTACTGGTATCTGGCCCCTACTTTCAAGCAACTAGACAATTGACTATATACACTCTATATGGTATCTATATGTGAATTCTTCTAGAAGAATAAAAAAACAGTGATAGCCCATTTTTCAGGTTGTGTGCTCCATTTATTTTATTTTATTTTATTTTATTTTATTTTATTTTATTTTATTTTATTTTATTTTATTTTATTTTATTTTTGGAGGTGAGAAGGCAGGGCAATTGGGGTTAAGTGCCTTGCCCAAGGTCACACAGCTAGTAAATGTGTTAAATGTCTGAGACCAGATTTGAAATCAAGTCCTCGTGACTTCATGGCCAGTGTTCTACTCACATGAATTTTATTTTTTTAAGATAAACATTTGGTATCTATCAATCACAATGATGAAGAACATTTTAATTCATTAAACTAAATAAAATAGACTTTAAATTTAATGAAGTTAACTATTATGCCTGAAACATTCAGATTTTTAAAACGATGTCCCTAAATACATTTTAACAAAAGAACTTGGGGTATATTTGCATACATCTCATGGCAGATTCTATACTCATACCTGTGTGGAGAGCTTATTACCTACTGAAGTATGCCCTTCTATCTATACAAAACTTTAATTTTTAGTAAGTTCTTTCCTATATCAAGTTAACCTGAGCTTTCTCCAGAGCATAAATTTTCTCATCAATGAAAAGTAGAGTTGTAGAAATGAGAGAAATTTTGAGCAATCCTCTAGTCCAACCAGTTGTATTTCTATGATTCTCTTTGTTTCCTGTCATAAATTGCTTTCCTCAGCTTTCTTCTCACGCTGAAGTTCCTTTTGTTTGTTTGTTTTTTTTTGGTAGGGCAATTGGGGTCAAGTGACTTGCCAAGATCACACAGCTAGTACATATGTCAAGCGTCTGAGGCCGCATTTGAACTCTGGTCCTCCTCACTGCAGGGCCAGTGCTCTACTCACTGCACCACCTAGCTGCCCCACCTTGAAGTTCCTTTTTTAGGCACTTTATATCACCGCTCGGGGATTGATTGATTGATTGGCAGCACACCATCCTTGCAGCCCCCTGGTGGACAAGATCTCTCTTCCATTAAAAGGTTTTGCTCTTACACATTTATAAAAATGACTGATTTGAAAGCGACCTTAATTGTCATCTAATTGGAAAATGCCTGAAACTTAATCCACATGATGACAGCAAATCCCCAAAGAGGTTCTCTAAATTTCATCTGGAGACATCCATTGAGGTCCTCAAATAATTTTAAATAAGATTGAAGACTTTTGAATAATAGCACAGTCAAGATAGAAAAAATAGAAGATTTTAAGGTGTTGGATGCAAGTTTTATTTTTAGTAGCTTGATTTCAAAACTTGAACTCCAGCCACTATTTTTAGAAAACATTCTTCTACCTGTTATTAAGGGCATAATAAAAGGGTTTTTTTTGGGGGGGGGGAAGAAGAAGAGCTTCTTTTCTGAAATTCTTTCTTCACTCCTCAGTGTTCAGTGTTTGATTCTTACAAGAACATATACTGAGTTGACTATCTGGGGCTCAAGTTAAAAGTTCAGACAGTGTTCCAATATTTGTTGTTCCCATCCCCCCCTTTCCTATTCCAATTTCCAAACTAATCTTTTTTCCAAGAGTAGGTAGGCCTCAAGACACAGAATTAGTAGGGAACTGGTTAGGTTTGCTATTTTTATGCTTTCCTCTACTATACCTACTGGGGTACAGTGTATACACACATACACACACACACACACACATACACACACACTCACACATACTCACACTCACACTGCACCATGCATGGAGAATGGCAAATATCCCAGAGCACCCCATCTGCAAAACACAAGGTAACTTGGTACACGCTTTTGGGATCTTGTACTCGTGAAGTGTGTTGATGGATGTCTGTGTGCATATGCTGCCTGTTGTGCTGTGTGCATCCTGTTTTCGAAAGCTTCAAGTCATTTTTTTCCTCTTTTATTTTGTCCTTATTCAAGTCTATTAGTTGCTCTTTGGGCTTGGCATTCGCCTGTGCTAACATGTTCCCCCCTAGTGGGAAAGGAGATAGCTATGATTAGTCTAATGAGTGATTAATTAACAAGCAGGCTGGCTATATAATGGAAATGTGCTGACCTTGCTAAGTAATGGCAGGGGGAAGAGAGATAGCTGTGGGAACACAATCATATTCCAAATCATGGCTTTAACCCTTGAGTCACCTTTTCTGCTCCTCTAGGGCTCCATTCCTTTAGCTACACTTGCCTGTGTTTGTGCAGCTGTTTTGAGGTCTGCATTATTGTGTGGCTCTGTGTGTGTGTGTGTGTGTGTGTGTGTGTGTGTGTGTGTGTGTGTGTGTGTGTGTGAAGTGGTCGTGTGTGCCAGGGTGCCTCTGCATGGCTTTGCAACCAATAATACAGTCTATCAGTGCTGCATAGCAGCGTGACCAGGAGGGTATGCTGCAAGAAGAAGCAGGTTGCCACATGCTCCATAGGGTATATAGATGGCTGAATGAAAGCACTGGCTTTCTGTGTGTCTCTATAGTAATCTGCATATATGACTTTTTTTTATAATTAAATGATGAATGCTGATACTAATTGGCAATTATGCAAAGCCTTAAAAAAATTTAGCTGAAGGTATTGGAACTTTCTGATTACTGTTTTTTAAATAAATTGGGTTATTGTGTAGGATTATCTCCAGTAAACATGGATTTTATTTGAGTGGGGGCTGTGAACCTATAAAGAGCTTTAGGTCCTTGTGTTGGCCTTTGTAAAGTGAGGGGTTATATTTCTAAGTTGAAAATTCTCTTTTTCTTAGGTCTCTCTGACTCCATTTTCCAGAAGAGCATCTGTCACTTATAAGAAGGGGTTCTAAATTGTTAGTGCTAAGAAATAAATAAGTTGTTATTAGAGGAGTTGTGAGTGGGGAGGACAGCATGGAGGAAAGAATCCCAAACTTAACATGATTAAGAACAGCAAGGGGTAAAAGAGTAGTGAATAGGTGAGAGGGAATGGGAGAGGTACATGGCGCTTCTGTTTTTTAGGTTTCTGTTTTAAATAACTGTTAATTTTCTTCTGTGGAGAAAGGGAACAAAAGGAAATAATTCCAAAACTGATGTTGCCCCTGGTTGCCTTGACCTTCGCTGATATGTTTGTTGGAATGTTTTCTTTTCTACTGTCCTGTAAGGAATGTATCATAGAGGAAGGTAGGAAGGAAAGATATACATAGGGATGGATTCAGTGTGATTCAGCCACACCAATTCTTTTGTGACTGCAGCAGACACTATCCAGTTATAGTTGAGGGTGGTGGTTCTGACACTGAAATGTTTATCTTAATAGTACTGTGGGATTTTGGCTGTCCAAATAAACTCTATTAAGCACTAAAGAAGTCAAGCACAAGCTATGAGACAAATTAAACAGACTCTCCCTGTGTGTCCCTTTAAGCTCCAGGGGATTGCTAAAGGTGAGGACTTTAAGGCATCGTCTTCTTCAGAATGAAGGTTTGTTACACATTCTGTAGGATCTAGGTCTAGCAGTTGCTGAGTTGGAAATAAGTATGACTGATTCTTCTTCCCCACTGGCATAGCCCTCTATTTCCAGTACTGAACCCTAGGGGTTTCTGGGGCATTTTCAACTGCTTTTAATCAAGGGCTTCAAAGAAATCCTTGAATATGACTCCCATGGGTTTAATTATCTTCTTTATGCAGGTGTCTCACAGATCTATCTATCTCATCCCATTTTCCCCTTGAGTTTTAGTCCCCTCATCACTAAATGCCTGTTGGACATTGCAAACAGAATGTCCCAGACATATCAAGCCCAACATGTCTAAAATAGAATCCTAATCCCCTCCCTTCACACGCCCTGCCCCCAGCCTTTCCAGATTCTATGTCTCTGTTGAGGTACTCCCATTCTTCCAGTCTCCAAAGGTTTATAACATCAATATTATCTGAGAATCCTCACTCTTTCACAGTCACTCAGTTTCCACATCTTGTCATTTCTACTAACTCAGCTTATATCCAGTCCTGTCTCTATACTTTGAGACACTCCGCCTGAGTTCAGACCTACATCACCTCTACATCACTGTATTTGATCCTGGAGTTTGTAAGGGGTGCTGAAGTTTATTGGGGGTGGTGAGGGGGGAACAGGAGTGGAGGGAATAATTATATAGTTAAATCTTTGCTTTAGCAAAATCTCTTTAGCAGCTGAGTGGAGGGTAAATTGGAGTGTGGAGAGACTTTAGGCAGTGAGGTTAACCAGCACACTTTTGCAACAGTCCATTCTGGAGGCGATGAGAGCTTGTACCAAGGTAGTGATTATGTGTATATATGTATATGGATGCATTGTATGTGTATATATGTGAAAATGCACATATCTATATATGTGTATGTACACACACACACACACACACACACACACACACACACACACACACTTCTCCCTTTCCTTTTCTCCACGCTTGCAGTCACTATTCTGGTACAGACTCTTATCACCTCATGAAAGGTCTATTGCAAAAGCCTGATGGTTGGTCTCCCTGGCTCAAGTCTCTCCCTACTCCAATTCATATGTGTATATACATATGCATATACACGTATGTGTGTATGCATGTATACATACATACATATGTACGTGTGTATATTTATATATGTACAAATATAAAAGACTTGGCAACAGATTGGCTGTAGTTGTGTGTGACTAAAGAGTTAAGAACACTTAGGTTGTGATTCTGGGTGCCTTGGACCATGGCATTGCCCTCAATAGTAATAGGAAAGTTGGGTAGAGAAGAAGAAAGGAGAGAAAGACAATGCGTCCTCTTTAGGATGTGTTGAACTTGAGATGTCTCCAGGATGTTCAGTTTGAGATATCACAAAAGACAATTGACAATGTAACACTGCAGATTGAGAAAGATTCTGGGGCTAGATATATAGATCTGGGAATCATCTCTACAGCGGTGATATTTGAACCCATGAACTACTTTAAGCCTCTATCTTTTTCAGTCTATCTTCCACACAGCTTCCAAAGTGGGTTTCCTTAAAGCACAGATGTGACCTTCATCATTCCCCCATTCCATAAACTCTGTAGGATCCCTATTGCTCCTAAAAGAAAATATATACTACTGTTTTTAGCCACAGAAGTGCTTCACAACCTGTCTTTGTGGTTGTAGCCACCAACCGGTCTTGAGCCTCACTGATTATTACTTTCTCATTTCAGTCTGTCATCCATCCAAAATGGTCCCAAAGACAGCACTCCATTTCTTGTCTGGCACATTTGTCTAGTGCATTCCTACCTCAACTCCACTTCTAGGGTCTCTCATTTACTTCAAGACCCTGCTCAAGCACGTAAAGCTTTTACTGATCCTTCCCAACTGCATGTGTCTCCATTTCCTAAGGTGCTTACTCTTATCTATTTGCATATTCCTTTTGCATCTACTTATAAATGCCTTGCTTATTGGAATGTAAACTCCTTTCAGGTAGGGATAGTTTTACTCTGTGTTTGTATCACCAGTACCTAGCAAAGTACCTGGCACATAATACATTCTTCTTGATAGATTGAATATTTTTAAAGTCCTCAATTCTGTTGTTACTTCCCAACATCCAATCCAGTATGACTGATGTTGCAGGGTCCATGTCCTCGTCACAGACGTGCATCTCATCTTTAGAATATATAGTGAATATATCTGCATTGCCTTTTTCTCCTGACACAGGGTACCAAAAACAAAAGAAAATAAAGTAGCTTGCAAATATTTTTATTTTTATCCTGTAACCATAGATGACAAAATGACTAAAATCAGGTTGTAAGACTATTAGCAAAGCCTAGATACCAAGATAGGATTTTTGTATCTCTGTGGATATATGACTCCCCATTTGTGGTCTTGCATAGTATATAATCTGTAACTTAGATCTGTGAATGGTAGGGTAGAGACTTGGTTTGTCATTTTACTTCCCTCTGGCATACATCAACAGGGTGTACTGATGATTTAGCACAGTTAAATATCATTATTGCTAGTTGGAAGAGATATGGAAGACATGTGGGGGGGGTGTGGGGACGAAAGAAAGACAGGAAAGAATCTGCTCTTTTTATGGAAGTGTGAAATCCTACATTCCTTGTGCAGGAATAGCCCAGGCAACTGTGTGGTCCTCTCCTTCTGCTGGTTCTCATCTTCTTTTGTTGCCCTGGAGATAGAAATAGGTTTCTCTCTCATTTGTCTGGTCCTTGTTGATTCTCTCACTCCAACATGGCCAGTCAAGGTCACCTCTCAGTGCCTCCATCCAGTCCCATATCTGCTCTTTGCAGAATGAGCATCAGTTTAACTCAGGAGCTTTTCCTAGGGGCATCAGCTGAGCATGATGAGCTTGGCAGTGAGAGTTTCCCCAAGCTCTTCAGAGAGAACTAAGGTAAGAAGGGGTTGCTGAGCAAGCATATTCCATGATTCTACCAATTCTGGCATTGATGCCGCTGGCATGAGACAAACTAGTCACCAGGTAGAACTAGAAAAGACTTGGCAGTAGAAATTTCTTTGTTGATTCTTGGGCTCAGTACAGGTTGTGGACATGCAGGGAATCATAAGGAGAAATGATCCTAGCAGTGGAGTCATTAGTAGCATTGAAACACTCAGGAGGCTGTTCTGTTGGTGTAAACAGCTTTCAGAAATGGAGAAAATTCCTCTGAGGCTGGCCCCTCTACTGTATTTATGGCCAAGGGTCGAATGGAGAAATGAATTTTTCCCTCCCTGAACTCAAGAAGCATTCCGTCCTCCCCTGAAGGTGGAGATCCATCAATCCATCATAGGTGCCTCAAAAATTTTCAGAAAGGGTAAGCCACCTATGTCGAGGGCACCTGAGTCAGATTTCCCTCTGAGCAATTGGATGTTCACATGAAGAAAATTACATTTCACAGAGAGAACGGGCCTTATCTCAATTGCAAGCTTGTTGTTGGATTAAAGCAGGGGTTTAATGGATACCTTGGGGTCTATGGATAGACTTCAGGGGTCTGTGAACATGGATGGTAAAAATGAGTATTTAAAATTTTTGTAACATTTTATTTCTTTAGTAATCCTATGTTTTATTTCATGCTTTTAAAAACTTTTTTTTGAGAAAAGGGGTCCATAGACTTGACCAGATTGTCAAAGGAGTCCATGACATACACAAAAAGAGTTAAGAATCCATAGTGAAGAAAGCAAGTGTGTGCATTCCTCAGGATGTGGCTCAGGAAGTGGCCTGCTTCTCCAGTGCTCTCTGAAGTGGTGGCATAATGATGTGTTGGTAGCATTATGCAAGCGTTCTTCCTTTGTTTGGAAGCATTTCCAGGGGATCTTGCTTCCTTTCACTTGGGCGCTGGACTTCATTTTGCTCTTCATTCAACTCTCATCCATTGAAGATGCACTTTAGAGGTAGAGATACTCTGATTGAGTAAGAGGTCTTAGAGTCCCAAGGTGTATTCCTGCTTTATGTGGAGGCAGTGTGGTTTAGTGTAATGAATGCTAGATCTCAATTCAGGTCCTGGGTTCTAATCCTGTCTCCGAAATGTACTAGCTGAGTGACCTGGACCAAGTCACTTTTACCTCTCCGAACATCGCTTTTTTTACATGTAAGATGGGGATAATAATTGCCTTACACAAGATTGTTGCGAAGGTCAAAGGAGATAGTGCTTGGAAATTTTAAATTGCTATACAAGTGGGATCTATTACTATCGAGATGATGCTTATGAGCTAGACTACACTAGGAACACCACGCACTTAGATTTCTGATCACAAAATAATTGAGTTTGTAGGTTCTCTGCCTGACCTCTTGTGGGCACATCACAAATTTCCCTAGGGAGGACTAGGCGAAACGGTTGTGCTGAAGACATTCCTGGACTCAGAGAATAGAATCCGTGATGGCCTGGGACCATTATCTAACAGAAAAATAATTTTGAGGCCGTGGGCCTAAAATACCAGGGTGGGTCAACAGGTTAGACTCGGGACTTACCTAGGCTGTATACAAAGGCCCAAATCTTAAACTGAGACTTCTACCTATACCTAATCACAGTCTGAGCCACATAGACCTCACTGTTTTGGGCTCATTAACATTGATTAAACATTTGATTCTGCCAGAGCATATCTGAGTGCATTGTTTCTGCATAGGTGTCTCTATCACATGCCTCTTCCCAGAACTTTGCCACTGGAAATCTGTTTTACTTTTCCTTCATTATCTTTCCTAATTTACCTCATTCAAATTCCTTAGTAAGTCTGTAACAATAACTGCAATTCAGCATGTGTGTGTATGTGAGAGAGAGAAAGACAGAGAGAGAGAGAGAGAGAGAGAGAGAGAGAGAGACAGAGAGAGGGGGGGGGTTTCATTTTTCACAAGCATTACTTATATATAATATATGCATTACTGTAGATCCTCATTAATCCATTGGAACATGAATTCTTTCCTCTGTAATATAAAGTTAGTAACCTTTTTGTTTGTGTTTCTATCGCTGAGGAACAGAAATAAAATATTTTGAAAATATGCATAGCCTCCCCCCTTAGTTATTGACTCCTCATAATTATTATTCTTTTTGCTCTAACATTTCTTAAAGTGACAGCAGCCAGATAGAAGGAAACAAATTTCTAAATTCTAAACAGATTTCTCATAATGGGTAACAAAATTGAAATCATTGCAGCATCTTCACTGGATACTCAATCATTTTGGCCTTATCAAGAAGGAAAAGGAGAAGGGAGAGACAAAGGGAGGTAGACAGACAGAAGGACAGATGCGTGTACACACACACATACACACACACACATACACACACTTTTTTTAGCCATGCTAGGCCCCTTGTCTTGTCTTATCCCCTGAGCCTCTCTGGCCCTTGTTGCTGAACTCTTATTCACACGTACATATGCATAATCGGACTCCATTCTCCCGACTACCAGCATTTAATCTCAACAGGCTTGCCTGCTTGGCCGCACTGAGGCAACTGCTAACATTTAATAATAGGGTCCCAGCAGCTGGCATTCAGTCTTCATAACAGCATGGGACACCCTTTTTTGGCAGGCTGACAGTGGGGAAGGAGCAATGCTTGGTCTTTTACCATTACCTCTCTCACAGATTACTGTGTGCCCCAAGTGCTCCCTTCCTGGAATAAACCTCACACAGATCCTTTTTCCTCCTCACCATTGCCCTGTCGCTCTGCCCCTCTAATGAGGCAGAGCTTTGAGTACCCGGAAAGCACTTCGTAAACATAAAGTACCCTATAAATGCTAAGTAATAATAGGGGTTATGAAGAACTGAGAGGCAGAATGAGTACATACTCAGAGGGAGCCAGGGCTTTCTTCAAGTATTTTGTTTAGGAGGACAAACATAGTTACACTCTCTCTCTCTCTCTCTCTCTCTCTCTCTCTCTCTCTCTCTCTCTCTGCCTCTCTCTCTCTTTTTGAAATGGTCTGACCATCAATTTCTTGCCATTTTTGATCCTGATTGTCTGGGATTCCAACACAGATTGTGAGGAAGTTATCCCCAAAGACAGTGTCTGGCGGGATCAGCACAGAAGTGTAAGCAACATCCTTCAAAGATGACTAGACCACAGTCTCACTGATAGACTCACTCTGAAAAACAAAAACAATTGGAATACAATGTATCCACCTCCTCCCCCACCTCCTCTATTAATAACTTGTGTTCTCTGGGTTTCAATGAGTTGGCCTAGGGCAGGGGTTTGTGAGGTCTATAGCTAGATTTCAGGGGATATGTGAATTTGGATGGGAAAAAATACAGCTTTGCTTTCTTTTTTTCCTATGTATTTTATTTTAGTTATTTAAAAACATTATTCTGAGAAGGGTTCTTTGGGCTTCATCGACCTACCATAGTTTTCTATGGTGCAAAAAAGATGAAAATCCTAGGTTTATTTGATTAGAATTTGGTGCTGATGAAGCCAAAGTCATGGCTTCAGTCATTGAATAAAGGCCAATTGCCTTCACACAGCGGGGAGAAAACAAAACAAAAAGAACCCCATTGATGGCATTTCTCACATCCAAGCAAGTCTTTAGTTTGTGGTTGGGGGAGCAGTTGGCAACCCCTGGATGTTCTATTTTTTAAGCACTCTAATTAATTTCTTTATTTTTAATTTTACAACATTATGTGCTACAAGCTTTTTTAGTTCCAAATTTTTCCCCCTCCCTTCTCTCCTCATTTACTCTTTAAGTGGGCAGGCAATCTGATAGTCACTCTACATATATATGCACATTAAACATATTTTCATGTTAGTCATGTTGCAAAAAAGAATTAGAACCAATTGAATGAACTATGAGAAAGAAGAAATAAAACTAAAAAGAGAGAGAGCAAATAGTATGCTTTCATCTGCATTCGGAGTCCATAATTCTTCCGATGTGATTCTGCTTTTCTCAACATCAGTTCATATAAGTCTTTTTAGGTTTTTCTGAAGTCCAACTGCTCCTCATTTCTTATAGCACAATAGTATTTCATTACATTCATATATCACAAGTTGTTCAGCCAGTCCTCCCCCTAACAACCCTTCCCCCCCCACCATGGGTTATTGCAGGGCATTGGGAAAGGGTGCTTTTCTTTCTCTTTTCAAGTGTTGTCTCAGCTGCTCTCACACACAATATAATCTCTCCCCACTACTCCATGTATTTTCATTGACTGACTCCCATTCCTGGAATGATCTCCCCTCTTTTCTTCCTCCTGGATTCTTCGATATCTCAGCTAAAATCCCACCTTTTGTTAGGTCTTTTCTGGTCCCCATCAGCATCACTGCTTTCCTTGTGCAATTACTTCCATTTCCCTCTTTATATTAAATGTTTACTCCCCATTAGATTGTGAATGCCTTAAAAGCAGGGACTATTTTGCCTTTCTCTGTAGGCCTATCTCAGTGCTTGGCACATAGCGAGTCTTAATGAATGGATTGTTGAGTATTCAAGAAAATTCTGCGATGTGTTCTATAGCAATTGGAATGCTCTGTCATTTCGCCCCCTGACTTCAAGGCCGCACTTTTCTGGGCATGGGCAAGGTACATTGTTCTGTGTTCTTTAAGTCAGAATAACGAGGATTTTCTTTGCAGATCTTAAATTACTTCAAATGGAATTCACTGCTAGAATATGTAAGGATGAATGCTTGTTGGTGGGTCTGAGAAGCTCCTTTGATTCTCAGTATAACTTTTCATTAGAAAACAGCTTCATAAGCAGTGAATAGAAATAATAGCTGGCATTTATAAAGCGCTTTAAGATTTGAAAAACATTATTTTACATACATTGTCTCATTTGAACTCTTGAAAGTTTTTGTGTTGTATTTCTTTTGGACCCTCCCTTTTCCTTTTTTCAAACCACATTTACCCCATCACTATATCTTATTTTCTTTCATCCTGCAGAAACTAGTAGTAAAGTGGATAGTGTTAGGCCTGGAGTCAGGAAGACATCAGTTCAGATCCAACCTCAGACACCAGTTAGTTGTATGACTCTGGTTAAACCACTTTAACCTCCCTCTATCTCAATTTCTTCAACTGTAAAGCTAGGATAATAACAGCCTCTACCTTCAAGGATTGTTGTGAGCTTCCACTGAGTTAATATTTGTAATGCACTTAACACAGTACCTGGCATATAGTAGTTATTTAATAAATACTTGTTTCCTTCATTCCTCTGTCCACTTGACTTTTTCTATTTTATTTTTTCTCCCTTCTTTAGATGTGAAAATCCTACCATGTATATTGTCAACCAAAATTTTTTATTTCTTCTTCTTTAGGAAAAGGTAGCAATGATGTTGGCAAATGGTAGCCTTTTCTATGTTTTCATTTTTGTAATACTTCCTGGATATTAACTAAATCATATATCGGCCTGCTCTCAGCTTCCATGGTCTAGTTGAATATCTGACCTCAGTCTCAAGCCTGTATTTCAGTGATGAGACGATGAGCTGTAATGGAAAGAAAACTCTATTTGGTGTCTGTGCCCGGGTTGATATTTTGCTACTTAATGTGACCTCATCTGACATACTACTTAATGTTCCAGAAATTCAGTCTCATCCTTTGTAAAATGAGGGGCTGAAAGGCAGCATGACCTAGTAGATAGAGGGCTGGTCTTAGAGGCTGGAAGACCCAGTTTCTAATCCTGCCTCTGACATAAACTAGCTGAGGCAGTATGTAGGGAAGTGACATAATCTCTTAGTGCTCCAGGAAACTCTCTTTAGACTAAGAAAGGTTTTTGATTTGCATTGGTAGAAGATATTTTCTACACTGGAAATTCCCTACAGTGATGAAATTATAGATCTGTTTTTAAAAAAAAAAGGTAACTGGATTAGATAAACTCTGGGTTTCCTTTTAGCTCTAAATCTATCATCTTGTGAATAGGAATTTATTTTTTCTCTTCATTATTTCCATATGCTTCCTTTAATAACTTCTTCTAAAAAAACCTCAAAAACTTTGTGGCTGATGGTACAGAAGGGGATATACATTTTTAGACATATGTGGATTTTGTTTTGCTTGTCTGTACTCATTAGTTACAATAGTTGTGTTCTTTGTGCATGTGTATGGGAAATCTGAGGTGGAGAGGGGAGATATCTATAGGGTCATACCCCCTTCTCCCCTCAAAGGATGCAATAAAAGAAATGAGAGACATTGAAGTACTTTCTAAAATGTACAAAAACAAATGGAAGAAGTTCCAGAAGGAAAGACAGCTTTATTAGGACAGCTTTGAAAATTCATGGTTGGTCAGTTGTGTCCTACTCTTTGTGACTCCATTTGGGGTTTTCTTGTCAGACACTGAAGTGATTTGCCATGTCCTTCTCCAGCTTATTTACAGATGAAGAAACTGAGGCAAATAAGATTAAGTGACTTGCCTAGGGTCACACAGGTAGTGTCTGAGCTGATGTTGAACTTGACTCTTCCTCACTATATTAAATTATTATATGCTTAAAAAAATTAGCGGTATGCAATAGAGATCTGTAGTTCCACATATAATCCACTTTTTTTCTGTTCAACTTTGTTAATGGAAATGTTCTCTGTGCCAAAGACAGAGAGATAGAGACAGAAAGACTATGCCAGTGTGATTTAATTACTCTCTATCAAGTACTCTGAAGGCAGAAGCACTGTACATTTGAAAGGACAGAAGGAAGGAGGAGGAAGGGACATGGCAGTTGCTGTTAACTCCTTTTTTGGAGAAGGATAGTTGCCTAGGTTTCCTACAAGCATGAGTTTTCTTTGTAGGTCTTCATGGTCATTTTTCACCCTTAACTTTTCTCATTCTCTTCCTTCTCACCTTTAATTTGCATCCAGCTACATGATTCAACTCCTTCCTGTTTGCTGATGTTTCCCAAATGATTTTTCCCCCAGCCCATCAACCAATGAAGGGCAGTGTGTGTGTGTCTGTCTCTGGCTCTCTCCATATCTATTTATCTATCTATCTACCCATGTGTCTATACACATGTGCATATGTATATATATATGTGTGTGTGTGTATGTGTATATACACATACACACTCACTTCTCAGGCATACACAGTTACATACATATATGTCTACATATGTGTATATATAACATACACATGTATATTTTGCTACGTGGGTTTGTACATATGAATTTGCACTTGGTAGAAAGGTTTTCAAAAACAAAAGCCATTATTTAGATAGTTAATAATAATAGAGAATGTCTGGGCATTCAGGAGTACATAGTATCATACATTTAGAGCTAGAAGGTACCTTAAAGACAGAGGTATACTTATAAAGTTTTTAAAAAACAGCTCTCCAAAAGAAAAGTACACCTGACACATTTTTAAGTTTAATCTGACTATTCAAATTTTCTCTATCACTTTCTTATGTATAGACCTCAGGAAAATAAGAAATCAAGCCCTGATATGTAGTTTATTGATTTCTAAGGTAAAAATACTTATTCTGGCAATTCAACAATAGATACACCCACACCCACTCCCCAGATGGGGAAACTTAAGCCCACAGAGGTTAAATGACATGTCCAAGGTCATTTCATCACTCCCATGGTTTCGATTATTCCATTTACAATACTGATGATTCTTAGATGTACTTAGAGAACCTTTCTTCTAACCTCCAAACTGGCATCTCCAGCTATCTATTAGACAGGATGTCCTATAGACATCTTAAACTCAACGTATCCAAAAGTGAACTCATTATGTCCCCTTTTCTCCCCCTTCCAAACTTCCCTACAAGGATACTACTACCCTTCTACTCACCCAGGCTTGCAACCTAGATTTCTTCTTCAGTCTCATTCCCTACATCCAATCTGTTGCTGAGGTGTGATGATTTTGCTGTCATAACATTTCTCATATATGCCCCCTTCTCTCCTCTGATACAACTGCAACAACTCTAGTGCAGACCTGCATCTCCTCGTGTCCGGAGTATTCTTTTTTGAGGGGCGAAAGCAGGGCAATTGGGGTTAAGTGACTTGCCCAAGGTCACACAGCTAGTAAGTGTGTCAAATGTCTGAGGCTGCATTTGAACTCAGATCCTCCTGACTCCAGGCCCAGTGCCCTACTCACTGTATCACCTAGTTGCCCTTCATGTCTGGAGTATTGTAAAAACCTGCTGGTTGGTCTGCCTGCCACTTTTCCCACTTATGGAGTGGACCTCCATTTTCTACTCAGTGTTCAAAGTGATTTTCCTAAATGCAGGTATCACCACCTTATCCCCCTACTTAAAAAACTCTAGTGGCTCCTTATCACCTTCAGAATCAAATGTGAAATCCTGCGTCTCAGATTCTTATAGTCCTATAAGGTCTTATAACTGTCCCCAACCCTACTGTTCTCATGTTATTACATTGTGTATCCCAGCAACATATATTTTTCGTGATCTAATAATATGGGACACCTTGTTGTTCCTTTCACAAGATACTCCCATCTCCAGGAATTTTTACTGGCTATATCCCATCCATGGAATGTTTTCCTTCCTTATCTCTGCCTCTGGCTTATTTTAATTCTCTGCTAGAATTCTACCTTCTAAAGAAAGCCATTCCAGATTCCCCTTAATACTAGTGTCTTCCCTTTATTCATTATCTTCAAATTATTCTGTTTATAACTTGCTTACGCATAGTTGTTTCCTTGCTGTTGCCCCCGTTAGACTGTGAGCTCCATGAGAACAGAGACTATCATACTTTTTGCCTGTCTTTCTATCCCTAGTCCACACTATAGTGTCTGGCATATATTTGGTGCTTAATAAGTGATTATTGACTGTCAAGTAGCAGAGGTAGGATTTGAACTCAGGTCTTCTGACTCCAAAGCCAATACTCTTTCCATTATATCATGTTGGATCTCAGAGGTTATCTTTTCTTTTGGTCCAAGCTTTTTCTATAATTGTTTTTCCTCATTCTATTTTCTGAATGTACAGATATCTGTGCCCCTCTGCTTCATGGCTCTCTGTTTGTCTGTATTCTGTTGTCATAAGTAAAATTTTAGGGTGGCACTAAGGGTTAGGTCTGTGGTAGTAGTTAAGTGTTCCCCAGCCTTGTTTCTAGTCTAATGCAAAATTTCTGATTTTTTTTTCCTAGAAGTTAGAATATAGAAGGAATAGCAGGAGAAAGGAAAGGGAAGCCTTCATAAAAGTGCCCCATGTTTATTTTTATTTATTTATTTTGGCAAGGCAATCTGGGTTAAGTGACTTGCCCTGGGTCACACAGCTAGTATGTTTCAGATGTCCAAGGCTGGATTTGAACTCAGGTCCTCCTGACTCCAGGGCCAGTAGTCTATCTACTGTGCATGTAACTCCCCCTGCATGTTTATTTTCACTGGAGGATATTTGTCGGGACAAAGTGATTATGTGTGGATTTAACAGCAAGCACCCTAGCATTCCCAGGATGTCCTGCTAGCACAGGTTCTTTGATCTGCTTTTTCTAGGAAAGCAACTTTAAAGAGGTCAACAATCTTCTTTAATTGCATTGACAACTTCAGGGGAAAACTCAGTAGTACTTAGCAGATCAAATAGAAACAGAGAAAATACAAGCAAAAAAAAATTGGTACAAAGACCAGGAGACAGTGCTCTGACTGCCAGATCAAGGCAGTATTGCTATATACTTTACATATATGTAATGGTAATCAGGGCAGGATTTTTTGGCTGTCATTCTCTTCAGTGCCTTTGATGAGTCTGGCCTTTGTTTGAATGGGGAAGGTAAAGTGGAATCTTTTGTTTTGGAATGCTTCTCAGCACTGGGGCAGTAGAGTCATCAATTTGTATATGATGTGGTGCTTTCCTATGCCATGGTTTCTCACACCCTGGATGGTGAGCCTTTGAACCCCCAGGATCCTGAACAGGATATATGTATTGGAAGTTTAGCATTTGACTTTTGGGGGGTATACTCATTGAAAGGATGACAAGACTTTGGGGAAGCCTTTGAAACTGCTCTTCCCCACCCCCAGCTGCTTTGTAACCCAGATATTGGTGTTTCTCTGGTTACTATGAGTTATGATTCGAATCAGACAATGTCTGTCTGTTGATATTTGTAATTTCTGTTTGTATTTGCCCTGAAGTTCAGGGGGCTGATCTTTTCTCCCTCAACTGAGAGAAAGATGTATGTATATTTAAGTAAATGGAGATTGTTAACCCCTTAAAGTTGCTTTCCTTAGAAAAGTAGATCAAAGAATCTGTGTGGGCAGCCCTTCAGTGTACTATTGTTGGTCTTACATTGCCACAGTAGCAGCTAGCAAGATTGTTGTTACAGTATATCACTGAGGGTGCCTGAACATATGGACACTCAGAGTCTAGACCATGAAATCAAAAGATCCTTCTCATAAGTGAACCCCCACCCCCCATATAAAACCTCACCTCAGAGTGTATATACATTTTTGACTAATAGCTTCAGAGCCAGAAGGCATTACAACACTTGTGGCCTAATTAGCTTAGTACCAAAAGATGTGAAAGCCTTCCTACGAGCAAGCCTCTCCCTAAGCAAGTTCCTCCTTAGGCAAGTCAGTCCCCCAATGGGTTCTATCTGTCTCAGGATGTATCACAGCTGGGCACATAGGCCTATTAATGGTTGGGAAAGGCCTTCCTATTCCATTAACATTACAATAGGCAAGAATTTTTTTTTTGAAAAAATGCTTCACTATAAAGATGAAGAAAACAGACAATGGCTACACAGAATTTGGGGTCTGAATGAAAGGTGGAGACCTTACAAGATGTAACATTGAGGGACTGAGGAGACGTATTCTTGGAGTGTGGGTTAGGGGTAAAGGAGGCAAGAGGTATACAATTAGGAGCAGCTCCAGAAGCATTCTTCATAGCAAGAAATGTCCAGCTTCCTGAAATACACCAGTTCTATGTGATGCCTTGGTATATTCCAACAACTGCAGTGGCAAACAGTTACCTGGTGTTAGAAGTGCTGCTCTGAGAGTCAGAAAATCTAGGTTTCCATCTTTCCTTAGCTGATAAGTAGCTGTATAACCTTGCACAACCTCTGTGCTTCTCATTTCACTCATCTATAAAATCAGGTAGTTTCCCCTGGACTTAAGAGTTGGAAGAGAACTTAGAGGTTGTCTAGTCCAGTCTCCTCATTTTAAAGATGGAAGGGAGAGCAGCCATGGGTTGCAGTGAGTAGAGCACTGACCCTGGACTCAGGAGGACCTGAGTTCAAATCTGGTCTCAGACACTTGATACACTTACTAGCTGTGTGACCTTGGGCAAGGCACTTAACCCCAATTACCCTGCCTTCCCCTCTCCCCCCTCAAAAAACCAAGAAAAGATGGAAACGGTAGATAAGTAATTTGATAAGAATAGATGAGAGAGCTGGGATTGGAACCCAGGTATATCGAAAGCTTGTTGTAAAGATGACCTGAGATTTAAAAGTGCTCTGTTAAAATTACATGTGATATAAAATGAAAGGAATGGTGTTAATAAACTTTTATTTCTATAACTCAGATGAAAATGGTATTAACTCACAATAACAGCCTCATGAAACAACATGCCTTGTTTCAGCCTGTAAATTAGATATGGCTTTATCTATATATAGTAATCTTGCCTACGCTCATATGCGGGCATACTGTGAAACTCTGTTATCCTTGATGGTGTTATTATTGTCATTAATAATAACAATAATAGCCATGAATTTCATTTGTATGACATCTGGTGGCATGACTCTATGACCAGTAGTGGTGCTTTATCAATCCTGTGTGATAATGATTGACTCTTCTTTTTTTTTTTTTTGCTGTTATGCCCTCTTCTTTCTCTTCCTTTTCAGGCATTGTTGTCTTTTCCCCCTGTCACATTCATGCCTTTCTGTCATCTGGTATATTCACCTCTTGGTTGCACTAGTATGCTTGTTGAAGCCCACTCAATAGAGAGCAGCTTCAATTCATTACTATCACTATTTGACATCCTTGATCCGTCTCCAGGGCTGTCAGAAGGACTGCTTCAGGACATTGGACGGTGAGGCTGGCAAACAAGGGGCAGGACACCTGTTTCTCTGGGAGGAATAGGGCAGGAAGTCTCTGCCGCAAGCATCCATCCAAAAACCTCTGCTGCAGCTTTCTTTGGTCATTGCCTTTAAACACTGGCTGAGATGGACCCCTGGAGAGAGGTTATTGGGCAGCTGGGTAACGGGGAGGAGAAGAGAAATAACTGGGAGATTTGCCGCATGTTACCTGCCTTTATTAAAAATCAATGTTGTAATAGAGTGATTTTACTCTATCATACTTAAACAATATCCACTATATGGGGAAACTGGGATAGAGGGGACAAAGGGGCCAGGACAATGGGGAGAGACAACCGGGGAAATTGGATGGTAGACACCAGACATAGCTCTTGTTATCAGTCTGTTCCCTCAGCTGCTCTCCTCCTTTCATAAAATAACCAGCTCATCTCAGACCCCATCAGAGCCAAGATTTACAGCCCAGGCCTTGCCGAATGCTTGCCACACACCTCTCCTGGTTTTATTCCCGCTATTTATCACGGAGGGCTCCTGCCTCAGCACCAGAGGGACAGTTAATCAAGGCAGACTTTCTACCTTGTCAACTTAGGACTCTGCTGGGAGAAAATGTGAACTGTAAAATTAAAATCATAGGAGCTCAGGAATTGGTAAGGAAGCTAACAGTTCAGGAAGGAAGGAAAGAAAGAGATTTCCCCAGATTCCAGCTCCCAGGAATGGACAGACCGAAATATTGAACAGCTGAGCTTTCAAAGCCTAAATTCGTTTCCTTTTCTTACTGTGCCGAACATGACCTCTAACATACCACTTTCCAAACATCCATTTGATGGAGGTCTTTTGGGTGCTCCTACCTCCCTGTTATTCTTTCCCTAATCTCCTTCAACTTTTCACCCAACTTTCTTCCTTTTCTTCTATATCTCTGCTACAGGTTGAAAATCATGACTGAAAAAGAAGAAAATAAAATGAAATAAACTTTTCATGAGACTAATGAGAACATTTAAACACGAAATTTGCCCATGAACACAATGTACATTTTTAAACAGTGCAGATGATACACAGCTAGTATTTATATGACACTTAATGGTTTACATCTGTTAATCTTGTTTCATTTTGTACAACAACCATGCGAGGGTCACTGGCTTAGGCTACTCTCAAATCTCTCATAACCCAGAAAGGAAGCTGGTCAGATGCTGGAAGGGTTCCTCCATATATTATGCTTGAAAAAGTCCTATTATTATCTCCATTTTATAGATGGGCAAATTGAGGTTAAACGTCTTGCCTACTGTTATACAGCAAGCTAGCATCTGAGATAGAATTTGAACCCAGGTCTTTCTTTCACTTAAGTCCAGTACTCAATCCACTTTTATTGCCCAGCTTTCTCAAAAGAGCTGGTATTTCTATAACCCTGTAAGATTCACAAAGCCCTTTATGTGTGTGATCTCATTGGATCCTCACAACAAACCTATGGGGCAGGGTGCTATCGTAATGTTCATTCTGCTTATTTTCAAACAGTTTAGCTACCGATATTCAAGCAATATAAACTGCCCATGCGTCTCTTATTTCATATATTTGGCAATGGCCCTGCAGGGGTAGCTTAAGTGAGTCCTCACTTCGTGAGTGGGAGACTCCTCTTTGTGAGTGAGAAGAGCCCTGAGATCTTCCTGGTCTTGGCTGCATGGGCTTTGGAGAGCGGCCTTTAGGGTGGCGGAGGTGTGGGGGTATCAGAATTTCATGGCCTTTGCTAGAGGACCAAACGGTGAAGAAACCTTTGAAACCAGAATTTACAGCAGGTGGACAAAGCTAAATGCTCATAAATTGGCTTAGGATAGAGAAATACCAGTGGGTAGGTTCAAATCAACTTTTGATCTTGAAAAGGGGAAGCCTATAGCTTCTAAGAATCTTCTTTTTTTTTTGCTTCCTAGTCTGTTAGTGAGTATGGGTTTGTATGTGAGTGTGTGAGATAGGGGGAATGAGAGAGAGAGAGAGAGAGAGAGAGAGAGAGAGAGAGAGAGAGAGAGAGAGAGAGAGAGTATTTGCATGGCTGTGTTTGGGGATGGGAAGTAGGCAGGGAAGGGAAGGAGGGAGAAGGCAGGTGCTCTACGCAAACATAGTACTTGGGGCTCCCCCTGCTGGGTCTCTATTGGCAAATTCTCAGGACTGGGCTTATGCAGCTTAGTGCTCCAGGAGTTAATGTTACTTGTATCTTATTCATTGCTACAGAAGGAAATTATTTTGATTTAAAATATGAAATTCATTTCAACCCCATTCATAACAAGTGTGTCTGCTGGATATAAAAGGAGAGCTGATGAGTCCAAGAATAACTCTTCCCCTCTACCCCAACCCCCACCCCATTCTCAAAGGGCTAGGGCAGCAACCAGGAGAGATCAGAGCTACTTTTTGCAAACCATCTTAAAAACAACTGCCTTTTCTCGAAGGACAGCTTTTCAGGAGGTGCCAACAAGTCCGGCAGGGCATTTTGCTTCCATAATGTTTGTTGAATTGAATTGAATCTGTCTATGTGACGCCTCTCAGGAGATGGAGGTATCTTTGCTCTCCTGCTCCTTTATCTGCATGGGCTCCCTAGATTGGATTCAGGAAGAATCAGCCTTCCTAATTATCCCTGGGACCCTGGATTTTGAGCAAGAGTCCAGGGCCTTGCATGATTGAAGGTGACGATGATTGGCAGCTCCAGCTTACAGGTGCCCCAGGCTTTCCTATTCCTCAGCTGCCCTTCCCACCACATATTATTTGTTTAATAGTCTCATTATAATTCTAGAGAAGATGGAACTGTCAGGGTGGAGGAGGAGAAAGAAGGACTGGGAAGAAATGAAAACCGGTTATTGAGTGGGGCCTAGCTTCGACATAGTTTTAGTTTTAAAATATTTAGATGGATGGCTGTCAATTAAACCTGTCCAGGCCCTCTGAACCTTGCAGGTAACTAGCCTAGGCTACTCTCAAATCTCTCAGCTCAAAAAGGCGGTCAATGAGATGTTGGCAGGGTCCCGGAAGGCCATTAGCAGGATTAACTTGCTGAGATCTAGCAAAGGGAGAGTGGTATTGATAGTCATCTGGAAATTGGCACAGAAATCCAGGAGAAAGAATTAAGAGGGAAAAGAGAACCTTTAGTTGTCTGTATTAAGGGAAGGGTGGATAGCTGAAATGATAAATCATATAGTGATGATCATCACATTTTAGATGTTTTGAGCTTGCCATTTCACTTTTAAGAGTGTCAAAAACCAATTGATTTGCATTGTCTGCCTCTGGTGTAGGTCCTAAACAGCACCTCAAAGCTATGGAGAGGGGTAAAGGGAACAATGTTGATATGGAGCAATACCAGTGGAAAGAGAGGTAAAGGGGACTTGAGCAGTGTATCAGATGAAGTGGTCATCACTTGAATAATGAAAAATTGAGTTTATAATCATCACATCATACAATTCATACTAAACATTTACAATCTGTATATCTTTCAAGCCCTGATTACATGTATGACACTCAATGAGGTACGGCAAAAGCGGTAGGAGAGAGAGGCCCATTCCTTGCATGATTTAGAATTTGAAGAGAGTGAAAACATATGTACAAAAGTATCCTATGATGTATAAATGTTCTTGGAAAGGAATAATGGTTCGGATAAAAAAATTGAGATACCAGATCATTCCCTAAATGATTTTTCTTCACATATTATTTTCTTGTTTTAGATTTCTTTTTCTTTTCGCAGACTAGGTCTCTCTATTCTGCTTAGGCTGGAAGGACAATGTTTACTCATGGATCCCCTTGTAATAATGATCAGCAGTGAGGCGTGAACTTCTTCAGTTTTTCTGAACTGAGTCAGTTTGCCCCCTTTCTAGAATAGTCTGCTGGTCCCCTGCTCTTGGGAGTTCACCATATTGGTATTAGATTTAGTATGGAAGCCTCATTGACTTTAGCCTTACAGTAGCTCATTGCACCTAAAACGAAATGATCCACCAGCCTCAGCCTCCCCAGACTCAGGGACTACAATTTTGTACCGTCATGCTAAGCTTTTCTGACTACATGAGGCTCAGGTAATGGTAAATCATTTTTACATTTCTTCTGAAGGCACACTGACAGAATGCGAGTAGATGAGCTTTTCCTGGTCTCCTAATGTTAGTACCTCCCTTGTAATGATGAGCTCTACTTTATCCTGTATATAGATTGTTTGTCCAAAGTTGTTTGATTTTGTCCCCCCTCATTAGACAGTGAGATCCTTGCAAGCAGGGCCTGTTTGTTGTTTTTGTTTTTTGCCTTTCTTTGTATCCCTAGCTTTAAGCGTTGTTCCTGCCACATGGAAGACACTTAATAAATGCTTTTTGACTGAAATGACAGGATGTGTTATGTCCCTGCGCACACACTGAAGAGTTGACATAAGAAACTCGTAATGAAATAACTACAAATAACGCATCTAAGCTAAGGGTGAGTGTTCTTTGTAGTGTTTAGACAGAAGTTAAGGATTCTGATGGCCCTGAAAATCTTCACAGGTGGGGGAGACCCAAGGAGATATATCTGAACTCAGAATTCGGTCTCATATGCATTTGACATATGATATCATCATATACATTGCTATGGGTTACTACGTTGACATCTATTTGCTTTTTGCTTTTCATCCCCTTCAATGAAATGCCTGGAGTCCCAGGTTTCAGCTGCCTATGGAGAAAAGAGGCAAAGGGGAAAGCTGCTGCAAGCAGAGGTGTTACAGCTGCGGAGAATGTTGAAGTGGTCGGAACTGTGTGAGGAGAACTTTAGGAGGGCTCTGAGTTTTCCCTTGCTCAGTGTTCTCATGAGGGACTCAGATAAGAATTCTTTGAGCCCTTTTAAATTTTCCACAGTTCAAACCGGAGCTTTGCAGTCGCCCTCTCTCACCACCGGCCTGTGCTCTGCAGCCATGGTTGCATTCCCCATTGTGCAGTTGCTTTGTCTTTACTTTATATGTGTTTTATATGTATTTTCCTATGTACTTGCTGTTTTCTCTCAGTAGGACATGTGCTTCTTGAGAGCAGGGAATGTTTCACTTTCCTATTTTTAATTCCAGCATCTTACATAGTCAAAGTATTTGAATATAAGAAGTGTGTGCTGAATTGTTTCAGTGTAGTTTACTATATTGCTTTAGAGTTTAGACTGACACTTGGTATTTGTGGGTTCTGGTCCCAGTTCAACTGTGGGATCCTAGAGAAGTTATGTTGTCTCTTTGGGCTACAATTTCTTTAATAAAATGAGACAGAAGGACTCGATGTTCTCTAAGGTTCCTTCTAGCTTTAGTAATTCATTCTATATCATTCCCTTGTGGCACCATGAAGGACTGGGTCTTTATGGCAACCAGACCTTCATTAGAATAAGGAATAGAGAAACTACTTAGAAATATTCTATTTGGAAGCTCTTCTTTCCAAATTTTCCATGTTCTAACATACTTGTATTTTTTGGTTTTTGGTTGCTGTTTTTACCGATATCACTTTTTTTCCCCAAATAGTTTTGTTTAAAAATGTGTTTATTTTTATACGAATTTCAACCTTTATTTCTTGAATATTTCTGGGTTCCTAGTCCTTCTGTTGGCAGCTAGTTGATACAGTTTTTAGAATGCTGCGCCTGGAATTAGGAAGATTCATCTTCCTGAGTTCAAATCTGACCTCAGACACTTACTAGCTGTGTGACCTTGGGGGTCACTTAACCTTGTTTGCCTAAGTATCCTCATTTGTAAAAGGAGCTGGAGAAGAAGACAAAGTATTCCAGTATCCTTGCCAAGAAAACCCCAAATCAGGTCACAAAGAGTCAGACATGACTGAATTAACTGAAGAAAGAGACAATAACACCAAAAATCCTCTTGGCTAAATTCCAAATACATAATGTGGTTTTGCATACATCCAGCAATGTTGACAGGGGACCAGTGGTCAAGATGGTGTGTTTTATTCATGTCATACTCAGGGTAATCTAGACTTTTTACCCTGGGAGTTAGGGGTATAGATGGTGAAAACTTGCTGCTGCTGCTGCTGATGGTGTGTGTGTGCGTGTGTGCACGTGCACGTGTGTGTGAGTGCATGCATATGAGTGTTCCACACCCCTCACCCCATTTACTCTAACCGGTAAGTAGTTCTGTGCCGTGATACCTTTATTAGATGAGAATGCCTCTTTCATTTAGTTACAGAATCAATCAATCCAAGGTATAAAATAGGTGTGAATAATTTCTAGACACATCTTTTGAATCAATCAAACAAAGGCATAATAAACTAGGTGAAAATTTAATCAATTTGGAAAGGAGGTAAAGAACTATTAGATGAAATTACAGGAAGAAAAGTATTGGGACTGTTTGAAAGAATTAGGTACATATCTGAGCATATATCAGAAAAGGAGATTCCAGTGGGAACATTCCAACAATTGTTTTCAGAGAGAAGCTTTGGGAGTGCTTTGAGGTGTCAGATCTTTGTATCAGTGACCAGAGGGGTAGCAAAGGCATCGGAGAGATGGTTAGCTTAGACTCTCTTTTCCCACCCTCCACGGACTATGCCATCAGAAAGATTGGGCCAATAACAGTTTCTGTTTTCAGATCGGAGTTAAGAGAAGACAAATTAGATAATGAGAAAAAGCAGCTTCTGGGAGGATGGCGTCTTCGGGGTGGAAGAAAGTATACTTTGGGGACCCTGCAATAGACTTGCCCCTTGGTGTCCAGCAAAGAGCTATATATACCTCAGGGGAATTTTATGAGACACCAAAAAAGGGAGAAAAGGACTTTGCGCAGCAATATTTTGTACAAACTATTTTTAGTATGTTACCTTAGCGACATAATAACCCTAACTGAAGGCTAATACGTTTTGGGTGACTATCCAATATAATTTATTAATTGAGGAGCAATAATTAATGGAGAGCATAACAGTGGGGCCTCATGAGTCACAGTATTTGAAACTCATCCCCAACCCTTTTGGGTTACCCCTAGACACCTAAGGGGAGTAGTAGTTAGCCACCCTCTGGCAATCCAACATATCGGTGTAACTAGGGAGAATGTCCCAGAGAGAGTATTAGAGTTATACTCGTCTGCAAAATGCAAGATGTAATATTCATTATCCAGGATGTTAGCAAAATGGATGAAATGCTGGGTTGGGAGTCAGAGAACCAAGTTTGAGTCCTATCTCAGTCATACAATAGTATTGTAACTCTGGGCAAGTCAGTTAATCTCTATCAGCCTCATTGTCCTCATCTACAAAATGGGGATAATATTGGCGCCTAACCTCCAGGGTGGTTGTTAAAACCAATTGGGATAACATTTTAAGAATTTTGCAAACCTTAAAAGACTATATAAATATTCAGCTATTATTATTGCTATTCCTACTGTCCTTTTATCTGTTAGCACTGCAGTTCTATTGAAAGCAGTAATTAGATTTCTCTGGCACTTTTGAGCTGTTAGTGCTGATTATTGCTAATAATTCTATAGCATTCTCTAGATGGCCAGTAATTAAAATTTGTTCCATCATTAGTCTCCAGTTTTTGTTGTTGCAAGAAATCTTTATCTAATTGCTCTGTTTACCCGAACCCTAAAGATTTCAGATCTCACAAGCTTATAGAAACCTAAAATAAGTAGGAAGTCGAGGATAAAAAATAAAGCAAAATGTAAACCTTAACTTTGGACATGGCACGGTATGATGTTGAGCCACAATGCAGCCACATTTATCTCAGGAGAGGAACATTGAGTATCTGAATGAGATTTGGGTTACTAGTCAATTTCAAATGCCAGGGAGGGTAACACAGGTGAGAAGCACCAAAGGGGTGCGGTGGAGCATTTTCTAAGTCCAAGTCAGGGTCTTTGCCAGTGATAAGTCTACACAATATACTAGAAGATATTACATGCACAAAGTGACAAGAAATACTCGAATTAAAAGCAATACTAGTAAGTAAAGTAGGATCTAGAAACATGGATGTTTAGTGGGTCAGGATCAATTCCGTGGAGTCTACAAACAGCAGAGTTATGCTCTGTTTGTTTAGACTGCTGGGAACTGCGTACTATTCAAGTCTACCTTTCACACACATGGCTGATGAGCCACCAATGCTGACATAATATCCTTTGGGTAAAAAGCATAATTCTATTTTAACATGTGTCAGGGGAGAAGAAGTAGGATCATTCTTTCCTTCTCCCCTGGCATGGATGAATTTGAGTTACACAATACCCGAAGAATTTCCAGAGCACAGTTGGAAAACGTTAGGGGAGGAATAGAAAAGAGTTAGATACTGATATCTCTGTGAAACTCTCAGGAACTATATTCATTATTCTCCTGGAGTATAAGTGGCTAGGGTAGTCTGAAAGAGAAAGCCAGAGGACTTGGAAGATAATGTAACACACAGTTAAAGTATAAATCTAAATAATATATGTATATAATATTTATACTTGGCTCTGTTCTCCAGCTAAACTATAGCTGGCAGCATTACTGTACACAATGGATGAGTATCCAGGTTAAGCCTGTTAAACTCAAACATAGAAGAGGGAGTAGGGAAGAAAGGTTTTCCTCCTATTTGACTTGGTTATTGTATTTCAGGGGAAAGAAAATCAGGTTTCTTAATTAATTAAGATGGGGGAGGAAATCCCCAAAGCAGTGGGATTTAGTTAAGTGTTTTACTTAACTAAATCATTTATGCATTTAACAAGTTAAGCAAGCATAAAGAATAGATCTGTAGGGACCATGGCCTCAGGAGCCTTGGTACATGCCCCACAGACCTACTCGTTTTACTAAGAAATGAGGCAGAGCAGAATTTCCAGGATCATTCCAATTAGGTTGCCTTTTTAAGGTTCGATATAACATTTGCCTTTTTTAGCCTTGGGGCAGCTCCCTGGCTCCTCATCAGGAAACTAATCAGTTCCTCTCACATCTGGGATGCAATACCTCTAATACTATTATATATTGCAAGTAGAAAAGTATAATTAACTAATTAACTACCCTCTATTCTTAAGACAAAGTAACTTGAAAAATATAACAGGTTGTGCTTTGATGAAAAAAAAATCATTAATAAATGAAATTCTGCTTGCATTGCACAAACAATGGCACCCCGTACACATAAACAACCAGCTTGCAGACATCCTGTACATACAAATAGCCAGGCTGGTCTTTGTGAGAAGAATATTTTATCAGATAATTTTTGAATTAAGTAGCTTTTTTTTTTAAAAAAAAAAACCTGCCAGGGGAACTGCAATCACCACGTTTAATGTTTTTATTGGAAAACGTATTCTGATGACCAGGTAATCAATTACTATATAAAAGTATATTTGAAATTTACATCTCTTATGTTTGACAGGTGGGACAATGGTACAGCCAACATTTTCACGGACTGATAATTATTTTCAAGAAGAAAAGATCTATTTTAAGCTGACAATGAATAGAGTAGAAGTAGAACTTAGCTATTTCAAGTAGGGAAGAGCAATTAGCTAATTATTGGGTCACATGGACAGTGTGCAGCTTTTACACATAAACACATCGATGACATCTGACAGTTAAAAGTTCATCATTTGGCTAATGTCTTTCAGCAGGTAGAAAAGTAATGGACGATGCCAGTGTTGGCACTTGTGCTCTTAACCTAATAGTTTCTTTATATAACTGATGGCTGCTGTTTTCATTAGAGTTCTTGCTAGCCCATCAAAATAATATTTATGAAGCCTGACAAAATGAAAAATTATGCCTGCACCTACATTTTTGTTCAAAGTGTTAAAACAAAAAGCTCAACAGATAGTCAATAAGTATTTTAAAATGCGTACTATGTGCTTGGCGGGGGGGGGGAGGGGTACCAAGTAAGGCAAAAACATAATCCATAACTTCAAGAAGCTCACATCACAATGGGGAAACAACATGAAATAATTATGTACATACATGTCATATACAGTGTAAATGGGAGGTAATCTCAAGTTGAAGGCATTAGGAAGTGGGGAAAGTGGTAGGAAGTAGAGAGAGACTAGGAAAAGCCACTTGTAGACAGTGTTATTTAAGCTGAGTCTTGAGGAAAATCAGAGGAGCTAAGAGGAAGAGGTGAGGAGGGAGAGCATTCCCCGATTGGGAAACAGTCCATGTAATGAACATGGGAATCGGGAGATGGAGTGCCAGGTGAAAGGAATCATCATGGCCAAGCAACATCAAGTAGGTCTTAGGATCATGGAGTATGTGGAGGGGGAATAAAGTATAAGAATAGAAATTGGAAGGGGTTAGGTTGTGATAATGGAGAATTTTACATTTGATCCTGGAAGTACTGGGGTGCCATGAAAGTTTAGAAGAGTCTGGTTTGCACTTTAGGAAGACCATTTTGGCAGCTGAGTGGCAATGGACAGGAATGGAGAAGAACTTGAGGCAGGAGGCTAACCAGCAGGATATTACACTAATCCAGGTATGAGTTTAGGAGAGTTGTCACTAGAGTGGTGGTAGTGGGAGTAGAAAAAAAGAAAAATACACAAGACTTAATAACCAAGATAAAATCAAGAGGTCTTGCCAACAGAATGGAAATGGGGCATTATAGACAGCGAGGAGTTGAGGACGACACTGAGGTTCTGGCCCTGTGTCCCTGGGAGCTTAGTGGTGCCCTTGACAGTAATATGGAATTTCAGAAAGAGGGAATGATTTGGGCACAGCGGTAGAGATGGTGAGTTCAAGTTTGGAAATGCTGAATTTAGAATATCTGTTAGACATCTTGGTCAGGATGTCTATTGGATCGGAGGCTGGAGGTTAAAAGAGAGGTGAGGTCTAGATCAGTTGATCCCAGAACATCAGTATAGAGACAATAATTGAATCCAGAGGGGCTGATCAGTTCACCAAGCAAAATGGTAGAAAGCAAACAAGAAGGGTCGTGGATAGAGCTGTGGAGTCAACTGCTGTTATTTGGCATGATTTGAAGGAAGATCAAGAGAGAACGAAGTCAGATCCAGCAAAAGAGTGTTTAAAAAAAAGTGGTAAGATAGGTAGGAAGAAAACCAGGAGAGAGCAGTGGTATGAAAATTTAGAGAAGAAAATATTTGGTAGGCAAGAGTAACTGACCATGTCAGATGTTACAAAGTGGTCACGGAGGGTGATGATTGATAAGAGGCTGTTAGATTTGGCAACTAGGAGATCATTGGTAACGTGGGAGAAAGCAATGTCAGTTGAATTAAAAGATTCAAAGCCAAAATGCCAAAGGTTTACAATCAAGGAAGGTGAGGAGAGGAGACATTGATTGCAGATAGCTTTGTCAAGGTGTTTAACCATAAAAGGGAAGAGAAGTAGGGGATGAAAGCAGATGAGGTTGGTTAAATCAAGGAGATACAGGCATTTTTGTTGGCAGCCCAGAAGAAGCCAGATAAGAGAGGACACAAAAACATGCATTGTGTTGTGAACAGAAATCCCAACACAGGCCCAGTCTCCTTGTTTGCTGATTTACTAACAGATTTTTTCATTACTCTATTTGCAAGTTTTCATTTTCTGTAATTGTCTTGTGCAAGTTCTTTGTTGATAGCTGTTCTCTGAAAGTGCTTCCTACACTTAATTTCCAGTGGCACCCAATGTTCAGCCCTTTGTCTGATTACACAAAGAACCCAAACTTGTCTACTGCTCATTCCTCATATGTGAAATTCCATCTTCCACCTCCAGTCTTTTGCATATTCCCGCCCCCCCATACTTGGAAGGCTCACCTCCATTTCTAATAATCTTTAGTTCTCTTCAAAATTCAACTCAAGCACTATTCTTCATATAAGTCCTTTCCCAACTGCCCTATTCCCCCACCCTCATGGTTAGCTCTTCCTCTCCTATATTTACTCTGTATGTGATTTATTTATTTATCTTTGTACATGGATTAGCTGACCTCTGAGGTCCCATTCAGCTCTCAATCCCTGAAATATGAAATATGTTGTTACTTCTAGTAGGACGTCCACTCCATATGAAGGCAGGAATTGTTTTATTTTTGTTTTTGTAACTCCAGCATGTAACACAGAGTTTCACCTTGGGTATCTAATAAGTGTATGTCACATTTAATTATTTTAGAGGACAGAAGAATTGGTTCTAGAATGCAAAGTATGGAAGCAAAGTGGAAACATGCCGTGCGTTATACTCCAGCTATTTCTGAAGTAACAAAGGCTTCTTCATTTATTGTCAGTGGCATTACTTTCTTTTATACTATAATGAACTCTCAGATTCAGCCTATTGAGTATTTTGGACAGAGGAATAGGCACAGTGGAACAATGGGTAGCGACTGTAATTTTAGCTGGTTCGAATAAGGAGGTAAAAAGATAACCTAGTGCAAGACAGGAGAGGCTGAGAGCAGTGAGAAAGGAGGAACTCCCTCTGGGGGCAAAGAAGAGGAATCACTTGGGTTGAAAAGGATGCTCATGGGCATGTGTGGATCTGAACACCTGTGCATTTATAAATACAAATTTTAAAACAGAGCTATCTCTTATCCTTGTATCTCTAAGGCTGAGTAGGGAGAGGTAACACTCATGATACTTATTTTTTTGTTTTTTAATGTCTTTAGTGACATTATATTAAGCAGTAATTTTGTGTAATCTACATCAGAGTGGGATATTAACCAAGCCCAGTATGCTGTGTTCTGTCTCATAGGAGCATGTTGTCTTGTAGAATCTACTTCTGTTGAAAGAGCATTTGGGAAGGTATGGAACATCTGCAAAGGAAAATATGTTTATATATGTATACCTATGTGCATGCTCACATCTGTATCAATATGGAATTATCTGTGTATACTTGTGTTTGGAAATAACTCATCAGTGTAAAGTAGTGGTATCAAACTCAAATAGAAATGAACCTACTAAATTGCCTATTGACTTAGAAAACTACATTTTAACATTACCTGTGTTTTATTGTATTTTTACTTCATATGTTGGTTGATATCTTGTTGGTAACAGATTTCAAGTTCTTCTTTTTCATGCTGTGAGTACACTCACTGACGGGCTCAGAAAAGTTGCTATACAGAGCAAAAATAAAAAAGTAAAACCCAGGAGAACCTCCAGGACTTATCTGTGAAGGGAATATAAGAAGCCCACTGAGACAGCTGTGATAGGAATCAGGAGTGAAGAAATCATAGTGATTTAGAACAGGTGGGATCTTAGTGGTCATCTATTTCAACATCTTTATCTTTTACAAATGAGGAAACTAAGGCCCATCTAGGCAAAGTAGTTTACCTAAGGTAGAAGATTGGGATTTGAAAACAAACTCTTGCTCCCCATTAAGTTATCTATCAGCAAAGCTCTTTGGAAGAGGATATGGCATTCCTGTTATCTCCTGCCTACCAAATAGAATATAAACTTCTTAAGGGCAGTGAATCCCTGCCATCAAGATAAATGTTTTGCATACAAATGAATAATGTTTATCGAGTTGATTTGAATTGAAGCAAAATGAATTATAAGATGTATTGTCTTCATCTTTTAGTTTCGCACACTTGACCATTATTGTCCTCTTCATCACATCATTATGATCAAGCATTTGTCAATTTTACAATTCCTGTACAAAGAGAACTACCTGGGTGTGTAGCCTCTGCCCTCGAAAAATTTATATTCTGTCACTTGGCCTTTCCAATAACAATTGAAAAGTAGCAAATTCATCCATATTTCTGGATGTGCACTTGAGTTAGTGTCATAGTAGCCCCTCAATTCATCTCTAATTTCAATGTCACTTGAATTGGTCATTAAAAGGAAAGCCTTAACAATCCTGTAAAGAGAATGAAACAGTATTTTAAAGCACTTTGCTATTTCAAAGATGCATGTGGATTGTTGTGAAAAAAGATAGTATGGTATCTGGTTTTGTTCCCACAGAAGCTATCCATAAAGTTGAGTTAATGTTTACCTACCAAGAGAATGGCCAGCCGGGGATTAGGAAGCTAGAGAAACTAAACTGGTTGAATCAGTCCAAGCTTATCATGTCAGTTCAAGGTTTAGGTCCTGGTCAAGTGTCCAGGTCTACTAATCTGCATAATTTACATATGTTAGAGAGGGAAGGTTGGGTAGCAAAGAATGTAGACTAATCCTAACTCAGGCGAGGAAGATAGACCTAATTGACTTCACTTTTGCTTATGTATCCTTATTATCCTATCTATATAAATTTAAGAAAACTATGTAAAAAAGTGAAGAGTGTAAACTAACCATAACTAAAACCGGAGTGAAGGAGCTGGTTACCCTCACTCCTACTGCTGTATTGGTATGAGTGTTCCTAGTAAGCACTGCACCTGCTCCGTTGAGGAGTATAATAAACACCTTCCTCTGTCCACTCTGATCCTGATTTCTTTGGGTGAGAATGGTCAAATCACATGGATCTTCCTAAGGTAATGCTACCAGGAAAGCAATCAGCTGCAGAAGCACATCTCGGGCTAACTTCCTGACCCTGCCTTGGGGAGTCCTGTGATCCCCACCGTGGTGTTAAGGGGGCTGCCACTTGAGATTTCCCTGGGAATGCTGTGGTATGTACAGCCTTCTTAAGCGGCCATCACTTGGGTCTTTCTCAGGGTCCAACCCTAGGAAGTCTTGTGATTCCCCACAATCATTCTAAGGGGCCATCACTTGGGTCTTCCTCAGGGTCTAACCCCCAGGAAGCCCTGTGATCTCCACAGTTAAAAGGAGGGCTACCACTTGGTCTTCCTCTGGTAGTCTTGTGGTCTGCACAGCCTTCCTTAGGGGTTATCACGTGGTTCTTCCTCAGGACTTTGGCCCTGCCCAGGAAGTCCGGTGATCCCCAAAATCGAGTTTCTCACAATTGTGAATCAAATTATTCACTCTTTGTTATTTATATAGTTTCTGGCATATAAATAAATGCTTGTGATTAATTTATTTTTGTGCATTTGAGTGTGTATGTATATATATTCATTTTATATTCTTTTATCATGTAGAGTGCATACATGTACATATGTGAATACATTTATGTATACATGTATACATGTGTATATGTACACATACACTTTTTGTGTGTATGTATATACGTTGTCTGTGCATGTATATTTATGAAATAATTTTAGGTACATAGTCATGTTAAGTTTAAGTCAACAAATCTTTAAGTGCCTGCTTTATGCTGAGGCTAAAAAGAAAAGAATAAGAACAGTCTCTGTCCCCAAGAAACTTATATTCTACTGGAATTCTGGAACAACATGTACATAGATAAAAATATACAAAATACATAAAACGAAGCACAAATTTTAGGGTCTGAAAAGAACCTTAACAAAAAAGGGTGGGGGATCATCAAGAAAGCTCTTATGTAGGATATGGTTGTTCTGGGAATGGAGGTAGGGATTTTCCATGGCAAGGATGAGGAGAAAAGCATTCAAGGCTATGTAAAATCATGGAAGCAGAAGGAAAGAAGGTAGGCCAGGGTTGCTGGAAGTTAGACAATATTAGTAGAATTAATGGGAGACAAATCTGGAAACCTCAATTGGAGACATATTGTTAAAGACTTGATGTGTTGTGTCAGCAGAGTTCATATTTTATCCTAGAAGCAACAGAAAGCCACTGAAACTTCTTTAGAAGCTCCATAGAGTGCTGGAGTCGGAGTCAGGAAGACCCAGGTTCCAATTTCACTACCAGCACTTACTATCTGTATGACCCAAGTCTTGATCATCTTCAAGTTTCTTATATTCCCTTCACATCTAAGCTCTGGCTGTTCTCCTGGGGTTTGCTTTTTCATTTTTGCTCTCTACAGAAACTTTTCTGAGCCTATCAGTGAGTGTGCTCACAGTATGAAAAGGAAGAACTTGATTTGGTTTCTTGATTGTTACATAAGTTGTGCCTTATGTAACATACTCTTTACTGTTTGTTGCCTTTGTCTGATCCTTGATTTATGCTATTGGTAGGATCTTCCTCATTTGGAATTCTTTCTATATAATTTCAGATTCACAAACCCTCAGGGGAGTCATATATTCTGTCTCAGGGTCCTTGTACACAGAGTTTCAGAAGAGACTTAGAAGTAACTTAGCCCAATTGCCTCATTCTAGATTAGGAAACTGAGGTCTAAAGACTTCAAGTAAGTTGTCACTGGCCACCCAGCTCTCTGATGACTGAGCAGGTGGACGAGAAACATACAATTCAGAAATCATAAAAATAAAATCCTAAAATACGATTGTTCTTTCCCCTGACAGCATGATTAATAATGAACATAATTATTTTTATAATAAGCAATGACCTTTACAAATGTTCTCTCATTTGATGCTCTAAACAACCCTTGGAGTTTTGTGCCACTATTATCTCCATTTATAGGGAGGGAATAAGCATTTATTAAGTGCTCGCTATGTGCCAGACACTGGGCTAAGCCCTTCACACATATTTCATTTGATCCTCCCTACAGCCTTGAGAGGTAGGTTCTAATATCATCATCAGTGACTTTCCCAGGGTCATACAACTAGTAAGGGTCTGAGATTGGATTTGACCTCAGGTCTTCCTGACTCCAGACTCAGCACTCTATCTGCTGCAGGAAACAGGCAGGAACAGGTTAAGCAACTTCCTCAGAATCACTGAGGTTGCACTTCAACTCAAGTCTTCCTGACTCAAAGTCCAGCTCTCTGTCATCTGGGTGATGAGTGAACTGCTGTAATATTATCTGAATCAAAGCCGCCAAATCATACTTCTGGTCTGTAGAATTATAACAAATTAGGTACCCATCCCACCATATGTTGTAGCAGAACTCTGAAATTTCAATTATATGAAGTGTAACCCAAGGTAATAGGTGGCAAAACTGTATGGAACACTTGCATACTTCTTTCCAGGTAATTATGGGATAGTATACCGGGAAAAGGGGGACAAGAAGCAAAGAAATGGGGGATGGTGATCATCTTGCACTGATTGGCTCAGAGCCTGCCCCCATCAGGCAACCTTGGTATTTTGTGGAAGCCTTTATCAACATGAAGTTTAGAATCATGTGAGAAGAGACATTGAACAGGCCTTCACTACTTGGTGACAACTTTCAATTGCTCGAGGGTGCTAAGATCAAGAAGGCATGAATAAAGTGTGCCTTGGGAAGTTTAGAACATTCAGAGTTGCTTTGGCCAATTGACAAAGAACTCTGAATTAAAGTGAGGATAATATCTTACTCCTAGAGTTTCCCTGTCCAAAATCATGGTGCTCTGGGGAAGGGCGGGGAAAGATGAGGGTGGGAGGGTGGTGGTGGGGTTACTAAGAGGACTTACCCTACCTATCTTCTTGCATGGTAATACTTTTGGAACAGAAGCATGGGACAGAATTAGCATGTGAGATTTCATGCTTTCCCTTCTTGTTTATATAAGGGGAATTGGTTGTTCCTGTCAATTTCAGTAGAACCACTTTGTCTTGGGATAGACTGGAAAAATCCAGAAAAGAATAATAGTGGATTAAGGTAGGTTGGCAGCAGCTCCCAGTTTAGCTCACTTGCTGTCTCATTTGTATGAAGCCCTGTTGCTTCAAAGGGACCAATGATTCCCATGCTTTCGTCTTGGATCAGTGGGAAAAATGAAACCAACCTGAACATTCTAGCTTTTTCCCACTTAATAAATGACTTAGAGCATGTGCAAATTGGTTGTGGTTGTATTTAGATTCTAAATAGCTTGGGACCTAAGGCTGACTTTCCACTGGTAAACTCCCATTTGTTTATTAGGCTCACTAAATGAGTTTTTTAGACCAAAGCATAGACTGTAAGGAAGGAGGTTGACTTCAGCATTCTTTTTAATGTGGTATTTATCCCTAGGTGCCTGGGAACTTACAAGAGAATGGCATCTTTGCCCGTCTGTAGTGTTTATGTTCATTGAATGGAGAAGAAGGAATAGAGAGGGAGAGGTTAACTGCGGAGGAAGTGGGAAAGCCTCAGCCAGAAAACCCTGGGCTGAAGCCAGGATCAGGTCCCAGCCCAGATGGAACCATCTGCTAACAGTGTTCTAGGCATGGAGACTCCTCATCCTTTCACTGCTGCTTCCTGGTGGCACCTGCCCTGAGGATCTGGGACAGCCCTTCGGGCAATCCTGGGCTTTTTCCCCCCTATCACTGAGCACTCAGTCTAGGGAGGAGGTATGGGGAGATGCTTGCCTAAAGAAATTGCATGAAGGCTCTGCCTGGTGTTTGGGAAGAGACTACTAATTTAAATAATTCATAACTGTGAAATTTATATTATTTAAAAAAAACAATTACCACAACACTATTTCTCCTACTATTATTTTTTTTTTTGGTAACGTGCCCTTACCTTAGGCTGTGTGCCTGGACCCTGGCTGTTCTTGGCTGCTTTTTGCTGCAGATGGCTTCCTTCTGATTTCCCTCTACCTCTCCCTCTCTAGAGGATCTGTCTTCAAAGTAAATAGGTATTTCTCATCCACCTTCCTTCTCCCTCTTTCCCCTCCTCCTTCTCACAAGTCGATTCCCCGCCCCCTGCCCCCATCCACCCTTGCACCTTCAGGCACTGATTTTTAAACTCCTCTTAGAACAGAGTGCCCTAAAGTATGAAAAATGGTCCTTTCATTCTTGCTGCTTCTGTCTTCACCCTCCTCCCATCTTTACCCTCCCATTCCTGGTGCAGCCCCCAAGATGCTGTCGGTTGTTTGGTTGTTTATGGTGGAAGTCAGCCACACTGCCCTCCATCCCCTCCTAATTTCATCTAGGTGATATTTTAATAAATCATTGCAGACACAGCTAGACTCCATACATTACTTACCAACCCCTTGAAGGTTTTCATGTTCTTTGATGGATAAGTTAACGTGCAGGCCTTGGCTGATACTGTATTGAAACAGCAAATCTCTCTTCTTCTTTCTTTTCCCTGAGGGAGGGGGGAGAGGCACAGTAGAGAAAGAGGGAGAGAAAGAAGCAAACTGACAAGAGATCCTTCTACCTGATATTTGACAATGTAGTCATCTCTGAGACAACAAGGCCTAATGAAACTAGATTACATGGTTTTACTTTGACAGATCATTTTGAAAAATGTGGTATTTTTATTCTCTTTCTCTTATTTGTCATTACTCTTCTCCTGCCTGAAGGGGTGGAAAAGAGAGTTCTCTACTGAGTTACAAAAGACATTGGTAGTGATATTTGAGGTATATTGGGCTGGGAGAGGTGCAATGACAAGGCTGGGAAATTGGAATTAATGAATGGGAGATAATGGACGACTAAGATTTAGAAATCAACCTTTGATTATCTTTTTTTTCTTGTTTCTTTTCATATTGGCCGTCCTCCCTTTTTCCTCCTGTCTTATTTCTTTCACTTCTCCAACTTAATCCTTCTATCCCTTTTCTTCTTTTTCTCTTTGTTCTCTTTCCTCCTTCCATCTTTCTTTAATTCTCTCTTTTTTCCACCTACAGAAATGACCAAGTTAGAAATCCAGAAAATATTTCTCTTTGCTTTGAATTCTTTTTAATAATTAGTAATAATATTTATATAGTAGTTTAAGATTTACAGAGTGTTTTGCATGCATATTTTTCAATAATATTTTATTTTTCCCTAATTACATGCTGAAACAATTTTTGGCAATTTTAAAAAAGTTTTGAGTTTCAAATTCTATCCCTCTGTTCTTCCCTCCACTCCCTCCTCCCTGAGATGGTAAGCATTCTAATATTGGTATACATGCACAATCACATAATAGTTTTACATACTTTATCCAATTTTGTTCCCCTCATTACCATCCTGGAAGGTAGGTAGAGGTAATTGACTTACCCAGCATCAGATAGCTAGTAGTGTCTGAGAGTTGACTTGAATGTCAGATTTTTCCTGTCTCTAAGTCTTCTCTATTGGTCTAGCTCCCTCAGAAGAGGTGTAATGACAATTTAATTTGCTTATCCTTTTTTATGGCAGCATGAAGAATGGAAGCACTTGGCATCATCTCTGTTGAGAGACAAGGGGTAGAATTGGACTGGCTGGAGTCTAAAGTCAAGGAAACACGTTAATCTCCACTCTTTTCTAATTATCTAGAGAATTCATCATAGCTCTGTGGTTGAAAGGGAAGTTAAGAGTCCTTCAACTCTCTCTATTTACAGACAAGGAAACTGAATACCAGGGAAATTAAAGACCACCCCAAGGGAATCTCGATTTGAACATGGGTCTTGGACTCCAAATTTCGCTCTCTAATGTTGGAAAATGACATGTGTTCTCCATCATTACCCCACGATTTCTGGTTGTCAGTGTATGTTTTCAAAGGGACTGAGCATTTTTATTCTGATTAAAATTTACTTTAAGGCTATGCAACTGGATTTTACAGCCACAATCCTGAATGCTACACAGTAGAGCTGGAAGATTTCGAGGCTTTCTTTGCCCTCATTTGGACAGCATGGCCCTGGAAATGTTGCTGCAAAAAAAAAATGCCCCAAACAACCTGCTGGAACTACTGATGGAGCAGTGGGAGATAAGCTTTGTGTCTTCAGAGTCTTCAGATCACTGCCCTGCCTGGCATACAGACCCTTCCTAAAAAGATCAAGGAATAGCTTCCCTCCTGTGGGAGTCAGGCTTCAGGTCAATTCTTTCATTGAGAGCTCAGGTTAACTATTTCCATCATCTGAAGAAAACCCTAAAGCTGAGTGTAATCAATTGGGGAGGTATTGCCAAACAGAAATGTAGATAATTGCCAAGGGAAACAGCTAATAATAATAAATATCCTAAGTAATATTGGAAAGATATTTTCATTTTGTTTTAATTTTAATTTCATTTACAACTTATAGAAATAATTTTAACAAGCATTTATCAAGTGCTTACTATGGTACAATACATTGTGTTAACAGAGAATTTAGAAAGATGGAAAATATTAGAGTCTCTGCCTCAAGGACCTTATACTCCAATATAGGGAGTGTGACATATGCATAAATAACTACGGATTCAGTGGATAGAGTACTGGTCCGGAAGTTGGAAAGACCTGAGGTCAAATGCAACTTCAGTTACCTATTGGCTATATGATCCTCGGCAAGTCACCTTTGCAACATCTGTTATATATGCTCCTTTCTCTTTTCTGACACCACTACCATTCTAATGCAAGCCTTCATCACCTCAAACTTGGAGTATTCCAAAAACCTACCAGTGGATCTGCCTTCCTCCTGTCTCTCACTTTCAATCCATCATCCATTTAGCCATTAAAGTGATATTCCTTAAGCACAGTTCTGATTATATCACTTCCCTACTCCAGTGGCTTCCTATTGCCTCCTATATGAAATACAAAATGTTCTTTTTGGCCTACAAAACTCTTCAAATCTGGCTGTCTCCTATGTTTCCAGCCTTCTTATAGCTTATTCCTTGACACAAAGTATTTGATCCAGTGACACTGGACTTCTTGCTGTTCCAGGAACAGGACAGTTCATCTATGCATGCAAAGAGGCAAGTAATCCAGGAGAATATTGGTACTAAAAAGATGACCTTTTGTTTATGGGAGAAGTTTGAGATCATTAGATGAGCTTTGCAGTTTCCCAAAGGACATCCAAACTATTTTCCTCCTATTTCATTCATGTCCATTTGCACTGTTAAGTTTTCTTAATTGACTGAGCCCAGACTGACCAGACCCGGAGTCAGACAGCTGGAACAAGCCTTGGGGCCATGAATCGGTGAGCTGTGGCAGTTACCAGACTTCTCAACCCACAAATGCCAAAGAGCAGGTTAGAGGGAAACTGCAGGATCAAGTTCAGAGCAGTCCGTCCACCAGCCCTAGGGATGGCAGGGTGGTGCAGTGGTGGCAGTGGCAGCAGCAGGAAGATCCTGGGGCTACTTCCAGTGCTATTGTGTCAGCTGCTTCCCAGGTCCCTGGCTCACATGGTGGGAGGAATCTAGCAGTGGATCAGAGAGGGAATGCAAGGAACACTTTGTGGGCACAAAGGCAGATTGTCTTGCTGTGCCCTTCTTGGATCTGAATTGCAGTCCTGATTGGCAGTTCTTGGGGGATGAGGAGCACTGTTGTGACAGAGCCTGGGGTGACGGTGGAGTAGAAGTTGCTCTGAAATTAGCAGGGCTTGGACCTTAAAGCTTGGGATAAAGTTCTCTCTACTCTACAAGCAGTCATATCCTGACAAAAACCTCAAGGGTCAAGTAGTTGGCTGGGAACGTGAACAGGCAGTGTCTCAGATTTGGACTCAGACTCAAACTCAAACTCTAGATTCCTTTTTTGGTGACAAAGAAGATCTAAACATGCAGCCAGAAGAAGTCAATAAAGTCAAAGAGCCTCCATCAAAAGCCTCCAAGAAAAATGTGAACTGGTCTCAGGCCATGGAAGAGCTCAAAAAGGATTGGGAAAAGCAAGTTAGAGAAGTAGAGAAAAAATTAGGAAGAGAAGTGAGAGTGATGCAAGAAAACCTTGAAAAACAAGTCAAAGACTTGGTAAAGGAGACCCCAAAAAAATACTTAAGAAAATAACACCTTAAAGAATAGACTAACCCAAATGTCAAAAGAGCTCCAAAAAGCCAATGAATGAGGAGAAGAATGCCTTGAAAGGCAGAATTAGCCAAATGGAAAAGGAGGTCCAAAAGACCACTGAAGAAAATCTTACCTTAAAAATTAGATTGGAGCAAGTGGAAGCTAGTGACTTTATGAGAAAACAAGATATAAAACAGAATCAAAGGAATGAAAAAATGGAAGACAATGTGAAATATCTCATTGGAAAAACCACCGACCTGGAGAACAGATCCAGGAGAGATGATTTTGAAGTTATTGGACCACATGAAAGCCATGATCAAAAAATTAAGCCTTGACATCATCTTTTAAGAAATTATCAAGGCAAAATGCCCTGATATTCTAGAACCAGAGGGTAAGATAGAAATGGAAAGAATCCACTGGTTGCCTCTTGAAAAAGATCCCAAAAAGAAAACTCCTAGGAATATTGTCTCCAAATTCCAGTTTCCAGATCAAGGAGAAAATACTGGAAGCAGCCAGAAAGAAACAATTTGAATATTGTGGAAACACAATCAGGATAACACAAGATCTAGCAACTTCCACATTAAGGGACTGAAAGGCTTCGAATATGATATTCCAGAGGTCAAAGGAGCTAAGATTAAAATCAAGACTTACCTATTCAGCAAAACTGAGTATAATGCTCCAAGGCAAAATATGGATTTTCAATAAAATAGAGGACTTTCAAGCTTTCTCAATGAAAAGACCAGAGCTGAATAGAAAATGTGACTTTCAAATACAAGAATCAAGAGAAGCCGGGGGGTGGAACCAAGACGGCGGCTGGAAAGCAGGGACTAGTGTGAGCTCCCCGCCAAGTCCCTCCAAAAACCTATAAAAATGGCTCTGAACCAATTCTAGAACTGCAGAACCCACAAAATAGCAGAGGGTAGCAGGGCTCCAGCCCAGGAGAGCCTGGATGGTCTTGGGGTAAGGTCTATCCCGCATGGAGCTGGGAGTGGA
>CM053626.1:161527178-161556036 GCA_028646595.1 Phalanger gymnotis | reverse complement strand
CAAGAAAGATCTTAACATCACTGATAACCAGTATGGTGTGGTTACTGATCTAGAGCCAGACATCCAAGAGGATGAAGTCAAAGTGGGCATTAGGAAGTATTGCTAGCAATAAGGCCTGTGGAGGTGATCGAATTCCAACCGAGGTATTTGATATCCTAAAAGATGATGCTGTTAAATTGCTGTACTCAATGTGCTGGCAAATTTGGAAAACTCAATAGTGGCCACTGGATTGGAAAGGAGCAGTTTATGATCCCATCGTAAAGAAGGGCAATGCCAAAGAATATTGAAATTACCAAAATTGTTTTCATTTAACGTACCAACAAAGTTACACTTTAGATTCTGCAAACTAACCTTCTGCAATATGTGAATCAGGAATTAACAGAAGAGTAGGCTTGTTTTTAAAGAGGCAGAGAAACTAGAGAACAAATTGCTAACATTTGCTGCATTATGTAGAAAGCAAGGATGTTCTAGAAAAACATCTCTTTCTTCATTGACTACAGTAAAGCCTTTTAGTGTGTTTATCATAACAAAATGTGGCAAGTCCTCAAAGAGATGGGAGTACCAGAACATCTTACTTGTCTCCTGAGGAACCTGTATGCAGGCCAAGAAGCAACAGTTAGAACTGAACTTGGTAGAACTGACTGCTTTATGCTTGGAAAAGGAGTATGACAAGGCTGTATGTTGTCATCTTATTTATTTGAGTCATGTGAAATGTCAGGATGGATAAATCAAAAGCCAGAATTAAGGTTACTAGGAAAATATCAACAATCTTAGATATACAGAAGATATCACTCTGATGGCAGAAAGTGAAGAAGAATTAGAAAGCCTCTTGATGAGGGTGAAAAAAGGAGAGTGTAAAAGCTGGATTGAAGCTTAAAATGGTGCTCAAAGAGTGGGACATGACTGAATGACTCAACAGCAACTATTAGTGTATTCTCTATTTGTACTGTCTTTCATAAACATACGCTCAGTGCATATGCATATATATAAGCTGGTGAACAGCCTCAATAGGTTGTCTGTTAACCAAATATCATAACCCGAACAATAGACATTCCTTATCCTCTTGAGTTTTTTCCTGAGTTCATGTTTAGACCAAACTTTTTGAGTGGTTCTGTAACTTCTGCAAGTGAGTATTCAGTATTTTGGAGCTTAAGGTTACTAGTATGTTATCATCTACAAACAGAAGCACCTGAGGAAACTCATCATAAACCAAGTTTTATTTCTTCAATTTGAATTGACTGCTGGATCTCTTTGACAAAGGTAAACATAGTTAGGAAACCTATGTATCACTGTTTTGTGCTTCCTGCAATGTATATTGAGAAGATCATCTGTTATTTTATCTGTTATTTTATTTATTTTACGTGTTAAAAGTGTTGGCATATGGATGGGAGACATCCTATTGTTAAAAAAAACCTGTAAGGTAGCATTTTTCCTTATGAAATCAAGTGCATTTTTATAATTAACCATCAGTAGTCACCATTAAATTTTTATTCATCAGGTTATAGATATGATTTTTTCCCTATATTTTGGCATCTTCTTCTTTGGACAACTTGTGAATCCATCCCTCAATACCCTTAAAATTGCATTACCTTCAGCACAGATCTCTTTGTACAGTTAGTCTAATCCAGCTCCTTCCCTCATTTTGTTCCATTTAAAGTCAGTTATTCTTAGGTTATAAGCACATCTGAGACTATGATGTATGAGTTTTAGGTTTGTGTGCCTACTTTTCTTGATTGTGAAAAAAGTTTGCCATTAAAGTCTTTGCAGATCTTTTCCATTTTTCTTTTATTGATTATGTTGTTTACATTTTTGCTTTTAAATGTCTTTGCTTAATTGTATTTCTTGTCAAGTTTTCATTAAAGTTTCATTAAAATAGTTTTATTTAGCAATGCTTCTCTGTTTTGTGAGGTAATATTGATCATGATTTTTATAATCCTTTTATATAAGATTTTACAAGAGAATTCATATTTTAAAATGGTATTGTCTTTGGCTGCCATATCCCTCTGCTCCTCAAGTAAGTAAGGTATTTCTAAGTTACTTTTTTATGGTATTTTCAATTCTTTGTTATAAGCATCTGATTTATATCAGTTAAACTTTTGTATAAAATTCATTATAGTTTGTGTCTTTATCCTTTCACGTATATCCCAGATTTGTTCATCAGTAACTTGTTTAATAGCTCAGAATTGATTTCATCCAGTTGTATCTTTTTCTTTTATTTATTTTTCTAGAAATCAGCATGGTAGAGTGAACAGAGAGCTGACCTTAGATTCAGGGAGCTTTAGTCCTAGCTGTTGGTAACTGCCTCTGTGACCCTGAAACAAGTCACTTAACCTCTCAGTGTCCCAGACAACTGTCTGAGGTTATAAGTTGCAGAGCACATATGGTCTTCATTGGGAACTTCAGAGGGCAGTTTTGGTCGCAAATAATTTTTCTAATTTTGTGCTAATTTTGATCTTTGCACCAGGACCATAGCACCATAGGTTTAAAGCTAGAAGGAATCTTAGAAATCATCTGTTTTATGGTGGGGAAACTGAGCCCCAGAGAAGTTAAGTGACTTGACCAGGTACATACATAGGTAATAACAGGGGTGGGATTTGAATCCAGGTTTTCTTACTTCAAAGCCTATCCTGCTTCTGCTCCTCATCCCTCCTGTCAAATAGGTGGTCTCCCATATTAATAGTGAGTTATTTCTTGTCTTTTAAAAATTTAACTAATTGTGTTTTCCCCTGATGTTATTGAGTGATTGCCATGTCCAGCTCTGACAGTTGAAGAAAGTATTCATGAAATATAGTCTTTGACGTCTCATTACTAATTCCTGATTCATTTTTTCAGCATATTTCTTTCCATTTTTACCTATAACCACCTTTTCATTGAAGTCAATGGGAACATATTGATTTAATTTGGAACATCTTATCAGGTTCTTTATAGAATTCACTACTTCTGTATCCTCTGCATTTATTTAAGGTAGATTCCATGTACTATAGTGGTAAACACTAAACCTGGAGCCAGAGGACCCTCATTCAAATCCTGCTTCTGACACTTTATAGATGACGTAAGGCAAGTCACCTAATCTCCCTGGAGTTTAATTTCCTTATCTGGAAAATGAAGAAATTGGAGTTTCTGGAGTTGGCAAACTGTGACCCATGTAGGCTAAATCTAGCCCATGTCCCTCTTCATGTGGTCTCAGAGCTAAGATTGGTTTCTATGCTTTTTATTCTTTCTTTACAGGCTCTACAAAATTAGGGGAAGAATTGGCTCATTGGTTGTAGTTTGCCCACCCCTAGACTATATCTTCTCCAAGGCCCCTTCCAGATCTACAATTTTTATGGAGAGTTTATGTAAATTCATATGGATACAGCAATATGCGTTGAGTGGATATCCCATGAAATGATGGTCCATGTTGTGTTTGTGTACGCAATGAAACCTCCTCTGCTAATTCCTTTATTAGTCTCTCCAAGGAGAATCTATGAGCCATCTTTCCCCTGTGCTATAACTTTTTTTTTCCTTCCTAAGGTTTAATTTATAGTGAGAAAGAATATGAAGAGTAATTTGATTCACTGCCTCCAATATCCATTGGTTTTGGACATTTGGAGTGCCACGACCACATCAAAGTTTATTAGAAAGTCTGAAATCCATGTGATTCTTAGAACTATCTGTCTCCCCTTCTGACATTCTGTCCCTGAAGGGACCCATACAGGACTCAGTGCCATTTTGAATATTTCTTTGTTTCCTAATTCAAATAAAGCTCCCCCGACTTGTACCTCCAGTGTTGGGAAAGGTGGGCAATAAATATCTCTTATAATTGTCCTGGACGGAATAGGTGCTTAATAAATATTGGTTAAGTAAATAATTACATAAATGAATTAATAGCTGTCATTCATGACCCAGGGGTCTAGAGTTTTGCTGTCCTTGTATCTTTTTCTCTTCTATCAAACTCATCTCCTGGTATTAATTCTGTCTCAGTGAATAGGGACTTTAGGTTTTTCCTGTATCCCTAATCTAACAGATTGGGTTGAAGGTGAAGGCCAGAAATGACCATCTTCGCTGTTCACCTGTTGTTCTGTTTACTTTCCTTCGTCTTCTGTTTTCCTCTAAAGGGGCTGATTTTTTTCATTTTATGACTAAATATGGGCTATGACTAGCCCAATTTTCTCCATGCCTTTAAACACCCTTGCTTCTTTCCAGTCCTCATTCCCGGCCTCTTCCCCTTATGCTTTAAGCCAAAGGCATACAGTTAATATGTGCACACCTGTGTAAAAAAATACCCAGAGGAGGACAGCTTCTATTGTTGTTCCAAGGGAGGATTTAGGAGTGTAATTATTTTAGGGCATATCCTCTGTGATGATAATAGCATTTTAATAATAATATTTTCACAGAATCATTGTTAGTAGAGTTGGAAAAGTTTTCAGATACCATGTAGTCCAAATTATTTTACAAATAATAACAGTCCCATATAATTTTATAGTACTTTAAGGTTTGCAAAGGGTTTTTCATAGCACTGGCATAAGTACAAGCATTTATATCCTTAGTCTACAAGTAATGAAACTGAAGCCCAAAGTGCAAGTCAACAAGCAATTATTATTCACATACTATGTGCCAGGCACTGTGCTAAGTACTAGAGATGCAAAGGAAGAAGAAAATAGCCCTGGCTCTCAAGGAGCTCGCATCTAATAGGGAAGTCAAAATGCAAACAACTTTGTACAAACAAGCTATAAACAGGATAAATTGAGCATATGCTTAAGAGGAAGGGTTGTAAGTAATAGAGAAGGGCTTTGAATCCAGGTCTTATTGTTTTTTATTATATTGTTTCTATTACCTACACCCTGATTTGGTTCTCAAAAACAAATTTTTTCTTATATCCTATTTTTTTGAATAAGAAAAATGAGGCTCAGAGAGATTACATGACTTTTCTAAGACCACATGTGGTAGCCCTGGTAAGAGAAATCAGGTTTCCTCTCTACTAATCTATGGTCTTTCCATTATATCGCATTACCTCATGTATATCTGAATTTATACATGCTAATATACATTTCTATTAGTACTTGAGAGTTCTATAGCTAAAATATTTCTATTTTTCATTTAATTTGAAAATATAACTCCTGCTTCTTCGAAACATAGAGCAGATTAGGAGAACGTTAAGCTTCACAGATAATAACAATATTGTATTAGTCTACGAATTCAATTAAATTCTACAAAGTCTTTTTAAAACCACATCTAAGGTCCTGTCCTAGCCATTGTGGATACAAAGGAAAAAAACCAGTTCCTGTCATCAAGAAACTTCCATTTTACTGGAAGTATATGATATATACACAGATAAAGAAATACAACTTAACTTTTAGGAGGTAGAGACTGCACTAACCAGGAGAATGAGGTAGGGGCGATGGTACCTGAATCTACTATTGAAGGAGGGAAGAGGACAAATCTAGGTGGTTCTGCAGATGGAACACTGCTCAGGTCAGGAAGACCTGAGATCAAATCCCACTTCATACCTTACTAGCTGTCCCTGACCAAGTTACTTAACCTCTGTTTGCCTTAATCCTCTGGAAAAAAGAAATGGCAAAGTTCTTTAGTATCTTTGCCAAGAATACCCCATGGACAGTATTGCTGTGCTATGGTCATGAAGAGTTGGGTATGACCAAACGAATGAATATAAGGGAAGATTTAGGATTAAATATCTCCTAGACATGGGGGAAAGCCATAAAAAGGCAATGTTGAGATAGGAGACCGGGTAGTAGGCAAGTTTTGTTTGGAATATAGGGTGTGTGTAGGGGAAGAATATGAACTAATTCTGAAAAGGTGGATGGGAGTTAGATCATGGAAGGATTTAAGTTCCAATATGAGTGATTTGTACTTTTTTCCCCTAGTTGTAATAGGCAGCCACAGAAAATTGCATAGCACAGGAATGACATGGTCAGACTTATGTGTTAAGAATATTATTTTAGGAGTTATGTGGAAGATAGATTAGAGAGGAGAGAGAATCAAGGAGAACAGAGAAGTTGATAAGGACATGAGCTAAGTTAATGGCTGTGGAAAGAAGGGATTGGATGTGATAGATGCAATGCAGGGAGAATTGGAAAGAGTTGACCACTGATTAGATATGGGGGTGAAGGTGAAGTCAAATCCAGGGATAATTCTGGGGCTGTAAATTAGGGAGACTGGAAGGATGCTGGTGCCCTTACCATAAAGAGAGATGTTTAGAAGAGGAGCCGACTTGGGAAGGAAGCTAATGAGTTCTGTTTTTAACATCCATAAGTGCCTGTTGGATGTCTCCTGGATGTTTCTTCAACATCTCAAACTCAATATGTCCAAAACAGAATTAATTATCTTCTCTTCTAAGTCTGGAGATCTATATGCAAATGTAGATTTAAATAGACAGATATACATGTATATACATACATATACATATATATGTGTGTGTGTGTGTATGTATGTACACACCCACATAGAAGTAATTTGTGTAGAGTTGACAATTAAACTTCCAAGAGGGTATCAAGGGAGAATAGGGAGCTAGACACATCTTTGGTGACTGAGCAAGGAGAATGTGAAGGAGCTTGTTAGGTATGAGGGGAGTGGTTGACAGGATCATAAGCTTCAAAAGTTGAAGTTCAATGATGACTGGTAAAGTCCATTGAATTTAGCAGAGAATGCAGTTTCTGTAGTGAGGTCAGAAGCCAGAAAACATGGGTAGAGAATTAAGTGGGAGGTGAGGCAATGGAGGATTGGTTGAATCTTCCTAGGTGTTTGGATCCTCACTGAGAAGTCCTGGGAAAACTTTTTTTCTTAGCCTACTGCATACCCAGTGACTCTGGATAGTCCAGGAACCACATTGTAGTGGCAGTTGCTGAAAGGAGCAGGACAGTGTTGGCATTTTCACCTTTTGCCTTTCTGGAATGATGTGGTATGTCCACCCTCACCAGAAGCTGCTTTGGAGCATGGGGAGTTGGGAGAGAGAAAGAGAGAGAGAGAGAGAGAAAGTGTTTCCAAATTAAAAAAAAAATCTTAGTGAGCAGATGAAGTAACAGAAGAGCTATTAACAGCAGCATATGCCTGAAAACACACACACACATACACACACACAGCATAGCAGCCCACTGAAACAGAGAGTGAGGGGGAAAATGAAATCATTGGTAATTACTTTGCTGCCATTGGGATGTTTCCTGCTAATTTACAGCATTAGTAGAACTTGGGGATGCTATTCTTGCTCCTGAGCTTGGGCAGTGCAGTCCCTCAACACTGGCAGCCATAATTATCTGCATTTAACTGAGGGCTTGTAAAATCTATTTGTCTAGCAGAATGTAAGTATAATTGCTGTAAGTTGAATAAGGATGCATTTTTAGCTACGACATGACCCCATCTGACTTAGCATATAGTAGGTTATTGTAGTGTCCTTACAAACCTGTTTGTCCTCTGACCAGCTAACCCAGTGCCATTTTCAAACTTAATCTACACATTGTAAACTAGGGACGATTCTTCCTATTTTTTTTTGTGATGTGTGTTTGTCATGTGTGTGCAGGTGTGTGTGTGTATGTGTGTGTGTGTGTGTGTTTATATGTGAGGATTATTTTTTATGCATAGCATGCTTTCTCTCACAAATCTTTCATCTCTTTTTCAAGTGGCAGGTCTGATCAGAGTGGACTTGTTCTCAAGTCACAGGTGAAACTGTGAGTACTTAAAACATTCTTTTGTTCTTTTTATTTTTCGTGGTTTGAGACTGTTTCTCTGTCTCCCGATTTCTGAGTGGCCTCACCCCCCAGGTTTGGAGGAGTTTGCTGCAAATTAACTTCTGGAAGCCCATCGCAAGACACAATGTGCTTCTGTATTTGTGCGCATCTCTCCTCTTCCTTATTTACCACTGGCAGCCTTCCTTTGATTTACTTTTGGAGAGTCTTGCAAATAGCTTTTTGCTTGATGCAAAATGCTTGGTGCACGATGATTAACATAAAAGGGTGGTTTTGTGGATGCTATGTGTGCCTCCTCTTGGAAGGACCAACTGGCACGTTTTGGGGATCTTCTTTCCAATATTGCTTTCGGAGGTTATCCAATTGAAACAAAAGTATGGGCCAACCTGAGGAGTGCTGGGGTAATGATTAATGTAAAGGGGAAAGAAAGTTTGATCCTGATGAAGGCAACTCCCCTGGATGAGAAGCACACAGTGCAAATGGCTGTCCAGATGGAAGACTTTCCCTTTTTTTCCCCTCCCACTTCCCCTCTTAAAGTATGCAAGTATTGTGGGCCTGTTAGAACATTGCTTTTTTTTTCATTTAAAGACCTTGGCTATTGATGCAGAGAAGTGGTGGTTTCAGGAGGAGTTTTTGATAAGAAAGTAGCCAGTCTTCTCGTCAAGGCTTCTCCAGCAATTTATGATACTGGGACGTTTAACCCATGGAATATTTACTGAGATGTGTTCAGGTTCTAGTCGGCTCATTCAACTCCAACTGGGCCATATTTGGTGATTCTCATTTAAAATTGTGTGGGTGGCAAGAGTGGGAGGTAGGGGGGGCAGTGTTGATTTTCAAAAGAAATCATAAATCTCTTTGCCTATCTTTTTCTCTCTTTCTACCCTTTTAAGGTTGTGGAGATGAAACGTAGGCGAATTCATAGTCAGGGAGAGTTCGATGACTGCTTTTCTCCCTTCACTTCTATCTTAGCCAATTACAATGCTGCTTCCCCGGCTTTGCTCATAACAATAATACTAAAGTCTGGGGGGGTGTGAGTTTGGGGGAGCCTGAAGGGAAGGAAGTGGCAGCAGGGAGGGGAATGGTTAGGAAGCCCTTTTCCCTCCCTGATTACTGTACTGTGGATTTCTGTAGGCATTTTGTAGCATCGTTGAAATTCCACTGTTGTCAGGTAAGGATATGGAGAGGGGCTTTTCCAAAGCACATTTCCTGCTGTGCAGCATTGAGCTCATGGGATTTCATGTCAAGGCCGTGTTCCCCTTTGTTCATTTTAGTTTCTAGCCAGCTCCACTGGCCAGGTGGCAGCTTTGACCTTTAAGCTCCAGATTGTTGTAATCAGGACAAACAACTGTGTTGTGACCTCTCAAATCAGATAATAGATCTCTTCTGGGAGCCTGGCTCAGAAGGACTTCTGGTCAATTATCTCTTCAGAAAAACTGTCCTCCAGTCGAAGAATTATGTAATCACAGATTTGCAGAGTTGGAAGGAATCTTAAATGTCTACTTTTATACACACACACCCTACCTTCATTTTTCTATATCTTGAGAATGGAGGCCTAGAGAAGGTAGGTGACTTATATAAGGTCACACAAGTAATACGTGAAAGAGCTAGGATTCCAACTCAAGACTTGATGCAGTGTTCTTTCCTTTGTACTGTAGGGCCTTTAAGACTTTTTACTCAACATCTTCACAGGTCACTGGAGGTCTTTCCTTTGATGATTATTGTTTGTTGTTGCATCTCAAGGTATTCTGGAAAATGGCATCTGTTGATGCCTGTGCTTCGCTTTAGATAATCTGTCATGTCTATCCCACACCTCCACTCTAGTGCCCTACCACCTATTCACCCTGCTTTAGCTTGTCACCTAGCTAGTGCTAGGGTCAATATCCTTGTTAGTCATATGGATGTGGTTGTGCCAATGTCAACAAAAATTCAAAACTCTTTACTTGTTGCCCTTGGAGAGGATTTTGAGTCAGCAAGAATGAGGGATATGGGTGAGACCCAGAGAGAATGCCATGGATGGACATGCTTGGGGCAGCAGTGAGGGGAAGTAGGTGATGGGCAACATATAACTTGGAGGCTCATTGGCAAAATGGTATAAAGATTACAAAAAGCTTGGAGTCCAGAAAGGGGCTGAGTTGGCAAGGGACATGAGAGTAGCAAGAGAGGCCAAGAATTAAAGCCAGCATGTGACGATTCCAATTTTCATCTATTTGTTCTTGGATCATGCCAGTTATAACCTGTAACTACAGATCAAGGAGTTATTTTTAAGATTGTGCCCACCTAGGTAGCTATGCTGTATCAATTCTCCAGGAGCAAAGATCCTGTCATACTAGGTAGCTCAGCCATTTTTTTGCAAGGTATTATATGATTAGGAAACTGACAAGACTTCCTTTTGAGGCCCCATGTTCCAATGGGCAAGTAGCTCTAGAGGTGGTGGAAAGTGTATTAAGGTTGGAATGCATCACTGAAATACAGGGTGGATCTGTATGTTAGCCAAGGGAAGGGGGAAAGAAAGTTTATTGATAGTGAAAAATTGAGTGTTTTAAGATGTGGAGAGTTTTCTGCTTCCAGGCATCACAGAACATTTTTATTAAAGTGTCTACTATACTTGACCTACCTTTAAATCAAAAATCCCTCAGAATCACACATTATACAGCTTCGAAAAAGGATCTTACAGATTTTTAGTCCAAAGTCTTCATTTTACAGATGAGCAAACTGAAATACAGATGTGAGTTCTTCATGGTTAATCGTGAATCAGTGCCACACCTGGGACTAAGACCCTGGCCAGCGTTCTTCAGACTATACCACACTGCCCTGTGGCTTGATATTCTCCCCTTTCCCCTCCCCAAACCCACTTTCCTCCCACTCCCAGAAGAGAGTTCTCTTTATTTCGTGGATCAGCTAGGTGTCACAGTAATATTAAATTCAAATAGAAATGGGACCACTAAACTGCCTAGGACAGGTAGATGGTACAGTGGTTAGAGTGCTAGGCCTGGAGTCAGAAAGACCTAAGTTTAAACCCTACCTCCTAAAGTGGGTAGGTGTTCAACCCTGGTCTACATACTTGACCTCCATCTGGCTTTCTTTAGCTCTCATATGGGGATAGTAAGAGCACCCATCTCCCAGGGTTGTTGTGAGGCTCAAATGAGATTATACTTATAAAGATTTTTGCAAATCTTAGAGCATGATAGAGATGTTGTTATTATTATTAATCAGTCCTGTATCTTTATGTGATCTGCCTCAATTACTGGAACAACAAATTCCAGAATTAACACAATCTAGATGTATCTCCATCCAATGACTGGTTGAGTCAGCCATTGAACCATATTATAATATATACATATTTCACTCTTTCATCATTTGGACTTGTTGCCCTTCTGATGCCACAAGCATTCAGTGCTGGGTGTGTGTATGTGTGTGTGTGTGTGTGTGTGTGTGTGTGTGTGTGTGTGTAATCTGCAGTCTAACCTTTTCCCCTCGTTAATTTGATTAGAGTTTGGCAAGAGTTTGAGAGGTGGCTGTGATGCAGAGGTGGGGGAGTTGGCAAACGTCTTTTTCCACCTGGTCAGAGAACCTTGTTTCATATCGTGGCTCTGCCGTTGAGTAGTTACATGATCTTGAGCAAGTAAATTCATGTCTATTAGCCTCAGTTTACTCATCTGCCAAACGTCAGTAATAATAGTGCCTAGGTTACAGGGTTGTCATGAGGATCAAGTGAGAAAATATAAGTAAAGTACTTTGCAAACTTTAAATTTCTATATGTGTTATCAATTATCATCTTCATTATTGTTATCATCAGCCTTATTACTACAGTCAGTTCAGCTACAATGTGACATATATGTTCCTAAAAATTACCAAGTGATTCAGAATCACACACTAAAAGAATAGGAAAAGTGGCATTAGGAGCACAACACTCATAAACCTCAATGATACATGAAAAGATAAAATCCTAATAAAAATAGTAGAGTAGTTTTACTCATGTTAAATGATCAGGACATTTGGAAATACTATAACAAATAGTGGCATTCTTGTATTTTGAGCTGCTGCTTAGCTGGTGCCCTGGTTCCCACGGGCCTGTGCTGGCAAAGTTGAAAGCTATTGGTAAGGTGGTGGCCTTGCTGTCTTGCAACTCTGGGACAAAGGGGGCCAGGGCTAAAGCAGGTTATGAAATTGCTCAAATGACAAGGTGAAATTATCATTGTTCTCTATCAGCTATGCAGGAACAAATTTGCATTTTCAAAATGTGCATTATAGCAGAAATGATTTTACTCTTTCTCCTCCTCCTTCTCACTCTTCTTCCTTCTTCTCCTCTTCCTCCTCCTCCTCCTCCTCCTCCTCTTGTGACCTAGGGCAAGTCACTTCAAGCTAAAGAGTATTTGAATATTGTCAAGGAAATAGAAAATTTTGAGGCGGGGAGAGAGAGAGAATTTGTGGTGTGTGTGTGTGTGTGTGTGTGTGCATACACACACCCATACTTAGTTTTCAAATCTACTGCCAGTTAAAGGTAAGCATTGAGTACTTGCTGTGCAGAAAACCCCATTTTCCCCTTCTTGGGGAGTGATTGTGGCTATGGTTGTGGATTAAACAATTTTCCTCGAAATTTGTCTGAAGTAGCGAATGAGGAGACTTTGGACAAAACACCAAGTGTTGAATCCCAGTCCCATAGTAGAGCAGACAAGTCTAACCCCAGGCAGCAGAAGCACTCTGTGGAATTCATTCTGCCAGTGCCCTGACCCCTCTTGACTTTTCCATTCAAAAAAAAAGACCTGTCCTCTTTCATTGGGCTCCAGCTGGAGTGCTGAAACTCTGACATGAGCCCCCGGGATCACAGTGAAGCCTGATTCTCTTGGCAATCTCAGAAATTGCTTCAGCTCTATAAATTCAGAACCCTGTAGATGAAATTGCAGACTCAGAAACCTGTGATTGTCAGTGTGTATTTTATTTATTCACACACTTCAGAGGTGGGTTGCCACTGCTTTCTTAAAACCTCCCTGGTGTTTTTGTAGGTGTGTGTGTGTGTGTGTGTGTGTGTGTGTGTGTGTGTGTGTGTGAATTTACAGCCCAAGGCAATCAGTGGAATCAATGGAATTTGAGGACTCTGGATTTTAAATGTTAGCGAAACTTAGAATTTGCCTTTTTGGGCTCTGGTCTTTGTCTACAGAAAATACTTTAGATTTAAAGACTGTTTAATTTGATGTTTGCCAATAGTTGACTTCTGTTCCTCCTTGTTAGCCTCAACATTAGGCTATTCTTAAAGCAATCTCTGCCACATAGTTCTTTCACTCATTTGAAATGTAGAGGTATTTTCAGAAAGAACAATTCTATGAGGACTCAGTATGTCCCAGGTTCTAGACCTAGGTGTTACCAAGTTTCTGTGTCCCTTTGGATCCATAACCTCTCTGTGCTGCAGGTTCCTCATTTGGTCAATAAAGGACTTAGAAGGTGTAATGCCATCCTCCAGATCTCGTTTGATAATTTGTAGGAGCAAAGTTGAGGAACCAAATTCTTGTCACATGTAAGCTGAGACTATGAAAATTTAAATTTCTTCTCAGGGATTATCAGACTACTCATAGGCTCACATTCATTGAATATTAGTACTGTGCGAAGCCTTAGAACCAATCTGATTCTATCCCTTTATTTCACAGATTAAGGGGCTAAAGCCTAGTAGCTTCTCCAAGGTCATAGTGGCATAATCAACTTAAGATTAAGGTCTCTGGACTCCATTGACCCTCTCACTGCCCTTCAACTGTACTATTTTTCCTTTAATTCTCTATTAGCAATATAGTATGTTGCCTTTTGGATTGGATGCCTTTTATTTTATTATCATGAAATTTTAGATTTAGAGTTGGAAGAAACCTTAGGACTTCTCTAGTTCAATGATCATAATTTTATAGATGAGGATACTGGGTCCAAGAGAAGGACATACCCCCAAGTCACACAAGTTGCAAATTTCAGAGCCAGGTGTTTTAAGCTTGACCTATGTCCCGAATCTAAAGCTTTTCCCACTACACTAATTTACTTAATTCAGAAGAAAAGGTTTATTAGATAAAAAACATTATTACTCTCTTATTTATCTAGGAGCCTTCTCATAGGTTGAGTGGCTACATATTCCCAACCTGTAGCATGAACCCCAAGGGGAGGCAGATAAGGAGAATTGGGGTGAGGGTAAAAGGAGAGGACAACCTAGGTAATACAGAAAGGGTTAAAGAACTGCTTTGTATCCTGTGGCATAAACACTTCAAAATGCATGCTCACCTTCATTTGCATATTGAAATATATCCTAAAGGGGGCTTCATTTGGAAAGTTCTGTGCTTTAATCCATCTTCCTATGGAAAGGAGGAAATTATTCATAATTAAAAAGTAATAATAATGTGGTGTGAAGGAACTCAGCTGTATATTACCCAGAAAGAAGAGGGTAGTGTGGGCAATCTATTTTTAATGGTCTCCATGGCAACAGAGGTTTTGTTTACAGTTATTTTTCTTCTGTACAGCAAGGCAGTAACTGATTTGCATTTATTAGAAGATACTGCCTGGAAGGCACCATTTGTGGGCTTTTGTGGCATGTTGAGGGTCCTGCCAAGGAAGCATTCTTGGGAGGGTGATTGGGGATCATGTTAAGTGATGGCATAGAGCTTCTGGTAAGTTTTATTGGGTGCCTTGCAAGCCAAGGAAAGACAATCACCATCCAAAATGATGCTGGTGGTGTCAGGAAAGCTCAGCCAGCTCTCACGTTCGAGTCTAGCGATGCATCATTCAATGTGCTCTCGTAGAGTTCTGGGGCAAATGTGTTTTCAGTCAAAAAATACCCTCCTGAGAATTTTCCCCCACCCCTATTCCATGTAAAGAGAGCACTGGGACACAATATCAAGGCTTTCCTTTCTGTCCTCAATACTTCTGTCACCCTATCAGGTACACTAGGTTGGCTCTGGTTCTGTCTTCTCTTCCTCCAGGCAATATAGACCTGGTGTGATGCACATGTACAGTTCATAGGACCAGCTGTTATACAGATGGAATGACAGCTGTCTGCCCTGTGAAAAAGAATCTCACCAGGCGCCTTAGTCTTACAAAGAAAGGCACAAAAGATAGAAGGAAGGCCAGGTAATAGAGAATGAATTCAAGAGAGTGGCATGATCCTGTAAGAAAATAGCAGCAGTACTAAAGCTCAGGATCAGCCGAGGTTGATGAGAAAAACAGAAGGAAAACAAAAAGATTTATTTGTTTTTTAAAAAGCTGTGTTTGGAGAAAAAAGAGAGTCAAATAAAGGTTAGAAACTTTGCTTACAGTGCATGGGACAATAATAACTGAAGCACTAAAGGCAGAACTATTCAGATTTTATCTTGCTTGTTTAATCTTCCATGGAGAATGATCTTTGAATTGGAAATTATGGAACCAAGATGATTAAGCCACATTTGGTAACTAAAATCAAGTCAATAAGGGAGCATCTCATTCATTGACCTTTAATTCAGGTCCCCTAACCCAGCTGCACTACATAGTCAGGTACTGAAGGAACAGGCACATGCATTGTCCTTGGAGTTCTTCAAACAGAGGCTGGTTGGCTTCTTTGATTACTTGCTGTATGCATTATATAATTGGGTTTTCTTTTTACATAAGGTTGTCCAGATAGTTGCTGAGGCAGCTAGATGGAGCAGTGGATAGTCTTCTGGGTGTGGAGCCAGGAAGACTTGAATACAAATCAAACCTTAGACACTTCTTAGCATTGTAATCCTGGGCAAGTATCTTAACTTCTGTTTTTTTTTTTCCATTGTAAATAGGCATAATAATAGCACCTAACTCATAGGCTTGTTGTGGGGAACAGATGACATAATATTGGTATCAAGTTCTTACCACAGTGCCTGGCACATAGTATATACTACAAAATGCTTATTCCCTTCCCTTCCCCCTTCCAACTGTCACCTGCAGAGACTGAGACTGTGGGGCCATAGAGTGTGGGGCTGCTATTGAAATCTTTGAGGGATGTCACAGGCTGGACTTCTAGGTGGTGAAAAGTTCCTGGATTGTGGCCCAACAAATTATATACTTTTATTTCCAGGTTTTCTCAGCCAGATGTCTGCTTCTTTAATGGTGGTAAATCAACTGAGTTCCACCTCACAATCTGTGAGGTAGTCAGTCAGTCACTGCCAGTGGACCACGTTTTTGTCTCTGTGCTCAAAGACTTGGCACAGAAGTACCTTGATCCCATATTGGAATATATGAAAAAGAAGATCGGTTACTAAGCTACAAAGAACCAGCCACTCAATAGACTTTAAATGGAAAGATAACTTTTCTTCTCGTTCTGATTTGAGGGCTGGAAGATAGAGCACTAACTTCCTCCTTTGTTCAGGGCTAGACCTGTACTTTCCAGATAATGCTTCCCTTTCCATCTGCTGTTCTTCTTGGTTTTCACTTCATGAAAGGTGATTTCCCAGACACACCCTTCAACCCCTGGTGCTGCCTGACTCCTCCTACTTCACAGCTTTTGTATGTTGTTATCCCCAGTTGGATTGCAAACTCCGCAAAGGCAGGGACTGTCTTTCTTATTCTTATTTGTAACTGTAGCACTTGGCATAGTGCCTGACACATTGTAAGCACTTAAAAATGTTTATTGAATTGAATTATTCTCTTTCCTGAATCTGTGTTATGGAACTCTGTCTCTCTGGGACTTGCCCTCAAAAGTAATCATGATTGCTGGCACATGTGTTATTTAGGTGATCTTAAGCCGGGATCCCCTCCTCTGCCCCCCACCCTCTTCCTCTTCTGCTTTGTTTTTCTTTCAGTGAATAGAGGTGACTGCATAGTGATCTTGAGATGCAATGTTTCTAGTCTTTGAGATAAACTTGTGAATTTGAGAAGTGAGAGACCTGTAACACTTGGGCCCCTAAGTGAGAGCTCACTGACAGCAGAGAGGAAGTTTCTGCAAATATACCCTTCTTGGAGAAGACTACTTCCTGGCTATCCCCACTTTATATTGCTTACTCTTTAAGGCTATCCTTCTGCCTGTGATCAGCATGTATGGGAGGTAAAGGAGTTTGGGGTTTTTTTCCCCTCAACTTCTTCATGATTTCTCTTTGCTAATCTACCTATATTTGGGTCAGATGGGCATGTGTGTATATGTACAAATTTATGTGTGATGGCTCCCTTTTAGTATATTCATTGAGAAATAATTTGAGCCCCAATGGAAATCCAATATGAATTTAGGGTCCAGTTGATTCTTGGAATGCAATTTTCCCAAAAGTGGTTTTCATTCACTTTCTTCCTCTTGAGTAATTTTGAGAGTAGACAGAAGAATTTGAGAAAATGCAGTCTTCACCAAAATTCAGATAAGGCTATATATTGGACAGAAATAAAAAGTACTGAAACAGAAGGAGTAGGCAGCCTTCCATAATGAGGATGGGTCTAGATTTTCTGTCTCCATATCTTCCTCTCTTTCTCTGTCAGCTAGCGGAGTTCCATCTGCAAGTAGCTTCAGACAGTTTCCTCTGATTTTTCTTTTAATCAGTAAGACCTCTAGGAAAATGGGCAATTTACTTCTTTCCCAGGAATGGCGGGACCACTATTAACTGGAGAGAAATTAGGGCTGACATAAACTTGTTTCTTCTCTCTCTAGTTGACTGTAATGTTGAAAACCAGTCAGTGAGAGAAGCCAAGCCGGAAACCAAATCATCTGCTATGACTAGGGACTAGGTGTGGAAGTGGGAGTGTGAAGGCATACATATGCTGCCTACTATGCTAGCTGGAATCACACAGTATACATTTAATACTCTAAAAGAAATCGTTGGTGGTCAGTGATCAGGACAACTAAAACATTTTTTGCTTAAAACTTTCCTGCACCTTTTTATATTTATACAATAGTCGTGTTCTATTTGTAACACCCAACTCATTGAATCCTTCATGATGACAAAGAGATAAATTTAAACAAAGCCAATTAATACAGAGACCATGTTTGGCAGTTTATGCTAAATTCCAATTCCACAATCTCCACCACTCTACTGAAAGGAGAAAGGTATGTTTTCTCAGCTGTTTTTCAGTGGAGAAATTGTTCATTGCAATTCTTTAGCATCCAGGTGCCCTTTGATCTCCTCGATGATGCTAATGATGAGTGGTGATAGCCAGCCTTTTTGTAGAACTTTTAGGTTTGCAAAATACTTTGCAAATATTTGATCCTCACTGCAATCCTGGGAGCTAGGTGCTATCATTACCTCCACTTTACAAATGAGGAAACTGAAGCAGACAGTGGTTAAGTGACTCAGCCAGGGTCACACAGCTGGCATTCAAGGCCAAATTTAGACTTAGGTCTTCTTAACTCTAGCTCTGGCACTCTGTCCACAGTGCCATCTAAACACACATGTCACTGCAGTTATGAATCTTCAGTCATTTTCAGTACTGTCCAACTCTTCCTGACCACATTTGGCAAAGACAGCAGTGTTGGTCACCATTTCCTTTCCTGGTTATTTTACAAATGAAGAAAACCGAGGCAAACGGGCTTAAATGATTTGCCCAGAGTCACACAGCTAGTAACTGTCTGAGGCCATGTTTGAACTCCTGTTATCTTCCTGACTCCAGGCCCAGCGCTCAGCACTGTGCCACCTCACTGCCCAGTTATGAATATACGACTACTATTTATTAAACATTTGCTGTGATTAGCAAAAGAAGTATAAGACAAGGTCCCTATTCTTAGGAATATGACAGTATATGCACAATAATGTCTTAAACTGTCTGTTCCAGCTAATTAAAGAATAGGCTGCTTATTATATGCAATACCTGAATTGTGAAGTATGGATTGTAAATGCATTAGGAGTTCAAAGAAGAAAGAGAACAAAGCAGATTGGATTCTTGGAAGGATTCATTGAGGAGGTGAGGCTTGTTCTATGTTCTAAAAGACTGACACATTTGACAGGTATTCAGAAGGCTGGAAATGATTCTCGATGGAAGGAACATCATGACGAAGTCATAGAGGCAAAACTGAGTAAGCTGTGTATGGAGGTCACACATAGTGGATAGGCAGAAGAGTCCAATTTCATGTAGTAGGTAATAGGGGGTCACTGAAAACTTTTTATTGGGAGAGTAACATGATAGAAGTTGGATTTCAGCAAGTTTAATATAGTATTAACATGGAATTCACTGGAGAAGTTTATGAAAACTACTTGAGAGACAAGTTGAGCACTTTTAAGTTTACAAAGCGTTATCTATACAATCCTGTGAGATATATAGTATATGATCATTAACCAGTCTTGTAACTAAGAATGCAATCTTCTTCAATTAATCTTGAATGGTTAAATAATTTGCGTAAGGTTTTTGAATTATGAAACTGGATATGGATTCCTGACTTTCACTATAGTGCTTTTAGAATCATATGAATGAGGATGGACAGGGAAGGGCCTAATTCCAGCAACTGGGGAAAAGACTTGATGGGATTTGACAATTTTATAGGATGAGTCAAGCTTAGGATGATTCCCAGGGTGGAGTCCAATTTTCTGATGTTAAGGAAGTTTAGATTATGACCTGAGTGGAGATTTTAAATGATTTCCTATTTCCTATTGAATAAAATCTCTACTCTTCTGCCTACCTTTCAAGGTCATTTAAGGCATAATCTCTTCCAACATAAATGACCTTTATAAATACCAAGCTCATTTTTACCTCTGTACTTTTTCTCATGTTGTTCCCCTTGGTTAAAAGGTGAATGCATAGGTTTGAGAACTAGGAGAGACTGTAGAATAATCTAATCTAATCCCTTAATTTTTTACAAAAACAAAGTGAGACACAAAGAGGACTAGCAACTTATTTAGGAAAAATTTATCTGATAGTTAATGGGCAGAGCCAAGTTTTTAACCCAGAGTCTCTGAATCCAAATCCAAGGCACCTTCTATGGCAACACCCCATTTCATGTCTTGGACAAAGCCTGGTTATAAAGGATTTGGAAATGAGTAGATGTTAAGGAATGGAGATAGCAGGAATAGGTAACATAAATAGTTTGTCAGTAAAAGGGAGAAGAAGAGATGGCCATGTGAGATGAAGGCTTTTTAAATGTGGAAGGGACTTGCATATGTTTCTAGGCCATTGGGAAGGAACTACATGAAAGCAAAAGATTAAAGATGAAACAAGTAGGGAATAATTGATGGGGCAAGTTCCTAGGAGAGAAAGGAGAGGCTGAGGTTTAGGAGACCAGAAAATAAAGGTTAACTTTTACAAAGTGAGGAAGCATCTTTTCTTTTAGAGAGGGATTGGGATTAAGAGGGTGTCAAACAAAGTCAGATGAAGGTGCTCGAGATGGATGGCTCTGCTTTTCTCAGGAATGTTAAGAAGGACTGTTATTTGAAGAAAGGCAGGGGAGAGGGTGGCACTAAACAGCCACTATGTGAAACCTGATGGAATGATTGGTAACAATAAAAAAGATTGGAGTGGCCATCATCCGGGACTTATCTAAACAACAGACTTTGGGGGGAAATATACTGGTAGAAAAGTATGTGTATGGAGGCGTGTATGTCTGTAATTGTGTATTTTTTGTTTATAATGTTAAGGAAGATGACATTGGCTTTCCTTTAAAAACAATGTTGACTCTTGTTACTTCTGAATCACCTTTAGCCATGTGATCTTTGTATGTATTCCATATGTATATGTATATGTATATAATATATTCTTTATGTTTAGATGTTTGTACCTAGTGGAATAGCTATATTAAAGAGCTATGCTAAGTCATTAATTTTATCTAACACAGTGCCTGGCCTATTTGTTATTTTTATTAATTTTATTATTATTTGAGAAATGCTGGTAAATGAGAATCCTGAGTAGGAGAGAAGGATCCATTTTACACAAATCATCTATTCCACGACAGACTGGACTATTCACTATTCCACAAGTGTAATGTATAAACTTTATAGCTTCACCTTTGTACTCATATTATTTCCATAACTTTGCTCTGTGACCCAATTTAGAAGTATTCCATCCTCTCTCTACCTATTTAAATGTTGTCCATTTTTCAATTCTCAAATCACTATGGAGTCTCTCCTAACCACTCCAATCCATGGGAATCTATCCCTCAGTGGTATTCCTAATGGACTTTTGGCGTAAAACTGATCCTTTGGCATTTATCAACTGATGGAAATAAGTAATACATCCTTAACATTATAAACAAAAAATACACAATTACAGACATACATGCCTCCATACACATACTTTTCTACCTGTATATTTCCCTCCAAAACCCATTGTTTAGATAAGTCCCAGATGATGGGCACCCCAATCTTTTTTATTGTTACCAATTATTCCATCAGGTTTCACATAGTGGCTGTTTAAATATATGATATGTATGGGAATATATACGTGAGAGTCAAAGTTAACATGTACAGATATGTGTATATATATGCGTGTGTGCATGTATGTTCATTTATTCTCTCATGCACACACTCCCCTATTTTATTTCTTCTTAGCTAGATCATAATCTCATTGGGAGTAGGAACTCATTGTTCTCCACCTATTGCCTAGGTGTAGCATATTACCACATCTGCAATAGACACTAAGTAAATATCGTCTGATTGATCAGTTGGCATTACCACTTCTCACCTAGGGGATAGGCGAGTAAAGAAGACAGATACTTGCCTGCCCTTTCATAATCTTATTTTATCACCCACTGGAGCTCATTTTGTAGAGTTTGGTAATGGGCTTTGGAAAATACAAACCTGGAAGATAATTGCATTGATCATGTTACATTTGTAGGCATTAAAGGGAATTGAAGGTACCATTTGTTAATTGTCTTCATATTTGTGTGAAACCTGGAACATATTAACCTTTTGTATAATCCCAACCCATTAGAAATGAAGTGGAGATTTAATGATGAGAGAAACAACAACAAAAAAGGCACCTAGAGACATCCTTTTTACCATCAGATTGTGAAAGTCAATGGTAGGAAAAAGCAGCTGGCTTCTCAACCCTGGAAATGTATCGTGGAGAAGATTTCATGTATATATCTTTCAGGAACCACATTGGTACCCCTACGAGGCTATCCTTTCAAGCATATAGGTAGGTTCTACAGTTGGTAGAGTGCTGGGCCTGGAGTCAGGAAGACCTTAATTAAAATCTTGCCTCAGACATTTACTAGCTAAGTTACCTGGGCAAGTCATTAACAATGTCTCAGTTTTCCCAACTAAAAAATGGGCATAGTAAGACACACCCACCTCACAGGATTCTTGCAAGGATGAAATGAGATAACATTTACAAAGAGCTTAGCACAGTGCCTGGCGCATAGTAGATGCTTTATAAATGCATACTCCCTTTTTTCCTCTCCCTTTGCCATTGCTTTAGGGCCCCTTGATTCCCTAAACCTAAGACTGGGCTATCTAGCTTTGTTCCGTAAGGGCCTTGACTCTGAAACTTGTTATTGCCTGGGTAGGAGGTGAAATAGCTGTGGATTAGGCTTTCTTTTCCATATTGATTCTTCTTATCCTGACTGACCCAGTATACTTAGGAAATGTTTACCTGTGCGGGCTAGGTCACAAATAGGCCAATAGCCATTGGCTCAGGAATTGCTGAGTACCTATTCCTCTAATTTTTATTCTAACTCGAAATTTGTCCTATTGTTGTATGAAAATGAATGACTGGGAAAAAGATTAAGGACTCCAATCCTATTTAACAACTTACTATCAATTAGTTTTTACAAGAGATAGATATATATATAATTCCATATATCATCTCCCCACCCCCTCCCAGCACCTGAGGGCGATGCTCTCACCTGCATCTCAGTTCCTCTATAGCATCAGTCTTATGGATTTTCCATTCAAAGGCAGCACTTCTTCCTAATGAATTCTTCTCAGATATCACTGGGCTGGGGTCCCAAAGATCACTTACTCCATGTTCCTCAGGGCATCAATGCTGTATTGTCTGCAAAATCCAGTCTGGATCCAGACTCTATAGAAAAGAAGAAATAAAAAGGTCAAGGTCAGAGGCCTATTTTTTTTGGGTGGGTGGGGGGGGTCAGGCTACACGGTCTCAGAGAAATATAGAAAGCCTTTATATTACAGCATGGTCTCCTATGAGATACCATGAGCTAAGGAGCAACTGAATAAAGCCAAGAGTGCAAATAAGACAGAGAGCAAAAGGCAATAGTGAGATGAAAATCTCGGATCCTCTACTTAACCACAAGATTTAAAACCTTGATTAGAACCAAGAACAGAATGTTCAATCATTTTCCACTATTTTTCCAAGACACTCCTATTTACATCATCATGACTTTACCCAAATTTCTTATCTTCTCCCTGTGGAGAGACAATATCCCAGACATTGTTGGTGTGCACCCTATTATAAAAACATATTTCAGCCTATAAAGAGTTATTGAAAATTATAGAGAAGTCCTTGATAAATGTGGCCATGGAGATAATTCTGTTCAATGACCCTTTGATTGTTAATATAAAGCAAGGAATAAAACAGGAAGATCTGTGCTTGCCTTAAGTGCTAGTCATTGTTATGGAGGATGTCTCTCCCTGGTGCAGATGGAAGAAGAAATCCTATAGATGATGAGGTCCTCCTGTTGCTAGATATTACTGATTATATTAAGCCATCAAACATTCTGAGATCCAGTCTCAAAAGATATGGTCAAAACAACCATAAAGGAAAAATTAAATTGAAGTGCCTGGACAGCCAGTCCACTACTTTCATATACCAGTTTGTGTGTATATACATATAGTATATATCTCACATACTTAATATATACATGTATGTCTTTCATACATATATTTGTATGTATGTATTATACATTTATATGCATATTATATATTAATGCAGTGTTTGTTACAGATATCCAAATATCTGTATTTCTGTCTAAATGTGTCTATATAAAGCTATGAATTCACATCTGGATATCCTTAACTAGATAGAGATATATTGGTATCTATTATAGACATGGTAATTAGGCAGTGAGTTTTGGACCCAAAACTGAGTAGCAGGAAGAGAATGAATTGCATTTGGGTTGCTGTCTAAAGTTTTCAATGAACCTAAGTTGCTCCCTGACACAAAAGACTATATATGTTCTGCCAGTGATGCCATATGGTCATGAATCTTGCAACACTACCATCTTCAAAGAGTTGATTTTCATGTCTCCCAAAAGGAAATGGAGAAATGCATGTTGAGTATGACCTACTTGCCAGAGATGATGTAAGGGATGTCATCAAAGAAGGGTATGATTGGAAGAGGAGGCTGGTTATGTAGGAAGAACTAGGGATAACAGATGAATATCCTGAGCTCCACTGGATCCATAACAGGGAAAAGGAACTAGAGCAAAGCATGTAGTATATTGGTTACATTTTCTTTAGGGGATCAGTGAGGGAACATGGTCAAGAATAGCACAGGATCGGCCTCAGACACTTGACACACTAGTTGTGTGACCTTCGGCAAGTCACTTAACCCCAATTGCCGGTCCCGGTCCTTCCCCCCCGCAAAAAACAAAAACAAAAATAAAACAAAGAGTAGCATGGGATGATATAGCTTGAAATCTGCATTGGTTGACATTATTTAGATTATATCACTTTAGTGTTTTCAAGGTGCTTTTAATAATTTATTACCATATCATTTGACCTTTAAATGAGGTGATTCGATTATCTTAAATAGATACATATATTCCCATTTTGCAGATGAGAAAACTGAGGCAGACAAAGGTTGTGATTTCTCAGAGTTACACAAGCTGTTGCTGTTGCTGTTTGTCCATTTTTGAAGAGGACCAATGACATCATGGAGTATGTCTTAATTTGCATGTGAATTGGATTTAAGTGAGGTAGACTTGCACTGAGTCACAAGCTGCTAAGTATGTAAGGTCTGATTTGAAGTCTGGGCTTTGAAATCAGGTTCAGCAATCTATCTACTGCATCATCTACCTGCTTCTAAGGTAACAATTTTCACATTGAGTTGCCAGTTTTCACATCCATTGCCAGAGTAAGAAAAATGGGTTTAAATGCAGAAGGGAATATTCAGATTCACTGTTATTAATTTGAAAATATTTGGTAGTTGGTAGCATCTAATATAAATCTCTCCCCTATCAGCTCCCAAGGGCAAAGATTGTGTTGTTTTTGTTTGTTTGTTTCTCTAGATATTTGAACAGTTTTATTTACATGGAGTGGGCTATTAATAAATATTTGTGGAAACTGTCTAATTCCTTGCTTAACATATATGCCCAGCATTGTGCTAGATGATGTGGAGAAATATACGGAAATGAGATGTTGTCTCTGCCTCAGAAACGTTATAATTCAATCTAGAAGACAAAACAATTAAGGGAAAAGAAGTGTCAAACTGCAAGGTCCTCATTATACATACTTTTGGCAAAATAAAGCTGTCAGTCTTAACTGGAGTAGTCAGGAAAGTCTACATGGAAGAAATGGGACTTGAGCTGGTCCTTGAATGATGGAAGGATTTTGATGACTAGAAAAGAGGAGAAGAGGGTATTCCAGGCTGGAATTAGAAGGAACTTAGAGAGAGGCAAGACAGAGTGTGCTATGTGCTGAGATTAAAAAGAAGGAATGCCTTACTGAAACATCAAATGTGGTGGTGGCATAGAGTGGCAAATGAGATTTACTGCATAAGGTGGAATCAAATTTAGGATAGGACCTGAAAACAAGACAAAGGTGTTTAGATATGATGTTGTCAGGAACCACTGGCTCACATATCCTATATGGCAGAGTCTGGACTTGAATTATTTTCCCAGCTTCTAATCTATCTTTCTATTCACTACTATAGGCTGCTTCTTATGGGCACATAGTAGGTACTTAATAAATTCTGGATTCTTAATATGTAGCCAGATAGCAGGTACATTCTGGATACTTAATCCATAGCCACATAGTAGATACTTAATAATTCTGGAAAATTGTGAGCTGGAAGCAGTGTTTTAGGAAGTTTAATCTATCAGTGGAATCTAAGATAGATTGGAATGGGGAAAGACTAGAGACAGAATCAGGCAGTAGGACACTGTCATCACCCAGGTATAAAGTAATTAGGGTATGGATGAATGTGATGAGAGTGGGATTGGAGAAGGAGAAACTTAAGAGACACTCTGAAGGCAATTAATGACAGCATTTTTATTTCACTAATCAAAACAAGTCAGTATTGCATAGAGGAAACCATCAAAGTTGATCCCCAAAAGCACTTCCTAGTGGTTTAAATTCTGATTGAATATATCCAGAAATTCATAGTCTGACTCCACAATTATTGATCATTGTTCTCACTCAAACATGTCCAGCCAAACTAGTCTGTTCCCCATACATAACATTCCATGATAGACTGTCCTCCCCAATGTTTGGAATATACTCCATTTTACTTCCATTTTTTAGAATCCTTAGATTCTTCTAATCCTACTTAACCTCCCTCTCCCAGTTTGTATGCTCACCTTTTCCTAGAAATAACTGTAGATATTCTATGTATGTACACATGCACGTGTGTATGCATGTAGGTGTATATACACATGTACAAACATGTATGAGCTATTTATACATGTGTGTATGCATAATTGTTTACTTACCTACATGTACATTGTTATTACCTAGAACAACCCATAAATACTTTTCAGAAATACTTTCATTTTTGTTTTTGTAGATATTCAATATACTTATTATGAAATATACCTGAAGATAAACTTGAATACATCTTTAGAAGCCTTATTTTTGTTGAATTTTTTTAAAAGGTAACAGTCTAACATGTAAACTCCTGGTGTGCAAGGAACTCGAACTTTTGTCTTTGAAATCCCAGAGCCCAGCATATATCTGGAACATAGGTTTAGGGATATAATGTGATTCCATTAGTATGACAAACTCCCCGATTAGAAAACTGCTATGACTAATGCAGGCCATCCCCCTTCGCAGCTGAAGGTCCTGAGAATTGTCCAGAGTGCTCAGAAGTTTTGTGACTTGCCTATTGAAGTCACACATCCGTCATGTAGCAGAAAGTAGTCATGATTCCAGATCTTCCTTATTTCTTATTTACTTTTCTTTCTACTACTGCAGGCTGCCTCTCATAGGCATATAGCAGGGACTTAATATATTCCAAATCAATTGAGTTGAATGCATACTATGGATGGAAGGATCCTAGATTTAGAGCTGAAAGCTTAGAGCTTGGAGGCCATTGAATCAACCCCCTCATTTTACAGATGAGAAAATTGAATGTTTCAAGCGCTGTCTTTCCTAAAATCAAACAGGGAACATGTGGCAGGAACAGGATTCAAAGTAAGAGTAAGGTTTGAATCCAAGTCCCCTGATTTCCAGAACTAGACTCCTTCCCACTGTCTCACCCTGAATAGATTATTTAATAACTTAATAACTACAGCTGGCATTTATGTGGTACTTAAGGATTTACAAAGCATTTTGAAATACATTATCTCATCTGATTCTCACAACAACCTATAAAATAGGTTTTATAGGTATTACTATGCCCATTTTACAGATGCATAAACTTAACCCTGCAGTTTAAATTACTTGCCTGTGGACACAAATTCAGTAAGTACCTGTCTTTATGTTAAGTGCTCTTTTCACTAAGTAACACTATCTATATGACCTTGAAGTACTAGAATTCCTTGAGTAACCTTGCTTTTTCTCTGTACTCTTATCACCATTAATTTGATGGGGCAAAAAAGGACAATAAATACTTTCCCCACCTTACTTAATAGATACAGATCATTGCATCAGTAAAATGTATTCTATACTTATCCTGGGTTTGAATAAAGTGAATGAGGGAAAAAAGGCTTCTATTGCCATATTCCTCTCTAATAATCTTTTTTTTTTTTTGGAGCCAATCAAGATTAAGTGACTTGCTCAGGGTCACATGGCTGGATTTGAACTCAGGTCCTCTTGACTCCAGGGCTAGTACTTTACCACCTTGCTTGCCTTACCTCATTAATTATGCGAACACATTATACTCAGTAAGTATAGCTGTAGAAGAAGAAAGGTTTGAGATTGGCTCCCTAGATCCTTTTCATTTGTGACATGATAGCTAGAAGTGATAAAAGGTAGGTTATTACGCTTTATTTATTGGGCAAAATAGTGAGAAAGTCCATGGTATTAAAGGGAAAATGGATTTACCTTTTCTTTAACCCCTTCCAGTAAAGGGCAGCTAGTTGGTGCAGTGGATGGAGCCTTAGGCCTAGAGTCAGGAAGATTCATCTTCCCTGAGTTCAAATCTGGCCTCAGGCACTTGCTAGCTGTGTGACCCTGGGCAAGTCACTTAACCCTGTCCGCCTTAGTTTCCTCATCTGTAAAATGAGCTGGAGAAGGAAATGGTAAATCACTGCAGTATCTGCCAAGAAAACTCCCCATGGGGTCACGAAGAGTCAGACAGAACAACAACAAACCCCCTTTAGTAGACTCTCAGAAATTTACACTTGGGCTAGTTTGATGGAATTTGAAAGTTAACGTGACTTTGAGAGACTTTGAGATCTAATCAGTACAAGAGAGTCCTTGAGAAAGTAGTCATATATAGTAGCTATAAGACCTCAAGGTAGTTGATGAAAAAATAGAGAAAAGCAAGAGTATTTACTGAATTGTCTCATCGAACTATGCAGCAACCCTGCAAAGTAGGTACAATTATCCCCATTTTACAGTTGAACAATCTGATGGCAGACAAAGGGTAAGTGACTTCAGTGGGTCACATGGCTACCAAATGAGATATTATTTGTAAAATGCTTAGCATAATGCCTTATGCATAGTAGTTAATCCATGTTTATTTCCTGCCTTTCAGTACCTTCTCTTAAGAAGAGAAAGAGGGAGATGAAGCAGAGGTTGTTCCAGAAGAGTTTTCACCCACTTAGAAGCAGAATAAAAAAATTTATTTAAAAATTCTCTTCTGTCAACCTCCCCTTCCTCCAGCCTTTTTCTAACAGGAATCATATAGCAACCTGTAAGACGAACTGCTTCAAAATTTCTTGATTACCAATATTTTTGTCATGTTCTGTGTGGTTAACTACCCTTTGTGTTGAAGTCCTGCAGTGAGAGGGAACTCAGTGCCACTGGAAGCAGGATAACTGTAACAAATAATCTGGTAGCAACTGTTGTAGGGGTGTAAGACCCACCAATAACCCGCACACAGCTGCCAACACAGGTTCTTTGATCTGCTTTTTTAAGGAAAGCAACGTTAAGGAGTTAACAACCTCAGTTTAATCAAACATACAAATATCATTCACAGTTCAAGGGAAAAGATCAGCCCCCTGAACTTCAAGGCAAATA
>CM053626.1:161499790-161526678 GCA_028646595.1 Phalanger gymnotis | reverse complement strand
CTAAGTGAATGATATGTGTATGCTGAATTAAAGTAAGCTTGTCAAACCCCTTCACCTTGGTTTCTTTAGTTAAGCAGATCAAAAGAACATGTGCTTTCTGGGTGCTGGCAGCTTTCTGGGTGCTGGTTGTTGGTGGATCTTGCACCCTCACAGAAGCTGCTAGCTGGATTGTGGAAACAAAATCTTATGACTCATTGGCTCTGTTGTGGTAGATTATGAAGAAACCTTTTAAAGACGAATCTCGGAAGAGTCTGAAGAATTTATAAAAGTAGTATATTTTGAAAAGACTGTGATTACTGTGATTACTAACAAGAGAACAGCAACAACCCAAAAGCACTAACTTAGCATATATTCTAGGAGATTAAACTTAATTCTTATCTAGAGAAGAGGTAGAATGGTGTAGTGGACAGAAAGCTGATCTAACTGCCAGAAAGACTTGTGTTCAAATTTTACCCCCGGAGCTTTCATACTATGGAACTTCAACATAAATATTGATACTCACTCAGGCACCCTAACTTTCCAGTTCCTTTACTTACCCATTTCCTGTCACCAACTTCTGTACCTGGTCAGCGAGGTCAGACAGTGGATAGCGTGCCAGGCCTGGAGTCAGAAAGACTCACCTTCCTGAGTTCACATCTGACCTCAGACACATACTGGGTGTGCGACCTTGGGCGAGGTACTTAACATTGTTTTCCTCAGTTTTCTCATCTCTAAAATGAGCTGGAGAAGAATATGTCAAACTACTCCTGTGTCTCACAAAGACTTGGACGTGAGTAAAACGACTGAACAACAAACTTCTTTACCCTACCTCAGCTTCACATAGAGATGGTATTGCCTTTAATCTTGTTATCATTCACAAATGTCCTACTTCATTCTAGAGGAGATACAAAGATAATTAAAGCTTGGTCCCTACTCCAATTCAGCTTCAAATCTATTGGGGACAAAACAAATCCCCTGTTATTCAGCAGAGTCCCTAGTCCAAAATATATATCTATGTCATTGGTGAGTTTCTTATGGAATAACCTTAGAAACTCACACAACTTGGGTAGGCATCCAAGATAATTAGATAATTTTCTGCTGAAGGAAAATAGCACAAACTGTATCCTGAGCAAAAATGGCATGTGTATTTTGAGGGCATTAGAGACTGATGGGCTCATTCCAGCCAGTATCTGGTAGCATCTTATTTTAACAACTACGTTTTTTTAGATTCCTGTTTTAACTAATTATTCATCTTAACTATGTGCTGTTTTATTTTTTTCTGCTGAAGGATGGTAACTCCTAGGAATTCTGTTTTCTGGGGTGAGACTTTGGTTGCTACATTCTGGTTTCTGGTTTGAGATGCAGGCAAGTTGCTTTGAATTTGGACATTTGTTTCATTCTCTTTTGACTTTATCACTACCCTACAATGTACCCAATACTATAGAAACCTTGTATCAATACTAACACTATTTACAAGAACAAAGATGTCATCAGTGCATTTGTTAAATTTGAATCGATAGATAATAATTTTATTTTCACTTCATACTAAAACATACCCATTCCACTAGGGTTTAGGATGAATGGGTGAGTAGACAGGGATATTGCAGAGATTATAGGATCATAGTTAGGCAATAATAGCCACTATCTTATGGGATTGTTGTGATGATTAAATGAGATAATATATGTAAAGTGCTTTGCAGATTTAAAGTACAATAATATTGATTAGGTATTGTTGCTACTATAGTACCACTATTTCCCTTTGTGCTGGAATTTTGATGGACATGATTTTCCTATTATTGGGGTGTGAAAAAGTGATACTTTTCACAAATTTTAAATTTCCAACTCGAATGTACATATCGTTCTCTGAGGACCAAATCATGATGTTGTGATTGCTTGAAAGACCAAAGTTAAAATGTGAGGATTGACATTGTTTCTCGTTATGTACGATAATCTCTTTAGTTTATTCATTTTGAGTAGGGGTTTCTTGTAAAATTAGAGGTTTTTTTCCCCTTGTCCACCATGCAAGCTACAAAAGAATTTCTTCGAGGCCCATCTTCTGAGATCAGGCCCAATTTCATGCCAAGACTTTTTACTGAACTATCAGAAATTTAGAGGAAAAAAAAACAAAACAAAGTTATCTCCATGACTGACTGTCCCCAAACTCTCAATGACATTAAAATGCAAAACACCTGCTTTGTGGATGGTAAGTTGAAAAGTTCAAGATCTGGAAAGGCAAAAGTTAATAGTTTAGTAAGAACCATTCAATGGATCTGTGCGATAACATCTTCTGGATTACTCCCAGTCACAAAATGCCTTAGGATACTTGTTAAGGAATTCGGAGCTCATAAACTGTATTTGGTCAAGTCCAAAATCACAAAATCTCAGAGCTAGAAGGACTTTAGCAATCATCGGTTCCAACCCTATCATTGCACGGATAGAAAAACTGCCTTTCCCATTTTACTGAGAGGTGAAGTAATTTGCCCAAACCTGCCTTCCAATTTCGTGTCAGTTAATGGCATATCTAGAGCTGAAACATAGTTGTCCAGGCTTCTTGTGTCATATCTTTATTTTTTTTTAAATGGAAAGTAACAAAGCACAGTATATGAAATCTGTGAATATCTGTTACATTGTTTTTATGTATATATAAAATCTAATATGGTAATAATAAAATTTCTGTGTTCTTTTCTTTTGTCTTATTCTGTGTATATTTATTGTTTTACTGATTATAATTTCTTTTCAGCTCTTATATGGTACACTAGTTCATCTCCCTGCCCAGATAGAAATCCTCCCTTATGACAAATAAAAGTAACATTCAAAAATAACTAGGCAACTTTGTGAGTTAGTGGATAGAAATTAGGGCCTGGAATTGGGAAGACCTGAGTTCTAATCTGATCTAAACTTAGTAGTTGCATGAACCTGGGAAGGTCCCTTTACCTTTGTTTTCCTCAATTTCCTCAGTTGAAAAATTAGTTTAAAAATTGCACATGCTTCTCAGCATTTTTGGAGCATCCAGTAAGAAAATGTGTAAAATGCTTAGCACAATACCTGGCACATAGTAGCTAGTTTGTAAAACAAACCAACACATTGGCCATTTCTGAACATGCATGTCTCAGTCTATACTTCTAGTCCATATAAAAGCTATATAAAATTGGAGCCAGCATGAGAGAGTCAGGAAGACCAGGGTTAAAGTTCCACTGATTGCGCTACCCTTAGGAAATTACCTAACCTCTCAATACCCCACGAAATTCTCTAAAACTATGAGTTGAAACACATTTGCTGATCTGGTGTGGGAGGGAGACTGTCCTCAAGAGTCCTCCAAAACAATGAAATCATATAGGTGCAGATCAAAAAACCCAAAATAATAAAACCCACAGAAAGCTAAGAAAAATACCTATATAAGTATAAGATTAATACCTTATTATTTCATGAGTTACTTAGAACTAAAAATTCCACCTTTCCTTCTGTTCCTTCCCCTCCCCATCCCAGCTTTCACAATGGAAAATTACCTCACTACTATTTCTTGTATCCAATTCCTTGAATTTTCATGGTTTCCATCAAGTAGATTTTGGAGTCTTTACATTTTTAGAAAATTACTAATGTTTTAAAATTCTGAATTTATATGTCAAATAAAACGAGCATTTCCATATGTGGAGGAAAATAGAAGAGGATTTTATATGAAACTGTATATTATGCACATATGTTTTTCCTCTGAACATATAATAAATTCATTCTGTAACTTTTAAAGCCTTATTTGTTTATGTTTGTTCATTCAAAAAAAAGATGCTCTGATGATTTCCTTCTTTTCCTTTTTTTCCTACTCTAACACTGTTCTTTCTGTTCATCTCACCTGATCACTCTTCAGTTGGGAAAAAGAAAAAGAAACAGAAAGCTCTTTCAAAAATTATACATATTCAAGGAAAATAAATTCTTATGATTGTTAAAAAAACTGACATCTCATTCTGAATCTTGGGTCTATCATTTCTCTGTCATAAGGTAGTTAGTGTATTTCTTCAACAGTCCTCTGTAATCATGATTGGTCACTGCTTTGATCAAAGTTATTAAGGCTTTCAAAGTTGTTTTTTATATAATAATTTTCCTTATAACAATTTCATAATTTTCTTTGTTGTATTGGGTGTCTAATGAAAAGATATCCCACTGGATTTTAAAGAAGCTTTTGTTTTTCAGGGATGTTAGAGTCAGTACTTTAAAAGAAACCATAATAATAATTTAATACAATAAGCATTTATTAAGCCTCTGCTATGTGTGTGGCATTATTGCCAAATGCTGGGTGTAAATAATTTTTTTCTTAAATTAGTTACTTTACTATAATTACTTCTTACTTCTTTTTTCTTAGCCAAGTTACCTGACTATAGTAGACTGAAGGACACATCATATAATGCATAAACTGTGGATGGTCAGTGTGGAAGAAATGGAGTTGATGTCTTAGCATAGTGTTTAGAACCTATTTCATTGACTCCGAGGAAAAATAAAAAGGAAAGATTCTCATTTCCTTTATGAAGATTGATTCTGATTCCCCTCTGTACCCCATTATCCACCTTTCCCGACCCCTCCCACCACCCTATTTTTTGAGCAGGGAATTATCATGTCCTAGCAGATGCTAGAAACAGATGCCTAATGGAGACCCATCTGCCACTTTTCACAGGGAAAAAATATATACTCAAACTCAGTAGGTCTTTAATTTGATTAATTGGCATCGGGACTAAGTTTAGCATTTTTATGGACAGGAGTGAGTTGGAAGGGAGTAATTCAGTCTTATCTCTCCTGAAGATTGGGACTTTATTCATTTCGTCAAGGAACTGGGTTCACCCAGATAGTAGGATGAGATCTGATTCACATCACTTCTCAAGGTATGCTGCAAATTTTATGTACAGTATAGGAAGAGACAATGTGGTGTAATGTTTGGAGAAAGCTCACATGTTAAAGTCAGTAAGAGCTAGGATCATAGCTTGCCTTTGACATATAACTGCTATATGACTTTTTAGTGCTTTCTAGGCAATAGTCCAAGACTACCAACGTGCATTAGTGGAAGGAGTTTCTAGGAGTTTCCTGATAATGCTGACATTTTAGGTTGGACTAAAAACTTTAAAATTAATTGTATTATGAAATTACAGAAGAACTGCCAGTTAACAGAAAGCCGAGCTAAACTTTACAAGAATCTTAGTTATGAACAATCTAAAATAACACATTTTTATTTTGTTCAAATCTTGAACCAACCCTTCACAAAGTATTTCTAAGTAGAACTCCAGCAGACCTATGAATAGATTAGGCTTACTTGTAATTAGCAGCCCCCTTTATACTTAGTTAATATGCTGAAGTCATTAAAATTATTCCACTTCAAAAAGGTTAAACAAATTCACTGATCTCGTGTTAACACTACCAATTTCCTCTGTATTGCGTTTTTCTTTTCATAATATGAAGACAAACCATTTCATAGCAAATGATTATAAATTCTGAATTAGTAAATTATGAAATTCTACTATATCTTTTTCTCAAATCATCATACAGATTAATTTTAAAAATGAGTTAACATGTATAATGTACTCTGTAAACTTTAAAACACCCTATAAATGTTGTTCTTATTATTCAGTAAAATGAAAGGTCCTTGAGTGCTGGCACTTTACACCTGGAGCACAGACAGGAAGGGAATTTTATCCGGGCCATCACTGGGAAGTTATCAAGGTCATCAGGGGAAGGAGAAGTGGAAGCCCCGACCTACTTCCATCTTTGCCCAGGATCTCTGCCAGTACAGAAATGGAAGTGATGTGGAAGCAAAGAATATTGATGACTGGTATACACTGGAAGAAAAAAAATATTTCTTTCCCAACTACCCCAGACTATGGAATCTTAACTAAGATTGCCCCTTGGCTAAAGAGAAGAATTCTAGAATTATATCCCTAGGTTTGACTAACTTTGAGTCGCTTTTGTTCTGTAGGCAGTCAGTGCTCAGAAGGAAGTATCATGTGTTCTAAAATACAAAAGCCAATGTGTCAATGACCTCTTCTGTTAAATTGAGATTTTTGTTTTACAAAATAAATTTTAATTAACAGTCATTAAGAGCCTGCTCTCTGCTAAGTTCTGTGCTGATCTCTATGCTGTATTCAAGCTTTAATATTCTATGATTCCATGATATTGCTGAGGCTTACTAAGGAACAGTAAATGAAGATAATAAGAGTCACTTTGGTTTTGTGGATAGAAAACTGGCGTAAAAGTCAGAAAAACTGGGGTCCAAGTTCCATCTCTGCTATATACTGGCCATGCAACCTGGGACAAGTCATTTAAATTCTCTTCCTGATATCAGAGTTAAAGGTAAAATTGATTTAATCAAAAGAGAAAAATGAAAACTACATTATGTATCAGCCATATTAATCATATTAAATAACCAGACAGAATTTTAAAACTGAGAGTATTCCTGCAAATCAGACATAGGTACTATACAAATATAAAGACAAAACACCTTTTATACAATGTTAGATCTAAATAATTGAAGTAATATTTATCATGCATGGGTATGTAAAGCTAATATGATAAAAAAAACCCTGATAATTTTACCTAATTATGTAATAGCATCCCAATAAAATTGCTAAAAAATAATCTTACTGAGTCAGAAAAAATAATAACAGGGTTCATTTGGAAAAGCGGAGGGTCAGGCACTTCACAGAAACCAGAGAGAAAGAAAGTGAAGGAACTAGAAAATCTATGTAGCCAAGGATAGAGAGAATGCAGAAAATTGGGGGAAAATACTCTCATAGAAAATATCTCAGAATGTGATTGCATCAGAATATTGTTGTGGCATAGGAAATGATGAGCTGGTGGTGTTAGGAAAAATATGGAAAGACTTTGACTTATGAAGCAAGATGCTATCCGTCTTCAGAAACAAAAAAAGATGACAAGTGGAAATAAGCATAACATGATCTTACATATATGTGTTTGAGTTTATATGTATTTATAATCGTAAGTTTATGGAAATCTGTCTGTAATATGTATAGATGCATATGTATGTGTGTATATACATACATGCATATGCACAGATATATGTGTGTGTACATATATATATGTGTGTGTGATGTATACATACACATACACACAGACATAAACATATACACACATATATCAGTGTGTAATTGTAGCCTCCTGGTCAGGGAGGAAGGGGGGAAAAACAAAGTAAAAAGTTTACAGCAGAGAACAAAAGAAAACATATCATGAAGGAAAGATGGACAAATCTGAAAATAACGGGTAGTATTCATTAAATAGGTTTTCTTGGAATGGAAATTTGTTGTTTTATAGTGAATCTTATGTTATATTCTGCTGTGTGTGTATCGTTTTTTTTCTTATTTTGTATTTAAATTCAAAATAAATTTAAAAACTTAAAAAAATAAAGTATTTCTACTCCAGTCAAGTCTCTAAGATCACAAGTTTCAAAAGTGCTTACCTGCATTTGGTAGACTTATAAAATCACTATTGAGATGATGATGAATGAAATTCCTTTAAAATAGGGAATGGTATTTTATATGCAAGAGCATATGAAGGTGAATATTGGGGATTACTATGCTCCCTGAAAACCAGCCCACATCAGCAGCAATGATGTAGCCATTAAACAACTGCCTGTTGTTAATTGTATCACTAGATGGCGATGCCTGTGCACCGAGCTCAGTAGGTATCCTGTTGAGAGCTGTCTCAGAACCTTGGGGGAAGATCAGAACTTGCTTCTTTCCTACCTTCCCTTTCTTAGATCCTGAATCCTCATGTTCAGTGAGAGCTGAAGAATTATGGCTTCCTTTGTAATTTTGGGAGGGGCAGGACTACTATGAAGGCAGTGATGCCCGCAGGACTGTGTTATACCACTGAATTGATAGCAGTCATCTGCATGGGACATATTTCATTGTTTGCCCTAAACCAGAGTTTCTGGTCCCATTGCTTGGCTATGGCTAGGATTATATTTAGTTCTAGTCAATAAAGTTTACTATCTGTTATATGAGAGGTAGCATGAGTGGCTTAGTCCATTTATGCCTGACTTGGGAGGTAAGAATGTCTGAATTCAACTTTTGTCTCTTGACAATACTGGTCATTGAGGCAGGGACTGTTTTTTCCTTTTTCTTTGCATTTTCCACCCCTAGCACAGTGCCTGACACATAGTAAACACTTAATAAATGCTGTTTGTTGATTGATCAATTCATCATGGGGACTTATCTTTTCAGTAACCTAGTCAACTCTCTAACAATACTATGTTTACAGGGAAGTTAATAATGTATCGGTAAAGTAAACTTCTACATTGGTAATTTGCCACATGTATAAAATCATAGGTCTTTGGACTGTCTCTTTGATGTCTTTTTAAAAAATTCATCATATTTCCATTGCTTAGAACATAATACTGATGAGGAACAGATCATAAGTTTATTTTTTAAAATAAATGTTTTATTGATATGTTTTTACAGAAAGCTAGATAGTCCAGTGGGTAGAGTGCTGGATCTAAAGTCAGTAAGACTCATTTTATTTATTTTTTGGGGGGAGGCAAAGCAATTGGAGTTAAGTGACTTGCCCAAGGTCACATAGCTTTTACATGTGTCAAGTGTCTGAGGTCGGATTTGAACTCAGGTCCTCCTGACTCCAGGGCCGATGCTCTACTCATTGTGCCACCTAGGTGCCCCCAAGACTCGTTTTCTTGAGTCTCATTTTCTTGACCCTGGTTGATTCACTTAATCTTGTTTGTCTCAGTTTCCCTATTTGTAAAATGACTTGCAAAAGGAAATGGGAAACCACTCCATTATCTTTGCCAGGAAAATACCAAATCGGATTATGAAGAGTCAGACGTCACTGAATCGACTAAACAACATTTCTTCTCCAATAGAACCTACCTTCACAATAAAGAAGTGTTAAATAAAACAAATAAGCACGGTGGCCAAATCTTAATAATATGGCTTATTCTGTGCCTACAGTCTACACTAAAGTCTAATGCTTTCAGTATTGTACTCTTTTACATTACTGTATTAATTATATGAATTTTCTCCTGTTTCTGCTTGCTTCCTTCTGCACCACTTTCTTCTATAGGTTTGATTTTCATCATTTAATACATCTTCAGGCATCAGTGATTTTAAAAGTATGGGTAGGCCTTGGATTGATGTAGATGACAGTCTCTTGGTGATTTACTAGGCAGCCTTTGAAAGTTGCTGGGACCAAAAAAATTCATCACTCTGTGCCTAATATGGTGATAAGTTTTCCTGAACTTAGCTAGGCCATTCTTCAGACAACTGAAGACATCACTAGGCCTATACTTCAGCGCCTTTATCGCTTGGTAATGGGATCTGCCATAGCTTGTGACCTGCTGCTATGGCCTGTAAAAATCTGGGGTCATTTCTATCCAATAATGAAGTCATTGGAGGAGGACTTCAGTAGACCTTGTTTTTCCTAAATGCTCCATGGCTTTAAACAGCCCCTCTGACCTCAGTCAGCTATCTCTGAAATGTGTATGACAAGGAAACTATGAAAATGTGGACGGCTTAGCATAAATTCATTATCAGTAATAATAGCAAGTCATTTATATAGTGTTCAGATGGCCTTTAAGAAGATCATGGTTTAGGTCCTGCTTTTGACATATATGGGACATGTGACTAAAAGAAAATCACTTAACCTTTCAGTGCTTTTGGCAAACCTCTAAGACTCAATTAGATTGTTGTCTTTATCAGTGAAGGGCTTTTATATACCCATTGTTCCCCAAAATAATGCAATCACAAGTCTGAATACAAAAAAATCAATGATTACTCTGAATTTTAAGATTTACAAAGCAATTTTGTCTCAAAAACTCTGTGAAGTTGGGGGATACAAAAATATGTATATTTTTTTCTAAACAGATTTTATAGACAAGACAATTAAGTTCACACAAATGAAAAGAGAAAATAGGACTGGTATAGGGCAGAGTTGGGAGATTCAAGTTGAAACCACTCATTGCATGCACCTCCTCAAGGATTGAGGAAAGTTCCAAGGAAAACTTGTTGCCTGTCAATGAACAGATATTCTAATATACTGGGCTACTTCTTTTCTTGAACATTTCTGGTAACTGGAATTTATCCTCAACCAGAAAAAGGACAGGGGTTTGTTGTTGTTCAGTCATTTTCAGTTGTGTCCAGCTCTTTGTGACTACAAGTTGGATTTTCCTGGAGTGGTTTGCCATTTCCTTGTCCAGCTCATTTTACAAATGAGGAAACTGAGGCAAAGAGCATTAAATGACATGCTCAGGGTCACACAGCTAATAAGTGTTTAAGGCCAGATTTGAACTTAGAAAGATGAGTCTTCCTGACTCCAGGCCCCACATTCTATCCACTGCTCCACCTAGCTACCCCAAAATATAAATATAAATTAAGGCAAAGAGTGAAACCTCTGCCTAAACATCAGGAATTTTCCTAACTGGGTCTCAGAGTAGTTGTGATGGCATTTCCCTAAAATAATGGAAGAGGGAACAATGTGGCTCTGTGGGACACTAGGGTGTCCCAAAAGTTTTATTGCATATTGTAATTGGGGAAAACCATAGTAAAATTTTTGCTATAACCCTGTATATTGTTTCCAGGATTAAAACAGAGTATTTAGTGTAATGAGGTATTACAATAACATCACGTCTTAAGAATTAAAAGAGATACTAGGGGCACAGTGAGTAGAGCACCATCCCTAGAGTCAGGAGGACCTGAGTTCAAATCCGGCCTCAGACACTTGATACACTTACTAGCTGTTGTGACCTTGGGCAAGTCACTTAACCCCAATTGCCCTAATTTCCACCTTCCAAAAAATATATAAAAGAATTAAAAGAGAGATTAGAGATCATTCAGTTCAATTCCTTTATTTTGCAGATGAAGATACAGAGTCCCAGAGAGGTTAGGTTACTCACCCAATATCATATATTCAGTGAATGTCAGACCAAAGATTTGAACTTAATTCCTTTGACTCCAAAATCCAGCATTTTCCCCACTATGCGATGCAGGATAAATGAAGAAGCTAAGGCCCAGAGAGTGAGTCCACCGAGGAATGAATCCAGGGCTCAAACCCAGGGCTTCTTTGGGCTGTTTAAAGCTTCTTGTATCATAATATAGATTTTATGCTAGTATAGTATAAATTATCCTGTTCTCTTTCTCTAATGTGACAAATATATATGCACACACACACACACACACACACATATATATGTACACACATTTATCACATACATTATATAAGATATAGAAGAACATATACGTGTTCACGTATGTACATGTTCATACACATACATACATCTAGATAGATCGATAGATAGATGGATGGATGGATGGATCCATGTTCTGGCAGGGAGACTTAGTCGAGGCCTGTGTATTCTCAAACGATTCAGTGTTATTGATGCCCTAAGAAGACATAAAAGTTAAAGCAAAATCATTATGGGCTTCTTTTATCAAAGAGGACTTCATGGAGGAGTATCATCCTAAGGTCTGAATGTCCTCTTTGTGTTAGTCTGCCTCAGTGTACCTAGTTTGAATTGTAAGGTAATCAAAAGCAATTCCAGGGCAATTATAATCATAAAACCTGGGCATTGTAATCAATTAAAGCCTTTTGCTGGTGATAATGAAGGTAGTAGTGGTCCTGGATTGGGGCTTTCTATATCCTTCTGTGGACAGGCAGAGACTGGATTTTGGCTATACCTTCACCCAGTATTAAATTAGATCCCTCTCCTAATACATATGGGTCAGGGCTAGGCGTTCCCTGGCTAAGCTGACAGCGACTTGCTGAATTATGCTTAAGTCTCAGGGTCTTCTCTGCATTGCAGAGGCTGTCTGGCTTGCCACTGCAGTGGTCCTGATGTGAACCAACTTCAGTGTTCAGAGTGTGATTTGTTGCAGGAAGAGGTGGATTGTATGAATTTGCCGCTAACCCTGGAAATGTGATAGGCTTCTGGCTGCCTTTGTTTATTTCCAGATTTTGTTTTCAGTTATCTCCACCCAGTTACCTGGAGGCCTCTGGACCTGGGAGCTGATCTGTTCATATTTATAATGACTAATCAGTGCCCAATGGGCATTTTTGCTCAGCAGAAGTATTGGCCAGTAGATGAGATTTTACAAGATTTCTCAGAATAATATATACGCAGATCTCTTGCTGGGAGCAAGAGCCATGAAATGAATTAAGAATTAATATTCTAGGGTAATGTTCACCTGCTTTAATAATTCAGTTCGAGTCAACAAACTTTCTTAAGTGCCTAGTACCTACAAAAACTGTCAGGTGCTGAGGGTGCAAAGATACCGGTATCTGCCCTTGAGGAACTTAAAATCTTTCTTCTTTTGTTCTTTCCTTTCACTTATCTTCTTAATAATTATGTCACTCTTCTTTTTCTCCTAAAAAAGGCTATAGGCCAGTGTGGACTGAAACCAGCCAAGGCTGTACTTAGCTTTCGTTGGTGTGGGGTTGGGGTAGGAGTATATGTAAGAGGGAAGTTGTCCCTTAGGTTTAAGACATTTTCATTTTCTGCAACTTCCTTTGTAGGGTCATGTGGTGGTGATGGAGGACTACTCTATAATATTGCTGTGGGAGCTGTTTATCCTGATTGTTCTTTACAGCCACCAAGACTGGTTCAGGGATGTGAAGGGGGAGGGCCCATCATATTTATTGAAATTATAGTACCATACAGAGCCAGAGTGATAGAGCATAGATGGAGAGCTGGCCTTGGAGTCAGAAAGAACTGGGATCAAGTCTTGCCTCTGACATATACTGGCTGTGTGATTTTGGGCAAGTCGGTTATCCTCCCAGTATTCTAGTGGGCTGCCTAAGATGGTACATTTTCTAGTAGATTCAGATATGCTTTGGTTCCTTTAAGGAGATTCCAACACTGAAGAAATTGCAGATCTAGACCCTGCTGGAAAAACTTTAGATATTTCCCAGGGCATTAGAGGGTAGTTTGGAATTAATGCTTTCTGTTCAGTAATGCCCTGGAACAGCAAAGAGATTTAGGTTTGCAAATAGGTGTTGAGGGGATGGGGTGGAAATGAGAAAGTATAAAGCTGTTCCTTTCATTACCTTGCTTTCCATCTCAGAAATAATACAACTATCCTCTGAACCTTGAAGCTGTTCCCTTACATCCTTTAGCAATTTGTTTCCAGAACAGAGAAAGCTAGAATATGGGAACATCTGCACTGGGAAAACTTCGGGTGCTAATTTGTTCGCTAGCAGGAAGATAAAAGCTATGACTGGGGAAAGGATAATTGACTTTTGAAATGTCTTCCCACTAGGTGGCAGTCGCTCGCTATCTATGAAAATAGGCCACATACTCTTCCCCACCCCCCCCCAGATGGAAGCCATCTAATCTAACCCACGTATTTTTACAGATAAGGAAATTGAGTCCTCTTAAAATGACTTACTAAAGATTACATAGACAGTGGCATAGCCAAAAATAATAGAGTCCAGATTTCCTGTTTTCTTGAATCTGCTACACTTCTCTCACTTATTGGCTTGTCACTAAGATTAAGTTATTGATTCATAGATGTACTGATGTACATGAGCATCCCACTAAATGAAAAATAATGAATAGCTGGTGATATAATGGATAGACTGTGGGACTTGGAGTCATGCAGATCAGAGTTCAAATTCTGCCCAATGAACGTCGAGTGCAAATTGAAGTATACCTTTCATAAAGGTTTGTGACCTTGTACAATTCACCCACTTCTTTCATCCTCAGTAAAATCAGTATAATAATGACACCTACTTTAGAGAGTTGCAGCAGGGATCAAATAAGATTGCATATTTAAAGTGCTTTGAGAATCCTTAAGCAATATATAAATGCCAGCTACTACTATCTGCACTAGTGGTAGGAGTAAGAATTTAAAGGACTTGCCCATGATAACTTGATGGATCTCTGATCTTATGGACTTGAGTATTTCCTCCAGGAGTGCAAATCACAATCCTTCTGTGATTTCTCATCTCTCTTCTTAGAAAATTCTCCATGTCAGTTATTTTATAAGCAATTATTAAGCACCTGTTGTGTGTTAGGCACTGTGCTAGGTGTTGAGAATGTAATGACAAAAGTGAAAATCTCTGATGTCAAGGAATTTACCTTCTAGTGGAAGAGACAACATATAAGTATATTAATGTATATAAAGCACACACCCATCCATAGGTGTATGCAAAATACATACTAAGCAGATATAAGGTATCCATGGAGGGTAAGGGAATAAGCATTTATGAAAAGCCTTCTAGATGTGAGGCACTGTGCTTTACAAATATTGTCATCGACCTTCACAATAGCTCTGGAAGGCAGGTTCTATTGACCTGATTTTATAATTGAGGCAGACAGAGGATAAGTGTCTTGCCCAGGATCACACAGCTAGTAAGTGTCTGAAGCCAGATTTGTGCTCAGATCTTCCTGACTCCAAAGCCCACACTATCCATTGGACCACCTAGCTACCACATACCAGTGCTGACGGGAAGAAGAGCCTCATACAGAAAAAAGAACTTGAACTATAAGGAAAGTGAAGGGTCTCCTAAGCTCTGTCCTGCTCCCTTTTGCCTCATTTCTTGATCTCATCAGCTCTAATAAGTTTAGCTGTCATCTCCATAAAGTTGACTCTCTGATGTATTTGTCCAGTTCTAACTTTCAGTCTCACATCACCAACTGTCTCTTGGACATCTCTCACTAGATATCTTGTAGATATCTTATAAGCATAGCAAGCACTTACATAGCACTAACCACATGCCAGGCATGGTACTAAGTGCTTTACAAATATTTCTTCATTTGTTCCTTACAAAAATCTTAGTAAGTAAATGCTATGATTATCCTCCTTTTATAGTTGAGAAAACTGGGGTAAACTGCTTGAGTGACTTTCCCAGGATCACACAACTAGAAGGTTTCTGAGGCTGGATTTGAACTCATCTTTTCCCGGACTCCTGGTCCAGTGCTCTTTCCACTGTACCCTCTTTGGACATCTTAGACCCAACATGTCCAAAATTGAACTCATTAACTTCCTCCCCAAATGGTCCTCTCTAACTTCCCAATTTTTGTTTTTTGTCTTTTTAGTGCTCAGAAAAATAATTTATTGTGCATTTTTGGCATTTTTTATAACATTTTGAGTTCTAGATTCTCTCCCGCCCTCCTACCACCTCCACTGAGAAGACAAACAATATGGTATCAGTGATATATGTGAAATCATGTAAAACTTATTTTCTTATTAGCTATGCTTCTACAAAAGGAAGAAAAATAAATAAAATGAGAAAATTTGCACTCGGAGTTCATGAGTTCTTTTTCTGGAGGTGGATTGCATTTCTTCATCCTGAGTCCTTTGGGAATTGTCTTGGGTCACATATCAATCGGAGTAGCCAAGTCTTTCACAGTTGATCATCATTACAACAATTGCTATTAATGTGCACAATTTTCTCCAGATTCTTCTCGCTTCACTTTACATCAATTCATGTAGGTCTTGCCATGTTCTTCCGCAAACCACTCGCCTTATCATTTCTTATAGGATAGTAGTACTGGATCACAATCTTATGCCACAACTTGTTTAGCTATTCCTCAAGTGATGCATCTTCTCAATTTCTAGTTCTTTGCTATTGCAAAAAAAAGACTGCTTTAAACATGTGTGTGAATACATACATATATATATATATACATATGTGTATGTATATATATTTTTCTTTGATCTTTTTGGCATAGAGACCTAGAAGTGGTATTGCTAAGTCAAAGTCTATACACAGTTTTATAGCCCTTTGGCTGTAGTTACAGATTGTTCTTCAGAATGGTTGGACCAGTTCACTACTCCACCAATAGTTCCTTAATGTACCTGTTTTCCAGCATCCTTTCCAGCATTTGGCATAGAGTTGTTTTAATTTGTATTCCTCTAATCCATGATGATTTAGAGCAATTTTTTATTTGATTATGAATAGTTTTGATTTCTTTTTCTGAAAATTGCCTGTTTATATCCTTTGACCATTTGTCAGTTGTGGAATGGCTCTTATTTTTATAAATTTGACTCAGTTCTATACTTGGTACATATTTGTGAAATGAGGCCATAACAGAGAAACTTGCTTAAAAGTTTTTGAAATAACTTTAGTGTCTATGATACCTTTTAGGAAAATATAGTTTCCCCATTATCTCTTTTAATTAGTTCCGGTTTCACTTTTACTTTGTCTGAGATCATGATTGCTACCTGTGCCTTTTTTGCTTCAACCGAACCATATTAGATTTTGCTCCAGCCCTTTATTTTAACTGTTTCTGTCCCAAGTATATCTCTTATAAACAACATATTGTTGGATTCTGCATTCTAATTCATTCTTGCTATCTGCTTCCATTTTATGTGTGAGCTCTTCCCATTCACATTCAGCATTTTAATTACTATTTCCCTCCACTCCATTTTCATCTATTTCACTGTCACCTTCTCTTTTTATCCCATCCCTCCTCAAAAGTATGTTTTTTTCTGACCACTGCCTCCCTTAATCCTCCATATTCTTAACAAGCCTCTCTTCTTTTACTCTTTCCCCTCCTATTTCCCTACTAAGTTACATTTGTGTACACAACTGAATGCGTATATATGTATTCTTCCTTCTTTGAACAAATTCTGATGAGAATGAGGTTCAAGCATTTACCACCACCCCCCATTTTCCCTGCAATTGTAAAAGCTCTTCCTTGCACATCTTTTATGCGAGAAAATTTGTCCCATTCTGTCTCCTTTTCCTCATTTTTGGGGGAGATCATTTTAACCTAATCAGCTCACATCCAGGTCATCTGTCTACATAAACACCTTTTAACTGTCCTAATAATGATAAAGTTCTTAGGAGTCATATGTGTCCCCTTCCTGTATAGGAATGTAAATGGTTTAAGTTTATTGATCCCCTTATGATTACTCCTTCATTTTTGTCTTTTTTGTGTTTCTCGTGCTTCATTTGTTCGAATGTCATATGTTTGATTCACCTCTGGTCTTTTCATCAAGAATATTTGGAAGACCTCCATTTCATTAAATAAATATTATTTTCCCTGAAGGATTACACTCAGTTTTGCTGGGTAGATTATTCTTGGTTGTAATCCTAACTCCTTTGCCTTCAGGAATATCATATTCCATGTCCTCTGCTCCTTTCACTTGGAAGCTGCTAAATCTTGTGTGATCTTGACTGTGGCTCCATATTTTTTCCTTCTGGCTGCTTTCAATATTTTCTCCTTGACTTGGGAGCTCAGGAGTTTGGCTATAATATTCCTGTGCGTTTTCACTTTGGCATCAAGAAATCATCAGTAGATTCTTTCAATTTTTATTTTATTCTCTGGACCTCAGATATCAGGGCAGATTTCCTTCATATTTTCTTGAAATATGACATCTAGGCTCTTTCTTTGAGTGTAGTCCAACAATTCTTAAATTATCTCTCCTTGATCTGTTTCCCAGGTCAGTTGTTTTTCTAATGAGACATTTCATAAGTTCTTCTATTTTTTTTTTCATTCTTTTGGGTTTGTTTTATTGTTTCTTGATTCCCTGTGGAATCATCACTTTCCACTTGCCCAATTCCAATGTTTAATTAAATATTTTGTTCAGTGAATTTCTGTACCTACTTTTCCATTTGGCCAACTCTGCTTCTTAAAGAGTTTTTCTCTTCAGTGGATTTTCATGGCTCTTTTAACATTATTAGGTCAATCAGTTTTTTTAAGGTGCTATTTACTTCAGTATTGTTTTGTGATTGTTTTACCAAGTTGTTATTCTCTTTTCTTGTATTACTCTCATTTCTTTTTCCAATATTTCCTCTACCATACCTATTTTTTCTTTAATTCTTCTAGAAATTCTTGTTGGTTTTGGGTCCAATTAGCATTATGTTTTTGTTTTTTGGATGGAAGAAGTGAGGTAATTGGGGTCAAGCGACTTGCCCAAGGTCACAACAGCTAGTCAGTGTGTCAAGTGTCTGAGGCCAGATTTGAACTCTGGTCCTCCTGACTCCAGGGCCAGTGCTCTACTCACTGTGCCACTTTGCTGCTGCTCCAATTAGCATTTTGCTTTGAGGCTCTTTTGTGATTACTTTCTCTTTGTTTTCTTCTCAGTTTATGTCTTGGTCTCCCTGTCACCATAGTAGTTTTTTATGTTGAAGTTCTTTTTTGTTGTTGTTTGCACATTTTTCTAGTCTTTTTTTTAAAAATTTGAACTTTATGTTAAAGTTTGACTCTGCTCATCTGAGAGTGGGGAGGCACTGCCCTAAGCTTCAGGCTTTTTCATGCTGTTGTTTTCAGAGTTAATTCTAGGGCTCTACAAGTTTTTTGTTTTTCCAAGGTGGTTATCCTTGGAAATGTGTGGTCACTGCTTTCCTGGTCTGCCCTCTGGTCTTTACCTAGGATGAGCCCTGGTCCCCTGCAGCACAAGTACTAAAATTTCTCTTTGCTTTGGAACTGTGACCAGGGTCCCTACTTTCTTGTGACCTATCACTGGAGCTCCTCTCCACCCTAGAACTGCAACCTAGACCTGAATATAGGCAATAGAGCTGCCATTCAGCACCACGTATACTTAGTGCCAGGTAATCTCTTTCTGGCCATTTTACGACCCCTTTATTGTCTACTCTGCCAAATGTGTGGGCCTCAAACATCCTTCCACCTTGGTGTCATAGACTTTTCCTGATGGTTTTTAAAGTGTTCTTAGGCTGACAAAACACTTACTCTGACCTGTTGTTGGCTTACCCTCAAATCAACCCTGATTTGAGGCATTATTTTAAAGTTGTTTGGAAGGGATTTTTGTGAGCTCAACTGTGTGGCTGCATCTGATTCCTCATCTTGCTTTTGCCTTCCACCTCTCTAACATCGTTGAGGATATCCCCATCTCTTCAGTCACCTCGTCTGAGAACCTCCTTGTTATCCTTTATATGTGACACTTTCTCTCATCACCCACTTCCAGTCTATTGATAAGTGCTCTCATTTCTAATTTCCAATATGTATTTCCAAATTTCCTCTGACACTGTTACATTCTGGTTCAGCTATTCACTGATGTATCTCAGGGCTGTTTGTATAGCCTTCTGTTTGTCCTCATTGCCTCAAGTCTCTACCCATTCCAGTATTTTCTCCACTCAGTTGTTAAATTGATCTTAAAATGCAAACACGACCATTTCACTCCTTTATTCAGTTCAGTTCCACTGATTTCCTATTGCCTCCAGTTTTCTTCTCTTTTTTTATAGCCCTCCATAACCTGTCCCCTTCTTATTCTTTCTAGTCCCCTTGTACTTAATATCCCCTTCCCTCTTAGTCTCAAATCAACTGACTGAAGACACTCAATCTTCAGATGCCAGGTATTTTCAGTGGCTCTTTGTCCTTTCTAGAAGTCTTTCCCTCTTCATCTCCCCCTCCTAGCCTTCCCTGGCTTTCTTCACACTCAGCTAAAATTCCATATTCTGCAAAAACCCTTTTTCTGATTGTTCACCTTAACGCTTGTGCCTTCCAGCATTAATTAAATTGATTATTAAATTGACTGTTTCTAATTTTCCTTTATATATCTTACTTGTACATAGTTATTTGCATGTTGTCTTTCACACTAGATTGTTAGCTCCTTTTGATTAGAGAATGTCTTTTACCTTTCTTTTTTCCCCCAGTGCTTAGCTCAGTGCCTGCTATATTGGAGACATCTTCTTAAATGCTAGTTGAGTCAGTGACTGATGAAATTTTGTTACTATTTTGTCTAGGTCTGTAAAGTATCCTTGTGATAATATAATTGGCATAGCATGAAGTCTATAAATTACCCTTAAGGAGTACTGTCATTTTTATTGTATATCTCTATTTAAATTGTTCTTCATTTGTTTAAGGAATCTTTTGCAATTTTCCTTTAACAGTTTTTGAGTGTTCATTGGTAGCTTTGACTCCAAGATATTTTCAGCATTTTGTTTTTAATTTTAATGGAACTTCTTCTATCTGTTATTAATATAATCTGTTGGCCTTAGGAATGTGTTTTTGTTAGTTTGTATGCCAAGTCGCTGGGATATTCTAAGTAAACCATTAGCAAAAGGAAATAGCTCTGTGCCTTAAATTTCTCTCTTGTCTTATTTCTTTTGCTAACATTTTCACAAACGTGTCATATAATAACTGGGAAAAAGACATCTATCCTCTATTTCTGATAAGCTTCTCATATTTCAAGTAATGAGTACTGGATTTTGTCTTTAGATACTTAATTTTTAAAAAATATTTTTATGCCTATACTCCATAGGGTTTTTGCATATATTAGCATTGTGCTCTGTAAGAAGCTTTACATTTTGTTTTAAGTATAAACATTTATGTTTATTTTTATCTTATTGTTGAATTATCCTTGGATCTTTGGTAGGGACCTGAACTTGATTGTAGTAAGTGATTTTTTAAGATAAAGTGATATAATCTTTTCATCAGTATTTTATTCAAATTTTTAAAAAAATTTCATTAATGATAATTAATGATAGCTAGTTCTTGATTGTTTTAGTCTTTCTTAGTTTTGGTATTAGGACTTTATTTTCTATATAAAAAGAATTTGATATAATGCTTTCTTAATTTTTGAGAATAATTTGGATAATATTGGTATTAATTCTTCTTTTAAAGTCTAATAGAATTCTCCTGCTGAGTTTTTGACTTTTTGGAGGAATGCAAGATCATGGGGAGAATGTTCTGGAAAGATTCTTTGTGCCCCTGGTGGTCCCTAATCTAGAGACAACTGGAGGCAGAAGGCAGCCTGTTTCTATTCCTCCTCACCCAACAACAGAAAAAAGGGGGTTAAGTAGATCAATGTCTATTAATTTATATGGAGTAGAACTACCAAGAATGATGATATGTTACCAAAGTCTGTGCAGCAAGAGAATATTCTGAGTCCCAGGCACAACCCTTAGGGGTGATTTATGAGTCTCTTTCAGGAACACAGAGGCTGATAGTTGAAGGGTGTTAATTCATAAGGATTTTACTTTGGAGTTCTCTCTTATACATCCCACAGATTCAGTTATAATTGGTTGGCATTTGACGCATACTTCCTCTTTGGGGACATTTTTGAGAGTTAGTGGGGACTGGGGAAGGTCCTATTCTTCATTCTAGATCTAATTGTCTGAAAGTTATTAATTGCATTGAGCCAAAATTTTATCTTCTTTTAACTTTATGAGATCATAGGTTTAGATCTGGAAGAGATTTTAATGGTCATAAGATCATAAGATCAGACGATCTGATATAATCCCCTTATTTGACAGATAACAGTAACGAGCTCTGAGAAGTTTAAGTGACATGCCCAAAGTTACTCAGATAGGAACCGAGATCCTGGCTCCAAAGCCACCATTCCTTCCATTTCACCACATTCCTTCCCCATTAGCCCAAATTCTGTACTCTGAAGCTATACAGGAAACTTATTCATTCATTAAGTAAACATTTTTAAGTGCCTACGTGTGCCAAGCATTTGGGGATACAAAAAGAGGCAAAAGACAGTCTTTGCCATGAAAGAACTTACAATCTCAAGGATGTATATTCCTTTTCTCCACAGCAACCATTTTAACTATTGAAGCCAAGTCTCCTCTCCAGTAAGAAGCAGCTCACCAAGTGATAACATCTAGGAAGAATTTATCTGGAATTCATTTGGCTTTAGCTATGTTCCTAAAAGTATGGTCCAGGGACCCCAAGGGTCCCTGGGAGTCTTTCAAGAAGGCCTCTAAATCAAATCTAATTTCATAATACTAATATATTCTCATTATTATAAAATACAGTAAATATTCATACACAGAAACATGTATCTATATAGATCTCTCTTCCTCTCTCCCTCCTTGTCTCTTACATATAAACAAAATCTTTTTGGGTGATCTTAATTTTTAAGAGAGTAAAAGGGGTCCCAAGACCATAAATGTTTAGATTTTTTTCCTTGGTAGTTGTACTTCTTTGTCTTCTTGTGTTTCTCTTCTTTGGTGTTTGCTGCCTTAGTGCTTCCCAAGTGCTCTGAGAAATCTGTCAGGAGAATAGCCATGAGGCGGTTACAACCAGCTCTTCTCCTGCCCCACTGAGTATTCAGAATTTTTTCAGCAGCTCTGGTCTGTTGAAGAATAATTCTCCTCTTCACTTTCTTTAAGTAATAGAGACACAATAGGCTTTTATAAATAGCTTCGCTGTTTAATTAAGGCAAAGAGGAACAGAAAGAACACTTGGCATATCACTGAGACTCCTGTTGAAAAAAGGCATAACGTTAGTTCCAAACCTTTAGTCTAATCTAGTCGGATCTGTTAGAGTTTAGCTTCACCTTCTTAAAAACTGCTTTATTTGTAGAAGGATTTGCCAGGCACTAGAATCCTTGAGTTGGTGGAGATAGGGATGATTCCTTTTCTTCTTTTCATAGGGGTGACTTTATAGATCAAAGATTAACTTCTCAGGAAAATTAATATGTATCATCCCATCCATCCCATCCATGCATGCCGTTGGTATATAGGCAATTAATAAATGGTACTAATGATTTAATAGATGCCAATAAGTGGTCAAACAAATAACTACCATCACCATCAATGATAATTAATTAATCACTTATTACAAGAAAGCTAGGTGCATAGCAGAGAGAGCACTGGCCCTGGAGTCAGGAGACTGTTGAGTTCAAATCTGAGCTCAGACACTTACTATTTTTGTGTGGTCTTGAGTATATCACGTAACCTCTGTTTGTTTCAGTACCCAACTCCCACATTTGGTGAAAGGATCAAATGAGACGATACTTGTAAAGTTCCTGGAACATGGCAGGCTTTTAATAAGTGTTTCCTTCTTTTCTTACTACATGGAAACTGCTATGTGTATTCAAGATGTATATGCCATATAAATGGAAGATCATCACAAAAGATAGTAGTAGAGGTTCTAGGGCCTCAGAAAGGCCTCCAGCAGAAGGTCACATTTTAACCGAGTCTCAAAGGAAGCCAAAAATGTCTGGAGGTATAGCTAAGGAAGGAGTGCGATCTAGGGATGCAAATGCACTGAAGTGGGAGATGGAGTGTCTCATGTTAAGAACAGCAAGGAGCCCAGTATCATTGTGATATGTAGAATGAGGTTAGGTATAAGAAGACTGGAAAGGTTAGAAGTGGTATAGTTATTAAGGCTTACAAGCAGAAATGAGGATTTTATATTTGATCTTAGAGGTTATAGGGAGTCACTGCAGTTTGTTGACTGGAGAAGGGAAAGTGACTGGGTCAGATCTTCATGTTAGGAATATCATTTTAGCAACTTAATGGAAGATGACCTGGAGACTTGAGTCAGGAAGAAAAATCAATAGCCATTGCAATAGTCTAGGTACCAGGTTACTTTCAGACACCTAAACATTCCAATGTAATTTTCCCCCTTATTTGGTTGATGTTGCCTTTCAGATCACATAGGAAGTTGTCTGTCTGAAACAGCCTCTGGAGTAGACATGATTTTGGTACTTCTATCCTAATGTAGAACTTATTTAATCAACAAGCTCTATGCCTCCCTTCTATCCATTCATTATTTCTCTTTTTTTTTTCATTTTAACCGATGACTCAAGACCAGAAAGCATTTATTAAGGCACTGTATATATGAAGATAGGAATACAAAGATAGGGAAAAATAAGGTCCCTGCCCCCAAATAGCTCAAATTCGACTGTGGGAGACAATATAGAAGTGGCTGAATATAGGTGGGTAGGTAGTGGGGATAGTCAAATGAAATGAGTGTTTTATATGGATAAGGATGTCATGGTTCGTTTTGAGGCAAAAGGAGCCAGTAGATAGTGAGTGATCAAAGATAGAGAGGAAATGGGGATGGTAATGGAGGGGGCAATCTGCTAAGAAAAGATGGAGGGGATGGTATCAAGGGTCTGTATAGAGAGATTTGCCTTGGCAAAGAGAAGAAAATTTTCTTTTTTTTCATATCAGACAGAGGTGAAGGATAAGATAGTGGGTAGAAGGATGTCTGAGTGATGTGAAGAGGAGGAAGAAGCTTTCAGGGAATAACCTCTTTTTTAAAGTAAAGTATGAGGTGAGACCCTGAGCTATGAGAGTGAGAGAAAGGGTTACTGTAGGGGGTTTGAGAGTGAAGAATATTTGGAACAGCCATTATGGATAAGCAAGTTGGTTAGGACTTAACAATGTGGAGCTCTTTGGCAGGGCAAAGGTTTCTAATATAGAGTTGAAATACTTCAACAAGGGTCAGGATGGGGAAGGGAGGAGGTTTTAGTCAGTGCCACCATTGACTTGGAAAGAACTGAAGGGTTAAGGGATTTTGGTCATGCCAGAAATGAAGAAAGGTTAGGGTTTGGTATGCCCTATGCCCTTTGCTGTTAAATTGAAATTTTGAAAAATTTTGACATTTTGGTACTTGATTATGTTTTCTGAAAGACAATTCTTATTTTGTCTCCTAACACCATGAGGACCTGTTCTCACATGAATTGAAGATTGTGGAGTACTGGTGTTCTGTTAAACCCTATAATGACTTTACTTAACATCTGTCTGATAGATGCATACGTATATCTTGAATATATTTGCTATGCTGGAGGTTGATTTTCTAGAATAGGGAAGGTATTTTTTTATTGGAAGGTACTTTTTATACTTATCTCAAAGTGAGAGGCTGTTAAGCCCTGCATGGGGATAGCTCTCTGATTGAGCTAATTTTCGTTTTGGTGAAGCATGATGTTGTATATAGATATGTAAATTTGTGCGTTGCTCTTGTTTTTTAAAGAATGGCCTGTATATCTGTAAATTGTTGAGCACAATGTGCTTAAGACACTCTATCATGGAAACTAAATGATTGAATTTTTTGCACTTTTTGAATATGTGTAAAATAAAAGTATGAGTCCATGTGCTTTAAGCCTGAATGGTGCTGGCAATATCACACCTAGATGCATAAATACTGTATTTCCATATGTGACCTAGAAAATAATTTTAATGCTATGATTTGGAATGCTTAAGTAGTAATTTTGATATTGGAAACTAGCGGTTTTCAGATACAAATTAATTTAGGTCAGTATGTTCCCAATATTAATGAAAAAAGTAATAGATCAACCAATTCCAATATTTGAAAATAGGATTCCTATAAAAATTAATGGGCTTAGTAGACTGGGAGAATTTAGATCCTTAATATTGTAATGCAAGACCCTTTTGAATTTGGAAGCCAGTTATGGGGGGGGGAAGTTTTAAGATAGAAAAATGAACCAGGTTTGTAGAGATAACCGTTTTCAGCCTTGCAAAATGAGACTTTTCAATTGTTCACTATGTAATTCTGAAGTTAGTGGAAAGAATGACACATCTGGCATCTTCCCTCCTTCCGAGGTCAAAAGCAAGTCATTTGACTTCTTGATCTTTAGTTGTTTCATCCTTAGCTTGTGCTGTCAGTTTTATAAGGTCATCTTGAGAACTGAGTGAATTTAAAACTGCAAAGTGCCTTGGCCAGACTGAAGAATTTCTTTTCCTTTATTTGCCTATTTTGGTAATTATTGTTGTATTAGGACATGTATTTATATATATGTATATATATATACATGTATTTATTAGTATATATTTTGAAATATGTAAATATTTACTTTGTTTTCAGTGTTCACTTTTATCACATTTTGACTTCTAAAATTTTCACCCTCCCTAACCCAGCCTGCAATCTGATATAGGCTACACATGTACAGTTATATTTCACATATTTCCACGTTAGTCATGTTGGAAGAAGAGTCAGAACGAAAGGAAAAAAAAATGATGAGAAAGAAAAAAAGAAAATAGTATTCTTCGATCTTCTTTCAGACTCCGTAGTTTTTTCTCTGGATGTAGATAGCATTTTCCATCATGAGTCTTTTGGAATTGTCTCAGATCTTTGCATTTCTGAGAAGCACTAAGTCTGTCAAACTTAGTCATCGCTCAGTGTTGCTGTTACTGTGTATAATGTTCTCTTGGTTCCACTCACTTCACTTGTATAAGTTCATTTAAGTCTTTCCAGGTTTTTCTGAAGTCTGCCTGCTAATCATTTCTTATGGAACAATGGCATTCCATTCCATTTATATACTACAACTTGTTCAGCCATTCCCCAATTGATGGGCATCCCCTCAATTTCCAATTCTTTGCCACCACAAGAAGAGCTGTTATAAATATTTTTGTACTTGTAGGTCCTTTTCTCTTTTTTATGATCTCTTTGTTATACAGACCTATTAATGGTATCAAAGGGTATGCACCATTTTATAGCCTTTGGGAATAGTTTCAAATCACTCTAACGGGTATATCTGTAAGCCTGAATCAACTTCTGTCATGCCAATGTCATTCTGCTCCCCCAAATCAAGGAATTGTGGTGGTTTCCCATAGTGCTCTTTGTACATAATCACAACACTTATATAATCTGAAGTCCTCCTATAGGATTTGTCACACTTGTCTGGGGGAAAGGTTCCCCTCCAAATATTGGTTTGTCAAGGGCTAACTGAGGTAAAGAGATAAAAAAAGGCCTTGGAAAGTTTGTGTCAGAAATGCTTTCATTAATTTTTCAGGCTTGACAATATGTAGAAAATAGACTTGCCACTAAATGCCTATATATATACATTTTAGTGAGAAAAGAAGAGGAATGAGGCCTTTTTAATATATAATAATGGGTAAATACAAATCATTTTCAGTACTTCTTACAAAATCACAAATATAACACATTTTAGAATGACAATAGATCAACAAGTATAAACTAGGTAGCTACTATGTGCCTGAAACTGTGCTAGGTACTGGGGACACAAACATATTAAAAGATTAACGTGTTATGTCAGTACTTTTAAAGATTTCTGAGAATTTAGTCTTTTGGGGTTTAGAGGATATTTCTTATTTATATTTGTACCTGCAACACCCAGCACAGTTCCTGACACATATTAGGTACTTTATTTTGTAGATGGATTGGTTTGGTTCCATTAGCATGACTATTTCCTGTATTAATGCAGATGGCACATTTTTGTATCCTTATGACACTAATACATATTTTTTGCATAGACCCATGGTTCTCAGACTCTTTTTTAAAA
>CM053626.1:161484219-161499290 GCA_028646595.1 Phalanger gymnotis | reverse complement strand
TTCCCCTCCAACTTAATTAACCTTTGAATTTTTCAACGGGGCGTGGCTGCTTAAAGACTAAAGAGTTCTATGTTCCTTGCTTGGGTGGATGTGCTGCCTCACCAGCACTCCTCCTTTCCCAAGAACCCCTTACCTGGACTGGGCTTAAATCTTCAGCAGGCTCTTCACTCCTGCTCTGATCAGCCACTTAATTCCTCCCACCAGGTGGGCCTGGGGCCAGAAGCAACTGCAGCCTAGTTCTAAAGCTGCCCCACCTCCACTGCCCCAGGGGTGGTGGTGGAACCGCAAACTCAGTCCCGCAGCTTTTCCCACTAACCTTCTCTGTTGTCTTTGCTCTTTGTGGGTTGTGAGGTCTGGTCGATGCCACAGTAATTCAGTAAATTCAGTAAAACGCCACAGATGCTCAGTAATTCAGGATGCTAGGGCACTCTCCGCTTGGCTCCTGGTCTCGTTCGTCCACAGTCTGGTCGGCCTGTGCTGCGCATGCTGGGCTCTGCTTGGCTCAGCTCCACTCCCCTCAGCTGGGAGCTGGGAGCTCCGTGCGGGACAGACCTTACCCCGAGACCATCCAGGCTATCCTGGGATGGAGCCCTACTTCCCTCTGCCACTTTGTGGGTTCTGAAGCTCTAGAATTGGTTCAGAGCCATTTTTTATAGGTTTTTGGAGGGACTTGGTGGGGAGCTCACGCCAGTCACTGCTTTCCAGCCGCCATCTTGGCTCTGCCCCCAAGTGCCTTTATATTTTAAGAGAATTTCCATGGTCCTCTGAAAATAATATTTAGATAAGGAAGTAAGATCAAAACTTTGAGAGATGATACTTATATTTTACCTCAAAGCAGCTCATGGGTATAGATATATCCTAGTGACAATACAAAATGTTCCTTTTACCCTTCCAATTTGAAGTAATTATACCCTAGTTCCACCCTACGCAACCATCCTCTTCCAAGGCCCAAGGTGTTTGAGTAAAACACCCTGGGAGGACTTGGAATCTTGAGACTGATACCATATGTGGTCATTTTCATGGCTGTATTGTCTTCAGTATTTCTTTGTTTGAAATGTTTTGCATTTCAATCAGGGGTCTCTATGACTTTGCATCTATGTATCATGCCTAATGGCATAGAGAGCAGAAGAGGAAGCATGACAGGCAAAGAGTGTGCTCCCCTCAGCTTGTCCCCTGATGCTGTATCAGTCTTCTAATAAACTTCCATAGCTCCTTCAATGGAAGTATAACTTTTGTTTAAAAAAAATTTAACTGCTCATAATCATTGCTGTTTACTTGCAAAAATTTTAAGCTAGAAAGAGAAGACAAGAGATCTTTGCAGACATCTGGGTAATAGGGTGTCTGGGAGTCTGAGCATGGAAACCATTATGGGTTTTATAGCCAGCTTAGCATCAATATCGCAAGGATACTGATACCCAGCATAGGCGAAACTGAACTTGATGGCACCAATGCTGTATAGAACTTGTGCTAAGTCTGATCCTAATCTTCCCCCACCCTGGTAGGGGAGAGTGTGCTGACAAGATGTTAAGGGGAAATTGCTATATCTTCAAAGTAAATGTAAGTGTGTGTGTGTGTGTGTGTGTGTGTGTGTGTGTGTATGTGCACATGTGTGTGAAAGAGTTTGTATGGGGTGTGTCTTGGTAAAAAGAAATGAAAAACCACAACGCTGCTGATAAATTTAGAGTCAAATCAGTAGAAATCTTTGTTCAGGGAAAATTTGTCTAATGGAATTTCTCCTATGACTCCATCTGTTTTTTTGTGTATGTTACTGAAATAAGTTGGTCAAGAGCTTTTCATACTTTTGAGACCCAGTTCTCAGCCTTGTCAGCAAATTCTTTCAGTGTTGTATCCTTGTTTAGCTGCCAAAATTCCTTTCTTACTCCAGATAGCAATATCTTGCTTATTAGCTTTGCAATACAGATAGGATGGGGATAGATAGAGGTGTTTTAGCATTTAAAGGTACGGGTTGAAGAAAATGTTTGCTTGGGTGATAGGGTGGTGAGGTATTAAAATGAACTTTCTTGTGTCAACAGGGGGCCCCAAATTGAGCCCTTTCTTTTTGTCCCCCTCTTCCACTAACCCAGGTTTAAAGGCGAGTATAGAAGATGGATATTTTCTGTAATTGGCACATATCATTCTATTACTGTAAACCTTTTCCAATACCTGCTGATACCGATTTTGAGATCATAGATTTAGAGGTGAAAAGGACCTTAGTGTTCAGCTGGGCCAATTGTCTCAAGAAAATCGAGGGCCACAGAAGTTAAGTTTGGACTCTTCCAAAGTCAAATAGGTGGAATGATTAGTATTGGAACCCAGGTCCTTGTGATTCTCCTCATTCAAGAGTCTTACCTCTAGATAATATGACCTATTCTCATTAACTAGGAATAATTGTACCCTGCTTTAATTGTGTACAGCAGAAATTTACCTTGTATGTAGTATGTTTGGCTTGTTGTTTGCCCTCATTAGACAGAGCTCCTTGAGAGCTGGGACTATTTTACCTTTCTATGAATCCCTAGTGCTTAGCACAGTGCCTAGCACCGCAACTCTGCATATACTCTGTTTATTGCATATGGTGACATTCTGATGCTGTTAAAAGTATTTATGCTGATGAATCAGCAACCTTTCTTATAAGGGGACGTACCAACAGACCCCCACTGTAGTATTCTGGGTGACATATCCAAATTAATTGGTTCCTGGTAGATGTTGATTGCTAGAAAAAGTTGGAATGGAGTAACTGGAAGTACAAACTATGAAAGCACAGCATTATGAAAGTAGGGGTTGAGTCCCTGAATCCATTCTCTAATGTTCCATCTTCCTCCTTTAAATGGGAACGTTTCCCATCTGACAGTTAAACTGTGGTCCTGTCTGTTATATACCTTGAATAATCTGAAGATTCTCTGATCTTTACCCAGTATCAACCCAAGCTAAAGGAATTTTGTCCCTGAATACGTAAGAAATAATTATGAAAGGTCAATCTACGACTTCTATACAGAAACCTGATGGAATGTTTAATGTTGGTACAACAATGTCCCTCTTCCTTTTCTCACAGCAAATTCAGAAGGACCTTATATATCCTTCAATGCACAGTGATGGGGATACTGGGGTGGAAAAACCTTTCTTGTTAAAATGAGCTGAGCTGGGGAAGTACAGTTTGCAGGTGCACCAAGCTAGTTTATTGCTTTCTATCTCCTGGGGGAAACTAATTTGTATAGACAGGAATGAGCATGATTTTGTACAGCGATGGGATGTCTTTAAAAGAGTTGTTATTCAAAAGCCCTGTCTTTCTTTAACATAGTGCTAAACCTTATTGTGCTAAAATATGTAAATATTACTCATTTTGCCCTAGACCTGAATTGGAACTGTTCAGTGGATGAGTAGCTCGCCAAGTTGGAAAACAAGCCACACATAAGAGTTAGTATGCAGAGGGGATTCATGATGGATCTATTAGAAATGTTTCAGGAAGCTTATATGCTTGTGCATTGCCCCATTCCTTTTTAATAGAGCAAGGGGTCTTAACTTTTCTGTGTCATTGACCCCTTAGGCACTTACATGAAACCTTTGGACAACTTCTGAGAATAAGTTTTACATCCATAAAATAAAATACATGAGATTACAAGGGAAACAAATTATATTAAAAATACTTATCAAAAAGGTTCATGTACCCCAGCTTAAGAATCCCTGCTTAAGATTCTGATTTAAAATTAATAATGGCTATTCATCTCAGGTGAAAGGGGTTGATTTTTTAAAGAACAGATACAAGTTTACCCTATGAGACATCTGCCTAGTGACCCTGTTTTAAACATGTATCCTCTTAGAATTAAGATTCCAGGAAGTGTTCCATACCGGAACATACCCCAGAACTATTCAGCTGACCCTGATAACAAATGCAATTGAATCCAGTTGGTCAGACTTTGCTTAGGGACAAATATGTAGACTGATAACAGATTTCTTGGTGGAAACTCCAGATATCTTCTCAGACTTAAAGAGACCTCACCTTGTATATGCACCTTCATCAGAGTTCCCAGATATATGCTTCTCTGGGGGACTGAAAGACCAGGAATGCTCTACATTATTCAGCCTCTGATAGGCCCAAAGTATTCACAAGTATCCTTGCTTTAATTGTACACCATTGCTTAAACTTAGCATTAGAAACAAAAACCACATATTTGGCTCATTATTTTAGTGTTCTGCAAAGAGCACAGCACAATGTTACATATATAGTGGCAGAACCTTTCTAAAATGAAGTTTGTAAAATCTAGAATAAACTGAGAGCCCAGTGACCTAAATGCTAAAAGGATTAGAGAACCTGCCTGCTGGGTAGAGGTTATGGAAACTCAGTATCTTTGAGCTTGGAGAAAAGAAGATTAAGGTAGAAGAAGGAAGGTCAGAGGAATTTCATAACGTGTAGATGAGATTCGTTATTTAATGAAGCCTGGATAGTTGAGCCTGGAAGAAAGACTATAAGCAAGAAAAGGATTAAATCTTGGGTCACCTTAGGTATAGATGAGCTCCTGATAACGTACAGAGTGACTTATGAGGCAGCGTTTGAGAATAAAGTTACTTAAAATATCTAATGGAAAAAGAAGGGGAAAGACATCTCCAAATCTGTATTGTGGAGGCCTAATAGTGAGAACCTGTATCTTTGAGTACTTCGGAAGTAAGAGAGAGGAAACTGGAATAATTGAAGCCTGACTTGTCCCAATAGGAAGGTCTATTACCTTAGATTCTACCCCTTCCCCCAATTTGTTTTTCTTTGTAGAAAGGTTTTTTCCATGTTTCAGAAAAATTGGCTTCTCTCTCTTACCCTGGTGATGTGATTGACTTTGGGAAGACTCTGGTAATACAATTAGGTTTGCTAAGGTCAAAGCTTCATACACTACCTCAAAAAGCCACCTTTTCTGTAAGAGCTGTGATTGGTCCCCAAGAGGGATATCAGGAGAAAGGATTCCAAGAATTTCCAAAATGCTTCAGGGATAAAGCAAGAAGCCTTTTGCAGTCTCTTCCTGGCATTTCCAGGTCTTGCTGCTGCTGGCTGTGGCAGCCAGTTCTGCCTGGTCTCTGAGAAGCAGATATCAGGAAATAGGAACACTAGAGGGCACTGCAGCTGCAGAAGGAAAAAGAGATTAGAAGAAGGAAAGTTGTTGAAACAAATAAATGAGTATTAACTGAAATGCTGAAGTGCAGCAGTAAATCCTCCTTTGGGAGCAGCAGGAGCTTACAAGAGATTTCCTTTGGACCTCTCAGAATCAGTTTAAATCACCGGTTCTTTTTCTCCTTTAAAGAAAGAAAAGGAAAGGAAAAGAAAGAGAAAAAACAACAACCCAGCTTTGGTGTTTGAGGCACAGAATGGAGGCCAGTCTGGCTATGAAGTGTCCACAGCCACCACAACCCCATTCACCACGATATGAAATGTTCCTTATTTAATTAGCTGTGGTTTATAACTATTTTGTTGTTACTTTTTTCATCAATTTATTCAATCAGAAAACATTTAATAATCATCTACTTCATTCAAGGGATACAATGGTCCTAAATGATCTGTTGAGGAAATAAGATACAAATAATATAGCAATAATTTGTAGTACATGTCCCCTTAAACCCTGCGATCCCTTCCTACCTTAGAATTTGAAGATACCTGAGAGACCACAAAGCCTAATCCTTTCTTTTTATAGATGAATAAACTGAGGCCCAGAGACATTTTGACTTAACCAGGTTCACATTGGTAGTCTAGTGCCCTATCCACTACAAAACACTACTAATCATGCAAATACGACTCCAACTCCCATTCCAGGGCACACCGGGCTCTGCAGGAACCATAAATCATGCAACAAAGCATTTAATTAAGATAGAATAGCAAGGCTATCCACCAAAAATAAAAGGGCAACAGAATAATCTTTACTCTTTCCCTTCCTACACAAAAATATGCATAATTTCCAACTCGTACCACTGAAAAAGTAACTCCTATGGGAATGGGAAAATTATTGTCTCTTAAAGGGGAGTTGAGGGTAGGCAAGATAAAGAGAAATGCAGTTGTCCCCTATGACTTATTAGTTTTGTTTCAGAAGCCAGATTGGACATTTGCAAATGCCTCTGGCATGTAGCTATTCACCTTCCTGGCTCTTAGGGTTGTCAAGACTCTGACAAGCATTCAGGGATGTCATTGTGGACCTATTTATGGAGCTTTTCTTTCTTCTCACTTGGACCAAAGGCTATCTGCCCAAGAACAGCTTCTCCAATTTATTCTCACCTACTGTCAAAGAGGTTCCATGTGGTGCCTTTCCTCTTAATCTTCTTTTGGGTTAACACTTGAAATTCTTCCTTCTTTTCTTCTTTGTCCTAGTCAGGACTCTGATTTTCTTGTTGTCCCAGTAAGTAGTCTCATGGGATCCTAATATACAGTAGCCTGCATTTTTTAGCCATTGTGGACAAACGATATAAGGAGTCAGCCATTGTGAGGAAGCTCTTATTATAGCTGCACAATGTAAGTTAATCATTTATGGAAAGTGCTATGTGAAGTCCAAAGAGAATGGTCTGATACCTTGTGGTTCTCAGTAAGAAACTTATCTGAGGGGTATTCCTCCTGACTCTACCTGGATATTTTTTGATCCCCTACAGGAAAAGATGCTTTATCATCCCATTTTTCTGTCCCTTAAATTAATACTTAATCCAACCACATTGAGTACTTGTCCCTATGTCACAATAAGCTTTTTATAAGGCTAACTTTTGCATACTCTTGAGTCTTGGCCCTGCCATCCATTATAGGTGTAGAAAAAAAATCTAGCACAGCTTTAAGATGGGAGTACTTAATGTCTATGTCATCTAATCTGTGTAGTCAGTGCCCTGCAAAACATAAATAGATAGTATGTCCTTTAGAGATAGATGCATAAGGTTCATCCAGTCACATATTACAATATAGATATTTGGAAGAAATGGTCCTTTCTGTTTGTTTCTATAATGGGACTTCTATAACTAGGAATTCTTAGCCTGGGCTCATGAAGATGTTTGTACTTAAAAATAATTGTTTTCCTTTTTAATAAAAATATATTATTTTATACATTTCTAAAACATTCTGAAAAGGGGAAGGAATCAAATACAGCAGAACCTCTTGGTGGAACAACTCAGGCATCTATCCTAACAATGTCTTCTCTCTTTTCTTGCAAAGTAGAGTGAAAGTGAAAGACAGTATTTGTTATTAAGCCTTTACATACAGTCCTAGAGATGAGTTCTTCCCCTTTTTTCCAGCAGATGTTTAAGTTAGTTTATTCTAGACTTTACAAGACTGTCAGAAGTGAACCCCCCCCCGACAAAAATACATGTTTTGAACCCCTGCTCTATAGGGCATAGAATCATTAAACCATACCATGTTATATTATAGCTGGAAAAGAATTATATATAACAGGGCTATTTAATTCAGCAATTCAATTCAACAGTTGAATTGATTCAATTATTAAGTGCTCAATCTGTGTAAACACACTGGGCTAAGTGCTAGACATGCAAAGACAAAAATGGATTGTCCTTACTCTTAACTTCAAGAATCTTACATTTTGCTGTACCATGTACAAATTATCTATCTGTCTGTCTGTCTGTCTATCTATCTATCAACTTTCTCTATGCATGTGTGTGTGTGTGTGTGTGTGTGTGTGTGTGTGTATCTCCTAGAATGCATTAAGGGGAAGCAATACATAATAATACTTTAAAGATAGATGTCAGGCAGAATATGGAGGGCTTTCAGGGTCGAACAGAGGAGTTCGAATTTTGTCTGTAGGGAACCATTAAAGATTTCTGAATAGGCAGTGACATGGTCAAATCTGTGTTTAAAGAATATGAATTTTGCAGCTCTGTGAAGGACAGATTGGAGAGAGACTGTAGGCAGGGAGATGAATTAGAAGGCGATTACTACAGAGCAAATAGTGACTTAATGAGGACCTGAAGTAAACTAAGGGAGTACAGAGGAAACAGACCCAGGAGATATGGAGATGTGGATCAGTAAGACTTGGTTGCATTTTGGGGACAGGTTGGAGGGAGAATGAGAGATGGTTTTAAATTTAAAGTGTTTTATAAATGGGAATTATCATCTATTCAAATCCCTCATATTTTCCACATAAGAAAATTGTTACCTAGAATAGGAAGGTACTTCTCTATGGTTGTATAGCTAATTAATAGGCAGAACTAGAATTTGAAGCTCACTGTTATGCTTTACAAGGTAACTATAACCAGACAGTTAAAGTTACATACTTATTGTTACTATAGAAACTGGATTTAAGAAATGATGCTCTTTAATATTGTGTCTTTCACTTAGGGTAGGACCCAGGTGATAAAATAAGTTCCCAAGTGCTTATTTACTGCCATGTTGCCATAGATCTCCCTTGCCCCTGTTGTGGGCAATATTTGAAAAAAGCTGATTATCTTTACAGGAAAAAAGGAACCATTTTCAAGTGTCCTAAAGAAGGAATCTGTTTGACTTCCAATATGTCTGTCTTATGGTCATGAATTATAAGTATAATAAGTAAGCCTTCTCATATTTCCATGAAAAATGTTCATAAAACTATTTTGCGTATACATATATATGTACATATATACATACATACATATAATACAGAATGAACCTTTATCGTTTGACTCACTGTTCCTGACGTGAAACTTCCCAATTAAAAAGATAAGAGTATAAGTATGGAGAGCTATGTATTGTGACTCTGTGTCTTTGCCTCACCAGAGTCATTGTTCATTCTAGTAATGGTCCTAGAAATAAAATGGCTGCCTGGTCTAATAAGGCCAGGTGTGCTTGCTGGAACAGGAGTAAAATGAATTAGAGTACGGTCTCTTTTCATGCTGTCTTTCCCTGTCTTTCTTCTAGCACTAATTTACATGCTTTTGTGAGTAGTGGTACCACTAGGAGAGGAAGGTACTGAAAAGGAATGTTTGGTATAGTGGGGGGTAGGGAATACATTTGGAGTTAAAGGACTTGGGTTCAAATCCATATTCTACCATTTACTACCTTGGGCAAGCCCACCTTTCTGAGATTCATCTATGACTTGAAGGGTTGTACCAGGTGACCTCTAAATTTGTGATCCTTCTCTAAATACATGATTTATAATAGGCTCTTCAAAATGTTTTAAATTTCTTTGGGAAGGCAAAGCCTTTCTTCATGAAAAAAAATTGAAGAGCAATTACAAAACAGCATATGTTTAAATATAGGAAAAAATAAGATAAATTGCATACCTGCATCCTGAGGGGAGGGGATGTCCATCCCTGCCAAGGAGAAAGCAGAGTGACAACATTATAGGTACTAAGACAAAAAAAGGGGATTCCTCCATAGGGGACTGGATTGGATGACATTTGAAGTCTCTTTCAACTATTAGAGTCTATGATTTTAAGGCATATTTCTGTTTAATGGTAATGAAATTGGCTTACCTTGAACAGAGCAAGTGTATTGAAGGATTGCTGAAGGAATAGTTGATGTGGGAAAGTTGATAGATTTGAATGTTACTTAAAAGCCTGCATTAAAAGTTTCCTAGAATCGGTACAGCTTTCCAAAGAAAGACTGAAAGCCATCAGCATGAACAAATGCTCCAGATCACCTATATAGTGGCAGGGGGAGCTCCCTTCAAGGTAATCGGCTAGTGAGAGGCATGCGGGATAAATTCTTGCTAAAAGAGTTTAGCTTCTCCCAATAGTATACGAAAGCCGGTTAAGATACCATCCTTACCTCTTCTTTTTCCCCCTTTTTTGTATGCTTCCTCTCTCTTAAATTTTTAGACCAAACTTCATCAATAGGGTGGTGGGTGAATCCCATAATCCCCACCACTGTCCCTAGGACATGGAATCTTACATGAAAAGCAAATGGCCAGCAACATAGGTGCATTCAAGTGTTCTGAAGTTTCCTGTCTTCTGGACCCTTGGATATCATCAGCCTTTCTGTTCAGAGGCTAGAGTGCTGAGAATAGACTATTTTTTAATTTAAATTTTATTTTCAATGAATGAAAATCAATTTTATATCCTTCCTATTTTCCATCCCTACCATTAAAGAAAAGGGAAAAAAAATCCTTGTAACAAATGCATAGTAAAGCGAAACAAATTTTTGCACTGGCCATTTCCAAATGAGGGGAAACAACAGATACCAGATGCTCTTAATGTGGAATGTGTGATCTTGTTTTATTGAACTATTTCAGTAGCTGTATTTCATTATAATTGGTTTCCTTTATAATCTTATGTATTTTATACATTTCATATATTATTCTGAGAAGGGTTCCATAGACTTCACCAGATTGCCAAAGGGCCATCCATACTACAAAAAGGCTTAAGAATCCCTAAAGAGAGGAGAATTTCCTTAACACACTTCTTAGAGAAGGAAGAGGATCACCAGTGTGGCACTTGCAAGTGGAAAATTAAGGCACATAGTGGGAGACTAGAAGATCTAGACCTTACCTACTCTTCACTGCTATCTCCCTGAGTTGCTTAGAGTGTTCAGATCTGAGGTTAATGGAATGTGTGTGCTCATCAGTCTTCATAGCGTCAACATAGAATGTATTCTCTTTTCATATCTGCTTCTTAGAATACTTAGCTTCCTTCAAAGTGGAAGCTCATCTCAAACAGCAGATAGTGCATGAGGTCTTTCCTGATCCCCTCATATGGCAGTGTCTCCCCCCATATTCTCCTCAAGATTATCATATATTTATTTTGTAAGTTACGGAGAAAGTATTGACCTACCATCGTACATTGAATTTCCTTGCATGAGTCCCTTATACCAATTGTACTACAGGTTAGCTCTTTATCCCTAGTCTTATATTCTGCACATGTTTCCTCTGATACATTAAATGATTTTTTGAGAGTAGTGGCTATTTCATTTTTTTCCCTTTTGTACTCAGTGATTAGCATAAATGCTTACCATTGATTGACATACAGATTTTGGGAAGAAATACTTCTCTTTGCCAGGCCCAGTCTGGAGTATTATGTTTATTTCTAGCCACCATTGTTTGAAATTGATACACTGAAGAATGTCCAGAGGAGGACAATGATGAAAAGCCCTGAGGCCATTTCATGTGAGAATTAGTTGAAGGTCCTGAGATGTTTGATGGAGAAGAAGTGAAGAGTCAACTGTCTGTAAGGCGCCAGGTACTGAAGCTGCTCTGAAGTTGTAGAGGGGCAGGGCTGTGAGGAGCCCAAAAAGGGAGAGAGAGATCTGCTGAAGGTCTGCTTATGTGAAGTGAGAACTGGCTGTCTTTGAAAGGGTATTCTGTGGAAGAGAAATTCAGCTTATTCTCTTCGGCCCCAGAGGGTAGAAGCAGGAGTGGTAGGCTGCCTCTAATTTCTCTTCTGGCTCTACATCTATGATCCTTATTTACAGAGAGTCCTGTCAGAAGAAGTTTCCTAACAATTAGAACTGACCAAACAGTAGAATGGTATACTTCAAGGTCAAGAAGAGACTCGATTTCTACTTGTCATGTATATTATAGTAGGAATTTCCTTCATTTATGGGTTGAAATAGGTGGCTTCCATAAGCCCTTCCAATTTTCAAATTATGTGATCTGGTGTTCATGGGTTTCTGTGAGTCATTTGCATCAGAGAAATTTTCTACGAAGGTTGAAATAAATGCTCTGCCATACCTGATATCAGTATTGTACACAGCATGATTGAGTGGGAGTTGGGGATTCAATCCTCTCATTTTACAATGTAGAAATTGAAGATCACAGGGGGCGGAGCCAAGATGGCGACTGGAAAGCAGTAACTGGCGTGAGCTCCCCACCAAGTCCCTCCAAAAACCTATGAAAAAATGGCTCTGAACCAATTCTAGAACTACAGAAATTGAAGATCAAAGTGATTTGCCCAAAGTCACATAGACAATAAGTGACAAAGCTAAGATTTGGATCCAGGTGCAATGATTCTCAAGCCAGCACTTTTTTTCTACATGAAGCTGTATGTATGGTACAGTGTCCCTAAGGAGTAGCTCCTGACATTGCCTTGACTGACAGGGTCAACAATTTGCCATATGGTCCCATTCATTATATGATCTTCATCTGTCCATCTTTTTTGTCTCTGCTGTCCTGTAATGGATTCAGTAGCTTTTTCATTATCATTTTTTATAAAAGTCAATTCTCTTCCTTAAGTGACCTTTAAACATAATGCCTGAGTGATAATTGGCTGGCATTGAACACAGGGGTTCTGACCTGTCCAAGACTCCTTCCTCATCCTGCTGTGCCATTCTGAGAGCCAAGGGCTTGAAGTTAGACCACATACATATGTCTGTTGATAGTTTATTTCAGCTGTGTCAGTGATACCCCTAGAGAACTCCATTTCCCAGCTTTTGCATTGCCTTTTTCACCATTATTTTTCCACACATATTCTATATTTCTAGATGAGCTTCTTGTATACTTGAGACAAGGAGTGAGAAAGAAGGCATGAGAAAGATGGATAGTTTTGGAAATTAATTGTGGTGTACTTGGATCTGGCAGAGGGATAGGATTATAATGTATTATATTATATTATGTTATATTATATCATATCATATCATATCATATTATATTAGACAGGCAGAGGACAGAGCTGAATCAAGGAAAGAACCTACCAAGAGGTTTCTTAGGGACATAATAGTTTAGTACAGATCTTGTCGGGCTATATGTATTCAAAACAAGAGGGGATGATGAGTGATTACAGCCCCACTCCCCAACACATTCCATCTCAAACATTCCCTAATTATGGCTCTCTGCCATTTGACTCTTGGCCAAACAACAGCTGGCAAAAAGCCAGAAATGTTGTAATGGGGGTGGTAGGGTGGTGATGTGCATGTGGGTCCATCCTAGCAGCTGGTATTTGCAGCTCTGATTGGCTGTCTGCCAATCACTTCCTTTCCTTACAGTGGAGTGGTCATTGGATGTTGGCCCCATTGTGCTGAATGAAAAATAAGCAGGCAGATCTAAATCTTTGGGTTCCCAGGTGTTCTCTGGCGTTTCAAATGCATTGTTTTGTTTTCATTTAGGTCCTGGGTAAATTTAGCTTTCCCCAGCTCCTCCTAGTTCTGTGAGCCACTGGAGCCCATCTTTGCAGATTCTCCATTCCTGCCAATATCTTTTTTTAATGTAGAAGTAGGGTTTTGATGAACTGAAGTCTGCCGTTCATTTTCCACATTCCACATTCCAAAGCTAGTTATGTTTTCTAAAGCCTTAATTTTCACTGAAAATCATCTCCTGTCTCTGCCCCTGTCTTCCCAAATGGCCTCAATTTATGTACCAGGTACTAAAAAGAATCTCTTCACTCTTAGGAATCTGAAGCAACTTTTCCATGCTGATGTGAAGAATAGGAAAAGGAGAATGGGTTTTAGTGTTTGAGCGAAAGAGAATTAATTCTCAAGGTTTTTTTGGTAACCCCCCAAATGAACTGGAAGCTCATTTGTGAGCTCATTCTTAGGTCATTGAGTCACAACAGAGTTGGAAGGGACTTGACAGATCATTTCATTGAATCTCATTAAGGTGAAAGAGCACGTCTTGGCCGGATCCTATACCCTTTGTAAGGCTGCATACCTGATTAGGGATCCCAATAATCAATTTGATTCCAAATCACAGAGAGGTCCCAGGAATCCTGAGGTCTGGCCATGCTTTCATTCATCATAGAACATTTGGAAAGTTGGGACTGAAAGGAGCCATCTGGGAGGGATTCCTCTAGGGAAAGAGTATTCCATCAGCAATGAAATTTAATCAGCAGTAATTAATTTTCTGTGAAGAAAATGTTAGATTTTGTTTCAAAAACTGAAGAAAATGTAACTAAATCCTTGATCGAAGACACTAGTGCAAGTAACTACTTTTTATTGGTGTATTTTTTTGTGAGTAAGGGAGGAATAGCGATGTTTTCACCTTTAGGTGGAGGAAGTTAAAATGTGATTCAGCTTGAGTATTGGAGCCCTTTATCTGAAGGCGTTTTGCATTGAGGAAATACGGGTATTCATCAGCTTCAGAAAGCAGATCTAGGATGAGAGAAGTTTAAGAAAGTAAGCTCATTGAGGAATGAGACCTTTTCTTTGTTTTGTCTGTCCCCATTACCTTCTGGGTAATAGTTGCCTAATATTGTATTTGAATTTAAATTGGAAACTTACTGGATTATAAGGAAAGAGGGGGCACAAAAGTAGGTCATGTATTTTGTGTTAAGTGCTAATGATCTACAAAGAAATAAAAATCATCCCTCTTAACAAAACAGGCTATATTTTTATTCCCTTTCAAACCCTGATCTCAAGTTAGGACTGACAAACCCAGTTTATGATGTAAACTAAATTTTTGATGTTCACTGTGTGAACAAGAGCAAAGAAAAGGAAAGGAAATTGGGAAGGATAGAGAAAGAAAGAAGGAAAACCTCCCATCCTATGTCACAAGACCTGGAAGGGAGGTGGTGTATGGGCCAGAAGGGACTGTTCAAACAGTGAGCCTAAGAAGAAGTATACTTTGCTTATTGTCATTTGGGTTTTGGTGTCTATGATACTATTTCATTTTTGTGGGAATTCTGAAAGAACATGTAATAGGATGAGATCTCTTGGCTTAGTTTTTCAGAAAAAGCAGAATGGACAGTCATGGGTGGAGATAGTCAAGATTAGTGTGATTACATATTGTTCTTTTATCTAATGATTTTTAAGTTCCTTTTTTATTAGGTAGAAATCATCAACAAACGTCAACATGCAAATATAGAAAAAAAGTCAGAAAAGAGGATTGTATATGAAACCATAAATCTATTGTAGACATATAGCTTCTTATTTTTTTTTACTATATATTAAATTTAATGTTGTAGTGTTAATATTGACTTGCCATGTTCCTTTCTCAACAGAACTTAGTTCTCTTCTGAGTATTTTTGAAATATAAAAGTAAAATGTTCCACTGATAATTCTTTTCTTTCTTTGCTTATTTCCATCACATCACTAACTATACATCTTTCCTACAAGTCTAAATTATTTTCCTGACTGGAGTATTTTACAGCTCCATCAGTGCTACATAAGTATGACTGTCTTCCCACAATGCCACCATTTTTCTTTTTTTTTCATCTTTGTCAATTGCATAGGTGTGAGGTGAGACCTCAAAATGTTTTAATTTATTTTTTTT
>CM053626.1:161461568-161483719 GCA_028646595.1 Phalanger gymnotis | reverse complement strand
GAGTTTTTCAGCGGCGTATGACTGCTTGTAGACTAAAGAGTTCTATGTTCCACTCTTGGGCGGATGCGCTGCCTCACCAGCACTCCTCCTTCCCCAAGAACTCCCTACCTGGACTAGGCTTAAATCTTCAGCAGGCTCTTCACTCCTGCTCTGATCAGCCACTTAATTCCTCCCACCAGGTGCACCTGGGGCCAGAAGCAACTGCAGCTGTAATTCTAAAGCTGCCCCACCTCTGCTGCCCCAGGGGTGGTGGCGGAACTGAAAACTCAGTCCCGCAGCTTTTCCCACTAACCTTCTCTATTGTCTTTGCTCTTTGTGGGTTGAGAGGTCTGGTAGATGCCACAGCTCAGTAATTCAGGACTGTAGAGCACTCTCCGCTTGGCTGCTGGTCTGGTCGGTCTGCGGTCGTGCCGCGCAGGGTGGGCTCTGCTTGGCTCAGCTCCGCTCCCTTCAGCTGGGAGCCAGGAGCTCCGTGCGGGACAGACCTTACCCAGAGACCATCCAGGCTGTCCTGGGCTGGAGCCCTGCTTCCCTCTGCCACTTTGTGGGTTCTGCAGCTCTAGAAGTGGTTCAGAGCCATTTTTTATAGGTTTTTGGAGGGACTTGGTGGGGAGCTCACGCCAGTCACTGCTTCCCAGCCGCCATCTTGGCTCCGCCCCCGAAATCTTCTTTTTCAAGATCCCTTGGCTGATCTTTGTCTCTTCTTTCCGTTCTCTTTGCTACCTTGTGTAACACATTGCATACCCACCCTATAGTGTCTCACACAAGGGAAATCTTCTTTTCTTTTAGAAACAAAGAAACATTTACAAGCCTTTTCAATTTACAATCACCCTTCAAAGGATGTTGAGAAAGTGTCATATTCTTAATTGGCTAAAATTCCCATTAAGACAGAATTGCAAAGCTCGGCATGCTTGCTCTCTGGCAATGCAGACAAGCCCATCCAGCTATTCACTCTCTAGAATGATATATTGACCAATAAGTTTATAGCAAACAGGGGCTCTCAGCAAAGTAGCTAAAGAGCCTGGATCTCCCCACTATACTCTTCTCTTTTATAACCAAAGTGGAAGAGAATGCAAGATGCATCTAAAAGGCTTCAACTCTGTCCAGATCTAGGTCAATTTGAAGGACCGTAGCTGGCACAAATGTTTATCCAATAAGCTCCAATCTCTCTTTAGCCACTTAGGGAGAAACTAGCAACTTCTTTTCAACTGCCACCTCTGCCTGCTTCTTTTCCACATCGTTAGGACATATATGGTCACGTTATTTCTTCCTGTTTGTTCAGTCTTCAGTTTTCTCTTGTCAGGTTCTTTAGTCTTCAACCCCTAATGTTATTGCTTTAAATCATAGATTTCTGGCTATTCATTGATTCATTTCACAAAATCTCCCCTATAAAATCAGTGGTTATTAATTCATCCCATAGTCTCCAAATAATTATATGATTAATTATTTTGTGAGTTTTAATCTTAAAACAGTTATGTGCAAATAATGTGAATGATCACAGTGCCCTGAAATTCTAGCCATTGTGTAGTCTTCAGAGGTCATTTATTTTGCCTCCCCCCTTAAAGCATCATGAAAAGCATTACTCTCCATCCTTTTCAAGATGATCTAAGTCTTTTTTCAATGCCATAGTTCAATGCCAAACTGCTCACATATCTCTGAAAACTGTAGTTTTGCATACATATTTTAGCAAGTTTTATTAAACAAGATTTCTTTTCCTACTCCTTTTAGGAATCACACTATTATCTATAAAAGAAGCAGTATATTAAATCCTTTATCAATTGATTTAACTTCTTTCCTGCAAAAATATTTTTTCTTCTTCCAGCACCAAATTGCTCCACAGTATTTTTGGACCATATCTTTCATTTGTATATTTTCAAGCATCTTCTTCATGATTCTGCAATTAGGTAAGGAGAAATAATAACTAAACACTGTGTAAATAGAGCAAACAATTTTTAAAAAATCGTATATGAGTGCTATGTTCCAAGCGTGATGTGGGGTATCAAGGTGCAAATATGAAAATGGAACAATTCCTTCCCCTAGGGAGCTTGTGTTCTATCAAAGGAAACAACATATATACTTAGAAATGTATATGAAATATATAAAAATGATTGGGAGATTACTTTTGGATGAAAGGCTGGTTAAGAAAGGCCTCAATGTGGGAATTCGTACTTGACCTAAGTCTTTAAGGAACCTGGGGATTCTAAGAGGTAGACTTGAAGGGAGAGTCTATTCTAGACATAGAAGATAGCTTGTGCAAAGGCAGAGATGAGAGAGGGAATACATTGTGAAAGAAATAGCAACAAAGAGAATTGAGTGCATAATAGATTGTATAAAGGAAAGTAATAGGTTAGAGTGAGGTTGTAAAGTGTCTAAATGAAAACAGAGGAGTTTTCCTATTACTTAGAGATCTTAGGAAGACACTGAAATTTCCTAAGCAGAGGAGTGATATGCTCATACCTATGCTTTGGGATGATATCTTTGGAAGCTTTTGAAAGGATGTATTGGAGCTTGAAAAGAGAGACCATTGAGATGAATATTTCAATGGATCAGGCAAAAGATGTTGAGGGCCTAAATTATGGTTGTGGCTGGCTATATGAGTAGAGAGCAATGGACAAATGTGAGAAATGGTATTGAGGTAGAATTGATAAAGAGTGTGTGTTCCAAAGTTTCCTTGCCAACGGAGACCCTTTAATTTAGAGACTGATTCCCCAAGAAGCAAAGCCTGATTCCTTTTCTTAAAAATTAATTTCTTAGGAGATTAAAGTACATGAAAAATGTCAACAAAAAAGAGCATTATATAGGAAACTGTGAATGTCTGTTACAAAAAAGTGTTTTAATATATTAATTTTAACACAAAAATAACAATCAACTCTGCTTGTCTTTGTGTCTTTCTGAAATTTCTCCTGTTCTCTTCAATGTATTGTCAAGTGGTTTATTGACATTCTCTTTTTCTCTTTAGCATCACTATCATTATCCATCAGTCTCCTCCTCCCTTGGTCTCTGCTCTTCCAACTTTCCTGGAAGCCTTCTCTTTTAACAAATAACAAGAGTTAGGCAAAAGAAATCAATATTATTGGCTCTGGCTGAAAATTTAAGTCTCATTCTAGAGTCCATTACTGTACAGATTGGAATTCAGAAGTCTTTCAGATTTTTTGTTTTTACATGAGTGCGGTAATTTTGTAAATTGTTATGTTTTTGTTTACTTCACTCTGCATTAGTTTATAAGGCTTTGTGTGTTGGGTGTGTGTGGGGGGAACCTCTTTAGTGAGTCAATTGCCCTCACCCAACTTAACCCTGAAACTATCAGAAGACCTTTATTTGGGAGAAAGATAGCACACTGTCCTCACCCCATCCTTAACTGGAAGATTAAATTTTGAACAGCAGAAGGTTGGAGGATTTTGACATTCTCACTGGAGTCCTAGCAGCATCCTTGGGACAGAACCAGATTTTGGCAGTACATGCAGTGGAAGCCAAGACCAAATTAGACCCATAGAGGAAAGCCAACTTCAAAACTCTACAAGGAGTACAGTTGAAGAACTACATGTTTAGCAACTAGGTATGTGAGTTACCCATTTACCATGTGGCCTCATATGCTTTAAACTTGAGAGCCCACTTTTGTCTGGATACTGTATGATCTCATAAGTGAGTATGTCACAGAAGTGGTTGTGGGTAGGGGGGGTTTTTCACCAATTGTTCTTAATATACCACCCTTTCTAAAAGCTAGTTAAGTCTGGATGACTAATTGTATTAATTAATTAATCATTGGAGGGAGGGGGGCATACCTGTGAGGACTTGTGAACAGTAACATTAGAAGGATATCCCAACTCTATAGTAGCTGAGCTCTGGGGACCAGACCTAGTGTAAGAAGAGAGGTGGGATAGTGGCCTTAAAGCCCATGCTACAAGTTCATAAGATTGTAGAGTCATAGAATCATAGATTTAATGCTGCCTTGCACCTTAGATGTCATTGAATCCAACCCTCTCATTTTATAGATAAGGAAACCAAGGCCAACAGATGTTAAGTTATTCCCTCAGTCACATCCCTATTTGTTGTCAGAGATCAGATTCAAACGTCAAACCTGGTATATCCAAGCCAAGCTCAAGCTTTGTCTTCCTGAGTTTCTTGAGTCATATCCATTATTTCCTATAATACAATAGTAGTCCATTAAACCAGTATATCACAATTTGTTTATTACTCAGTTGAGGGACACCCACTCTGTTGCCAATTTTTTGCTTTAAAAACAAAAATGTCCTACTACAAATATTTTTGTAACATGTGTCTTGCCCTTTGTCCTTTACCTCATTGAGATATATTCCTAGTAATGTTATCACTAAGTCTAAGAGTAAAAGAAAGCTTAGTGACAAAGTGATATAATTTTTACCTGTGTTCCAGAAAAGTTGGACTAATTCACAGCTTTACCAGCAGTATGTCATTCCTCTTGAAAAATTGGACATTTTTCATTTTTGTTATTTTTACCAATCTGATGATGATGAAGTGGAACTTTAGTGTTGGTTTAATTTGCATTTCTCTTATTATTAGTGATTTGGAGAATTTTTCATTTGTTCATTGATATCTTGCATTTTTTAAAATTTGAAAACTGTTAGTTGTCATTGTTTACTTAACTTATCTATTGAGGAATAACTTGCTTGTTTATATGTATATATATATACATGTGTGTGTATACATATGTATGCATTCATGCAAATATATGTGTATAATTTTCTGACACATAGGGAATATCTGACCTTTATCAGAGAAATTTCCCGCAAAGATTGTTAACAAGTTAACTGTTTATCGTTTGATTCTTACTACATTGATTTTGCTTGTGTAAAAGCTTAACACAACTTATGCGATTGTCCATTTTATTATTTACAAATATTTCTATACCTTGCTTGTCCAAGAATTATCACTGTACCTGAAGTTGTATAAGATAAGTTCTTCCTTTCTCTCTGTTTACAATATCTAGGTCTTCTGTCCACAGGGAACTTATGATGGTATACTATGTGACATGTTATAAACCCTATTTCTGCCAGACCACTTTCCAGCTTTCTCAGCAGTTTCTATTTTTGTTTGGCCATGACTTTCAAGGAATCCAAGTGATTCTTTAACTATCTCTCCTTGATCTGTTTTCAAGTTGTTTTTGATAATTGATATTTCTCATGTTCTAATATCCCAGTTTTTTGACTTTGTCCTAGTATTTCTTGTTGTCTAATGGAATCATTATTTTCTTTTCGAATCATTCTATTCTTTAGGATGTGCCCTATAGAACAATAATAAGGATGATAATTATAGCTAACATTTATATAAGTCTTACTATGTGCTTAGTGCTTTATAATTATTATCTCTTTGATCCTCTTAACAACCCTCCAAGGTGGGTGCTCCTATTATCTTCATTTTATAGGTGAGGATACCGATGCAGATAGAGGTGAAGTGAGTTACCAAGGAACATATAGCTACTGTCTATAGCTGGATTTGAACTTAGGTCTTACTGATTCTAGGCCCAGAGCCCTATCCACTGAACCATGTAGCTCCTTGAGCATGATTTTCTTCCTTCATATCCAAACTATTTATTTTATCTCCGATTTTATCTTGAAGAACTCTAATTTCATTTTTTTCCCCTCTTGCTTCATTTCCATCTACTCTTGAAGTCCCTGTGAGCCAGCCCTTTTTTCCTTCTTAAGCTTTACTTATATCAGTTTTGGAGCTACTCTTTTCTTCTGGTTTTATTTCTTGGGCTTCCCCTAACCAAAGGTATTAATATATTGTTTTAGTTTTCTTTTTCAAATATGTTTAAATGAGAAGGCACATGTTGCCATATGGCAAAAAGTGCTTAGCAACATGCCTGAACATAGTAGGTGCTATGTAAATGCTGATAACTTTCCATTTCTCTTCTATTCTGTTTATTTATGCCTCCAGCCACTGTTTCTAGATTGAGACTTTGTGCCAGGGCCAGGAGATTCCCTCTCCTGCATTCTCAGATGATAGAGCCAGACCTAGGCTCTGTTCTCCCTAAAGTCTGCTTTTCATTGCCGCTGCCTTGCCACAGTCATGGATGGGGATGCTGGTTACTGGTGCACCATCCTGGTCTGGGAAAGGGAATTAGTTCTGGTGTTGATATCAGCCCTAGATTTTGCCTCTGTGTCCTGGTTTTCCAAACACGCCTTGGTCTCTCATTTTTATCCATCTCTGTTTCATTCTCTAACCAAGAGTTGGCCTTGTCCCCAGGTGTAGCCTTGACTGGCCATGATTAGAGATCAGAGATCCTGCTCATTTCAAGCATCCTTGAGCAGTGGTGTCAGAGTCAAATAGAAAAGGGGTCACTAATCTATACTTAAGGATCCCTGAGCAATACATATTGACTTAGTTTTAAAATGTAATGTTATCTACATTTTATTGTATTTTTATTTCTTTTTCCGATTACATATTAATTAGATTTTTTCTACACTTTGGAGTTTTGTGGGCCACGTGTAGACAACTAGGTGTGCATTGAATGCCTCTGTCTTAGAAGATTCTGAGGCATACCAGGCTCCTTAGCTTCTCTGCTCCCTTTCAGTAACCTAATATGTGTAGTTTTTGTCCCCTGTGACAAGACCACATTTGTGACTAGGCCATTTCAGGCCTCAGTCTCCCTGGGTAGTCAGTCATCTTCTAGGAATTGGCTTTGTAGCCTGTTGCCAATCAGACAGAGCAGGACCCAGATCCTTTTGGCTTCAGGCCGTGTTTCTGGGAGATCAAAGCAGCTTCAGAGTCATGACTGCCTCCCTGTTACAGATGAATTTAATTACATTAAAATACAGTTATAATTTTTTTTAAAGTTTATAGACTTCATGCTTAGAACCCTTAGTATCTGAGGTCAGAATTCATGTTTTTATACACTTATTCTACAAACTTTTGTTTATTATATGCTGTTTTCATGAGCCATTTGCCTCAAAGGGAGAATACAACAAATGTTTTCCCCAACAAATGCTAAGATTATGCCTAGAAAGTGTTTTCCTTTCTGTAGAGCAGTTTATGAATAAGCACCAGTACTTTATTTAGATTTTTTGCTTTGGTCTCCTTACTCTTCTGTGTTAGTTGGTGTTGGTAGTTGCGGGGTGGGCTAGTAGTGATGAATAGTTGATGGCCATTACTTTCCATGCTGTGAGCCACCTTCATTGTTAATTCGGGACTTGTCAAGCTGCATCACAGGAGCCTTGGATAAAGTGTTCCAGTGAAGAAGATAATTGAAAATCAAAAAAGACTTTGTTAATTTGATTAGGCAGAGCTGTAGTTGAATTGTTCTTCGCCAAAAGAGATTTAATTTTGACATGCAATTAAATCCTTCTGCTGTACAACTTGCCCTCTGAGTTTCTTGAGCTAGAGATAGGCTTAGCAAGCTGAGGTCAGAGGAGGGGGTGGGGCAGGGAAGGCTAGATTTGAAGAATGGATGGATGGAGTGGAGGCAAGGGAAGGGGGGTTAGAGTTTATGTGATGATGGTGAGAAGTAGAAAGGGATGGTAACAAGAATGATGAAAGGGAAGAGAAGGTGCACTCTCGGGGGAGAAGCTTCTAAAAATAGTCAAGAGATGGAAGGAACAAATAGGTAAAAAAAGAAAGATAAAGAGAAAGTTGTCTGGTAGATAAAGGAAAAGGGGGGTATGATAAAAGGGCAGTATTTCTCAGAAATTTTTCTGCAATGACTGGATACATGTTTGCAGTAGGAATCCTGTTCTGCATAGGAAATATTGCTTAGAGAATTATCTTATAATCTTTTTGCAGGTGAAGCAACTGGGAAATTTGTGCTAAGTGTGAACTCTCTCTAGTCTAAAGTCATCTAAATATACTGCATTATCACTATAATCCAACTTGCTGTAGTGTGGAATTAGGCATTAGGTGAGTCTATTTTAGACTCATCCAGAAAGTTTCTAGAATTTCAGAAAATTTTCATGTAACATAGTAGCACAGTATGGATCCTAAGGATTTGAGCAAGGCTTCAGCATGACAACACTTTGAATGAAATTTGTGATAGACATGCAAAGATCTCAGGACCCTTCCCATCTATCCCATTCCCTTCTCATTTTCTCTCCCCTCTCCTTTCAGATAAGCACTTTGCCTAGAATAATTTACCTAAATAATTGATGCTCTGGAATAGAATCCAGTCCTCTTGACTCTCATTCTAGAACTTGGCTATCTTCGTAAAACCATCAGGGAAAAACTCCATGATTCTTTGTCAATAATAATAGTTTCCATGAGCCCAGACACTTTCTTATCTACATGTTTGGAATAGGTAGATTATCCCAAAGCCATAAGTTGAAATTTTTGTGCCTGGGGCAGTTATGACAAACTATGTCTCTAGTTGGGCATTGGGGAGCACAAATTTTAAGGGAGACAAAAGAGACTTGCTCTAATAGTGTGAGTCTACTGCTTCGAATATTCGGGGCATAGTACCTGCTCACCCAGTCCACCATCTGATAGTTTTCTATTTTAACGCATTATTCTCCAGTAGTTGGTAAACTCATTTGTTTAATGCTGGTGAAAAACTGGAAGTACCACTAATGTCAATGAATTTGGTGCCCTTGGGCAAAGTCTTATTGCTTTAACTCATGGTTTTCCCCCACCCCCAACAGATCTAGACAAAACCTGGGACAGGGTGCTGGCATAGAGGTATCCATGTGGAAATGAATATTTCCAGATGGGCCAATAAGAATGTTCTTCCAGGGTGTGGCAGCATCCCTGGCCCAAAATCTTCGCACATCTTTGCTTATGCCATCTACAGGGTGGAGTTTTTAGGGGTTTGAAAAATTCTTTACTTGATTTTTTTGAGTAATCTGTCCCCAACAAGTTTGTCAGACACACTTTTGTGGAGGAGAAAGAATACTTTGTTCCTCTGGCAATGCTTTGCTTTATATAATAAGTGAATATGTAACAGTGACAGAGTCAGTCGCAGCAATCCTTTTGCATGTGTTGTCGTGGAAATCAATATCTATTAAACAGTGACTATAAGTTGACATAATTGTGTAGAATGCCAGCATTCAATACTACAAGATAGCATGTAAACTATTGGGAAAGGAAAGAGGAGTGGGGAGAGGGGCTCAAAGCAAAACTAGCCACTTGTCTGGGCTCCTTCCCTCTCCTCTCTCCAGTTAGCTTTCACAGCACTGCAGCTCAGTCCACAAAGAATGAGATTGATATTGGTCTGTTCTCAACCACAAGGTACTGGTATACACATCTTTATGTTCTTATGAAAGATATTTGTCAATTACCCCCTTAATGAAACAGCGACTGTTTCATTACATCTTACATTCATACATCTTACGTTCTAGTTAATTATTTATTCAGGCAAATAAAGAAATTATGTCTTGGTCAGCCATTTCTCAGCCTTCTGAATTGTAACCTGTTTCCTCAATCTTTCCTTTGTTCTTAGTTGAAAGTCTGAGAAGGGGTCCTATCTGTACCTTTTAACTCTGAATCTTTTATTTTTCATTACTTCACTTTTCATCTTCCTTGGGCCAGTAGCCTTAGCTTGAATTTTGGAATCCTAGTGGTGATGGAAGTTAATAACTCATGCTTCTATAGTAACTTAAGTTTTTAAAAGTGTTTTCCTTAGAACAACACTGTTAGGTAAGTATTATGATCTCCATTTTACATGAAGGAAATTGGAGTTCACAGAGGTGATGTGGCTTCTCCAGTGTCACAAATCTAGTAAGTGTCAGAGCCAGGATTTGAGCTCATGTCTCCCAATTCCACATGCTGTACTTTTTTCACTATGTTACATAGCATCCCTAATGGAAAATCTTTGCTTTCTGAAATTTCTGTATTACTTGAAGGCCAGTGTGGGCCATTTATTAGCAGTCTATCTTTCATTTGTACAATTCCTTTCAGTGTATTTAGAAAATTCTAAGAAGGTCTTGAGGTGATCTCAGTCCCTGATGAGTAATGAATTTATTAACATCAGCTCTTAATTATCCTATGCTACACCATGTTTTAAACTTTGTTTTTGATACTAAACAACCTCTGTTTACTTAGCTCTTTAACTGGCATTATTACTATTTTTATTATGAGCTCTAGCCCATCAGTGGTTGAAAAGTAAAACCTTTGAAATAGACTTATTTCTTTTCACATTTGTAATGAAAGTGTAAGCCAAAGTGATGGCAAACTTGGAAAGAGAAATGGCAGCTTTGCTTAGGCTAGTCTTTTTTTGCTTGTCTCAAAGGTTAGTGTTCCCTAGAGCAGAGTAGGAGATGGAAATAGGTAAGTAGAAGGAGAGCCTAGGGAAAAACCAGAAAGCTTTACAGCTTCTTCTAGGTTGGGTACTGACAAAGAAGCTTCCCTGTTTTTTTATGAGATATTGTACATTCATAGCTATAAATAAATGAGTGTGAACATACTAGAATTATACTTCTGCAGCTCTCCATCTAGATGAAACACCAATAGCTGACATACAGCATCAAAAGCAAGGTTGCAAGCTAACAAAGTTTAGATACTCCTGCATTGAGACATTGGATTCATACACTCATTTAGAAAATAGCAGACCTCTTCTAGAGAAAGTACTAAAGGGATAGAGGGTAAGGCATGCACAAAATAAAAGCAGTGTTCTACATTTTTCCAGTGGCCTCCAATTTCTGCCTGTACTCCCAGAGGAAAAACTTGCTCTGTGTTTTCTTCAGACAACATTAGAAAGTGGATATAATGCCAATTTAATGTTTCTTAGATGCTCTAAATCCGTGCTCTTTTGTGAGAAACACCCTCTACAGGCACAAAAATATCTGAAGATAAATTTCTAGTCTCATTTCTAGTATCAAGTGGTTCCCAGGACACTGCCCATACCATGATCTTTTAAGGTATATGTATTATTTTGTACATAAATTGTTTCTTGGCTTCATGCACAGGGTGGATGGGTGGGGGAAGCAGAGGCTACACATGAGCAAACATAGTGTATGAGGTACAGTTCAAAAATTATAGAAAGACCCTAATTAAGGAAGTGAAATTGGAGATGGAAGGACATGTGTTGTGCTTAATCAGAGAATCTTTTAATGGTGTAAAAAACAAATAGTAATGATAAGAAAAATGAAAATAAAATAGCTTACAACTAAACTAATAGACTTGTAAAAACAAAACAAAACAAAAAACAAAAACATAATCTTTTGTTTCACTTACTTCTCCTGTTCTCCATAATACAAAGTGAGCATCTTTGACCTCAACACCTTTACATAGACTGTCTATCTCTCATGTTTGAATGTATTGACTTCTCACTGCTGTTATTAGAATCCCTAACTTGATTTAATCTTAGCTCATGTGGCGTCTCCTCCAGGAAGCTTTTCGTGACCCATCTATTTTTATTATTAGTATTTCTCCTTTCTAAAATTACCTTATATATTCACAGGTTATTCTCCTCCTCCCCAATAGAAAGTAAGTTCCATGAAGACAGAATCTATTTGCCATTTTGTGTTTAAACCCTCAACTCTTGCATAGTGTCTCCCACGTAACAAGTGCTTAATTGCTTGTTGTATCGGTTTTGGGCAAAGGAAGAAAAAAGCAGGGCTAGGAACAATTCTCATGTTCTGCATTTCTTTCTTTCCACTCCCTCCGCCAGATACTCTGAATTTATCATATAAAGCTAACATTTCTTTTTCTTCTTTGCTTATATCTATCTACCCAACCTTTATTGATTGATGGCATCAGCAATAGGACTTAGTTGGTATTACAGCATTACAAAAATACCTTTCTTTCATCCTGTTTTGCTTATCCAGGGTGAGGTAATTGAGCAGATAAGCAGTAGGTAGGGAATGCAGAGGCCAGTATTAATTTAATTGAGTCAATTCGTTCACAGTAGAATATCACCTTTTATGATATTTTGAAAAGGAATTCCACTAAATAGTTGGCTTTGCCTTGGTATAGGGGTGGGGGAAGACCTGATCTGGCTATCTCCTTGGATATTCCACCTTTCTGGAAGACATCAATAATTTCTTTCTGAGAAACACTGGCCAGATACAGAACCAGGAGAGGATCCCTATTTTCTGCCTCTCCCACATTTTTACTTGCTACCTGATCTATTTTCTCTATTTCCTTTTTATATAAGACTTTTTCCTGCTTGCTTCTGCAGCAGCAATGCAGGAAAGCATTCTTAGTAGTGGAAAATTTTTATCCATCACCAACTCCCATCCAATTCCCTGTCCCTCTTGCCAGTAGAAACCAAAGTCAGGTACTGGTATCAAGCACCTTAAAAGAAATTAAATTTATTCCTATTTAGGATAAGGAAGATTGGGAGGCATCCTTACAAAAGGTAGAAGAGAATCCTAGATTTGAAGTCATATGTCCTAGGTTCGAATCCTATTTCTAGTACTTAATACCTGTGTGCCCTCGGCCAAATCACTTGATCTCTCTGGGCCTAATTTTCCTCAATGTAAAATAAGTTGATTGAACTAAATAAGGTGTTCTTTCTTAACCTTTTTGTTTGAGTTTGGAAGTTTGGTGGAGTTTGCATACCCCTTTGCCAAATAATGTTTTTAAAGAAAGAGTGGAAGAAAATGCTAACATTTCTATTATTAAGATTAGTGAAAATAAAGATATAATTTTGCACATCTAGGTTCACAGACCCCCTGAAATCTATCCCAAAAAGGAGATATCTACACCCCAGAGGGTCTGCGGATTACAGGCTAAGAATCCATGGAGTCCATGGTCCTTTCCAGCTCTAAATCTACAATTCAGTAACTTCATGGAGAGAGGTTAAAGAAAGTTTTCATGGGGTGGGCAAGGTGCCGTACTACCTGGGGAAGAGGATTGGGCTAGATGGCTGAAGGCTATAGTAGGTGTCAGGGCCTCTAGGGATGAATTGCACTTATTTGGGAAATTGAATCCTTTTAACTTAGACCTGGCAATCTCTGTTGCTCTTTAAAGTTGCTGCTACTAGTAGAATCCGTAGTAATAGGAGCAACAGTAGATATGGAACCCAAACCTGTGTCTCACTTTGCTTCTTAGAGGGATAACCTTAACTTCATGTTCCATCTCCATACTGGTCTCCAATTCCTACTGCTTCCATTTTGCCAAAATGGAACTCAAGCCAGCTGGCTGCCATCCATGCTCCTGACACAATCCTATGCCAGGACAGCATGAATGTTATGTGGTCAAGGTTGGTCATTCGGGAAACATGAAACCAAGCAGTGGTATCTAGTAGATTTAGCCCAAGCCTCTTTCCTATTAGTTATCTTTATTTGCAATCTTATCCTTTCTATTATATAGCTAATTTACGTGTGGAATTGATGGTACAGTGGCCTCAAAGACACCGAACTTTCTGAGGTGAGATTTTTCTCTTTAACCCTACCCCAAGTCTTTTCATTCCTGTCCTAATTATCTCCTTAGGTCCTTAGAATTTTTAGAGGAGGATGTGATTGCTATTGACATACCCTTATGCTGAAGTTATTTCACACATGTGGATGTATTTCATTTTTCTAACAAATTTGTAAGCTTCTTGGTGGTAGGGACCACCTCTTCTATTTATTTTATATTCTTTAAATGTCTCCAGTAAAGCTTTTGACACATATAGGACATCATTGAAAACCTATTGACTGAAATGCAGCTCTCCTCAATGAAAACTCTCAGGTTATGAATGATCTGAGCCTGGTTGCAAATTGGCCATGTCCCTTGGCCTCCTGAGAGCAAAGGGAGCTGATGGAGCATCGGGTATCTGCAGAGACACAGAGCTTCTGAGCCTCCCAGTGTGGTATATCCTGGGACGTGAAGTGAAAACAATACGGTACTAAATTAAGAAGACTATACTGAGAGAGAAATTAGTGGAAAATCTACTGAATCGTGGGATTCATTCAGTATTAAACTAATAGGTCTGGGTGGAGAGACCTGGAATTGAAATACTGGGAAGAAGGAGCTGTAGCACTGAATAACTGGTTATTAGGTAGAGTTAGGGGAGACTGATAATACGGCTCCTGAAGAACATTAAAAGCCACGTCCACATGCGAGTAGGGGATATCAGTGAGAGAGTGGAGGATAGTGACATATTGCCTTCGATGTGGTAGATGTATTCCTGAAAATCTGCGCACAAATTGAATTTTTGCGGATCAGGTAATAATTTAGGTAAACTGGGGAAGACCAATTTAAAGGAATCCTGAAATAAGTCCTTTTAAAAACTTGAGAACCCTTTTATAATATAATCATACTTGAATTCATCCATTTTCAGATGATATTTATATTTGACATTTTCTTTTTAATTTTAAATTGATTTTTAGGTTTCAGCATTCATTTCCACAAGATTTTGAGTTACAAATTTTCTCCCCGTCTCTACCCTCCCCTGTCTGCCCTTCCTTCTATCACCCCACTCCCCCACCCTTTATCCCCTTCCCCCTTACTTCCTTGTAGAGCTAGATAGATTTCTATACCCCATTGCCTTTTTATCTTATTGCCCAGTTGCATGTAAAAACAATTTTTAACATTTGCTTTTAGAACTTTGAGTTCCAAATTCTCTGCCTTCTTCCTTCCCCACCCTCCCTCCTTGAAAAGGCAAGGAATTCAATATAGTTTATACATGTATCATGCAGAACAGTTCTGTAATAATCATGTTGTTGAAGACTAACTATTTTTCCCTTCATCTTATCCTGTCCCCCATTTATTCAATTTTCTACTTTGACCCTTTTCAAAAGTGTTTGCTTTTGACTACCCAGTCTCCCTATTTGTTCCCCTTCTATCACCCCACCTTATCCCCTCCTACTTTCCTGTAGGGTAAGATACCCAGTTGAGTGTGTATGTTATTCACGCCTAAAGCTAAATCTGATGAGAGTAAGGTTCCCTCATTCCCTTTCACCTACCCCCTCTTCCCTTCCATTATAACATCTTTTTTGGTTCTTTTATGTGAGATGATTTGCCCCCTTCTATCTCTCCCTTTCTCCTTCTCCCAATATATTCCTATCTCACCCCTTAATTTTATTTTTTTAGATACCATCCTTTCATATTCACCTTACACTGTGCCATCTATCTATCTATCTATCTATCTATCTATCTATCTATCTATCTATCATCAGGTAGTCCAATAATTTTAAAATTACCTCTCCTGGATCTATTTTCCAAGTCAGTGGTTTTTCCAATGAGATATTTCACATTGTCTTCCATTTTTTCATTCTTTAGGTTCGGTTTTATAATTTATTGATTGCAATTATTACCTTGTGTAAAAAGTATTTTGGGGAATGACACTGAATGATATGTTTTCCTATGTTGTGAATGTTATGCTTTAGTTTCCTGATTGGATCACAATGTATAATGCCTCTATTTGTTCCAAGATCCAATACTATTTAGATCTTGTAAAGCCTAGGATTATGGAAAGGCATGGATTGTATTAATAATTAACGTGGGACTTTTTTTTAACCGTTTTCTATTTTGGAGCACTGAAATAATCAAATGCCTTTGTTTCTTTGATTAAATCAGGGAGTCTTTGATGACCTGCTTAAGGAACAAGAAATCACAGTTCACATAGGGTAAAGTAAGAGAATCCTGCCTCTGTTCCAGCAAAGAGATCCCTGCAATCCCCCTCTGATCAGCTGCTTCCTTCTACCCACGGTCTGTGGGCCTGGGGCTCCAGAAGCAGCCACTGCCCCCACTGTTGCTACAGCCACCTCCTCCATCCTGGGCCTGGGACCTGAATGGGCCCTTCTTTCACTCAGGTCCAGCAGCGTTTTCTCACTGAGTTGCTACATTGTCTTTGGCGTTTGTGTATTGAGAAGTCTGGAAACTGCCACAGCTCAATGATTCAGTGCCCTGAGGCCTGCTCCACCTGGTCTGCTCAGGCCTGATTTGTGCTGGCTGGCTAGGCTGCTCTCTGCTCCCAGTACCATGTGATAGACCTTTCCCTGTGACCGTCCAGGCAATCTTGTGCTGGAGACTTGTTTCACTCTGTCATTTCATGGGTTCTGTAGCTCTAGAATTTGTTTAGAGTCATTTTTTACAGGTCTTTGGAAGAATTTGGAGGAGAGCTCAAGTAAATCCCTCCTTTCACTCCACCATCTTGGCTCCACCACCCTTGAAATTTTCTTAAAGCAGGTCGTATATCTATTGGATAAGAAACATATTAGCAAGATGCGCGCGTGCGTGTGTGTGTGTGTGTGTACATGTGTGGGGCCTTTGCATACCAAACACGTTGAGGTAGCTAACTTAGTTTCTCATTCTCCTAGATCAATTTAAATTAAATCACATTTAAAAACCTCCCAGTTTGTATTTGCTGTTCTAAGTCTTCTTTAACATCTAATTAGTTTAATGAGTTTTCTTAATTCTCATCTATTACAAAATCCTGCTCCTATACAAAAAGCCAACCTTTTGCTAAAAGAAAACCTTTGTTATTTTTTCTACCTAGACTTTGAGCTAGTGCTCTCCTTCCCCCTTGTCCCTTTGGCACTTGAACTTGGGGTTCTTGGCATCAGGTAGTTTCTGTTTGTCCAAGTAGAGTCATTTATTCTATTTTTGATGTTGGTCCCCTACCTGATAACCCTGACTGGGCTTGGCATGACAAGTTTGAGGGGAAGTAGAAGGAAGGCTGTCAGAAGACCTAAAGTCCTAAGAGAAGATCACCTGGGGGAACTCGGACCAGAAAAGAGAAAGACTTGAGGAGAAGAGAGGGGAGCAACAGGCTGCCTGCCTTTCAAGATTTGTAGGTCTATTCAGAGAAAAAGGATTACATTGTTTGACTTGACCTCAGGTTATCCAACCTTGAATAGTGGATGGAAGTTTAGTGGGCAGCAGATTTAAATTCATTCCACATGGAAAATTGGTTGGCTTAGTATATAGTGTCTTTCTCACCACTAAAGGTTTTCCAGTGAAGCAATGGACACTTGGCAAGGACTTAATAGTTGTCAGATAACCACCTTTGGGGGGATATTTTAAAGGAGGATGTCACTTAGGTATGGCATTCTGGCCATCCATTTATCCTTTCTTTTCCCTTTATGAGAGAGAGAGATGGATTAGTTTTGTATAAATTCCAGATTCCATTCCAACTTGGAGATTGTAGAATTTTTATTAATTTCCTTTAATCCCTCTCAGAAAGCCATTTGCAGTCTTGTTTGGAATGACATAAATCTGAATTCAAATAGGAAAGATCTGAACACCCAATTTAGGGATCTCTTAAAGGAACAAAGCAAGCAACATAGATATTACATGTGAAAAGAGGCTGACAAGTGTCAACCTGAAAGTTTGGTTAAAGGAGGCAACAGCCTAGGTGATATATAAATTCATATAGTTTATTCCCTTGAAGCTAGTGGATACATGATCTTGGAATCAGAAGCAACCTTCTGATTGACTGGAAGAAGACAGATGAGGTTTAAATAACAAACTCCAACTCCAGTTTATGATCCCCATATCAAAGAAAGGAAGTTCTTAGGTAAATAAGACAATTGACAAGATAGGGTTACTTAGAGATTATGATCACAAGATGCAAATGTCTCTAGCCCACTGTTCTGGCTGCAGACATTCTGTAAGCAAATCTGTTCTTCAAAGTTGCTGACACAGAAAGGTGGATTTTTAGAACAGAGCAAAAGTAGTTTGGAGGTTTTGGATATTATTGGGGATCAAATAGTATGACAGGATTGACATTTCCTCCTTTTGGTCAAAGGTAAGCGAAAGCAACACCTGCAGATCAAGAAAGGTATGACTCTTTTTCAAGGGATGGGAAAGAAGTTCTAAAAAAATTCTTTGTTTGCTGACCAGGGAGAGGAACTAATCTTTGTGTCTGGAGTGGGCCTTTCAGGCAGAGGGAAAACAACCATAGACAGTATTATTTTGTTCACTAAGATGGAGGAACATTTGTGGGTCAAAGTCAGCCCTAGCTGGACCCCAAGTAAAAGGAGAAAACAATAATGCAATTGCCCCTTTAAGATTCAAAAGTCTCTTCCCATATAGCTGTCTGGCTGGCGACATCATCAGTGAAGTCTTCTGGTCCTTGGTATTTGTTCCAGCCATCTCCAGCACAGCATCTCAGCATCTTCTTCTTGTCTTCTTGTATGAACCAGCTTTCTTTCCATTCTCCTATAAAAGTTCCCTTGACACAAATTTAAGTTACCATTTCTAATCCTAATACGCTGATCATTTTTACAAATTCAAAATTGGAACCTTGTCCAATTGTCGTATTTAAGAAATTCACATCAGAACCCAATCTCTTATACTTTACATTAACCCATTATTAAATTCCCCACCAGGAGGATGAGATTTCATTAAGGAATTAACAACAGGCTCCAGTACATACATAAATACATTAAATAACCGATTTTTAACATAATGCATATAAAATTTTAAACTTTTAGTCATGCCATGTTTCTTTGATGGCATTTACAAACTAAACCACAGGCCATTCTTCTTTTAACCTTACTAATTGTAACAAAGCTTTAGACAGGCATGATATTAACAAAATAATATTCTCACAATTCCTTGACCTAATTGTCTCTATACCATTACCAAGAATTAAAGAATCCTAACTTATACATGATCCTAATAAACTACCCTAACTTATACAGGAACACTAGTTCCAGTCCTATGGTAACCTAAGATATTCCATAATCAATTATTTTAATAGATTTGTTACTGTTCTTACAAAAGCTTATGATTGTAGAAATTTGCCGCTAAGAGATTAGGGACTTATGGTAAGGGGACCTTATTTTCCCTACCTTCCTGTCAACTCCAGGCCAAAGTGGAGTCAAATTTCAAGCTGCATTGAGCCAGGATTAAAGTCTGCCATGTTTCCATTAAGGAAGTCAAGAGAGTCCCATCTCAGCATATTAAGAAGTTTCTTTCGCAACACTCTCATGAAATCATACCTGCAGTTCAAGCCGTCTCCCACCCCGCCCCACCTCCCCCACAGGGCTTGGATCAGCCTTCCTTGATATTCACACCTAGAGTTAGATCCAGAAAAAGTCAGTTAACAGTCCCATTAAGTCTTTGAATAGCAAGTTTCAATAATCAGCTTAAGATATGACTATAATCTCACATTGCTTAAGGAACATCCTTAAAACTAGCTCTAAAGAGCTTGCATGCATTTCCTCCCTTATTCATAAAATCTTCCCATTAACGTCATAAGTTATTGCTTTAACACATTTGTATCAGTTTCTCCTCTATTTTTCTATTCTTCTCTAACTATGCCCAGTCTGAGAGAATGAGATATTCTTCAAGGATTGAACCATATAAATATGATAGGTTAAATTTTAACATTATGTTTTACACCATGGAATGAATTCAAATAAGTCACATTATTCAAGATAGTGTCTCAGGTTAAGAGTCTCATCCTTAGTGGCCGCAGACAGAGTCAAAAATGCTCAAGCCTGATGGCCTTATTGACTTCAGAAGAGGCATTCTCTGAGTAAACTCAGAGAATGAAGAAGCTTAGATCCAGGCTCTCCTAGTTGATTATTAGTTCAGGCTCTGTCCCTTATCAAATTACTAAATTGATAGTAAATGATTATAATCCCCAAACTGAAAATGTCTCTGATTTAATTCCAGCAATTAATTACACCAATTGTATTAATACATTGAAACATTTAAGGACCTTATTCCACATAGATACAAAGTAACATTAAATCCTAGCCTTACTCTGTGGGATCATTCAACCTTACATTTGTATTATTATTTCACAGACTTCTTTTTCCCTTTGTCCAAATTATTCCCATTAGTATTTAGAAAGAATATTATTATGAGTACCAGTTTTCCCAAGCATTTGATTATTCACAGATAATTCTTACTTAATATAGCCTAGTACCATCACTTAAATTCGATTTTCCATTTTTGAAACTTCAGAGAATTTCAGTTAGGTGTGTCTGTGTGTGTGTGTGTGTGTGTGTGTGTGTGTGTGTGTATCATCTGCTGTTTCTATCTTACCTAAATCTTTTAAGTGGTATAAGAATCCTTTAAAATGTGAAGGTCCAACCATAAAATGAGATCATCTACCTTTCAAAATTATCAGACAGATACCAAAATAAAGGGGAAATAATTTTTCTTTTATCATTATCTTATACAATTTTTGTGCAAAAATCCAAATTTAAGATCTTATTATCAAAATATGATAAATTTTGGAAGTCAATCATATACATATGTATATAATTCTTAAAAGAATCAATTTGATCCTGTTACTTTTCCTGTTAAATTAGACATCTATAACATTACATCTTTGTCTTATTACTTTGTCTAATCTTTTCCTCCTTTTGGAGGATGTTATCTCTATATTATTTGGGGAATATAAGTCAAAATTGTAAGTTATTCACTCTTGTTTCCCATTATAGTAACTCAGAGATATTCCAATATCCATCTATTACCAGATAGATATAGCATTGTGGTTACAAATCTTCTTGATAATATAAATTTGATATGAAAGAAAAGAGGGACAATGTCATATATCTTAACAGAAGGAAAGAACTTCCTTAGCTCTGTTTGAGTCCAGCAATGAGTCATATCTGACAGCCAATCATATAGTATTGGCTTCATGACACCTATCCCTATAATCAGAGCTTAAAACAATAGTAAATTGAAGTCCCATGAAGTCTTAAGTAGCAAATAAATTTCTGCTGTTGTCCTTCAGATAGGGCCATCCCAAAATTTGATTGAGCTGATAATTATCAAATCAAGTTACATAACTTTTCTGTCTTCTAAAATACTTCCTCATATTCAACATAACGACTATGTAGGGGACAGCAAGATAACTCCCATTTGTCCTGAAACCTTCTTATCTGACTTAAACAAAAGATGTTCCTGACTTTGATCTCCCTACTTAATAGATACATATCTTTGTTTCACATCCTTATTTATTCTCCCCCAATTACTCACATTCTGGAGGAAAGAGACACTTCAGGAATTGAATCTTATACATATGATAAGTTGAAACACCAATTTAAACTCTTGCTTAGGCCATGGAATGATTACAAATTCTGAGTAGACCTTCTAAAAATCACGCACGAGATTTTTTTCAAAACATCCCTTCTAAAAGTATTTCCCTTTCTTAAAAAAAAAAAACAGTTTAAGACTTTTTCCTGATATTAACAGGAATAATCGCTAAACTTTTCTGAAGAAAATTATTTAGAAAGTTTTAAAATGATAGATATCTCTTTCTTTCTCCTTAAAGCAAAAACCTTTAAACATTTGAGTTCATTAAAACTAAACTGATGTAAAATATCCTTATTCTCAAAGTATTATATAGAATTCCTAGATATTACAAAGTTCCTTAGTCAAAAAGGCATTGTAATGGGGAGGACACTTAGTTTCTATAAGTCAAGGAAAACATTCCCAACGAAATTAGCCTTATCACAATAACAAAAACTTACTCCTTAGGAATTTCTCTACATAGAAGATCTTACACAAGATTGATAAGAATTCATGATTAGTTGGTTGTAAAAATCCTTGTTTCTGTTAACATCCTCAATTTCTTAATTAAGTACAATTCTTAATCTAATAACATCTAGATTATAAGAGGAATTGTTTTTGTAACAACATAGGCAATGCAATGTTAACGAAGTTGCACAATACAAGAAAATTTAGAAATATAAGCACACAAGCAATGATCAGGTATTTAAAACTTGAAATAGAACCAATTAATTACGAATTAGGTGACCTTAACTTAGTTGGATGAGCAAATCAAATCTGGATTCATAATTACTAGTGTTCACATTTTAATTTCTAAGGCCCAATATTCTTAGCACTGTAAAAGAAAAGATTATTATCTATAAAATCACATTTTTAATGGTTTACAAATATCCTAAGTTGATAAAAATTACAAGAGGAGATCCTTGTTTGGACAAGGCCTTTGTATAAAAACTTAATTTATAGCAAAAACAATTTTAACTGAACTTCCCCTTAAATAAAGATAAAACTTGGAAGTTTATGATTTCTTAAGTTACAGCAATTGTCCAGCTTCTTAACTGATTCATCATTTTCCTCAGAGAATACAATTTCTACAATGTTTAGATTATAGAAATGTAATAATGCGGGGGGCGGAGCCAAGATGAGGATTGGAAAGCAGTAACTGGCGTGAGCTCCCCACCAAGTCCCTCCAAAAACCTATAAAAAATGGCTCTGAACCAATTCTAGAACTGCAGAACCCACAAAGTGGCAGAGGGAAGCAGGGCTCCAGCCCAGGACAGCCTGGATGGTCTCGGGGTAAGGTCTGTCCCAAACGGAACTCCCAGCCCCCAGCTGAGGGGAGCGGA
>CM053626.1:161435644-161461068 GCA_028646595.1 Phalanger gymnotis | reverse complement strand
AAAAAAAAGAAATGTAATAATGCCCTAAACATTATTATGTATGTAAAATCTGAAACTACTCCTTATCAAATTAGGTAAATGCATGTCTAAATCACTTTGCACAGAGAATCATTCATCTCATCATTACTATGTTGATGTTATAACTTTAAACCACCACATATATTCTCATAATAGACAAGATTTCACATGGAAATTCTGTTCTCATAGTAAATGTCAGTATTATTAATTATTACTTGTTATAACCAAATAGAACAGCTTCAAATTATCAAATTTTCATCACATCCTTTTAAAGACCCAATTCACATATATCAAAATCAGATTAAAATTGCTTTAATATTCTTTTCAACCACACAATGATTTTTTCAAATTTCACAATCTTAAGAGAATTTTAGAAATGCAATATAATTTTAGAAATATAGAAAGAATGAAGTTGAGATGACATCAGTTGCATTTCCAAATAATCATATATAGAAATTATTCAGCTTATTACTTTCAGTATTCAAAAACCACTTCAAAAGTTAACAATTGCATTAAATTAGAGAGAGACAATAATAATGTTGTGTCTAACATATTTGAGATGTAGTGTTAAGCATTTTACAATCATTATATCATTTTCATCCCATAACAACCACCATTATTATTTTCCCTTTACAAACCAGCAAATGGGTCAAACGGAAATAAAATACAGGTTTGCAATTGGAACAGAGAAGTTTGGAGTTTACCAAGAGCAGAAGCTGGTATCCCAGTAGTGAAAATTCTTGGAGGCAGAGCTTGGGGAATGCTAACCACAGGCCCAATCCATCTACCTTTCTGTTCCCCCACAACTGCAGAATTTACTGAGCTGTGTTGGTAAGCAAAATGGGCTTTTAGCACTTAGTTCACCCAAGTGCCCTTGAAGAGTTTGGCTTTTGTTTCCTTTGAGTAATTCAGTGTATTTCATTCAGTCTTACTAGGTGCTAAGCCCCAGGCCCAAACCCCAGTTAGGTGTAAAACCTATGTGGGTGTGGATTGGTAACTAAGGTGGGGGCCAGGGTGGGGCTAACTAAGAGGAGGTGCTAACTCAAGAGCCAATCACAGGAGCCTAAGTTCTGGTCATTCAGAGGACACTTGATGATGTCTGAAACTCTATAAAAGGAGAGAACACAGCTTGGAGATTGGGATTTGTTGGAGCCAGCAACAGTGACAAGACAGCTACAGCCGAAGCTGAAGACAAAGCTGAAGCCAAAGGAGCTGAAGAAGCAGGAGCTGCTGGTAGCAGGGCTGACCTGCATGTGGACCAGGGAGTGCTGAGCAAGGGCTTGAGGCCAGCGTGTAATTTTCCTACCGGAGGGGGAAAGCACGAATATGATTTGGTTTAATGCCATCATGTTTTTTTCTGTAACCTCCTGGTTACTTTTGTGAGGTGGACTTATTGAGCCTGGAAGCTTCTGACCAGGATATCAAAATTGGGACACTGGTTAGTGGGTCTGCTACTTTGGAGCTTGAATAAATGCTTTAATTCTTCTGCCTTCTACTTAGAGAATTCCTTATATCCTGCAGTTCTGAACCATTCAGTCATATATATGATTCTCTTTGAAATCCTAAATTCTGCCCTCATAATATATGAGCCTAGGGCGGTTTGCAGCTTCCAGGACAGGGTGGGCAAAAAATGTATAGGACCCGGGTGACGTTTCTAAGCTTTGCCAAAAAGGATGGGCTACAAAGTGCCTGGGGCACAAAGCTACTGCTGGCCTGCAAATTGCTGAGCCCCCGCTTTTGCCAGGTGAGGAAAGGTGATTTAAATTTTCTCTACAGTTCTCCAACATTTTCGTCTCATAATCTGATCTGGGTATGAAAGATTAACAAGAACTCTTATGGCTGTTTAAAATTCCCACACTGAGACACACTCTTAACTCTGGGGAGGGAGTGGAGAATGAGTGATCAGGATTGGGAGGAGGTGTTTAGCATGAGTGAGCTCCTGGAGTGATGTACAGTCTCAGGAGGCCTCTAGTAATTCCAACTAATCGATTTCCAAACTTTTTAATGATTAATCCCAGAATTGGCTAAAATGTTTTTAGCTTTGTTTCCACTGTAATTCCAGGTTGGCCAGACCAGAAACTGCAAGGAAAAGAGTCTTTGTTTCCCTAGCTGCAGCCCTAGAAATCTCTGCCTGCCTGCCTGCATTTCAAATTTTTCAAAGTAATAGACTCATTTCACAGCACATACTCTCACATACATACTGACAAATTGACAATGAACAGGACAAATACAAACTGAGCTCAGAATTTAACAACAGAAAGGGAATTAGAGGCTTTCATGAATTAGCCATTATTATTCCAAGGAAAGCGGTTTTGTCGAATTCATAAGGATCTAAGATCTGACGGGGATGGTTCCTTTAACTTCGACTCAGAGCACCTTTATTGTCTTTGGGGAAGCCTTAGCATCCCTGATTTTTCTGACTGTCCATATCCTACATCCAGAGTGTAGTTGTCCTTCTCAAAAACAGAGCCTTTAAGGGAAGGGAGAAGGGGAAGAGGGAAGAGGACTAGGGCAGGTAGGGGAAAGGAAAGGAATAAAGACAAAGTATATTTATCCTCCCCCGAATCAGAGCCTTTAAGGGAAAGGAGGCAGGAATAGGGAAGAAGGAGTGGAGGAACAGTTATAGCTGGGGTTGTTGGACAAGAGGGGAGAGTGAGGTGGAGGGAATTAGCCAGTACTGGGAAGGATGATGATGCAGCTTTGTGAGCCTTAACAGAAGAGGCTTCTGCCTTTTGTTTTTGCTTAGCTATTTCAGGAAACCCAAGGTGAAAACATTTTATCTCCTAGCTATGTGTCCATATGTGTCCTATGTGTTAAAATTAAGTTTTAAGATAAAGTAATTTTGGCTGGTCCAAAAGAGTCCCATTGTGGCCAACATAATTCTTGGCTATTTTTAGTTAACTGACACTAGAGTTGGAAATACTTGTACTAATTTCCAAAGATCGATCTGCAAAGGGGACTTAATTAATCCAAAGGGATTTAATGCAAATTGGTCCCTGCCCCCAGAGCTAACTTTAAAGGGAAATTTCAGACTTCAGCCAAACTAATGGGAGTCCGTTGGAAGCTGGGAACAGGGACAACTCACACCACCCTGTCAATTTTAAGATTCCAGGAAAAATGAATCCTGAGGTTCCTGACTCTAGCATTGGCGAGGTTGGGCTGCAGTTCTTTGTCCCATTCCATCAGTTCCATCCGAAGTCCATGGCACCATAACTGTTGACCTGAAAGTTTGGTTAAAGGAGGCAACAGGCTAGGTGATACATGAATTTATATAGTTTGTTCTCTTGAAACTAGCGGATACATGATCACGGAATCAGAAGCAACTTTCTGATTGACTGGAAGAAGACAGACAACGTTTAAGTAACAAATTCCATCTCCAGTTTATGATCTCCATATCAAAGAAAGGAAGTTCTTAGGTAAATGAGACAATTAACAAGGTAAAGTCACTTAGAGATTATGATCACAAGATGCAAATGTCTGTAGCCTACTGTTCTGGCTGCAGACATTCTGTCTCCACCAGGGAAGATACCCCTTGTCAATCTTATCTGGTCTTTGACGTTGCTCACAGAAATGGGGATTTTTAGAATAGAGCAAAAGTAGTTTGGAAGCTTTAGATATTATTGGGGATAAAATAATCTGAAAGTATTGACACAAGTAAAGAGCCTTTTCTTGGTATTGTAAAACAAAACAAGACAAAACAAAACTGAGATGAATTTAGGCTAATTGGGTGCTATCCCATCTGAAATAATCAAGTAGATCTGTGATCTCTGAATTTCAGATATTCCCTCCAAGGATGCAGATGGGCAACTTATCGATACCTTCCTATCCTGTGCAGTGCTCATGCATATCCTACTAAAATTTTGCCACAGAAGTATTAGGGGCCTTCCTCCATTTATCATGAGGCTCCCATTGGAATACTGGCCATCTATTTGTCATCCCTCCTCTCTCCTGGTGACCAGCTTATCTTCTCTTTCTGTTATGCAATTATGTTGGGTCATCATCTACTCCTGTTCTTCAGAGTTCTTCATCAGTGGATTTTACACATACCCACTAGGAGCCTCTCTATTGCCAGTTGACTGATGATTATTTTCAGTTCTTTGGAGGCAGTCATTTTCAAGGTCTTACAGATATATGGAAGCCTTGTCTTGTATTTTCGGTACAAAATGTTTGTCTTGAAAAGACTGGCCTTTGCTATTAGGGGAAGCTTGGAGTTAGTACAAGTGCTTTGCAGTTTACTGGAAGCAGTCCAGCCTGCTCCCCTCCTTTTCAGCTCTGCACCAATAAAGCCAAAAGTCCATTCTAGGCAGTGTTATTAGTGCTGGGGATACAAAAGAAGGCAAAAGCACTATTCTTGCACTGAAGGAGCTCACATTCTATGGGCAAGATAATATGTTGATAACTAAAATGTATGCAAAATACATAGGGACCTAATGGAAGGTTTGTCTCAGAGTAATAGGCAGTAGCAGCTGGATTGGCCCAGAAAGGCCTGTAGAATAAGTTATTTGAGCTGGATCTTAAAGGAAACCAGAAAAACTAAGAAGCAGCATGAAGAAAGAGAGCCTGATAGACATGGGAAGCAGCCTCTACAGATGAGGAAACTGAGGTCTATATAGGTGAAGTAATGTGCCTTCTGTGGTCTAGGGGTTCTGGGAACTCCAAAATTGAAGGGCAATAGGCAGAGGTCCTACCTGGAAAAAATTCTACTCAAGGCTTCTTTTAGTCAGAGATAAGATTTATTAAAACACAGATTTAGGTGAGTGAGGTTTTAAGAATCTGCCCTTGGGTAGATGAGACTAACCCTTTCTATAGGGAAAAGATCTGTGGGAAGATTTGAATGGGAATGGACAATGGGATGGGGTGACTCATAGGTGACCTAGAAGGGGTCTAGATGGGAGTAAAGGTAGGCAATGGCTTTGGGCAATCCAGACAATGAAGGCTGTGCTAGATTAGTGGTAACAGAGAACTGGAGGTTTGGCCCTGGGGCCACAAGGAAAGGGCAGTTGAAAGGATTATTAACTGGGAAGGCCTAGGTTCCCCAGGTGGCCAGTGGGACCATTGGCCAGGGACCTGGGCACTTGGGAAAGGGGCCCCATCATACCAAGCATCCTAGTATGTGTCTAAGTTGTTTTTTGACCACAGGTGTTTCTGTATCTCAATTTCATTGCCCTATCCACTCCAACATACTACTTAAAGGGCTTTTTAATTCTTTCAGATTCTTTAAAGAGCAATAGAATAATTTGTAATTAGCATTTCAATTGTATTTTTAGTTGAACTAAGGGCTTAATTAGGGAATAATAAATAGACTGGAAAAAAGAAACAGCTTACTTTAAACTGAAGTCATTGAACACTGAAATCCCTTTTTTTGTCAGATATTTCACACAAAAAGTCAATGTGCTTACTACAAACAATTCTCATCAACTCATGACATATGGAAAAGAAAACATTAAATTCTGCCTCTAACTAGACTACTAAATAAAAAGAGATATTTCTTTCAAAACATTTTAAATTTGTCTTAGCTTTTCTTTGATCAAGATATACTATCTCTTCCTCGATTCTGTATTACTTTAGTTTTACTATGTATATTGGCTAGGTTCTTTGTATATGAACTAAGACATAAATATATTTATTACTCTTGTAGTGGTTTTAAGGGGTTTATGGGTGCTCTGGACCCCAAAATGTTGAGACATTGTGTCCTGCCAGAATGAATTCAACCCAAGCCTTCTTGCAGCCAAAGAAAAACAAAGTTTACTAAAGATTCACCTTATTGGGTAGACTTTCAAGTAGTTTGAGTATTTGTGATGCTTGTATTGACCAGCAGGCCAGAACAATCTTAGCCAGAGTGAGTCTGAGCTAAATTGAATCTGAGCGCCTTCTTGGAGCCAAGATGGATGTTACATACAGAAAGACTGTGGGCGGGATCTAGGTGGTCAGTAGTTTAGCATCTGATTGGCTAGAACTCATGTCTCTGATTAGGTGAATTCATGATTGGCCAGAACTCAGTGTATATAACATTGTCTCTGGTCTTAGCAGTTCCCCTTAGGGCTCTGATGGCTTCTCACCCAAATCATCTTAGTATTTGGCAAATAGAGACTTTAGGCCTACTTAAAAACAAAGATATAATCAAGCTTTCCCAACTAGCCCCATCTGAGGCCTATGGAATAGGTGAGGAAGATCACATTAATACTACAATGAAGCCACTTGGGAAATTCATAAAAGAATATTCATGTCATAGGAGCATGAATTTAGGAACAAATCATAGTTACCACATGCTTCTAAAAAATAAATAACTCACTTGGACAAATTTCATTGTCCATTTGTATCTGCTGTCTCATCCATTTGAACTTTTGGACAAAGTTCTACAGGGTGTCTATTCTTATTCACGGGAAATCTGAGCAATAGATATTTTTCTTCCATTTTGTCTTTTCTATGTAGATGGAGAGGCCAAATTTCTTTGAGTGATTCTAGATCTCTTCCTGGAGGCTCTGCAATGTTTTAGTGCTTTTTTGTAATCCCCACAATGTCATCCACCAGTAGGAGCCCTGAAATCTAGACTCTATTGGATCTATTCCAGTACGCTGGTGAATACTTTTGTGAAGCATACAACTTCTCATCTGATATTTATTATCAGAGTATTATTGGAGAGGAATATTTATGTCGATATGTCTTTCAAGGAATCTTGAAAGATTTCGATAAATGGATGGGAGGATACTTTTTTACAAAAGAGCCTGAAAGGAAGCATTTTGTTCCACTGAATAGAATGCTTTTTTGTAATTAAATAGATCATGAAGTATCATATTATCAAGTTCTCACATGAATTGTGTGTAACAATCCTGTACCTTCTGATCCATTTCAGGAAAAAAAAAAAACTTAGAAGAAATATTTTCCTTAAGCTCATTCTGATAGTTGTATTTATGTAGGCATGGGTGTTTGAAAGGGTGATAGTAAGTATAATAATCAACTCTTCGTTCTGGGCAATTACATTACAGTATGTTGTTAGGGCTTGAACTTGGTTATGAATTGGACAGATATAAGTCAAAGACCTGGAAATTATCCATTACCTTATCTACAATAAGTTTTTTGGGATATTCAGTTCAATTCAGGAAGCACCTACTAAGCTCCTATTATGGCCAAGCTACTGTGCTGGGTATTGGAGATAGAAAAACTAAAATTAAAGTATGCATGCCCTCGAGGAACTTATATTCTACTGGAGAAATACAACATGAGCACACAAAGGTAGATCAGATGTACGAGTATGATCTGACTCCTTTTTTAGAGTGAGGTTCTTCCATCTCCTGGTAAGAGGATATTTTGAGGGATTGGGGTAGCCATCTTTTCTATGTGGAAAAGCACTAACCAGCACCTACCAGTTGTGTTGCCTATATTGTTAGGGAACAGGTCTATTTCATCACTTTCATTCAGTACCTTCTACAAATGGATATCCATGTTAAAATATAGCAAGAACCAACTAAAAGACATTTTCTTCAGAAACTTGGTGGTATACTCTCCTGTATACTACTTTGATCTCTGTTGGGAGTGGAGGAGCTCAGTTTAATTCAGTTCCTGCATAACATTGTTCCAGATGTGGCACGACTGCTGTTTGAGTCCTACTCTCAAGCTTTCCTTGGCCTGAGTCCAAAAAGTTATTCCTTAATTGGATTGACTGAAAACTCTGGCCTACAATGCTGAGCCACCAAATCACCCTCTAGATTCTATAAATGCTAAGAAGACAAGGTATCTTCTAGACATTTTGAATCTCAGAAAATCCAGGAGACTTTATTCCTTTTATTTTAAAGGGAAAAGCATGAACTCAGAGGCTAGCAACCAAGGACCTTTCACAGGACCATATGGCTCCTAGCAAAGGGGATCAGGAGTGGCCTCATGTAGGAGTTGAGGCTTGAGCTGAGCTTTCACGGAAAAGAGAGATTGTAAGAAAAAGGAGGTAAGAAAGGAGGCCATTCCAGATATGAGTGACTGTCAGGGGAAAAGCATGGAGACAGAAGATGAAATGTTTAAGTAGTAAAAAGGCCAGTCATGCTGGACTGTGGAGTATATGAAGGGAAGCAATGGGCATTAAACCTGGGAAGGTAGTGTGGAGTCAAGAGGTGAAGGATTTATAATGCCAGAAGCAACTATATTTCATCTTAAATGCAATAGGGAGCTACAGGAGTTTATTGAGTAAGGGAGTCACATTATCAAACTTCTATAAATAGGATGGGTATATAGACAGGAAGACTAGATTGGTTGGAATATGCTGGGGAATTATAGCACCCCTCAGTGAAAGGTGAGTTTGGTCTTGTTTTGTGCTGTCTATCTCAGTTGAGCTGTAATAGCAACGCAGGCAGATAATGTTCTCTAGGTGAGTAAAATCCTTCCCAGAGGTGAAATGGGGGAGCATATAGTGGTTTTATATTCAAGTCAAGTGCTCTATTACATTTTTGGGAAGAATAATTCTAGAATTGAATTCTTACACTTATTTTAAATTACCTCCTCTTCCCTTTGTTCCTTGGGAGGTGTTAGCTGGGGAACCCTCTCGATGAAGAGAGGTTTGATCTTCCCTGTACATTACTCATGAATGGTTTACAGTTACACAAAAGTTGTATAATATTGCCCTCACTTTCTTGTTGATACCATGATCTGCTCAGTTTGCATGATCTCTTAGCTTGCATTATCATCATCTTTGTCTGTTACTCTTTCTTCCAATACCCTGGATGCCAGAGGTTGCAGGAAAAGGAAAACTTTGAAATCAAAATACTTAATTTCCTCCACCACAAGGGAAGACATACATGGGTCTTAAGATAGAATGTAATGAATCTAAAGCTTGTGCAGGGGTTGGGAACTGGTGCCAATGGGCAGCTCTGTTACCCACTACCCAGTTTTAGGTCATAGATACAGGGCATGCTGAGAAGAGGACCTGGGTGTAGGTGTCATCGTTCATAGACCTTGTATTGAGGAAGCATTCAGAAGGAAACCATGTCTCTGTGGCTCTCTGACCATAGGAGCAGAGCCGATACTCAGTTCTAACCTCCTGGCCATTCTAAAATCCACAATGTAATAACTGGGGCAGGTTGTTGCTGTGTGTTTATCCTTCATTTTGGAAGACATCAGGGAAATGATGATATGACTTGCAGTAACTGGGGCAGGAATCCTAGACCAATGGGGGAATCTGTAGTTCTGCTACTATTTTTTGGAGGGGGGAAGGCAGGGCAATTGGGGTTGAGTGACTTGCCCAAGGTCACACAGCTAGTAGGTGTGTCAAGTGTCTGAGGCTGGATTTGAACTCAGGTCCTCCTGACTCTAAGGCCGGTGTCTGCTCACATGACTGGCATCTGTATCCTTCCATAAATACTCCAAAGGAATACACTTCCCATTCTGAGACATTTCCTCTTGTGTGAAGCAGTGGATTATCCACCGGGTCTCCCTTCTTCTTGCTATGTGACCAGAATAGCTTTGTTTTAATCTTACATTTCTCTGATGACATCCTTGGTAAAACTTTTCCTCTCAATATTTATCACCCTTTATATGAGGTAATTGAACCTAAACTTATCTCTGAAAATAATTTTAAAAGAGTGTTTCAATTGTAAAATATTGGCATGCAAATAACCTTGCTTCATTGAGAACACTAATAATAATAAATAATCTAGGATCTATTTTTATATTAAGAGTCTGAAAACCTAGTTTCTAGCCCTCACCTTTATTAATTAGTTTCCCTTCTTTGGCTCTTAGTTTCCTGATCTGTAAAATGAATAGTTTAGACTAAATGGTCTCTAAGGTCCCTCCAAGCTCTAAGCATTTGAGATCCACCTCGTATCAGAATCTTCCAAATATTGTTGTCAGTGGCTCAGCAATATTATCATCCGGTTCTCTTAATACCTGATGATTTGGTTCATCTGTGCCAAGTGGTTTGAATTCATCAAAGACAGCTAGGTGCTCTCTTCCTATTTCCTTATTTATATCCCTGTTAAGTCATTTTTGTTCTGTCATTTCTAGTGCTTCTTATTAGAGAGTTGTTGGAATGTAGATATGTAATGTAGAAGCAAAACTATATTCTCTCTCTCACTCACAAAGTGGTTCCTCTGCTCTGGACTCACAATGCAGACTGGGTTTAGTCCTGAAAAATTCACTCCTCACCAGGACAAGTAGACTAACTATTTAAAAAGAAAACAGATATGGAGCTCAACAAAAGGAATAAAGAACTTGGGATTGAATGCTCATGGTTTCCAGGCCTGTAGGAAAACTGTAATGTATGGATCACTGCAAAGGAGGGTATCCAAGAGCAAGAATCTTGAGGAGAGAATCTCTCTAATGGGTCCCTGAAGATGCCTGAGGAATCCAAATCTATTTTGGATGAGTTTTACAATGTAACAACTCTTTCAGGATTTCTGATTTTCTGGGGTTACTTCCCTCAATATGCATTTTCATTCACTGTTGAGACCCTAGACGGCAACTTCTACCCTGAATTCTAGTAGTTTGTGGTTTGAATTAACAAATAGCAAGTAAATTTACTTAGTTTCTAATAAAGGCTTTTAGTAAGATCATACCATAAGAATAGTTGGTACAAAAACCTGTGGCACCCTCACAAATACTATGTCCATGGGAACAGTGGGCTCAAACTTATAACAGAATAGTAATCATGCACATGGATAGGGAACATTGTCACAAAGGGGTAGCTCACAATTTCTGCTACTAGGAGCTCTTTTCTAGCAGTTTTTATTGAAGTCACTGCTATGTTGGGTCAGTTACTTAGATGTTCGACTGACCTGGCTCCCAGGAGTGATAATGGTCTTGAAACTTCTTGTTCCCTTGATTAACTCTTTATATCTGTGGCTGTCCTTGGAGTGTGTTTCTGCCCCTGGCTAGATGCACTGTCCCCTCCAATGTGACAAATAGCCTCTTAATTGCTTAACTAATAGATTTTTCGCAATACTGGTTCTTATTGTCCTTGTTCCAGCCATTGACACTTTATAATGATTTCTTTCTGGCCACTCCTCTTCATATTTTTATGGCAAAGCACATCCTCATCAAATCTGTCTCCTCCTTCTCCTTTGCTTTTTTTTGTTGTTTGTTTTGATTTTTTAAAAAATCCACATCATGCCCTTAAACCAAAGCTCTGTAATGGATCTTCTCTTTTTCCTCTATAATGTCTCACTTGATGATCTCATCATCTTCCATGGGTTCAATGGTCACTTCTATGTAAATGCATCCTACATCTATATATCCAACTCAAATTTCTCTGCTGAGATATTGTTACACATCTCCAGCTATTTCTTCCACATCTGAAGCTTGATGCCCCTTGACAACAAATTCAACATGTCCAAAACAGAAGTCATTATCTTTTCCCCAAGCTTTCCCTTCTAAACTTACCTAAATCTCTCCAGGCACCACCATCCTACCAGTCATCCAGGTTCCTAACTTCAGTATCATCTTCAACTTTTCATGTGCCCTCACACTATATTTCAATTCTGTTGTCAACTCTCATTGTTTCTACCCTCATAGCATCTCTTATGTACATTTACCTCTTTACGTTCATAAAACTACAACCCTAGTTCTCATCCTCATCACCTCTTTCCTGCACTATTGAAATAGCCTCCATTTTTAATTTTTAATTGAATTTTATCTTTAGTTCTGAATTTCTCCTTCATGCCTCTTCTTCTTCTACCCATTGAGAAGGCAAGTAAGATAAAACAAATCTGACATTTGCAATACCTTCTAACTGGTTTCTCTGCCTCTAGTGTCTCTCCACCCCAATCTATCCTCCACTTACCTGTCAAGGTCATTTTCCTAAACCATAGATCATGTCACATCCCTGCTCATTGAGGTCCAGTGGCTCTCAGTCACCATCAGGATCAAATATGAAATCTCATACATGCTTTTCCAATCTGGCTATATTGTCCTATTTGCAACTCTTCAGACATGGCACCCCACTTTCTATTTCCATGCCTTTTTATTGGTTGTTCCCCATGCCTAAGATACTTTACCCCCATCACCTCTTACTATTAGTTTCTCTGGTTTCTTTCAGTTCAAATCCTGCCATTTCCAGGGGCTCTTTACCTCCACTTTTTCCACAATCTACTCATGCATTCTCCTTTTAGATTATTGTCATCTACTCTGTATGTATGTACATATGCCTAATTATTTGTACATTGTCTCCCCCATTGGAATATATGCTCTCAGAGGGCAGGGACTTTTTTTTCTGTTTATCTCCAGCACTTATTGTAATACCTGGTACGTAGTAAGCACCTAAAAATGCTTCTTTACTGACTGGTTCGTAGCTGATATAGTTAATAGAGGAAGGGGAAATATAAATCACCCCCACCAGGCTCACAGCCCACCATCTCCTTACTAATCTTTCATAGAGGCACAAAGGTGTATTTCCACAGTGTCCCAAGCTTGGAATTTTCCATTACTGAGTTGCCTAATGTTGAACTTCCTCCAGCTGTTTATGACCTCCTAAGATTTGGTTAGCTTGTTTCAGCAATCAGCTGTTCCTTTCTTGACCCAAGCAAGAAGTTGACACATTAAAACTTCATCTTGTGTGATTACAATCTGTGATTCTATCTGCTGAGTTGGATGGGGAGGTTATACCCCTGCTCCTTTTCAAAAGAGAAATGAGGCATATGTTGTCAGAGATATAGCCAACATGTTAATTTGTTTTTCTTTACTATACTTTGTTACAAGGAAAAGTTCTTTTGAAGAATGAAGGAGAGTAGACATTGGGAAGTAACAAAAAAGAGCATTGATTGAGCTTTTAAAATATACAAAAAGATTGTAATTAAAATTCAGTTTTAGAAAATCCACAGTGTGAATGACAAATGCAGGTAAACAAAATTGATTGTAGAGTTACTCACCTGTTTTTAGGTGACATGGTATGTGCTAGTGCAAGACACGGACATATGTCTCGTTTCCCTCCTTGCTTGCAAGCTATTTCCCTCACTATAAAAAATAAACTTCTGTCTTAGTCTCTGCACAATTATTCTTGTTGGCTCTGTCTGTTTGGTTCTGGCTTCCACAGATCAAGAAGTTCAGTTCAGTTTACAATGCCATCTGAGAAACAGTCTACCTGAGAATGGAGAGACTCCTAACTTGGAAGCTGGCCACTAACAAATGTGTTAACCCAGTAAATAAATATATGGATGTGTAATACTAGAAAATGTTGATTTCTATGGATTGTAGGTATTTATTTTGTGATTGTTGTGCATTCTCATTACAGTGTATACTCATCAGCACAGTGCATTCCGAATAGTAGGCATTTAATAAATTTTTGTTAATGAATGAATGAATGGTACAGTGGGAAAGGTATTGTATTTGGAGTCAGAGGACTTCCATTTAAATTATGGCTTTATTATGTACCAGCTATGTCACCTTGGGTACTTCATTTAACTCCTCAAGACCTCTGTTTTATCAATTACAAAATGAGGTGTTTGGGCTACATGACCTTTAAGATCTTATTAAGCTCAAAGGCTATAATGAAGATCTATATATTGAAATGAAATCTCAAAGTTCCAGAGCAAAGTAATTCCTTGGTAATAGAAGTTTTCAAACTTTCCTTAGAGAGTATGAAAGAACCATCCCATTTTTATCTTGCTGTTGCCAGAAGCCCCTTTTCAATCAGACGTGGGATGGGGTAGAGAGGGTAAATGGTCAGTGTATCACGCATTATTGTTAAATGAATCACCAGATTTTACTCAATTTAGTGGATCTTTCCATGTGAACAGAGCCAGAAAGAGGATCCCTGGAGAAAGCTACACAGGAGAGAGAAAGGTGATGATGGGCTATGTAGATCAGCTAGGTTTTTGGTCTTGGAAGGTTTTTCTGGCTTTATATGATACTTACCTCTTTCGTGTTGGCCTTATTTGTTCTTCTCTAATTGGTCAAATGTGCTGCAGGCAATGAAGCTAGGCCAGCGTTGACTTTATTAGATGAATGCATCAATAAAACAGTGCATATTAGTGGGCTTACTCTAACACTGTCAGCCGACTGGAGTTGAAAAGTTGCACTTTATTCATGATGTTATGATGGCTCTGGCTCTGGGGATGCTGACTTTGATAGATTGTGATGCAGTACTGGCACCATATTACATAAAAGAACAGCTTACTTTCAGAATTGGCATTTGCTGCTGGAGCCTACCATTTCCTTTAAAAAATAAAACAGATACATTTTTAGGAAGCATAGGAAAGATAGAACCCTAGTGTACAGATGGAATGGCTGCCGAAGCTCATGGCTACATCCTATCACTAGAAAAATCAACCATGTTAGTTTCCCTTACAACGATGCCCAATAGATAGACATGGCTCCATTGCAGTTTCCAAGCTTTGCTTATTCTCCTTGGTCATTACAGTATGGCCTTTACCACTTTCTAGTTTGTTTTTGCAATGGCTGGGTTGTTGGGTTTTTTTTTTTTTTGCTCTTGTTGCATGGCTTTATTGCTCTTTAAACCTAAGTGCTTTCTGTAAGGCTGCTTTCAGCAAGGGGAGCCAAGTTGTACTGTTTTTCCTTCTCTTTCACAACAGTCTGCTTTTTGTGTGTGTTACACTCTGGTGAGGGTGTTCCAGAGTGTTACTTTCTTGCAATATTGTGCCTGATCAAGGCTGTTTCGGTAGAAGTACTGCAGATGTCCTCCTTTATTCTGATTGCTGTCTATTTGTGTGCCTGCTGTTACCCAAGAACTGATTTCTAAGATTATGCCTATGCGTAGTTGCACTGTGCCAGAGGTGGTACAGCTGTTCCCTTCGAAAGCCCTTCTTTGCTCCTCGTTCCACTGCAGCTATTTCCCCCATGCAGGTTACTAATCATAGGTGCCCTCCTGATATTGTGAATTTCATGGGCCTTTAAATCAGATAACAGCTGTAAGTAAAGAATATGGAGCAAAACTGTTTAATCTACATTGTCAGTGTGGGGAAGATATATTCCTTCAGTTTTATTTCTTTAAAAAGGTGTTATCAAATGTGGTAGTGATTCATGTGAAGGGAATATATTCTGTTGAAACATTTTTTATCAGCTGCTGTGCAGGGTTCAGCCAGCATTCAATTGTCCTCATACTATTAGTAACCCTTTTATCTGGTGTTCATGGGGTACCATAGGGGTTGCTCGTGGAGAACCCCTAGAGCTAAGTATGAATTAAATGTACTATTAAAATGAAATATTTTCACAGTCATTTAATGAGTTTTATTCTTTAACCCTTTTTTTCCTTTCAATTTTTAGTGCCTTGTCATTTTTCAATTAGTAGACTTTCATTTGGGAGTTTGTGTATTGTATTATTTACCCTGAAAGGGTCTGGAATTTCCCCCTTTGATACTTAGTCTTCACCCTGGAGTAGATCTCCCTCCCACATCATAACAAATATAAGAAAAAGTAAATCCCAAATGATAAAAGTAAGTGTGAAAAGGAGCTAAAATCTGATTCTTTTCTAAAAATGGCATGTGTGCATTTCTGTATGTGTACACGTGTGTGTGTGTGTGTGTGTGTGTAAACACATGCCTATTTTAGTAAAGGCAACTAAGAATATTTAGGGTAGGGTAATAGGATCATAGATTTAGAGCTGAAGGGACCTTAAAGATCATTAGTCCAAACTCTTATTTTTGAATTGAGGAAACTGAGGCCCAGAGAGATGTGACCTGCCCAAGGTCACATAATGAGTGTCAGAGGCAGCATTTGAACCCAAGTTATTTCATCCCAACTAAAGCATCCTTTCCGTTGAGGAGTTGGCAGAAAAAGAATAAAATGAGTTAAGAAATACCAAATATGACCAAGGCTGACAGAACCTCTCTGCAAACTTCTTTTGTCTGTGCTTGCTGCAATTTTCTCTTACCCCAACCACACCACTCACACACATAACCCTTGATAATCCCTCTTTTGACCCTCACAAGCTCTCCTTGAGTTCTCAAGCAGGTTATTTAACTTTGCTCTGCGTAGGGCCCCTCAATAAAAGGAAATGATTCAACTCAGTGGTCTCTAGGTTCCTATCCATCTCTCTATGATCCTACTGACATCATTTGGTCCTAAAATTCCAAGGGCAAACATTTCTTTGTGGCTGACGTTGCCCTTCCGAGCTCTTGATGGTGGCATTACTCCGCTACGGGAAGTTAAAAATCCAAGTAAAAGTTGCATTGGTTGTCAGCTAAATTCTATTAGCATATTGGCATGCCTATTCTATTCCACAAAGGGGCAGCCTTCCCTAGCAGTGGAATAAAAATAGCTTCTACACAAAAGATGCTAGAAGTTTGTGGTGAGCAACGTCAGTCAGGGAGATTATTTTTTGTTGTCTTTGTAATGAGTGCTTGTATCCAGTGGAGGTCTACACACATTCATTATGGCCTGGGCACATGAAGAGGATACTACTGATCCCACCATGTGTAAGGCATGCTTTTCTAGAAGTAGGCCTAATTATTCAGGTCTTTTAGTTGGCTTTCATTATGATGAATGAAATACTTGTCTATGTTGAAAGGTGTAACAGTCTAGTGGGCCAGGCTTGTAATCCAGAATTAAATCTTAGTCCTTTGCACAGTCATCTGCAAGCCTTGCTGAGCCAATATTTTTACCTCAAAGGTTGTTTTTTCAAAATATCACACAAAATAATCTTTATAAGGCACATACAAATATCATTTTGCTCTTCCTGTTAATATCATCTCTTTATCTTATTTTGATTTCATTATTTACCAAGAACATAGGAGCATATATTTAGAGCTGGTAGGGACCTAGTCCAACTCTCTCATATTATGGATGAGGCAAAAGAGGACCAGCAAGATGAAGTGACTTACATAGGAATTAAGGGATTTAAATTGAGATCCTCTAACTCCCAATCCCTTGCTCTTTGCACTGACTCCGTGTTTTCTTTTTCACCTACCTCTCTATAATATACCCTACAGAAACCTCAAAGAAGGCCTTGAATTTCTCCATTTCCTCCCTTCTTTTCCTATGACCAGTGCTGACTCTCCCTTGTAGAAGTGAGTCCTAAATCTGAGTTTCAAGGATTTTGAACTTCACAACTCTCATTTATCTGTGAAAGGACTTTCTGAATCAAGGCTTACCTTTGGCCTTTTCCCTGCAGATCTTAAGTGGGTTCTCAGGCCAATTGGAACTGAGCTTAGATATGGTGTCAGCTTAGCTTGAGTGGGTATCAGCTGGCCTGTATGCCTTAGAATAGATTTTACTCTTTGAAATAAGTGAGTGATTTCTCTATTCTTTTTGGGGGAGGGAGTTGTACATTGGTTTTTTTAATTAGCTATATTATTTACCCAATTATTAATTGAGAGAACATTGTACTAGAGGATGGGGCATCATAAACCCTAGAACTCTAGGATATGACCAGGAACCTTATATTCAGGAGTTGTCTCCATTTTCTGGAAAATGATATAGGTATTTCAAGTCAAGTAAAAAAGCCTGCCACCGAGTGTATTTGTACAGAAAAAGCCCCCTGTTTTCACTGTTGAACATTTGAGAAGTTATAAGCTGCTGCTGACATCCAAGAGCAATATTTACCCAGAGCCTGGGGCTGTCAGTGCAATTAATAGAGGGATGGGCTTAGATTAGAAGTAACTGCCCAAGATTTAGCTAAATCTCATAATCCCTTGGCAGTGATTACCTCTCATAACCTTGAAGGTCTAGGTTCAGTTTTTGTCTCCCAGATGTGCTACATACATTAACTCCATCCCAAATAGCCTGAATTTGTGTGGTCAACTTCATCCAAGTCTCTAGCTCCTGGTCAAATCTGTTGATGAATTGACAATTCTCTTTCCAATGAAAGCCAGGTAGATGATGGGGAGATGAATATTCCAAAAGGAGAAGGCTGCCCCTCTCTACCACCCCCAACTGTTTTTCTATAGCCTGTTAGATCCAAGCTGAAATATCCCAGTGTATTTTAGAATGTGAAATCTGTTGACTCAGTGGACCAACCTCTCTCCACTGCCAAACTATAGACTGAAGGCTGGTAGGAGTACCAGTGATTCAACACCCTGTTGAAGGGACTGATATGTTACCAACTTCATTTGTGTTTTGATGACTGAATAAATACACAGTAGGCAGGGAACATTAGACCAAGGCAGCTGTATTATTTACAGAGAGACTCAGGGAGTCTCCAAGGAGGGCCAAGACACCTTGCATATTAAAATGGAAATGGCAATTAACTACCAAAATAAGACATTTTTATAACTTTTTTTGAAGTTTTAATGAACAAATAAACAGAGAAATCTGAATATACTTTTTGAGCTATATAGAAATGACTAGATCAAGATAAAATAGCAAGAAATAGTAACACCTCAATTTCTACTCTTTCCTAAGATATACCAACACACACACACATACATATACATACATGTACTCTAAACTACAGGGCCAGGAAGCTATATACTGATACATTGTCATTTTAAAGTAAAATAGGATAGCATTGGGAAGAAATGAAATAGAGAAAGAAGCATCTCGCATGTGAATACATCCTTTATACCCTAGTTGTTAGTATTTTCTTTCTGTTCAAGTTTGTAATGTATTTAATTGTAAACATCTTCTGTCACCCCCATGGAGAATGGAAGCTCCTTGATAAGCAAGGCTATTTTTAAAGTTTTTCTTTGTATTCCTCATATCTAGCACAATGCCTTGGATGTAGCAGGCACTTTGTAAATGCTTGTTGATATTTTTATTAAATACAGCAATGTAAAGAAGTCACCTGTCTTCAAATAGGGGAGATCAAAACAAAGAGAAAGGAGCAGCATGGGCATAGTTAGCCCTTTTGGAGTTCGTGAATAAGCATTAGATGAGTGTTTCTTAACCTTTTTTATATCATGGATCCCTATGGCAGTGTGGTGAAGTGTATGGATTCCTTATGAGAAATGTCTTTAAATATATAAAATACACAGAATTACAAAGGAAAAAAATCATACTGAAGTATAGTTTTCGAAATATTAAAAACAAAACGTCTGTGAACCCCAGTTTAAGAAACCCTGCTAGATGGTTACAATAATAGAAGTGTGTGCATTTTCATATCAAGCTGATATTATACAATATATTAACAAAAATATGGAAATGTAATACAATTTTCTACATAAACTAATATAATAATATTAACAAAAATAGACAGACAGATAGACAACCAGATCCACTCAGTTTGTGCAAGAGATATTGTGCTGTGTTGCAAAGAGGCTTAGGTGAGTAGCTGGGTTGTCTACAGATAACATTAACAAAAGACAACTTAAAATGATGATGTGTTCTTTAACACATTAAAGAAGACTTTCATTCTATATGGAGATTGATATCTCTATAAAAAGGAAAGGACAGGGGAATCAAAGCAGTGTTAGGTGAATAGAAGTGTATATTGGATATATTAGTGGATGGAGGTATTGATTGAGATTATGGGTAACTTTATTGGGAGATAGGTCACCAACTGAAAAGCATTGATTGAGTATAGGAAAAGGGAAGAGATGATTGAGTGATAGACAGTGGATTGAATTGGTTCAAAGGAAGATTGATCTCTATTCTCCCTGGGCTGGTGACTAAATGAATAATGTAGGTGTCTAGATTGAGTAAAGAAAGCAGTTATGGTTAAAGTGGATCCAACTTCAGTTATCTGCTTAAGTATTTTGGAATATTGCATTTTATCTTTGGTTTGTTTTGACATTCAAGCGTATTTGACCTGATTTGTATGTTTCCTTTCCTTTTCCTCCAGTAAGTTTACTTTTGTTACAGACAGCTCCCATTTTCCCTATGCTCAGCTTTCAATGAGACCAATTTAGAGAGACTTTCCCCCAAATAACTCTCACAATACACAGATTGGTTTATAGTCATACTTCAATTTTTTCATATGTAATTTAGGATTCATTTTGCTACCCTGCAATGAATACACTTGAATGTGTTTCTTAAAGGAAAAAAAAATTATACAGGTCAATTTTTTTCTATTAATATTTGTAATTATATTTTTAAGTTTCCATGGTGGCATTTTGAGTGGTTCTCTGACATAATTTAATTTCTCCTAAACTGCTGACATAAGTAACCCTGTAAATTAGCAGATGCCTTCATCTTTTCTTTTTTCTTCTTCTAATGGTTTGATTTTGTAATAGGGATTTTGGGTCAAAGCCAGGAATCCCTGAACTCATAGTTGTGGGAGTTTATTTCATTTCATTTGTTTTGCATCTGGTCACATAAGAGCCTAGAAAATTGAATGTGCTTATGTCTGTTTCACCAAGATCCATGAAGGGATGTTACTTACAAACTATGCAAGACATGAAACATGTTCTAACTTGCTTATTTACATTCTGGTCTAAACAAACAGCAAAAAAGCAAAGGGTATCTGAATTCCAGGATTGGATAAGCCAGCACATCATTGGCTGACACTCTTTGGCTTGAGCGTAAACTAGTTGTTGTCAGCATTTTAACTGAGTTCCATGCTCGCTTAGTTTCTTTTTTTGCTGCCTGTTTTTTGATGTTCTTCTGTGCTTTGCTGTTTGTTCTTTCCTTCACTGCAACATTTTTGAATATTTTATGATTTTCCTTTAAGTACTATAATGTTTATTTGTTATATCCCACAGAAAGTAAGAAGGGAACTAGCCAGTGAGATGTGTAGCCAAATTGATGTGCAAACAAACAAAACAACCTAATGAGATAGAATTTGATTAAAGCCAGTCCTAACCTGATTTGCTTAAACTAGAACCATATACATTTACACATGCATATGCATATGCATATACATATACACATACATATACATGCACATATACATGCATCTACATCTACAGATACCGATACATGGGGCAGCAGCGTTGCAGCAGAAAGAGCCCTGGGCCTGAAGTTAGGAAGACCCAAGTTCAAATGTGGCCCCAGACACTTACTGGCTGTGCAAGTCACTTAATCTTGTTTGCCTCAGTTTCCTCATCTGCTAAATGAGCTGAAATGGAAAACCACTGCAGTATTTTGACAACCCCAAAAGGAAGGGGTCATGAAGAGTGGGACATGACTGAAAAATGACTATACACATATACATATAAACCACATGTATAACACATGTAAGGTAGAGACATGTGTATGTATATTATATGCATATATACAAGATTGTGCTGGTAAATGTTTAGTAACCAACTTTCTGGAAAAGAAATGTAGAAGTGACACACTTTTAAGTTTAATCTGCATTATCAATATTTTTGATCACTTTCTTAAATTTAGATAATCATCAAAGACAATAACAAGCCCTGATTTCTTGTGTAAATGCTCACATTGAAGATTTAATTGTACTGTCCCAGCTGGCCCAGGCAACCCCTATATTTCTATATTTGGTTATAATGGCTTGACTTCTAAACAGGCAAGCCATATCTTACTTGTACAGAAATTATAATAATAAAGATGATGCATGAGTGATTTTTGTCAGCATTAGGAAATCTTAGAGTGTGAAAATTAGCCCCACAGTTGCAGGTCACAGCACATCTCTGATTTAGTAAATATGGAATTGCCTAAGGCACATTTAAATAATTTGCCCAAGGTCACAAAACTATTAAGTGTCATAGGCAGGATTTGAACCAAATCTTCCACACTCTTAGCCCAGCATTCTGTCTACTATATATAGCACACTGCTTCTTGAAAATACCAATAGCACAATAATTCTGAAAGTCTAAGATTTCCAGAGTGTTTTCTTTTTGGCAATAATGCTAAGAATGTAGTGGCTGTATTATCCCCTTTTTACAAATAAGGAAACTGTTTCTCACTGAAGTGGTTTGCCCAAGCTCTTACAACACATGTTAGGGCTGAATTTTAAACTCAGGTCTCTTGATTTTAAGCCTCAAGCTCTATCTACTATACCTGCTGGTTTCTTTTTCTTTTTTTCTTCGCCTTTGTTTTTTAATAGTATCCCCCCCCCCAATTACAGTTCAAGACAATTTTTAACATTCATTTTTACAAGATTTTCAGTTCCAAATTTTTCTCTCTTCCTTCTTTCAAAAATGGTAGACAATTTGATATAGATTACATATGTGCTATCATGTAAAACATATTTCCATATTAGTCATAGTTGTGAAAGAAGAAACAGATCAAAAGGAGAAGAAAATAAAGTGAAAAAAAAATCCCTATACTTTTGTCTGCGTTCAGAGTCCATCAGTTCTTTATCTGGATGTTTAGAGCAGTTTTCTTTAGGAGTCCTTTGTACTTGTCTTGGAATCACTGCGTTGCTGAGAAGAGCGGAGTCATTCATAGCTGATCATCACACAATATTGCTGATACTGTGTATAATGTTTTCCTGGTTCTGCTCATTTCACTTTGCATCAGTTGGTACAAGTCTTTCCAGGCTTTTCTGAAATCTGCCTGTTCATCATTTCTTATTGCATAGTAGTATTCCCTTACATTCATATACCACAGTTTTCAGCCATTTCCCCAACTGATGGACATCCGCTCAATTTCCAATATTTTGCCATGACAAAAAGTGCTATAAATATTGTTGTATATGTAGGTCTCCCTGCCCTCCTTTTTTAATCATCTCTTAGAGATACAGACCTAGCAGTGGTATTGCTGGATGAAAGAGTTAGGTTGCCCTTTGGGCATAGTTCCACGTTGCTCTGTAGAATGGTTGGATCAGTCCACAACTCCAGCAGCATTTCATTAGTGTCTAAATTTCCCCCCATCTTCTCTAACATTAATCATTTTCCTTTTTTGTCATATTAGCCAATCTGATTGGTGTGAGGTGGTAGCTCAGAGTTGTTTTAATTTGCATTTCTCTAATCAAAAGTGATTTAGAGCACTTCTTCTTATGTCTGTAGATAGCTTTGATTTCTTTGTCTAAAAACAGCCTGTTCATATTCTTTGACCACTTATCAATTGGAGAATGGATTGTGTTCTTATAAATTTGATTCAGTTCTCTCTATATATTTGAGAAATAATGCTTTTATCAGAGACATTTGTACTGTGTGTGTGTGTGTGTGCTTCAAGTGTTTTTTTTTTTGTAAACAATGTATTGTAGGATTCTGGTTTTTGATCTATTTTGCTATCTGCTTTTGTTTTATGGGAGAGTTCATCCCATTCACATTCATAGTTATGAGTACTCATTGTATATTTCCCTCCATCCTATTTATCCTCCTGTTTGACCTCTCTCTCCTTTCACCTCTTGCTGTTCTTGACAGTGTTTTGCTACTGTCTACCTCCTTCCCTGGTCTGCCCTCTCTTCTGTCAGTCCCTCACCTTTACTTAACTCTCTCCCATCCTACTTTTCTGTCAAGTAAGATAGATTTCTATATTCAACTGATTGTGCATATTATTCCCTCTTTGAGCCAATACTGATGAGACATCAAATGATGCCAATCACCCAGGCTCTCATCTTTCCTTCACTTGTAATAGGTTTTTCATCTCTCTTCCTTCTGCACTCAGTGTACTCCTCTTTCTCATCCCTTAATTAATTTTTATGTCATTCCCTCAAATTTACCTTATACCCCTAGCTGACCTTGATGCCAGTTCTTCAACTTGAAAAGGCCTAGAAGCCAAGACCAATGTGGAAGGAGTGGTTGGTGCATTATTTTTTTTGTTTGCAGATGATTGTGTACTCAATGCAGCCTCTGAAGCTGAGATGCAACAAAGTATGGATCTTTTCTCTGCTCCTTGTGCTAATTTTGGCCTAATAATTAACTTCAAATGTTGATTATTTGTGGACTATTTGTGTCTGACCTGTGGGAGAGCATTCCGATCTTGTATTGGTCTGATCAGGCACAGTTGGATATACTATAACTTGACTCTTACATAGTAATGTCATTTTGGTCCTCTTCAAGAGAAAAGGATAACAACCAGCCTTAGACCCTACCCTCTCTCTATGTATATTCCTGCTAGCTGTACTACTAGTGGTACAGTTTTTAAGAATTTGCAGGTAACATTTTCCCATGTAGGGATATAACCAGTTCAGCTCCATTGAATCCCTTATGAATCTCCTATGTTTTCTTTTCCTTTTTAACCTTTTTATCCTTCTCTTGGGTCATGATATCGGAGTTAAATTTTTTGTTCAACTCTGGTCTTCTCGTTATGAGAGCTTGAAATCCTACCATTTCATCGAATGACCATTTATTTACTATGAAGTATCATGATTAATTTCACTGGGTACATACTTCTTGGTTGTAGTCCTAGTTCTTCTGCTTTCCAGAATATCATGTTCCATGACCTCTAGTTCTTTAATGTTGCAGCTATTAAATCCTGTGTTATCCTGATTGTGGCTCCCAATATTTGAATTGTTTCTTTCTGGCTCCCTGATCTGATAATACTGAAATTTGGCTATAATGCTCCTTCGGGTTTTAATTTTGGGGTATCTTTCCTGAGGTGTTTGGTGGATTCTTTCAATGCCTATTTTACCCTTTGGCTCCAAGATGTCAGGGCAATTTTTCTTGACAATTCCTTGAAAAGTGTTGTCCAGGTCCTCCTTTTGATTATGGCTTTTAGGTAGTCCAATGCTTCTGACATTGTCTCTCCCGTATATAGTTTCCAGGTTGTTTTTTCAGTGAGAAATTTTACATTTTCTTCTATTTATTTCATTCTTTTGAATTAAATTGGTTATTGATGTCTCAAAAAGTCATTTGCATCTACTTGCTCAATTTTGATTTTTAAGAAGTTGTTTTCCTTAGTTAGCTTTTGTGCTTCCTTTCCCACTTGGCCAATTGTACTCTTTAAGGAGTTGTTTTCTTCAGTGGATTTTTGTACCTCCTTTTCCATTTGGCCACTTCTACTTTTTGAATGGTCGTTTTCTTTTTTCAAACAAGAGAAGACTTATTATAGACATAGGAATTATTCTGTGTCAGGACCATTGACTTGTCAGAGTTAAGAATAGAATTTTTAATAAACAAGAAAGAATAACAATAGGGGAAAGATGGTGTACAATTAAGACTTCACACTGAATTATTTTAACAAGCCATTGAAAATCAAAAATAGGAAATGTACAACAGAATTACAACAACACTGACTTTGATAATTTCTTTTTTTTAAAATTTTTTAAAATTATTTAATGTATTTAGTTTTCAGCGTTGATTTTCACAGGAGTTTGAATTACAAATTTTCTCCCCATTTCTACCTTTCCCCCACCAAGTCCCAGATGGCATATATTCTGGTTGTCCTGTTCCTCAGTCAGCCCTCTTTTCTGTCACCCCACTCCCCTCCCATCCCCTTTTACCTTTCTTGTAGGGCAAGATAAATTTCTATGCCCCATTGCCTGTGTATCTTATTTTCTAGTTGCATGCAAAAGCTTTTTTGTTTTTGTTTTTGAACATCTATTTTTTAAAACTTCGAGTTCCAAATTCTGTCTCCTCTTCCCTTCCCATCCACCTTCCCTAAGAAGTCAAGCAATTCAACATAGGCCACATGTGTACCACTATGTATAACCCTTCCACAACACTCATGTTGTGAAAGACTAACTATATTTTGCTTCTTCCTAACCTATCCTCCTTTATTGAATTTTCTCCCTTGACCCTGTCCCT
>CM053626.1:161419188-161435144 GCA_028646595.1 Phalanger gymnotis | reverse complement strand
TTTTCCCTCCCACTTTTTTTTCTCTCTTTTGTATTTGTTGTTGGGTTGTGGTTTTTTTTGTTTTTGTTTTTGGTTATGTTTCTTCTTTCTCATGAGTCATTCCATTGGTCATGGTTCTTCTCCACAACTTGACTAGTGTGTAAATTAATTCAATGCCAAGTTACACATGGAAGTTATATGGGATTCCATGCCTTCTTGGGGAGGGGGGGTGGGAGGGAGGGAAGAAAGACTGGAACTCAAAATTATGTAGAACTGTTTGTTGCAAACTAAAAATAAAAAATATATATATAAAAAAAATTTTAAAAAAACAAAACAAAAAAAAAACAAAAAACAAAAAGAGGAGGTGAGCAGGATGGATTGCTTTCAGGAAGTTTACACATGCAAAGCTTCCCATAACAGCAAAAGTTCTTTTTCAGTACTGACATTTTAGACATCTTGTTATATGATATTAACTGTAAGTGAGTATCATACAGAGTGCAATGGAAGGGCTTATCTTTCAATTTTTTATTTTAATTTTGCTCATTTTATTGCACTTTTTATGATTTGATGATGAGTTTACAAAATTTATCACATTTCTTTAATTCTTCAACTTGAAACCACACTTTTCTCATATTGGATATCGAGCATCCATACCCTTGATGAACAATTCGTTTTTCCCAAGACTATGCTTGATTATAGCCATAGGTTTTCAATGAGGTTTAAATAAGGCAAGTTCTCAGGATATTGTAACATGTTTATCTTTTGTCTTTTGAATTAATTCCTTAATCTTTTATTGCATGAAGCAAGGTGCAAGCCTTTGTTACTATATTTCTTCCTCATTTTGGAATTTCTATAATTCTTTTTCTCAACATATCAATATAATATGTAAGAGTTCTTCATTTCTTCAATGGAGATAAGACTTCCAGTCCTACTAGAAACAAAGTATGTTTAGGAATGGATATTTTACATTCTGATGAAGATACCCAGTTCTTGGACTTAAGACAATAATGTTGGTGTCTTAAATGAAAAATTTAGTTTCATTAGTAAAAATCACATTTTTCCATCTACTGTTTACATATGAGATGGCTATCTGTGAAGGGGAGTTGGAGGGATCTTGGGGAAAACTATGATGATATTAAAAAAATACGTCAATAAAAACTAAGAAAAAAGTGTTTCTTAATCTTCAGTCTTTGTATTAATTAAATTAAAAATTAGTAATAAATTAAATTTGCATTAATGTCTTTGCATTATTTATTTAAAAACAAAAAAGAATTAAAAATTAAATTAATTAAAACACATTGTATTGAGTCAAAAGGCATCGAGCTAAAAAAACAATTAAATTAATACAACCTTGTCTTGTTTGTAACTTGAAAACATTTTAGAAAGCATTGTATTCATTCTTTTTCTTTTTTTAGTTCTCATTTTTTTATTTTTTCCACTTAATAGTATTTTATTTTTTCCAATTACATGTAAAATTATTTTCAACATTCATTTTTATAACATTGTGAGTTCCAAATTTTTCTCCCTCCTTTCCTCCCTTTCCAATTCCCCAAAACATTCAGCAATCTGATATAGGTTATCCATCTATAATCATGTTAAACGTATTTCCACATTAATCATATTGTTAAAGAAGAACCAGAACAAAATGGAAGAACCATGAGGAAAAAACACACAAAAAAATTTAAAACTGTATGCTTCAATCTGCACTTAGACTCCATAGTTCTATCTCTGGATGTGGACAGCATTTTCCATCATGAGCCTTTTTGAATTGTGTTAGATCATTTAATTACTTAGAGGAGCTCAGTCTACCATTGTACTATGTTGCTGTTACTGTGTACAGATTGATTATACTCAACTCAGCATCAGTTTATGTAAGTCTTTCCTGGTTTTTCTGAAACCCACCTGATCGTCATTTCTTATAGCCCAATAGCATTCCCTTACAGTCATATACGCCAACTTTTTCAGCCATTCCTCAATTGATGGACCTCCTCTTAATGTCCCATTCTTTGCCACCATGAAAAGAGCTGCTATAAATGTTTTTGACTTTTTTTCCTTTTTTTATGATCTCTTGGGGATGTAGACTTGGTACTGGTTGTTGTTGTTCTCGATTTGGACCATGACATCAGAAGCCATGACATGGAAGCGAATTCGATTTAAGTGAGTGAGGGCTGTACAAACTCACAAGCCTCATTTTCTCCTCCAGAGCCATGTGGGTCCAGTGGAATGATATAGATCATGGTGACTGGAAATCACTCTGGATGTATTGGGAGACATTGGCCTTTTTATTTTAAGCCTTTTAAGGTCTCTAACAGGTCTCAGTTTGACTGAAGCAAAGCCCACTCAGTGAGTAAGACTAGGTAAGAAATGAGATAGTGAGATTGCTGGATCAAAGGGTATGTACAATTTTATAATCCTTTGGACATACTTCCAAATTGTTCTACAGAACGGTTGGATCAGTTCACAATCCCACCAACAATGCATTAGTGTTCCAGTTTTCCCACAATTGCTTCCACATTTATCATTTTCTTTTTCTGTCATATTAGCCAGTCTGGCATGTGTGAGGTTCTGCTTGCAGTATTTTCTCCCTTATCTGATAATTCTGGAACATCCTTGGAGTTTTCCTTTTGGGATCTCTTTCAGGAGGTGATCAGTGAATTCTTTCAATGACTATTTTACCCTCTGGTTCTGGGATAGCAGAGCAGTTTTCCTTGATAATTTCTTGAATTAGGTTGCCCAGACTTTTTTTTTTCCATCTTGGTTTTCAGGTAGTTTAATAATTCTTGAATTATCTCTCCTCCATCTATTTTCCAGGCCGGTTGTTTTTCCAATGAAATATTTTATATTTTCTTCAATTTTTTCACTCTTTTCATTTTGTTGGTTGAATTCTTGATGTCTCACAGAGTCATTTGCTTCCACTTGCCCAATTTTAATTTTTAAGGAATTATTTTTTTCAGTTAGCTTTTCTTCCTCTTTTTTTTTCCATTTGGCCAATTCTACTTTTTAACAAAAATATTTATTTTTTAATTTTCCTCAGTTACATGTAAAAACAGTTTTCAACATTCATGTTTAAAACTTTGAGTTCCAAATTCTCTTCCTCTCCCCATCAGAAGGCAAGCGGTTTGATATAGGTTATTCCAGTGTAGTCATGCAAAACATATCCACAATGGTCATGGTATGAAAGAAAACATAGCTGAAAAACCTCAACAAAATCAAATTAAAAAAAATATGCTTCAATCTGTACGCAGACACCATCAATTCTTTGTCTGGGGATGGATGGCATTTTTATTCTTAAGTCCTGCAGGGTTGTCTTAGATTGTTATATTGCTAACAATAGCTGTCTTTCAGAGGTGATCATCTTACAATATTGCTGTTACTTTGTACATAGTACATAGTACATTTCACTTTGCATCAGCCCATGTAAGTCTTTCCAGATCTTTCTGAGAGCATCCTGTACATTATTTTTTACAACAAATAGCATTCCATGACATGTTCAGTCATTCCCCAACTGATGGGCATCCCCTCAGTTTCCAATTCTTTGGCCCCAGAAGTGAGCTACTATAAATTTTTTTGTACAAATAAATACTTTTCCTTCTTTTGTTTTTCATCTCTTTTGAGAAATAGACCTAGCAATGGTATTGCTGCTTCAAAGGGTATGCATGGTTTCGTAGCCCTTTGGGCATAGTTCCAAATTGCTCTACAGAATAGTTGTATCAGTTCACAACTCTACCACCAGTGCATTAATGTCCATTTTTCCCACATCTCCTCCAACATTTATCATTTACCTTTTATGTCCTGTTAGCAATCCAGTAGAAATGAGGTGTAGTACCTTAGAATTGTTTTAATTTGCATTTCTCCAATCATTAGTGAGTTAGAGTATTTTTATATGGCTATAGATAGTTCTGATTACTTCATTTGAAAACTGATATCTTTTGATCATTTATCAATTGGCTTTTATTTTTATAAATTTGACTTAGTTCTCTATATTTTGAGAAAAGTGATCTTTATCAGAGACACTTGCTTCAAATTTTTTTCACAGCTACTGTTGATAATTACATTTCCCTCCATCCTATCTTCTCACTCTATTTATTCTGTTCTCTTCCTCCTTTAAACCTGACCCTCCTCAAAAGTGTTTTGCTTCTGACTACACCTTCCCCCAATCTGCCTTTCTTTCTATCACTACCACCCCTTATTTTATCCCTTTCTCCTCCTACTTTCCTGTATGGTAATATAGATTTCTATAACCTAATTGAGTATATATGTTATTCCCTCTTTGAGCCAATTGTGATGACAGTAAGGTTAACTTGCTCCCCCTCACCTCCCTTCTCTTCCCCTCAGTGACAAAAGTTTTTTCATACTGCTTTTATGTGAGATAATTTACCCCATTCTAACTCTCCCTTTCACTTTCTCCCACTATATTCCTCTTTCACTGCTTAATTTTATTTTTCAGATATCATCTCCTCATATTCAACTCACATCTGTGCCCTCTAGGAATATATATATATTCCTAATTGTCCTAATAATGAGAAAGATCTGCTCTTTTCATCAAGAATATTTGAAAGTCCTCCTCTGTCTCGCTGAATATTCATTTTTCTCCTCAAGGATTATTTTAAGTTTTGCTGGACAGGTGATTCTTGGTTTTAATTCTAGTTCCTTTGCCCTCCAGAATATCATATTCCAAGTCGCCCAGTCCTTTAATATTGAAGCTTCTAAATCTTGTGTTATCCTGACTGTTGCTCCACCATATTTGAATTGTTTCTTTCTGCCTGCTTGCAATATTTTCTTATTGACCTGGGAATTCCAGAATTTGGCTAAATTATTCCTGGCAGTTTTTATTTGGGGATCTCTTTCAATAGGTAATTGGTGGATTCTTTCAGTTCCTGTTTTACCATGTGCTTCTAGAATATCGGAGCAACTTTACTTGCTATTTTCTTGAAAGATGATGTCTAGGCTCTTTATTTGATCATGGCTTTCAGGTAGTCCAATGATTTTTAAATTATCTCTCCTAGATCTATTTCCAGGTCAGTTGTTTTTCCAGTGTGATATTACATATTGTATTGTATATTTTCATTCTTTTTGTTTGGTTTTATCATTTGTAGATTTCTCATAAAGTCATTAGCTTCTAGTTTCTCCATTCCAATTTTTAAAGAAATATTTTCAGGGTATCTAGGTGGTACAGTGAGTAGGGTACCGGCCCTGGAGTCAGGAGGACCTGAGTTCAAATCTGGCCTCTGACACTTGACACACTTACTAGCTGTGTGACCTTGGGCAAGTCACTTAACTCCAATTGCCCTGCCTTCCCCCCTCAAAAAGAAAGAAACATAAAGAATTATTTTCTTCAGTGATCTTTTGGACCTCCTTTTCCATTTGACCACTTCTGCTTTTTAAGGCATTCTTCTCCACTTTGGCTTTTTGAAGGTGTTATTTTCTTCCATATTTTTTTGTGTCTCCTTTAGCGACTGTTGACTCATTTTTCCTGATTTTCTTGCATCACTGTAATTTCTTTTCCCAATTTTTCTCTGCCTCTCTTACTTGATTTTCAAAATCATATTGAACTCTTCCATGTTCTGAGACCAATTCGTATTTTTCTTGGAGGCTTTAGATGGAAGAAATTTGACTTTGTTGTTTTTCTCTCAGTGTATGTTTTGACCTTCCTTGTCACCAAAGTAAGTTTGTCATTGTTTGCTCCTTTTCCTAGCCAATTCCTTTACTTTTTTTTAACTCTTTATTAAAGTAGGGCTCTGCTTCCAGGGTGGAGGGAACACTTTCCCAAACTTCAGGAATTTTGTGCAGCTGTTTTTAGAGATATTTCTAGATGTGTTAAGTTTTCTGTTCTTTCATGGTAGTATGATCTAAGGAGAGGTATTTACTCCTCTCCTAGCCTGGGCTGTGGTCTGTGAACTACCATAAGCACTCTTTTCTGCCCTCCAACTGTGAGGAGGGTCCCTTCTCTACTGCTGCAATAAGCTCTGCCATGCCATTGTGTCTCCTCATCCTAGGACTGCCACCCAGGCATGCAACCTGCATCCAAGTATGGGTAAGCAACATAGTCTTGTCTCAGTGCTAGCAAAAAGACCCCTATAATTTCCTTTTGGCTATTTGTTTGACTGTGATTGGGGCTGTGTTATACTGTGCTATGCTTTCAGCCAAGTGCAACAGACCTTTCCTGCTGTACTTCCAAGTTGTTTTGGGTGTTTATGGGCCAAGAGGTCTGGAAACTGCCATTGTTCCCAGTGATTCAGTCACCCTGAGACCTGCTCTGAGTTTGCTCGAGCCCAGTCTGCCCTGGTGTGGCCTAGGCTAGACTGTTCTCCTCTCTTGCCGTGGTGCAACAGATCTATTCTCCTGGCCTTCTATGTTGTCTTTGGCTGGAAATTTGTTTCCCTCTGCCTTTTTGTGGGTTCTGCTGCTCTAGAGTTTGTTTAGAATCATTATTTAAAAGCTATTTGGAGGGGATTAGGGACATCTCAGTCAACTTCCTGCCTTTACCATCTTGACTCTGCCCCCCAATTCTACTTTTTAAGGAGTTGTTTTCTCCAGTGGATTTTTTTCTCATTTGGCCAAATGTATTTTTTCAATTTTTTTGAGTAAATATCATATTTTATTACTTAATATTTTAATTTTCAACATTGATTTCCACAAAATTTTGAGTAACAAATTTTCTTCCCATTTCTACCCTCCCTCCAAGATGGCATATATTCTATTTACCCCTTTCTCCAGTCAGCCTTCTCTTCTGTCACCCCACTCCCAACCCCCAACCCCTTTCGCCTTACTTTCTTGTAGGGCAAGATAGATTTCTATGGCTCATTCCCTATATATCTTATTTCCCAGTTGCATGTAAAAACAACTTTTTTTTTGAGCATCTGCTTTTAAAACTTTGAGTTCCAAATTGTCTCCCCTCTTCCCTTCCCACCCACCCTCCCTAACAAGGCAAGCAATTCAACATAGGCCACACGTGTATCATTATGTAAAACACTTGCACAATACTCATGTTGTGAAAGACTAACTATATTTCCCTCCATCCTATCCTGTCCCTCTTTATTCAATTTTCTCTCTTGACCCTGTCCCTTTTCAAAAGTGTTTCCTTTTGATTACTTCCTCCTCCTCCTATCTGCCCTCCCTTCTATCATCCCCCCTTTTTATCTCCTTCCCCCTGCTTTCTTGTGGGGTAAGATACCCAATTCAGTGTGTATGTTATTCCCTCCTCAAGTCAAATCTGATGAGAGCAAGATTCACTCATTCCCCTTCACCTGCCCATCCTTCCCTTTCAACAGAACTGTTTTTCTTGCCACTTTTATATGAGATAATTTACCCCATTCTATCTCTCCCTTTTTCCCACTCTCAATATATTCCTCTATCACCCCTTAATTTGATTTTATTTCTTTAGATATCATCCCTTCATATTCAACTCACCCTGTGCCCTCTGTCTGTATATATGTATATACCATTCAACTACCCCAATACTGAGAAAGGTCTCATGAATTACACACGTCATCTTTCTATGTAGGAATGTAAACGAAAGAGTTCCACTTTAGTAAGTCCCTTGTGATTTCCCTTTCTTGTTTATTACCTTTTCTCTAGATTCTTGCATTTGGAAGTCAAATTTTCTCTTCAGCTCTGGTCTTTTAATTGAGAAAGCTTGAAAATCCTCTTTTTTATTGAAAGTCCATATTTTGCCTTGGAGCATTATACTCAGTTTTGCGGGGTTAGTGATTCCTGGTTTTAATCCTAGCTCCTTACTTCTGGAATATCATATTCCAAGCTCTTCTATCCCTTAATGTAGAAGCTGCTAGATCTTGTGTTATTCTGATTGTGTTTCCACAATACTCAAATTGTTTCTTTCTGACTGCTTGCAGTATTTTCTACTTGACCTGGGAACTCTGGAATTTGTCTACAATATTCCTAGGAGTTTTCTTTTCGGGGTCTTTTTCAAGAGGCGATCTGGTAGATTCTTTCGATTTCTATTTTACTTTTTGGTTCTAGAATATCAGGGCAGTTTTCCTTGATAATTTCTTGAAAGATGATATCCAGGCTCTTCCTTTGAGTGGTGAAGGCAGGGCAATTGGGGCTAAGTGACTTGGCCAAGGTCACACAGCTAGTAAGTGTGTCAAGTGTCTGAGGCTGGATTTGAACTCAGGTCTTCCTGACTTCATGGCCTGTGCTCTACTCACTGCACCACCCAGCTACCCCTAGGCTCTTTGTTGATCATGGCTTTTAGGTAGTCCAACAATTTTAAAATTATCTTTCCTGAATCTATTCTCCAGGTCAGTGGTTTTTCCAATGAGATATTTCACATTGTCTTCCATTTTTTCATTCCTTTGGTTCTGTTTGATAATATCTTGATTTCTCAAGAAGTCATTAGCTTCCACTTGCTCCAATCTAATATTTATGGTGGTATTTTCTTCAGGGGTCTTTTGGACCTCCTTTTCCATTTGGCTAATTCTGCCTTTCAAGGCATTCTTCTCCTCATTGGCTTTTTGGTGCTCTTTTACCATTTGGGTTAATGTGTTTTTTAAGGTATTATTTTCTTCAGTATTTTTTTGGGGTCTCCTTTAGCAAGTCATTGACTTGTTTTTCATGGTTTTCTCGCATCTCTCTCATTTCTCTTCCCAAGTTTCCTCTACATCTCTTACTTGCTTTTCCAAATCCTTTTTGAGCTCTTCCATGGCCTGAGACCAATTCATATTTTTGTTGGAGGCTTTTGATGTAGGCTTTTTGACTTTGTTGACTTCTTCTAGCTGCATGTTTTGATCTTCTTTGTCAGCAAAAAAAGAAATTCTAGAGTCTGTGTCTGAGTCCGCATCCTTTTTCTCTGCCTGTTCATGTTCCCAGCCAAGTACTTGACCCTTGAGCTTTTTGTCAGGGTATGACTGCTTGTAGAGTAGAGAGTATTTTGTCCCAAGCTTGAGTGGCTGCACTGCTGTTTTCAGAGCTACTTCTACTCTACTGTCACTGCAAGCTCTGCCACAGAAGCATACCTCCTCTCCCAACAACCACCAATCAGGATTATGACCCAGATCCAAGCAAGGCAAAGCAAGAAAACCTAGCTCTGTTCTAGCAAAGCGCTGCTTGCTCTCTTACTCTGATCTGCCACTTGATTCCTCTCACCTTGTGAGCCAGGGACTCCTGAAGCACCTAAGGCTGGAGCTCTGGAAGCAACCTCAGGAGCTTTCTGCTGCTTCTCCTACTGCTACCGCCAAGCCACATCTGCCACCCTCAGGGCTGGGACTGGACTGATCTCACCTCGATTCAGCAGTTTTCCCACTAACCTGCTCTGTGGTCTTTGGTGTTTGTGGGTTGAGAAGTCTGGTAACTGCCACAGCTCAATGATTCATGGGCCTCAGGCCTGCTCCGCCCAATTCCCTGTCTGGTTGGTCCTGGCACAGCCCACTCTGAGCTGCACTCTGCTCCTAGCACCATGCAATAGACCCTTCCCAGCAACCATCCAGGCTGTCCTGGGGTGGAGACCTGCTTCCCTCTGCTATTTTGTGGGTTCCGCAGCTCTACAATTTGTTCAGAGCCATTTTTATAGGTGTTTGGCGGGATTTGGGGGAGAGCTTAAGCAAGTCCCTGCTTTCCAGCCACCTTCTTGGCACAGTCCTCCCCCCCCACAATTGTATTGTTTCTATGATTTGTTCTTTAACCCACTCTAGGATTATATTCTTTAGTTGTCAATTAATTTTCAGTCTATCTTTCTACTGTCCTTTATTACAAATTTTATTATATCATGATCTGAGAATGATGCATTGACTATTTCTGTCTTTCTGCACTGGATTGTGAGGTTTTCATGCCCTAGTACATGGACAATTTTTGAGTATGTGCCATATACTGCTTAGAAAAAAGTATATGCCTTTTTATCTCCATTCAGTTTTCTCCAGAGGTCTATCATATCTGCCTTTTCTAGAATTTATTTACCTCCTTAACTTCTTTCTTGTTTATTTTGTGGTTAGATTTATGAAGTTCCGAGAGGGGGAGGTTGAGGTCCCCCACTAATATGTTTTCCCTGGTTATTTCTTCCTGTAACTCCCTTAACTTCTCTAAGAATTTTCATGCTCTACCACTTCATGCATATATGCTAAATAATGATATTGCTTCATTGTCTATGATGCCTTTTAGCAGGGTATAGTGTCCTTCCTTATCTCTTTTAATTAGAACTATCTTTGCTTTTGTGTTGTCTGAGATTAGGGTTGCTACCCCTGCTTTTATTACTTTTGGTGAAGCACAATATATTCTACTCCATCCTTTTACTTCTACTCTGTGTGTATCTGCCTGTTTCAAATGTGTTTCTTGTAAGCAACATATTTTCGGATTATGATTTTTAATCCATTCTGCTATCTGCCTCTGTTTTATGGGAGAGTTCATCCAATTCACATCCACTTTTATGATCACAAGCTGTGTCTTTTTCTTCATCCTGTTTCCCGCCCCCCACCCATTCATGCTTTTATTTCTCCCTGCTGTCTTCCACTCCTCCAAAGAGTTTTGCTTTTGACTACTGCCTTCCTCAATTTATCCTCCTCTTGACATCACTCCCTTATCTTTTTCCCATTGCTATTTCTTCCCTCCCTTCTGACACCCCCCCTTTTTTTCCCCTTTCTCCTCCTACTGCCTGTAGGACAAATTTGATTTCTATACTTATTAGAGTATGTTATTCTCTTCTTGAACCAAAGCCAATGAGAGTAAAGCTCATATACTACTCTTCTCCCTCCTTTCTTTCCCTCTACTATAGTATATTTTTGTGCCTTTTCATGTGATGTAATTTACTCTTTTCTACTTCCTCCTTAACTCTTCTCCCAGAACCCTCCCTTTACATCTCTTAATTACATTTTTTTTATCATTATATCAGTTCTTTTTTTACTGACATCCACCATCTACCTGTATCCCTTTCAATTTTCATAATAACTGCACTATTCTCAAGATTGACATATATAAAACAATACAATCCTACATAAAGATGTAAACAATTTTCCTTTGTTGATTAACAAAGTTTGTTGGGTTTTTCCCCTGCTTACCTTTTTATGTCTCTCTTGAGATTTGTATTTGAAGATCAAATTTTTCATTGAGTTCTGGCGTTTTCATTAGGAAGGTCTGGAATTCCCTTATTTTGTTGAATTTCCATCTCCTTGCCTGAAAAATTATGCTCAGATTTGCTGAGTTGGTTGTACATCATTGTTGTAGTTTAAGCTCCTTTGCCCTTTGGAATATCATATTACAATTTCTCTTGTGATTTAATGTAGAAGCTAAGAGATTTTGTGTGATCCTGACTGTAGTTCCACAATATTTGAATTATTTCTTTTTGGCTTCTTGTAGTATTTTCTCCTTGACTTGATAATTCTGAAATTTGGCTATAATATTTCTTGGAGTTTTCAATTTGGAATCTCCTTCAGAGGGGTGGATTCTTTCAATGACTAAGTTCCCCTCTGTGTCTAGGACATCTGGGCAGTTATCTTTGATAATTTCATGGAAGATACTGTCCAGGCTCTTTTTGTCATCTTGGCTTTCCAGTAGAACAATAATTCTTAAATTGTCTGCCCTGGATCTATTTTCCAAGTCAGTTGTTTTTCCAAAAAGATATTTCTATTTTTATTCTATTTTTTAAATTCTTTACATTTTTTGACTACTTCTTGATGCCTCATAGTCATAAGCTTCAAATTGCTCAAATCTAATTTTTAATGAATTGCGGCCTTCGTTTTTTTTTTGAGTCTCCTTTTCTAATTGGTTGATTTTACCTTTCAGGGTGTCATTTTCTCTATTTAGTTTCAGAATCTCCTTAGCCATTTTGCCAATTTTACTTGTTAAAGATTTGATCTCATCCATGGTTTTTTTTTTTATTTTATCTTTTACCTCCCTAATTTGGTTTTTAAAATCCTCCTTTAGCTCTTCCAGGAATGCTTTTTGGGCTTGAGTCCAGTTCACATTCCCTTTTGAGGTATTAGGTGTGGGTATAGTGTCAATGTTGTCCTCTTCCGAATTGATATTTTGATATTCCCTGTCTCCATAAGAAGAATTAATGGTCCTTGGTTTTTTTGTTTTTTTTTGTATTCTTCTTCATCTTGGTTAGCTTTTTCCTGGCTTTACGGTGGATTTCTGGTTTTGGGGCTCAGGCAGCTCAGTCCCAGGTTTCTTTTTTGGGAATTGTGAGCCCAGTTACTAGGCTTTGTGTGTTGTGGCTTTTGGGTTTTCTGAGGTGTAGGGGAGGGGTCGTCTGGCTGCTGGAAGTCTCGTCTTCCCTTGGGGATGCTCTCAAGCACTGCTGTCTGTGCTGGTGTCTGCCACTTCCCCTGGCTGTGCAAAGGCATGTCTGGGTTCCTGGTTTTGACCCTTCCTGGCACCCTGCTTCTGAGACTCAGGAATTCCCACTGTTTGGCTATGGAAGTCCCACTTCTATCTCCTATCTATCTCCTATCTCACCAAAAGTAAAAAAAGGTTTTTCCAAGGTATTCTCTCTGGATCAGGGAGGCATGGATGAGACCTGTTTACCTGGCCATTATGTCTCCCGGAAGTTCAAGAAGTTGTGTTTCAAACCTTTGGGCTGCGAGGCTCAGGAGTGGATGTCTTGCGGCCATATTCACTGTGCTGCTGCCTCCCATGGCTTCAACAGACTCTTGTCCTGTGTTGGGAAGCCTGGGGATCTCCACTGATGTCAGGCACCCAGCTTTCTCCCAGCCTAGATCACTGGCTGGTTTCTGCAGCTGCTTCTGCTTTGGTGTGGTCTGGTGTGCTCCTTGGGTCAGTTGGTCTCCCAGCCTACAGATCCGTCCTGTCGACCTTGGGGACTCTCCTGGCTTCGACAATTGCCCCACTCAGTCTGCTGGTGGCTTCTAACTCTGTCAAATCTCCTCAGATTCACTTTTTTAGAGGTATCTGTGAATTTGTGAAACTTGTGAACAGAACTTGTGAAAGAGCTCTGGTAAGACACTGTTTTCACCCTGCCATCTTGGCTCTACCTATTGTCCTCTTCTGAGTTTGTATTTTGGTCTTCCCTGTTGCCATAGTAGCTTTCTAAGGGTAGGCTTTTTTTGTACTGATTTTAGCCTATTTCTTGACTTTTAAAGTTGGACTCTGCTCCTGGTACACAGGGGCCACTGTCCCAAGATTCTTGTATTGGGGTACAGGGATCTCATCACTGGCTTTCATTGCTGGGCCTCAGGTGCTGGTGACTTGCCCACTGTGTTTGGGGGGCCCAGTCTAGTTGTACCTGTTGTATTAGGGTTCCATAGCTGGCAGTTTACTTTCTGCACTGGGGCTGGAGGCCTCACAGCTGGTCCACTATGCCACTTGCCTATTGAACCACAACCAAGAGGCCATCAGTTGCTTACTGTGCTATGGTTAAGAGCTCCTGGCTGGCTTGACTGGACATTGTTTGTTCTGGGCTGTGCTCCCCTTTTACCGAAGTGAGACAGACCTTTCCTGAAGTCCTTCTAAGTTGTCCTAAGCTAGAGTATTGTTTCCCTCCATCTGTTGTGGGTTTTGTCACTCCAGAGTCCATTTAGAGGTTTGATTTAAAATTGTTTCTGATGGAAAATGAGGAGAGCTCAAGCAACTTCCTAGCTTCTCTCTGCCATCTTCATTCTGCCTTGTATTAGTTCTTCTTCTTTTGAAGTCACACCCTATCAACACAATGTGGTATTTGTTTGGTGTTCAATTTGTCTTTTTAAAGCTTTGAATCAAGTTTTCTCTGAATTTAAGCAAGTCTTGTTTATTAATTTCCTTATGTCAGATTCAGCTTCAGAGTTTTAATACATAAAGATCACTACCAACATATTAAACATATCAGATATATATGTATATACATATATACACACATACATATAATACATATTATAATGCTTATACTTAAATGTAGATAATATATGCATCCATACATGTTTACATAAAGTATATGTTTGTGTGTTCTATGCATTTGTGTGTTTATGGCATATATCAGGAGTTGGCTAATTATGGCCTACAGGTCAAATCTTGTCTGCCATCTGCTATTTAGGTGTTCTGCAAGTTAATAGTACCATTTGTAACAATGACACAAAACATGCAATGGGATGCATTTGACCCTCTAGTTGTAGCTTGCTGACCCCCGATATATATGATACAGTAGTTAAAGACAAGTTTGATAATCATTGTGGGATAGCAATAGAGAGCTAGGCATCTGATCAGGAAGGCATGGGTTCAAATCCTGCCTCCGATGTATACTAGTTATATGACCTTAGGCAAGCACCTCTCAATATTCCCAGGCAATTCTCCAAAACTTACACTTGGAAACAATCAAGAGAAGTTCTTCATCCTTCATTCATGAATTAATAAGATAAAAAAGAGATGCATTTTAATTAATATGAAACACAGATATGTTTCAGTCAGTTCTAGTCACCTAAGAAGGTCATCATGTTTATGAATGATAGGTGGTAAAACTGTATCTTTGTGATACAGTATTGGTAGAAGGCATGTATGCAGCATTATTGTTGTTTAGTCATTTCAATTGTGTTCAACTTTTTGTGACTCCATTTGAGGTTTTCTTGGTGAAGATACTTCAGTGGTTTCATCATTTTACAGAGGAGGAAATTAAGACAAACAGAGGTGACTTGTCTAGAGATACACAGCTAGTAGCTGTCTGATAGCCAAATCCTAAAATGCAGTTTTACAAAATCTCCATTTCCAACCAATTGGATTAGTACTTGGAAAAGCCTTTCTATTGGAAACAAAGGAGTCATGGGATACTCTCACAGCCTAGTATGAAGTACCTTAACTAGAAAAGAGTGGGCTAACAAGTGAATGGAAACAGATCATTGGTTACCGCCATATATAGCTACTGCTATATAACTATAAACAGTAATGAAAGTTACTAATTAGAAAACTGTTCTGATTGCCCATTTAAAAAAATTGTTCTGCCTAGGAAATGAACTTCTCTTCTATCAACAAATCCCAACAGATTCTCATCTTCATCTTTTTTTTGATATACATCTCTGTCACCACATCTGGGAAGGTAGCAGCTCAAAAACATTGTTCAGAACTGTGACCAAAAAAAATGTTGTCATCACTCATGTCTAGAATGGGCTTCTTCATTTCTACCTCTTGTAATTACTGGCTCCCTTCAAGACTCAGTTCAAGTTGTCTTTTCCAGAAAGTCTTTTCTGATAGCCTCATTTCCAATTGTAAATGTAATGCCCTTGATCTTTTTTTTTTTATCATATACTCATTGACCTGCATTTGTTTTTTTAATTTGTAAATTTTTTTTATTTTAAACTCAAATACAAAACAGAAAAAGAAAAAAAAAACTTAAATACTAAAACTTAAATAATACAAAATAAGAAAAAAAGTATTGCCACATGCACAGTAGAACAAGAGAAAGGATTCAAAATATATAGCAATAAATTTCCATTTTAAAGAAGGCCTATATAATTAATACTATGCATTGTGTTGACAGCTGTCCATCTTTTCTTTGCTTCTTTGTAAGTCTGCTGTGCACTTTTTACTTTGGGGTTTTTTTCTCCCTCCCTCCTGCCCCCTAGAAGGCTATAATGAATCACAGTTAAATATATGTATATGTATTTATATATTATGTCTGTGTGTGTGTGCACATACACATAAAAATGTTGTATATGTGTATAAAAATATTTATTAACATACATAATGTGTGGATACATACACATCTAAAGATATATATAATACATATATAATAACAACAATAACAACTAATACTTCTATTGTTGTTGAGTCATTTCAGTCATTTCTTTTTTTTTTAATTTTATTTTTTTTTAAATTTATTTTTGATATGTTTGGTTTTCAGCATTGATTTTCACAGGCGTTTGAATTACAAATTTTCTCCCCATTTCCTCGCCCCCCCCACTCCAAGATGGCATACATTCTGGTTGCCCTGTTCCCCAGTCTGCCCTCCCCTCCGTCGCCCCATTCCCCTCCCATCCCCCTTTCCTTTCCTCTCTCCCCTGTTCCCTTCCCATCCACCCTCCCTAAGAAGTCAAGCAATTCAACAT
>CM053626.1:161399808-161418688 GCA_028646595.1 Phalanger gymnotis | reverse complement strand
GAGGTATCAGATGTGGATATAGCGTCATTGTTATCCTCTTCCAAATTGGTATTTTGATCCTGCCTGTCTCCATAAAAAGAATCAGTGGTCCTTGGTTTTCTTGTGTTCTTCATGTTGGTTAGCCTTTTCTTGCCTTTGCAATAAATTTCTGCTTTTGGGGCTCAGGGCTCACTGTCCCAGCTTTCTTATTCTCCTGAGGTGTGGGGGAGGGGGTCGGGCTGCCTAAAATCTCCTCTTCCCCTGGTGTTGTTTTCCAGTACTGTTGCTCTTCAGCAATGATCTCAGCCCTTTGTTGCTCAGGCTGGGTGTCTGGCACTTCCCCTGAGGAAGCAAGAGTATGTCTGGGCTCCTGGTGTTGACCCCTGCTGGCTCTGCCCCTCTGAGACTCAGGTACTCCCACTATTTGGCCACTGAAGGCCCACTTCTGTCTCCTCTAGTCCCGCTTTTTTTTTCCTTTTTTCCCTCCGGGGAATTCTCTGGGTGGGGAGGGGAGGGATTAGAGTCCTTTACCTGGCCATTATGTCTTCCAGAAGTTGAAGAAGTGTCCTTTGGGCTGCAAGCCTTGGGAGCTGGTATCTCACGGTCGGTGGTGTTGCGCTGCCTCTCGTCGCTTCCACAGAGTGCCATCCTGTGTTGGGAGGCCTGGGGTTCTCCGCTGGTTTCAGGCTCCCGGCTTTCTCCCAGCCGGTCTTCCACGTGGGTTTCCTGGCCATCTGCTTCCGCTTTGGTCCGGTCTGGAGCAGCTCCGCACGCCGAGTGCTCTCCTAGCCTACAGATTCGTTCATTCGGCCTTTCAAACTCTCATGGCTGGGAAATTTGCCCCACTCAGACTTCTCATGGTTTCTAACTCTCTCAAATCTGCTCAAATTCACTTTTTTATAGGAATCTGACAGAACTTGTGAGAGAGCTCCGGTAAGACGTTGTTTTCATGTGGGCATCTTGGCTCCCTATTGAAGACTTTTGAGCAAGGTTCTGACTTAATGAAATTGTCAGTTTTTTAAAGGATTTATTTGAAGGCAACTGTGTTAAATAGGAGGAGTGGAGAAACTGGTGACCTAGAGACCTCTTAGACTTTGGAAATAATCTAGCTGCAAGGTGATAAGGACTTGGACTTTGACAATTGCAATGGAGGTGGAATGCAAATTATGGAATTATAGATATGAGAGCTGGTGACAGATTGGATTTGAGAGGTAAAAAAGGGGAAGAACTAAAAAGTTTTGAGAGGAATAATGCTGTTCTCTAACCAAAAATAGGGAAGTTCATAGTAAAAGACAGAGGATCCATGGAAGTGATTGATTAATCCTCTCTCTGTACTTAAATAAATAAGAAAATATTTCACTCCTAATACCTTAACCAAGAAAAGTCTTACTCTTCCCTTCAACTTCCCTTTCTAGTGGCTATTTATGAACAGGCCCTGTAATCTACTATGCTCATTTCTTTACTAATATTCAAACAACCTGAAGTTTTGCCTTATCTATGATGAGGCCAAGTGTTTGTCTCATCTATTATAAGTTCAGGTATTTGTTTCATTGTGATGGAACCAGGTGTAGAGATAAATATGAAATTAAGACAGAGAGCCAGACCTCTGGCTATATACTAGGAATTTCCTAAGTAGGGGCTTTGAGCAATTGTGACTGTATTGCTCAACCTTTTTATTTAACATAAACTCATTAAGTAGCAGAGATGAGAACCTCATGAACCTGAGAAACTCCTATATTTTTCTCTAGAAAAGAGAGAAGCAACTGAAGGCATTTGAATATATGCAATGTTTTGTTAATTTAAGGATTTATCTGACTTTAATTGTTCTGAATGGAGTGGAGAAAATGGGAAAAAAACCCACATATTATGAAACTGTTGAAATACTCTGGGCATAATGTAATAAGGGCCTGAGTAGTAACCTATCAATTTTTTCCTTTCTTGGACTTTGTTAATTGCTGTAACATAAACAGTTGTAGTATATAGAAGAATATCTCATGAAGCGCAAACTTATTCAGTTAAATCAAGCATATTACATAATGAATTATATGACTGTCTAGTTTTAAATAAATTTTCAAGTATGTTATTCAAAATGTGATGGTGATGTGTGAAGTAGGAAGGATAGTTATATTTTAAATTTAGATTCCTATTATATCTTTTATGGTATCAATACAACTTCAGTATCACATTCATCTCACAATCCTTGTCATGAATCCTAAGATTTTTATATATTTGTTTTTTACTTTTGTAAAGAAATTTAATAGAAGGGATATGATTTCAATTTCTTTCAAAATAAAAACTAATTTGATTTTATTATTGGATTAAGTTGGCTAAAACTGGACTAATTTGTAACAGTATATAGAAATGACCATCACATACTCTTGTACAATACTGTTACAGTTGTATGAGAGATTGAGATCTAGACATCCAGGTAGAAATGTCCATTTGAGAGCTGAAAAAGTGGTACTTCAATTTCAGTGAAAAGTCAGAACTAGAGATTCATCCGCATTGACTTCATACTGTATGATGCCTATATGGTTATGAATCTTTCAATATTCAATGACCCAGAAGGTCATAAGAACCTGAGTCAAGCATTCCAGCCAAAAAGTATGAGATAAGTAAAAGCAACTGAGATGTGATGGATTAGAAGCAAAGAACAAATACTATAAATTCACTCAATTTCATCCATGTAGGGAACTCTTCCATCAGTGATCACCAGGAACTTTTCTGCAATTTAGAGACTTAGAATTTTTTCTGGGTCCACTAAAGAGATGAAATGACTTGCCCATGTTCACACATGCCGAAGACATTAAAGAATCATGTTAGATTATGTTAGAGAGGAAAACATAAACTAACTTCCTTTCTTCCATTTATTATATTCATCTATGTAAATAATCTACAGATTTCCTCAGAATATCAAATCTTATGCTGATGCAAGGAATGTTATTGTATATAGAACTCAGCTCCTTAACCCCCATAAGGGAAATGTAGCATAGTACAAAGAGAGCTATCATTGGAGTCAGGAAGATTGAGGTTCAAACCTCCTATCTGACATATGCTAGCTATTTGGACATTGACAAGTCATTAAACCACTCAGTACCCCCTAGTGTATCTTTCATATTGTAAATTCCATAACTATTTAGACAAAAATAAAAAGAATATAGAGTATGATGAGGATTTTATTGATAACAGTCAGAACCAGGCTAGTCAAGAGCCCAGTTGGAACTCAGCTAAAATTTTCACTTAATTTTTCAGCATCTCTGAAGTATTTCTAAATTTGACACTTCTTTCTTTGATATTTCAATGGATCTCACCCATGCAGGTATTCCGTTCATTGGTTTAAATCAAACCCATCTATATGTTCTTGTCCCTTGTGATTCTTGCCCATGCTACTTTCCTCAAGGGTGTACTCAATGTAGTAGAGGTCTTCAATCCTTTTTACAGATGCCAGTGTAGTACAAATTGTTCATCTATAATTGCTCACCCTTAATACTTGACATCTATCTTTTCTAGTCATTAATGTGATGTCTTTTATGCCATTTCTTGGGAGCAAGTCTTGGGGTCACCCACAAATAACTCTGTGAGTTAGGTGCTATTTTATCTTAATTTAACAGTTGAGGAAACTGAGGCAAAGAGAGGTTATATGACTTATCCAGAGTCACACAGTTAGCAAATGACAGGCTGGATTTAAACTCAGGTATTCTTGATTCCAGGCCCAATGTTGTCTCCACTGCACCAGTATAGCAGCTGCCTTTAAAGTGTACATCTCATCATGTCCCTCCTCCCTAGCCCTCAATTCAGTAAATTCCAGGGGGCTCCGTATTACATCCAGGATCAAATATATAGTACTTTTGCATTTAAAGCTCTTCACAACCTACCCCCTTCCTACCTATCCAGTCTTAATTACACTGTGTTCTTTTCCAGGCACAATCAAGTCATTCTGACCTATTTGGACATACCATTACACCTATTCTCTCCATACCTGTACATTATCTGTTCTCCATGACAAGAATTTTCTTCATCTCAATCTCTGATAATTCGATTCTCTGGCTTCCTTTAAGACTCAGCTCAAGCACCCATTCTCTGGTGTTTTTTTTTCATTATTATTTATTTAATATTTTTAGATTTTAGCATTGATTTCCACAAAATTTTGAATTACAAATTTTCTTCCCATTTCTACCCTCCCCCCACTCTAACATGGCATATATTCTGATTGCCCCAGTCAGCCCTCCCCTTCTGTCACCCCACTCCCTCCCCATCCCCTTTTCTCTTACTTTCTTGTAGGGCAAGAAAGATTTCTATGCCCCATTGCCTATATATTTTATTTCCCAGTTGCATGCAAAACAACTTTTATTTTGAACTTCTGCTTTTAAAACTTTGAGTTCCAAATTCTCTCCCCTCTTCCCTCCCCACCCACCATCCCTAAGAAGGCAAGCAATTCAACATAGGCCACATATGTATAATTATGCAAAACCCTTCCACAGTATTCATGTTGTGAAAGACTAATTATATTTTGCTCCCTTCTATCCTGTCCCACTTTATTCAATTTTCTCCCTTGACTCTGTTCCTTTTTGAAAGTGTTTGATTTTGATTGCCTCCTCCCCCGATCTGTCCTCCCTTCTATTAGCCCCCTTTTTATCCCCTTCCTCCTTCTTTCCTGTGGGGTAAGATACCCAATTGAGTGTGTATGTTATTCCCTCCTCAGGCGAAATCTGATGAGAGCAAGATTCACTCATTCCCCCTCGCCTGCTCCCTCTTCCCTTCCAAAGAAGTGCTTTTTCTTGCCACTTTTATATGAGATAATACACCCCATTCTATCACTCCCTTTCTCCCTCTCTCAATACATTCGTCTATCCTTTAATTTGATTTTATTTTTTTAGATATCATCCCGTCATATTCAACACACCCTGTGCCCTCTCTCTATATGTATGTATGTATGTGTGTGTGTGTGTGTGTGTGTGTGTGTGTGTGTGTGTGTGTGTGTATTCCCTTCAGCTACCTTAATATTGAGGTCTCATGAATTACACATATCATCTTTCCATGTAGGGTGTAAACAAAACAGTTCAATTTTCATGCTTCTCTTGATTCTTTTGTTTGAAAGTCAAATTTTCAAGCACCCCTTCTCAAGGAGGCCTTTCCTGGTCCTCCATCCCCAGATGCTAACGCTATCCCTTTAGGTTACTTCCTATCTATTCTGTATTTATCTTTTATGTTCTAACTTATATATATGTGTATGTATATTTACATATGTAATTGTGTATGTGTGTATATACATGTTTATGTCTGTGTATACACATGTAATCTCAGCCAGTATAATATTAGTTTTTTTGACAGCAGGGACTGTTTTTGCCATTTTCTTGTATACGCAGTATTTAGAATACTGCATGGCTCATAATTCTTCAATAAATTCTTATTGATTGATTGAATGGCATTCAGAATAATAATAATTGAACAAAATTACCTTTATTGTGGCAGCCATCTAGGTATCTTTTTTATGGTATCAACACATGCATGGCAAGTACCTTTTTAGATGAAAAGCTTTAAAGTCTGGCGAAGTAAGTTCTTCTGTATAATTCATGACTACACAAGAAAATGGCCAGATAATTGGAAAAATATCAGTTGCTCCTTGTTGGGCCAAGGTAACATAATAAAAATGACAATTTTACCTAAATCAGTTGTGTTGTTTTATGCCGTACCAAATAAACTACCAAAAATTATTTTATAGAGCTAGAAAAAATAATACTCAAATTCATCGGTAAAGAAAAAGCGTCCAGAATATCGAAGGAATTAATGGAAAGAAATGCTAGGGAAGGTAGTGTAGCCATACTAGATCTTAAACTGTATTGTAAAGCAGCAGTCATTAAAACTACTTGGTACTGACTAAGAAATAGAGTGATGGATCAGTGGAATAGGTTAGGTACCCAAGACAGAGTAATCAATGTTTATAGTAATCTACTGTTTGATAAACCCAAAGACTCCAGCTTCTTAGAAAAAAAAACTCACTATTTGACAAAAACTGCTGTGAAAATCAGAAAATAATGTAGTAGAAACTGGGCATAGACCAATATCTGACACCATTCCAAAATAAAATAAAAATGGGTTCATGATTTGGATATAAAGGCTGATATTATAAGCATTCTCAGAGAGCAAGGAATAGTTTACCTGTCAGATTTATGAAGAGAAGAAGTTATGACCAAAAAAGAGATAGAGGGTGTTATGAAATGCAAAATGGATAATTTTGATTACATTAAATTGAAAAATTTTTGTCCAAACAAAGCCAATGCAACCAAGATTAGTAGGGAAGGAGATAACTGGGAAAGAATCTTTACAATCGGTGTCTCTGATAAAGACCTTATCTCTAAAATATACACAGAACTGAGCCAAATTTAAAGGAATACAAGTCATTCCCTAATTGATAAATGGTCAAAGGATATGAACAGGCAGTCTTCAGAGGAAGAAATTAAAGATATCTATAGTCATATGAAAAAATACTCTAAATCACTATTGATTACAGAAATGCAAATCAAAACAACTCTTAGGTACCACATCTCACCTCCCAGATTGGTTAACATGACAAAACAGAAAAATGATAAACACTGGAGAGGATGTGGGAAAATTGGAAAACTAATGCATTATTGGTGGAGTTGTGAACTGATCCAACCATTTTAGAGATCAATTTGATGCTTTGCACAAAGGCCTATAAAAATATGCATATCTTTTTACCTAGCTGTACCACTTCTAGCGCTGTATCTCCCCCAAAAAATCATTCATGTGGGAAAAGGACCTCTCCATTCAAAAATATTTATAGTTCTTTTTTTGGTGGCAAAGAATTAGGGGATTCCCATCAATTACGGAATAGCTAAACAAGTTGTGGTATATGAATGTAATGGAATACTATTGTGCTATAAGAAATGAGGAGCAGATGGACTTCATAATAACCTGGTAAGACTCATAGGAACTGATGTTGAATAAGGGGAGCAGAACCAGGAGAACATTATACACAATTACAGACACATTGTATCTGTGATGACTAAGTTTGATAGACTTGGCCCTTCTCAGCAATGCAAGGTTCTAAGACAGCTCCAAAAGACTCATGATGAAAAAAGCCATGCAGATCCAGAGAAAGAATTATGAATTCTAAATGCAGATTGAAATAAAGTATTTTCTCTCTTTTTTGGTTTTTGTTTATATTTTCTTTCTTCTTTCTCATGGTTCATCTGATTGGTTATAATTTTTCTTTATGACTTGACTACCGTGAAAAAATGTTTAGTGTGAAGGTATATGTATAACTTATATCATATTGCATGCCATGTTGGGCAGGGAGCATGGAGGAGGATGGAGAGAAAATTTGAAACTCAAAAACTTGAGGAACTGAATGTTGTAAACTAAAAATAAATAAATATTTTTAAAAGGCTTGGTAACAAATAGTTAAAAAAACAAGAAAATGGCCAGTGGACTTTAAGCATTTTCCAGGTAAATGAGGCCTCAAACCAGGGGAATCTCTGTCCTGGTCTGTTAGAGGTGTAGTAGAGGATGCAAGGCAAGGTCATCAGTGTATTTATTTTTCCTAAGAGGGTTGAAGACAGTGCTTTCGTTGGTGTCATATCAGAGAACAGGATCTAACTCCAGTGGGTGATTGTCCAAGAAAAGAAAATACTCTGTGCTTTAGTTAAACTGCCCCAGGGGGCTACCAGGAGGCCTGATGAAAGCTTAATCATTGATAACTGGTCAGATCATGTCAGGACTAAAAGAGGAGATTGGTGGTTGGTGATTGCACAAGAAGTAGGCAGCCAAGACCACCACCCACATTGGAGCTAACTCCATCCATCCAGAGCAGTGGCAGTATAGCTTCAGTGTAGCCCAGAGTTTAGAGGACACAAGGACAAACATGGCTTCCTTACCATATCCAAGACTCTGGGAGAGGTCCTTTGACTCCATCACTTGTACTTTGTTCACCACAACATACTGCATCCATGGCAAAATTGCTATTAATGTCTTCATATCTTTATCATTTCTTTGAAAAATTTTATTGCCTTTTATCTAAACAGTGACATAACTGCTCAGATTCAGCTGATTCTGAAAAATTGCTATGTTCTTTAGTAATCATTTCTTATTATTATCATATAGTCAGTTTCCTTGTTATCATTTGGTGCTTTTCCTGTGTTCCCTTATAGATTGACTTTTTGAAGAAAACATTTTTGATTCACAGACATGAAGCTTCTGAATAATCTTCAAGCTTTTAGTTTCATTGTTTTTTAATCTTATGCCATATTTTGCAACAATTTTTCATCATCTTCCTCTAAGAACACTTTCAATTCAATTCAACAAGTTATTAAGTACTTTCTATGTGTAAGGTTCTGTGTTAGGAATTGGAGAATCAGTGATGATGTGACAAACACTGCCTGCCCTCAGAGAACTTAGATTCTACCTTCCCACTTAGGTAACAAAGTGTGCAACCATATATATGTTTTACTTGGCTTAGAGGACCTTGTCTAGGTTTTTGTAGAATTTCTCACCTTTATCACTTGTCTTAGTTGTTGTTGATTAAGATGTGACTGTATTTATTTTGGCCCTCTTAACCTATGCTCATCATGAGTACTGCAAAACAACGTGACCGAGGATTGCCAACCTATCTAGAGGTAGAAATAAAAAAAACATGGCAAGGTTTTTATTATGAAGAATAAATGGGACAGAATGTGATTTAATCCACTTTATTTCATCTTTTACCTCTGTTCTAATTAGTAACTTATCCTGAGTGCCCATTATGGAGAAATTGGTCTAATTGATTCTTGCCCCAATCTGAATTTCTGGCATAAGGCATATTCAAAAATAACTTTGATACAAGATAGAATGTGAAAGTGCAGAAAGAGGATGTACAAGTTCTAGGAAGCTTTAGGAAACTAGGGGAGACTCAAATGAAATAGGCGGTATTTTAACTAAGTTTTAAACAATGTTCAGGAACTAATGTGTTGAGCTAGAGGCTATATGGGAAGGGATTTCTAAACTGATTGAGTAAATAGGGGTTGATATTCATGATCAGAAGTCACTCTTGGATTAGAAATTAGGGGTCTCAAACTCTCTTCCTAGACTCTGAAGTATAGTATTCAGAATATTAAGGGTGATATTCTCACTGAACCCTGCTCTGGTCAATTGTTATCTAGAGTGTAATGCTCGATTTGGAACACCACATTTTTAATGATAATAGGAAAGAGAAGGAAAATGTCCCCTTTTCACACCAAATATCTACAAAAAATTAAGCCAGTTCCCTAGAATGTTTGCAATGGGACAGTTAATTGGATCTTAAAGGAGGAATATGAAAGAGAAATGGATCTGTAGACTGAAAATATAGTTGTGTGTTCCTGGAAAACAGGGGGCAGAGAGAGTAGAGTAGAAATTAGAAAAGAGGCATTTATGTGAAGTTCATTTTGGGCTCTAGACTCAATTGAGAGGCTGGACAGGCCTATGGTGCCATATTTAAAAAGAACAACAAACTGGATCCTTCCCTTGATTCACTGCTATTCCCTCCTCCACCACCCTTTATTTTCATTGTTAAGAAGGAAATATTTTATTACTCCAATCAGGTTTGCTTAGGACCTTTCAGGAAGAAGCAGGAGAGTGCACTGTGTTTGGAATAATTGCTGGATTGTATAGTGGAAGTTGTAATGAAGGAAGTTCTCAGAGGTGACTTGAGTTCATGAGTTGCTCATATAATATCATTGGGAGTAATTTTTACTGTGGGAGAAGTGGTTTGGAGGTCTGGGCTTCCATTTCATTCCCCTTCCCTCTGTTTGAATACCATACATAGCAGACAAGAAGGGAGCAGAAGTTGAGGAAAGGGATAGAAAAGTGACTTTTTTCTAGGGACACCTAGATATCTATAATGAGCTCTAAATTATATCATGTTAATTAAGGTAAGTTATAAAACTAATAAGTACTACTAATAGTAATGAAACCAGAGGGATATTTGTTTCCATGGAGAACAAGGTTGGGCTAAAAATGATATGGATCCATTAATTCTTCCCTGCTTTGAAGGACAGTGAAGATTAATGTACGAAGCTTAGTGCTGATAGGAATGTTTCCCTAGAGAAACTCTTCAGGTGTAGTGAGACAAATAAAGGGTCAGTGCTACCAGTGAGGCAAGTTACCTTTTTTCTCCGAACCTGTCTCTCATCTACAGAATTTGAATGTGAATTTGGAAAAACCCCATCAAAATAATGGTCTTCTTTTAAGCCTACAAAGTGACATGATGACCCATAAGTTTTTTATGATTCTCTACTATTCAGCTTTAAGGAATTTCCTTTAGCTGAATAGTTATGAGTTTAGTCATAATTGCTCTGAGCCCCCAGTTAGAAACATTTCTAATATGTAGACAGATGTTAGGCTCCCTGCCTAAGTTTACATTTATAACTATTTCTAGTTAAACTGTTTCATCTTTGTGGATGAAGCAAAATTCAGTTTACTAGAAATGTTCCGGTTGACAAAACAGGAAGTTAAGGAAATAGTACCCATTTTCTTGGAATTTCCCTAATTTATATTTACCTCTATCCTTGCAAACATCTGTAATCAATAAAAAGTCATTTATTAAGCACTTAACTTTGTGCTAGTCACTGTATCAGGTTTATAACAGTCTCTGCCCCAAAGAAGCTTACATTATGATAACATGTATATATGTATATACACGTGTACATACATATGTGTTTTGTATAAATAAATTCAATGTTATTTGTAGGGAAGGAAGTATCAACTGGAAGATCAGGGAAAACTTCATGTGGAAGATAACACTTGAGTCTAGAAAGAAAGGAAAGACTCTATAAGCAAAGGTGAGATAAAAAATGAATTACCAGGGGGACAGCCAGTGAAAAAGCCTGGTGATAGGAGATGTTTAATATAAGGAGGCATAAGTAGGGTACTTTGGCTAGATTGCATAAAGACTTGTAATGTATGATGAGGCTAGAAAAGTAGCTTGGTACAGTTATGAAGAACTTTAAATGTAAAACAGCTGAATTCATATTTGATCCTAGACAGTCAATAGAGTGCTATTGGAAACTATTGAGTCGGGGACTGATATGGTCAGACTTGTGTTTTAGAAAAAAATCCCTTAGGTCGGGTTTTGGGGAATAGATTGGAATGAAGAGACACTTGAAATGACAAGAATAATTAGGAGGCTAGTGTAATACCTAGTAATACAAAGCAATGAGGACCTGCATGAGGGTAATGATTATAAAAATGAAAGGGAGATAAATACAAGAGATGTTGTGTAGGTAGAAATATGATTTGTTAACTGATTCAGTATGTAGAGTAAGATAAATTGAGGATTCAGGAATGACATTGAAGTTGTTAATGTTGACAATACCTAGATCACCAGAATTTCAGTGATATCCCCAACAGAAAAAACGTCAGAAGAGGGGTGGGTCTAGGAGGAAAGGCAATTAATTTTTTATTAGACACATTGAGTTCATGTATACATCCAGTATACAACATACATCCAGTTAGATATATTTAATAAGCACATGGTGACACAGGACTTGTCTAAGAGAAATTTGTGTTTAGATGTATAAATCTAGGGGCAATTTTTCTAATTAAACTTGTAAAGCTGATGAGGTCCCCAAGTGAGAAAGTATATTTAGAGAAGAGAGCCCAAAACAGGGCTTTGGTTTATACTCACAATTTATAGGACCAAGTTAGAACAGTCGGACATCATCAAGTCCAACCCTATTCTTATAGATGAGGAAACTGGGGCACTAAGAGGTTGAATGACTTGCCATGGACCACTTAGCTCAAGTCTTATGCTCAATTTGGATTTAGATTTTTCTGACTCAAATTTCAGCACTCTATCACACTATATGTGGTATGATATGGATGATAATCTAGGAAAGGACATTAAAAAGAAGTAGTTGGACAAGGAGGAGAATAAAGAGAATAGTTTCATCAAAACCCAGAAAGAAGAGTCTTCTCTCTTCATCTCATAACCCATTCTCCTTTACAAGTATTCAATCAAGAGGTGGTCCTTTCCTCAAAATGGCCTACCCATCTACAAGTATCACAGATCATAATACCTTTCATCTTCTGAAGCAGATTGTCCCCAGACCATCATCCCCTATAATTTTTAATCTTTCCTTAGCTAGTAGTTCCTACTTTTCAGACCAAAAACATGATAAAATATCTCCCATCCTGAAGGAATTCCACTTTCTCAAGTTATCCTCTATATTTTTTCTCTGTTTCTTAGGAAAGCCAAATTCTTAGAGAAAACTATACCTATTTCTCCCACTTCCTTTCCTCTCATTCACTTCTTAACCCTTTGCATATTGGCTCCTGACCTCATCGCTTAATTGAAACTGCTGTCTCTCCAAAGTTAACAGTGATCATTTAAATTTGAAATATAATGGCATTTTCTCAATCCATATCCAGTCTTGTATTTCCTTTTTTTCAGCTGAAGACCTCACCTTATGCTTTACTGAGAGAACAGAAGTAAGTATTCAGGAGGAGAAAGTGTTCAACTTGAGTAGAGAATAGCAGGTTTGGAACAAGCTCTTTGGGGAATTCAATAGGGAATAAATTTGGAATGAATAAAAGAATGCCTTCTATAAGTGTCCAAAATAACAAAATTTGTAAGGGCCCAGTCAACCTGGTGTTGCAACAATTCAGCTAGCAGCTGTTGTGGGGGTATAATACCAACATGAGCCCAACAACAAGAATGCTGCCAGCACAGGATCTTTGATCTTCTTTACTAAGGAAAGTAACATTAGTGAGTTAACATTCTTATTTCAATCCAACATAAAAATTTCATTCACTTAGTTCAGGGGGAAAAGCCAGCACCCTGAACTTCAGAGCAAATACAAACAAATTACAAACATACATTATAAACAGAATAAATACAATTCATAGGTCCCAAGAAACCATCAATATGTGGGTTGATGGGCCGGGAGGCTCTTACAGTGGCTTCCCAGAGTCCATTGCCAACACTCCTCCAGGAGTGAGAGCCTCTAGCAAATAATTCTGTTCTCTTATTTTATATAGTCTTTGGATGTCATCAAACATCATCTGAATGACTAGAACTTTGGCACATATTGTTGGCTCTGGTCTTAGCAACTCCCCTTAGGGCCCTGGGGGCTTCATGCCCCTATAAGCTTAACACCTAGTAAATAGGTGTTTGGGCCTGGGGCTTTGCACCTAGTAAGGCTCAATTAAAGACAATTATTTTAGCATTTTAAAACAGTAAAGAAAAGTCCTACGTTAATTGCCAGTACACCTAGTTAAATGATGTTGTCCAGCTTTGTTCAATAATAAAGTGACATTTAGACATGTAGACATGAATCCTGCAGATATTGAAGGCCATTTAGTGTCAGGGTCCATGAATGATGATAGAACCATGGATGAGATTAGAAGACAATACAGAGTTGAACTAGTTAAATAATTAATATAGGGAAATGAAAAAAGTCAAGTGAGATACTTGTATTGCATGACCTTCAATCTTCCTACCCATCACTACTTTTGATGGCCATTATCCTCTATTCTCAATTTTTTTGCTCCCTGTTAAACTTGGTTACAAAGCTAGTAAGTAGCAGAATTTTACTTCTTATACAGGTTTCTTGAAATCTAATTTTTAATCTTTCCACTATATCATGTTATTTTACATGTAACTTTCCTTCTCTTTACCTCAATTTTCTTACCTGTCAAATAAGGAGAGCCCTACAGGATCAGAGCTGTCATATTCAAATAGAAATGGCAGCTACTAAACCTTACAATAAGATACCTGCTAGTCACAAATTGACTGACAAAACCACATTGACATTATCTCTGTTTTTCTGTGTTTTGTTAATTTTGTTAAATATTTACCAATTACATTTTCATCCTATTTGTGCCACACTTAGGAGTGGGAGGCATCTTTGACATCTTGACAATCTCTTCTTGTCCCTTTGAGCTCTTACATTCTATGATTCTGTGCAATAGATACAAGATAGCCACATTAAAAAATGTAATCCTGTACTGAAGGCTGTAGAAACCAAGGATTTCCTAGTTACTTCCTGCCCAGGGTACAAACTGAGACTCAAGATAGTTAGCTGTCCTGTGGATTGGAAATTGAGTAAACCTGTGGTAAATGAGGGAGGGCAAAGTGTAAGGCAGGCTTGATGATGACAGAGTAGTGTATTTGTATCTGTACACTACAATGTGTATATGAGAGTGTATTTGTGGGTATAGAGGCTCTTATGGGATAATTGGAGGTCACTAATGTTTTACTGTTTGTCAAATCTCATCTGAGGAGTGAATTATTGACACTATTTCAACACCAGGTTCCTGAAGCCAAGTGTCAGAGTTCTCAATGCCACTTTTAGAGACCAGGAATTGTTGCTAGGCATCTTGATTGGCTGGTTTTCTGATTACAGCATTTCTCCATTCCTCTTACCTCCCCCAACTTGAACACCTTTGACAAAAATGTCTTTAAAACAAAACAAAAACATAATTGATTTTCCTTCCCGGTAATGCTTAACCTGGACCTTTCAGAAGGAAGAAAAGATGCCTGATTAGAATATCTCTGAAGAGGGCAGTGAGTTATAGTAATGGACACTCTTCTAGCTGTCTCTGGTGCTCATAAATCTATCCTCCTCTGAAAGTGCAGATGGTCCATAATCGTCCATCATGCTGGAGTTCAGCACTGGACAGCTCCTGGGTGGGTTTTTCCTAGGAGGCTTCTTTTTCTGCTAGCTAAACGGAACTGGGACTCCCGCACAACCTCTTTCTGTAATGGAGTGCAAGGAGTCCAGCCATCAGGAATGATTTAGGAGGGAATGAACAATATATATCCAGGAGGTTGGTGTTTAAAACAGGAAGGGGAGGGGTAGGGAAAGAAAGTAATTGGTACTGCTGCTGTATTTACATGAACACTTTTATTTTTGAAGTAAGAGAATGAGACAAAAAAACAACAGTGGCAATATTTTTAAGAGAGGGACCTTTGGAACTCAAAGTTTTAAAAACAGATGTTCGAAAACAAAAAAAAAAGTTTTTGCATGCAACTTGAAAATAAGATACACAGGCAACGGGGCGCAGAAATTTATCTTGCCCTACAAGAAAGGAAGGGAAAAGGGGATGGGAGGGGAGCGGGGTGACAGAAGAGAGGGCTGACTGGGGAACAGGGCAACGAGAATATACGCCATCTTGGAGTGGGGGAGGGTAGAAATGGGGAGAAAATTTGTAATTCAAGCTCTTGAGAAAATCAATTCTGAAAACTAAATATATTAAATAAAATTTTAAAAATTTAAAAAAAAAGAGAGGGACCTTTGGATCTTGAGAGACCTTTGCAACTGGCTTTTCACCTCATTCTCCTCCTTTGTTTATGTTGCTGAGGCACATCTGGACTTTAGATCCCCCCTTTTTTCCTTTTTGTTAGATTACAGTTTAAAGGAACTGCTTTTTTGGATAGAAGCATAAAAGTATCCATAGTTAATGTTGAGGTCTAGATAGCTTCACCACAATCCTCCTAGGATCCATTGAGTAAATATATAACATCTTGCAATTCCTTTTCCCACAGGGTCAAATGGAACAGACAATAAGATTGTTACCTCAGTTAGCAGGGTGCACTGATTAGACTTTCTATAGAATTATGAAGCCCCCACTTCTCAGTTCACACTTGCAATCTTATCTTCCCCATAAGACTATTAAAGTGTTCTGATGGCAACTTGCAGATGTTATTTTCTACTACCCCCCTTCTTCATTGTCTCCTATAAACCATAATACTCAGTGAGAACCCTGGTCATGAATATTTTGGCTAGGGAGAGGAAAAGTTTAGGATGAGGTGACTTGTGGGCTGATGTTGTATAGTATTTTATTTTCATCCAGGCCATCCCTTCCTATTCCTTTTTACCCAAAAAAAAGTAGCATGGAGATGATAAAATGATAGATGAGCATCTGCTTCCTACAATTGTAAGACTGTGAACTGCCAGCTGCTGTCTTACAGTAATACACATTAATAAAGAGGCAGAGAGGAGGGGAGCCTCCTGTGAGGACTCACCATCCTTCCCATTCAGCAACCATTTCATCTAACCTCCATCTGGAGGAATCTGTCATGGCAGTAGATATGGCGGTCACAGGTCAGGCACTTGGAATTCATCCACAAAAATGTTTTCCTATGTCAGCTGCCTACTTATCTACCTACCATGGAAGCTGTCTTGAAGGAGGTGTTCAGGAGAATCCCAAAGTGAACCAACCTGTTCAGAAAGAAAGCTTCAAAGCCTAGAGTGAGAAAATGAGGAGAACACAATGTTAACTCACCCACAAAAATGGAATTCACCTCTGAAGAGTTAGCTTTTCCCCCTCATTGGTCACATTGCAGTATAGTAGGTGTATATTGGATGCCAAAATTGTACCCTTCAACTCATTTTCCAGATGGCAGCCAGTACTAAGGCTATTCTCAGCTGATGAGAGGTTACTTGGAATATGGACAGTTTCCACATCACTATACTTTTGAGAGTCATTTGAAGCATGCAGTACATTCCAAGCCACTTCCTTGGTGTTTTTTGCCTTCTTCCATACTTATCATTTTTCAGATCCTTTGGCCTACAGAACTTTGCAGAGAGGCTAAGAAAAAAAAGATAGGAAATAACCCTGACCACACTTCCACTTACAGGCTGAGAGCTTGATCTTATTTTGTCTTTAGAGGTAGTTGAATGAGGGAGAGCATAGAGGAGAAAAGTTGCATGGGTCAAGCTATGATATGACCAGAATCTGGGTTAGCTAATTATACTCAATCAGTGAAAAGAGGTGTTATGTGAAATTTGCCTTCTTGCTGTCTCCCTGCCAGTCTCTGACTTCACCCCTCATTAGCATTAGAGGATAGTTCAGCTCCAGCAAGTTACCACTTCTTTTTGATGGGCTTCACAAGATTGGAGACAGACTTGAAATGGAACGTCCAGAGTTTTTTTTCCTGCCTTCCTAGCAGTATAGCGATGGGTCTATCCAAACAATTTGACTTTGATCACCCTCTCGAAGTTTTTTTATATGTATTTAATTAAATCTTAGTTTTGTACTGTTTTTTTTTAGCATTTGCCACATGCCTTGAAAACCACAGTTAGCATCAGACTTTTGCCAACTCTCAGTAGGTGGATACTACAGACTAAGATAGAGGAGGGTTGAATAGAAATACTACTTCCAGAGTCCAAGCTACATCAAGATCAAGAAGTGATGAAAAGTAAGAGAAAGGAATATGAAGCAAGGAAAAGTGACTCATGAACAGTAATACTGTAGTTATCCTTAATATTCTGGAGACATTAGAACACTTTGCGTAGTAAAAACCCCAGTTCTTGACCTATTACATATCACCAACTGCTATCATACAGAAGCCTTTATCTTCCAATAAAATGCCAGAATTTCTAGGGTAGTAGTTAATAACACCATCATCTTTTCTCTTGAACAAAGAATTGGGAGAAGTAATGGCATGAAAATTCACCTGTGGTGAAAATGACTGGATTTGGGTTTGATGCTGTTGCTCTCATGAAAACAGTTCAAGCATTTCCAGTAAATTTGTTTATAATTTTAGAGTCAGAAGGGAACTCATGTGCTATCTATTTCAACCCCAAAAAAATCTCCTCTATCATACCTGACAAGTGCTCATCCCAACTCTGCTAGAAAACCTCCATTGAGGTATCAATCCACTCTACCATGGCAACCCATTTTACTTTCAGAGAAATCGAATTGTTGGGTTGAATTTCCTGATGTCAGTCACAAAATTGCCACCTTGTCAACTTCCATTCCATGTTCCTGGTCCTTTCTTTTGTGACTAAATAGAATTAAGTTCTGCATGATACCCTTTTGAGTACTTGAAGATAATTATCATATCCCCCACTGAATCTTCTTTCCTCCTTGCTAAACATTTTCAGTTCCTTCAGTCAATACTCATAGGCCATTAACTCAGTGCCCCTTGCCATCATGCTTGCCTTACTTTGTATGTTTTTTAGTTCATCAAAGTCCTTCCTAAAATGTGGCACCAAAAACCCAATAATCTGTATGTGGTTTGATAATGTAAAGGCACATTATCTCCTTATTTATATAAGCTATGCCACTGTTAATTCATCTTCCCCAGGCCCATGTTGAATCACTAAAGTGCTTAACCAGATACCTTGGAGTTCTTTTTAGATCTTTTAGCCAATTCCATAATCTTTGTTACCTCATACCATTTGGCTATGACCATAAGGAGGGTTACTTGGACAAATTCAGTGGGAATAAACCCACTGACATATGCATGGGGCAATACTACAATTGGGAGGGAAAGGATTAGTAGAAAAATTAGTTTCCCTTTGAATGTACGTATCTTTCCATGATTCCTTTACTCAGTGCTGCTTCGTGAGTAATTTTCCCCGGATGTCGGTTCCTATAAGGTTCCTCTCTGTTAAAACATAAATGAATTGAAATTCTTTTCTTACCATTCATTTCAATTCAATTCTGTGCAATATAATAAACATCAACATAGTTGTGTACCAAGTACTGGGGATAAAAAATTAATGACAACACAAATTCTGCCCTTAGCAGCAGCTCATAGTTTAATAAGGTAGATATACATATTTGCAAACAAATGTGATGCAATCTGATAGCTAGCAATTTTAATGCTTGTAACAATCAAAACAAAAGGAATTCAACACAAGCATTGTTAAAAGTGAACTCAAGTGGGGCGGAGCCAAGATGGTGACTGGAAAGCAGTAACTGGCGTGAGCTCCCCACCAAGTCCCTCCAAAAACCTATGAAAAAATGGCTCTGAACCAATTCTAGAACTACAGAACCCACAAAGGGGCAGAGGGAAGCAGGACTCCAGCCCAGGTCTGCCTGGATGGTCTCGGGGTAAGGTCTGTCCCGAACGGAACCCCCAGCCGAGGGGAGCAGAGCTGAGCCAAGCAGAGCCCAGTGCACAAGGCGGCGC
>CM053626.1:161381584-161399308 GCA_028646595.1 Phalanger gymnotis | reverse complement strand
GAGAGATTGCTAAAATGTGAAAATAACATAATACATAATGAAAACAAATTCAGTTTAGAAGGAGGGAGAATTAATGATTAAATTGTTCTTTACTGCTGAAGCAGTGCATGTGTTAACTTTTCCCTTCTAAATATTAGTGACCTTGAACAAAGCAGTCACCCTGCTCCAGTTTTGGCTATGGATACAATGTAGAATGTGATATGGGTAAAAGAGAGGTACCGACAGTGCTGTAAGCAAATTTGAAGGGGGAGAGATCATTTTCAATTCATGGATTAGGGAAGGTTTCATGGTACCTGAGCTGAACCCTCAAGGAAGAGAAGGATTTCAACAGGCAGGAATGTGAAAAAGAGTGTATTCTGAGCCTGAGGGACTGCATTTTCAAATGCACCAAGATTGCAGTACAGTTTAAGACTGGGGAACTGTTTGGCTGGTTTATCTCATTTGGCTAGAGTACATGGTAGAATGGTGCGAAATAAGGCTGGAAAGAGGAATTAGAGCTCTATTGTCAAACACCTTAAATGCCAAGCTAAGGAATTTTGTTTTGGGCGATGAGGCGCCACTGAAGGCGAAGCTGTTTGGAAATTGGGTTGGAGAAGGATGAGAATGAAGTAAGAGAACAAGTAGAAAATGATACCTGTGATGTAAGTAAGAGGTGAAAAGGTGAATTAATGTGGTGGCATTGGGAATGGACAAGCTTGGATACATGCCATAGATATTATGGAGATAGAATCAATAAGACTTGACAAATAAATTAAATATAAAGTATGAAACAGAGGGAAGAATCACAGATAATGCCAAGATTGTAATTTTGTTTGGGAGAATAGTGAAACTGTCTCTGCAAGTGTGTTTATTTTACCTATGTCTATACTGATTGTTCTCTGAAGCCACCATGCGTTACTGTGTCTACTTTGGTAATGTTAATCTCTTACTTCCCCTGTCTTATATTTCATTCATAACCATCCCCATTTTAAACACCCGACTCCAGAATTCCTTTTCCAAGATGTTTACATTATTCTGTCTATCCCACAACAATCACTTTGCATTCTATATCCCCAAGATAGTTACTGCTAAGACATTTTTTGCATTGTATGATATATTACTTTAAAAATTATTTTCAAATCATTTTATAAATTTGGATTTTGTCTTTTGAGCTAGAATATCATCTCTTTGAGTATAGTAACTGTTTGTGCTATGTTTTTGTGTCCTCCCACTATACCTAATCTTTATTTCCATAGTATGGGCACACATATGTTTTCTTTCTTTTATTGCTCTCCCACATTTTCACAGTTCTTTGGACTTCACTTTTCATCTTTTAGCAGTTTCCTTTGGCACTGTCCTTTATTAATTACTGGACACTTTGATCATGTGCTCTTCCATCATTAAAAAAGTGCGTACCCAATATATATGCATTTGTTTTAAGAATATTTTTATTTTATTTTTTAACAATACAGAACAAAAACTTGTTGTTCTTTATATCAATGTGATTGAATGCATTTCAGTATTTCCTAAAAATGTCTTGTTTGTTCTGGTGGATAAGGCACATGGTAAATAATTATTCTGATTGCCCTGTTCCCCAGTCAGCCCTCCCTTCCGTCACCCCACTCTGCTCTGCTCCCAGCTCTGTGTGATAGACCCTCCCCAGAGACCATCCAGGCTGTCCTGGGCTGGAGCCCTGCTTCACTTTGCTATTTCTTGGGTTCTGTAGCTCTAGAATTTGTTCAGAACCATTTTTTATAGGTGTTTGGATGGACCTGGTGCAGAGCTTAAGCAAGTCCCTGCTTTCCAGCTGCCATCTTGGCCCCACCCCTTAAGATGATAAACATTGAGGTTCCAAACTTGTGGGACGGGATAGAAGATAGTGTCCTTGATTAAAAAAAAATAGCGTATTCCAGGGTTTGAGGAGCAGGTAAAATAATGAGTTCTGCAGTATAGATTGCAGTCATTGTATACCCACTCAATCTTTGTGCCTCATTTTGCCCTATCCAAAATAAAAGAGAATGAGAGTGCACCTTTCACAGAGAGTTGCACAGTTTCACAGGTAGGCATGCTGGAGGAAAGTGGAATTTCTTTCAGTTGTCATGGGTTCTGGGGTCAGGTTTTAGGTTGCTCTGAGGAGTCAACTCCAGGTATTGAAGGAGCATGTCTGGGAGCTTGTACACTAGCAATAGAGGGAGTGGAGTGAAGGAGTACTGGGCTGTAATAGCTCAACATTAGCTGTAGTTGTGTTAACTCCACATTTAGTTGTCAAGGGAAGGATGAGATTTGACCCTTCCTCCCTTTCAGGATTGGTTGATCACAAAACCCTTGGAGGAATTCCATGACCTCCTTGGTACCACGCGTTCTCCCAGGGAGACATAATCCCCATTGCTTTAGCATAATGACTCTAGTGTAACTCTGGGATGTTATAGAAGCTCTAATGAGAACTTTTTCACACCGTCCTTTATGAGCTATTTGAAGCCATGGTAACCTATGTTTTACATTGTGTTTCTGTATGTGTTTAGTGTTGAATTTGGGAAGAAATATACATACAGAGACACATTAAAAAAAACTTTATAAATACACATAAAGCCTGGAAGCCTTATATACTCAATTCTTTATATTCATATTGGGGAGTTTGTTAGTTTTTTTTTTTAAAAAGGAAGGTCAGGTATTTCAGGAAATGCAGAGAAGAGGAATGTTCATAGGATCTTAGATAATGAACAGGTCATTCATCTAGAACCACCCCCATGATCTTATAGATGAAAAAATGGATACCCAGAGAGGTGAAGTAACCCACCCCAGATCATATGGGTGGTAGATGACAGAGCGAGCTAAGGTTCAAATATATGTCATCTGACTCCAAATACTGTCTTCATTTGCACTGTGTCAACTTCAGTATCTGTTGAAAGCAACATTAATCTAAATGAAATTTTAAGCCCATTTTCTTTTTTAAAAAATTTATTTAATTTTTCTTAATGAAATAAAAATATTTCCATAACATTGTAGAATAATAAGAAGATGATTGAACAGGAAACTGTAGATCTATTAGGTACAACTTGCTATTCCTTTTAAATATATAATAAATTTATCATGTAAAGATTTTTTTTCTTTTTTTCCTTTCTTCCTCCCTCCCCTCCCCAAGAGGGTTACCATTAGACACACACACACACACACACACACATACACGTAAACTAATTGTATATCTACTTCTTTCTTTGGGTTCAGATAGCATCTTTCTTCATATATTCTTAAGCCCATTTTCAGATCAAATCAAAATATTAAGTAGACAGAAAATGTGCATCATAGGATCTAGGAGCTGAGAGTGACCACTTTGGAAGGTGTGTATTCCCTGGTGCTATGTCAATAGCCTTCCATTTTTAGTACCATATAGTTATTTATTGTTTTGAGATTGTGTTTCTGGGACAGAGACTCCTCGTATGACATGTGTCTTCCTGAGGATTACATGCAAGTAGAGTAATTTTAGGTTTACAAATAGAGTGATTACTATGGTTGGAACTATACTACAAGTATGTATATGTATATATATGTATGTATATATATATTATTAATCATGGATTTGGCATCATTTTATTTCTTCCCATGCTTTTATCTATCCATCACATTCACATTTCATACAACAGAGTAATATTCTATTAATGGCAGTTAGGTTGCACAATGGATAGAGCTCCAGTTCTGGAGTCTCAAAGACCTGAGTTCAAATCTAGCCTCAGACATTTGCTATGTTACCCTGGGCAAATCACTTAACCCTGTTTGCCTGAGCTTCCTCATCTGTAAACTGAGCTGGAGAAGGAAATGGCAAACCTCTCCAGTATCTTTGCCAAGAAAACCCTAAATGAGGTCACAAAGAGTCAGATATCATTGAAACAACTGAAGAACAAGAACAACAAAATTAAAGATATTACTAAATATATCTATTATTAATCATTTATTTGGCATCATTTTATTTCTTGCCCTATTCTCTGTATTTACTGTATTCACATTTCTTACAACACACTTACACCGTATACCAAAATAAAGTCAAAATGGCTTCATGATTTGGATATAAAGGCTGATATTATAAATAATTTGGGAAAGTAAAGAATAGTTTACCTGTTAGATTTATGGAGAAGGGAACAATTTATGACCAAAGAAGAGATACAGAGCATTATGAAATGCAAAATGGATAATTTTGATTTTGTTAAATTGAAAAGTATTCGTACAAACAAAGCCAATGCAAAAAAGATTAAGAGAGAAGTGGAAAATTATGAAAGAATTTCTACAACCAGTGTCTCTGATAAAGGTCTCATCTCTCAAATATACAGGGAACTGAGTCAAATTTATAGGAATCCAAGTCATTTCCCAATTGATAAATGGTCAAAGATATGAACTCACAGTTTTCAGAAGAAGAAATTAAAGATATCTATAGTCCTATGAAAATGGTCTAAAATATTTTTACAACACAGTAATATTCCATTGTCTTCATATGCCATAACTTGTTTAGCCATTTCCCAAAGGTACCTACATTGTTTCTACTTATTTGCGGCCCCCAAACAGTAACAACAACAAAACCATCACATTGCTATAATTGTTTTATTGTACATGGGGCCTTCCTTTTTTACCACTAGGTGTTTCACTGGTGATCTGATGAGGGATCTTGAACAGTAACTATTCATCAGATCCACTTAGGGCAGAAATCAGAAAATGAGCTTATACTTAATTTTGATGAATTATGAACACATAAAAAGGGCTTTCTCACAGTGTTATTTGTTCCATATTAAAGAAAAGGATTCTCAAAGTAGGTTATGGAGTCTTCTTTCTCAGAAGTAAATAAAAGATAGTAAATAGATAGATAGATAGATAGATAGATAGATAGATAGATAGATAGATAGATAGATAGATAGAGGAAGTATTCATTTACTAAGTACAATGTGCTCTTGTGTTGTGTTTGTCCTTCATTTTCAAAGAGGACCATGGCCTCAGAGAAATGAGACATGACTTGCAGTTGACTTTGATTTGAGGATGGGCTGCACAAGGTCACCAGTCTCACTTTCTTCTCCAGAGCCATTGGGGTCCAGTGGCCTGATATTCATCCAGGATGCAACTGGAGATCATGTCCCTTTTAGGCTAAGGCCTTATGTGCTAGGCACTACACTAAGTGCTAAGAACATAAATACAAGCAAAACAAATATAGTCCCTTTTCTCAAGGCACTTACATAATAATGAGTGAACTAAAGGGATCTGAAGGTAGGAGGAGGATCTCCTTGGCCTCTTGGGTTGAGTAAAAGGTTTTGTGCACCACCAGTTGCTACACACCTGAACTAAACTAAATCACATTTCCACGATGCCAGTCTCCATGTTACTCATGAAGCTAATATGTCAGGACAACACATGGAGTAATAGAGAGAAGCCTTTTGGTTTTCTATCACTTTTACCTTGTAGTGATTTTGCAGGGTAGGCTCAATTTATCAACATAGGTGTGTATGTATACATATAAAAATACATGACGGTTTGATGGCTTCTTCTCTCCACTTCTACTTAACCTGTTCACTTTCCCTTTGACCTGATTCTGATCCTTATCCATTGATTCTGTTTAACTCCTTTTCTCATCTGAACTTCCTCAAGTCCCCTTTCTGGAAGCACTTACTTTCATGGTGATTCACAGTGACTAGTTTTCCTTTTTGTCTTACATGTGTGATGCTTTAAGATTTGGAAATCCCTTTAAAAAATACTATGTCACTGAGCCTTCTGACAGCCCTGGGAGGTAAATGCTATTATTTTTCCTATTTTATAAATGAGGAAATTTAAGAAGATAGAGGTTAAATGATTAAGAGATTAAACCCAAGGTTACATAGCAAGTAACTGTCTCATCCTGGATTTCAACTCAGATCTTTCTGACTCCAGATCTACTGCTCTATCCACTACCCTACTTAGTTGTCTGTGTTAGAAACTTGATGATGGAAAGCTAGTTAGGTATTAATTTTCCTAATAAACAATGCCCCAGTATATGATTCAATAAATCTTAGAGATTTGTTGTCTCCTTAATAATATAGGTCCAGGGTGGGGCGGAGCCAAGATGGTGGCTGGAAAGCAAGGACTAGTGTGAGCTCCCCGCCAAGTCTCTCCAAAAACCGATAAAAAAATGGCTCTGAACAAGTTCTGGAACTGCAGAACCCACAAAATAGCATGGGGAAGCAGGGCCCTAGCCCAGGACAGCCTGGATGGTCTGGCCTGGGAGCGGAGGGGAGTGGAGCAGAGCGGAGCAGACCCCAGTGTGGGCGGCGTGGACCAACCAGACCGGGAGCCGGGTGGAGCGTACCCTAGTGCCCTGAATCAGTGAGCTGCAGCAGTTGCCAGACTTCTCTACAAGCAGTCATACCCCGCTGAAAAACTCAAGGGTCAAGTAAGTTGGCTGGGAACATGGTCGGGCAGCGAAAACACACCCAGATTCACTCTCAGACTCTGGAATCCTTCTTTGGTGACAAAGAAGACCAAAACATACAGCCAGAAGAAGTCAACAAAGTCAAAGAGCCTACAATGAAAGCCTCCAAGAAAAACACGAACTGGTCTCAGGCCATAGAAGAGCTCAAAAAGGATTTGGAAAAGCAAGTTAGAGAAGTAGAGGAAAAATTGGGAAGAGAAATGAGAAGGATGAGAGAAAACCATGAAAAACAAGTCAATGACTTGCTAAAAGAGACCCCTTCTCAAGAATGGCACTGTGTACTGGGACAGGTACAAAGATAATAAAAAGTGGCTCATGATACATAAAAAATAAACTTTGTCAGTAATAACTGTAATATAGAGTGTAATATTGCATAGTCCTAACAGAGGTACATATTTCAATACAATATCTAGGGAAAGAAAGCTTATTTTGCCCAAATTTGTGTCTCTTCTGGGAAGTTTGTATTCAGGCACTCAAATGTGTGGTGTGTATGTTCTATCACAGGACAGTTTCAATTATTTTAGCTATAAAATCAGGATGGACAATAAGCAGATATTGGTTATCATGCCAAGAGTGATGTGTGAGACCTCTGGGACTTGGATATAGAAACGAAGAAGAGTCACATCTATAGACTTGACTATGCCTTGCTTCCCTCTACAGAGTTTCTGTTTTTATCAGAATACAACGAACTCGTCCCTCCCTTGTAATTTTCCTTCTCTTTCCCAATTCCCATAGCTAAAAATTATCCCTCAAAATACATTTTTAATTGTATGATAGCAAATTACTTCATCTTTATGCACAGTACGTATTTACAAATCCAGAAATTAGGTTTATACTTGGTTTGGTGTTAGATACTCTTAAGTTTTGATCATCAGTATCCCGAGCACAAGTAACAGCAATGAAAATTATGCAACTTTAAGAGTGACAGCAATCCTAGTAAAATAAAACAAGGGACCCATTATTATGTATTCCTAATTTGTCCTTCTCTACCTTCCTGCCTTCAAATGTAATGGTATTTAATTGTATTCCATTTATTTATTTGCATGTCAACTAACATTCCTAGGATAGAGTCGTATGCAGTTACTGGACAAGCTATGGCCACTTCTACTTTTTTTTTTTCCGCATCTAGGCTTTTCCTAAATCCTGTCCCAGCTTCTGTGACCCTGACTTGTAATTCTGTACCTTCCACACTTGCCAAACCTCTCCTCTTCCCCCACCCTGCTCAGCCACTTCCCTCTCCATTTTTTATTAACCAAATTACACCTTGGGACTCCCAGCCTCCACGCTGGGTGCTGTCAAGCCCTGGCAGCCTCTCAGTGTAGGCAGCAGGGGGCATATACACTCACAAAGGGGAACTAATAAGAAATAAAATAGCTTTCCTCCTCCAAAAACCCCTCCCAGCACAGCCAACAGACTCAGCCCTCGCAGAGTGAATTGTTTTCAATCCAATCTCATTTTTATTGAAGTTTTCTCCAGGGTTAGCTTGGGAGACTTTTCCCCCCAGCTTCTTCTGAGTGGCCTTATTTACCAGAATCCCCTTGGTGTGGCATTTAAGCATCTCCATTAACATTTCGTGCATCTTGCTCATTGCAGGCATGGGCCCACAGAGACCTGCCGGGTGGCAGGCAGGCAAGCGGGCAGCCTACAAAAACGCTAGGCTTATTTTAATTGGTTTGAAACTGTCGCTGTCGACCGCAGAGGGGTCCCTTTTCTTGAGTAATGACCTGGAATTTGATCATGCAGCTTTCAGTAGCTCGTAATGCTGAAAGTGTAAACTATGTGGGATCAAAGTGAAAGTGCAGCTCACATCTGCCCTGGCTGCAGCTTGCTTAAAAAGGGGAATCTGACTGCCCAGGGTCTGGGCAAATGTGAAAACATAGCCCAGTAACCTAGAGTTCTTTTGGCAAAAATCTTTCAGTGAGTTTCCCTGGCTTTGGAATCCCCCAGGTCTCTGGCATATTCTGAGAAGATATCCATGAAGCAGGCTTTTATAATAGAGCTGCCATTGTCATAGACCCCCATCCCTTGGGATTTGCTCTTTTTAACAGTTCTGAGGTTATCATGCATTCAAGATATTTAAAGTCTTTTTTTTTTGCTTTCTTTCTGCCTAAAATTGTATGATATGCGATTCTCTCCAGAACCTCAATAGAGCCATGCTTTGTGTCCTTTCGTTCATTCACTCACTTATTCATTCAATAAACCCCCATCAAGTATCCCGTATTCAGTATCCTTTATACAGTATCCAGAGAATACTGTAGTAGTGTAGGGGCGAGGGGAAGGGATGCAGCTCCCCTGCCTCTGTGAAGCATATAGAAATAATATGCACACATACCTAGGAAAACAGCATTGCATACTGAACTGAAGATTGCAGTAAAAATTAGGAAATTCTGAGTTCAAATCTCACCCTGCCACCCTGAGCAAGCTACTTGACTTCCTCAGTGTTTGTTTTTATTAGGCAAAATGCAGAGTGGTTAATAATAGTAGTGTCTACCTTACAGGAAGATCATAGATATAAATGTTGAAGCAACCTCAGATACCATCTATTTGAGCTCCCAAGGATGACATAAATGTCAGATATTGCCATAATTATTAGTTACAATACACAATATTACACCTTAACTGCAATAAGGAGATAAAAAAGAAAGTGTTCTGTGTTCAACAGTTGGTAGGCTGTGTTGGGAGAAGTCTACCTTGGTACCCCAGGGGATAATGAAATGTTTCCATTGGTCTCTCCAGGAGTTGGGGGAGAGGACAATTTGCACTTTACTGTGGGGAGGAAACAGTGATCTGTTGAAGGAATGAGTGAACCCTTGAACTGTAGTAAGGTGGGAGAAGAGAATACAAGATTTGGAGTCTGAAAACTTGGGTTTGAAAACCAATTCTGGGACTTATTAGCCGTGTGACCTTGTGTGAGTTGCTCCTTCATCACTCTTGATTTTTGTTTCAGCATCTGTAAAATATGGATACATATATGTGTGCTTGTATATACACATGTATGTATACATAATTTATATTTTATATGTGTGTGTGTATTTTGTCCAGACTTATTATTTCATTGGTAAAGGATGCTGCTATGATAGAAACTTTCTTCACTAACATAAATCAGTAACTCATTTGGGACTCAGTCATAGAGTTGTTATTTGAGTATGGTTACCCAACTAATATGTATCAGAGGCAAGGCTTGAATCCAGGTTTTTCTAATGCAAGACGTTTATCCTCTATGCCATTCTGCCTCTCGTAAATCTTCAGGTATTATATAAATTTATGTTAAAGGTAGCTGATCAAGGGAGATACTGATCAATTTAATGTGTTCCCCATTCAATTTGACAAGATCATGTGGTGGAGACTTTGAAGACCCCTTTGTGTGGAAGTAGGCATGAGTCCCATTTTCTTTCTGTATTTTCTGTGGGGGTACAATAAAGTCTGTCCCATACTCAGTACTGATATTGTACTTTGAGTGTGGTATTTGGAGACTCTATTGTTCACATTTGGGGAAACCTAACACAAAGTGTACCTAAGTTTTATTTCAGAGATTTTCCTGAAGTGGAATTCTAGTGTGCAGCTGTGGTAGACAGAAATAATAACTCTAATAACAAAAACAATAGTAAGAAGTGGCATTTATATTGAGCATTAAGGTTTACAAAGTGCTTTTCCCTTATTTATTCCTTACAACAACACTGTGAGGTAGATAGGATTGTCACTCTCATCTTATAGATGAGGGTCACACAGCTAGAAAGTCAAGGCAACAAACATTTATCATAAGCACTAGACACTATACTAGGTCGTAAGGGCACAAAGAAAGGAAGGTGGGTGAGGCAAAATTTGAACTCCTGTCTTCCTGTCTTAGTCAGTCAAGCATATAGTGGGCACTTAATAGTGCCTAATAGACTAGGAATACAAATATAGACAAAAAGAAAGATGGTATAGCTCTCTCTCGCTGTGCCACCTAAGTGAGAACCAGAGAGAGAAACTGACCTTCTTGGGTCAAATCCTCAAGGTTGAGCTCAGTATGTATGAACTCAGAGTCTTCGGGCCATGAGTTACATCTTGGGGACCTTAACTGAAGCTCATTTCTCTCACCTTTGGAAAGCTACCACTCCTTCCCGGGAGAAAACAGGAAAAGCTGCAGAATGTTTCATTAATTGTCACAAGTGTTCCCTTGACTAGGAGAACTTGCTGGCAACAGTGACACCATTTATTAAGTGAATAAAATGTTAAGTATATCAGCTTAAGAGACCTCTGTAGTCTCTTTATGTGCTGAGAAGATTTCTTAAGACTGAGCTGATTGCTGAGCTGGAAAACTCACCAAGAGAAGCCACTATTGCTAGGTGGAACAGTTAAGATTGCAACAGTCTGAAGAAGGAGCTTATCTCACCTTTCTCCAGCTATAGCCCATCCCTAGGAGTCAGACATCAACCTTCTTGGGTGAACTTAAGATTTTTGTCTAATGGGGCTATTCTGCTAGAAAGTAGAACTACCTTAGAGTCATCTCCCATGCATCTCTTTCTAGTCTCTCCTTCTATTCTAAAACCATTGCCACTGTTCAAGATGACTCATAATATATTTCAAGGAACAAGAGTTGCATCCTAGTTCTTCATTATTTCCAGTCATAAGACTTCCCTCAAATGTTCCCACCTGTATTGTTCTTGTTGTCTACCTCTAAAACCCTATAAATCTAAGGATTATAGAATTTAGAGCTAGAAGGGATCTTAGAGAGCTAATCCAAGCCTACTTTACAGATAAGGAAACTGAAGCCCAGAGAAAGATAGTGAATTACCCATAGTTCCATGGCAAGAACCCAGGCCATCCAACTATAAATTCAGTGCTCTTCCCACTGTGCAACACCGACCCTCTCCTTTTCTTCATTAAAATACTCTTATACAACTTGCATCTCAGTCTTTCACAGTTCCCAAACCCCACTTGCAAAGAGAATAACACCAGTGCGGTTTGATTTTTCCCAATGGTGTCCTTTTTTGTTCTTTTTCGCCTCTTTCTTCCATTTACCAAGTTTTAATCTTCCCTTCCTGTATCTTCCACCTTGTGTTTCCCAACTTTTCTTTTAAACTCCTGAAACTCTTCCTAGCATGCCTTTTTTTCCTTTGGGCTGCAGAAGGCCCTGAGATCTAGCCCTACCTCACTATGCACATACAGCCCTGAGAATCAATTTAGAAAACGATTGGTTACAGTACAGTAGCACTGCTAACTGTGGCATTTTGCTTTCCAGTTATTGATACATCGTCAGAATTGAGAAGCAATAGTCTGGAAGGGGGAGCAAAAGGATAAGTTGGTTGTAGCTGGAGGGGGAGGGGAGTGAGCTAAGGGAAGACAGGAAGAGGGGAGGCAGAAAAAGAAGACAAGATTGTGTCTCCTAGCTAATAAAATCAAGGAAGTCCAGATTTGGCAAAGAGAGGGGCCAGATTAGAGGCTCACATCTGGGAACAGGGTGTTGTAAATATATCTCTACTCCTTACTTTGTTATGTAGCCTTGGGCAGGTCAATTAGTAGCTCTGAGTTTCAGATTTCTCATTTGCGAAATGGGGGTAACTGTGCTGATTTACCTCATGGTGAGTGAATGAAGAATGTCTGCAGATGAAATATTCCCAAGGACTTTTGCTGACAGTCCTATTCTGACTCTCTCAGTATCCTCTCTTCATCTTGGTAACTTGGGGAATCTGCCTTTACTGGCAGTTGTGAATTGGTATCCTCTGTTGTTGGGAAGTTTCGGTCAACAGACATGGACCCATCTTCTGGAAGGTGCGATGCCACTAGGAGGACCTATAGCAGATGACAGGATACTTATACGGTACAAGGTACATTTGTTTCTTATGTGGGCTTGCTTCAGAAACCAGAATGTGTACTACCAGATAGCACTTTTATGCTTCTCTTGAAAAATTCATACATTCATGGAATTATAGGAACCTGAAGGGACCTTAGAGATCATTGAATCCAATTTTATGTAGATAAGAAAATTGAAACCCAGAAAGGAGAAGGTACTTAACTCACCCAAGGTCACAGAACTTGCCAGAAAGTCAGGACTAGAACCCTTGGCTCTTGAATGTCAGGAAAGAGCTCTTTTTGCTATATTATATTGATTTTATTGAAAGACTCTAAACACATCGGGGAGTAGAATCACTAAAACTCTTTAGCAGTATTCTTAGTAAGGGAGAATTAGTATAAAATTAGTATAAAAGGCCAGTAAGGCCTAGGTTCAAATTCTGCCTCTGACACATCCTGGCAAGTTAACAAGTTGCAGGGAAGTCACTAACTAACCTACACTAGTTGAAGGAATTTCCTTACCCATGAGGTCCCTATATAGATTTATTCAGAGGTCCAGTCCTTATTCTCTATTCGGCAAACAGAGGAATTAAGGAATAATAGAAATTCTTATGGTTTCATGTCTATTTCTGTCCTGGGTGTTGTCTCCTGCCATCTGACAGAATCACTTTCCTCCCTCCCTCCCTCCCTCCCTCCCTTCCTCCCTCCCTCCCTCCCTCCCTCCCTTCCTTCCTTCCTTCCTTCCTTCCTTCCTTCCTTCCTTCCTTCCTTCCTTCCTTCCTTCCTTCTTTCCTTCCTTTTTTCTTTCCTTTCTTTCTTTCTTTTCTCAAAACCCCATGTCAAAGAAAAGGAAATGTACCATTGGTGGAATTGTGCAGAGAAAGAAAGAGAGAGAAAGAGAAAGAGAAAATGTTGATTGTTGAAAACATAAGACAGTCCAAACTAGGACCATATCAGGTTTGTTAGAATGGAGACCAATAAGAAAAAAAAAAATTGAATGAGAATGAACGTATAAAGAATAGTGATAAACAGTTAAGGAGTACCCAAATGTTGTTATGCTACTTCATACATTAAAATAAATTAACATAAATGAAAATAATTGTGAAGTAGGTTTAGTTAGTTGTATTGCTGCTTACCTTTATATTTCTACGTGGTCTACATGATGTTGGGAAGGACACTGGACCTGTAACTTCATTTGTAAATGGAATTCTCAGATGAGGAAACTCCCTCTCCTAATGTAGATCAGTATCTTTTCTGCAAGTTAGAGTCTTAGAAAATTTCCCGGAACACTAACACTTGAAGGACTTGGCTAGAGTCCTAATGCCACAACCGTTGTATGTCAATTAATGGAGCTGAACCCTCTGTCTACCTATTCATCCACTATGCCAGAGATCCTACAACGTTCTCAGTTCATGGTGTCCTTAGTATCTCTGCAAAAAATTTTATGGCATTCCTTGCCCAAAAGAAGTGTCAAAGGCTTCCTTTTATTAAGCAGCCATGTCCAAACAGCTTAATAAGTGTTAGCTTAATAACTTAGCAACCATTTGAAAAAGTGACCCATAAAATGAAAGAAAAAAATTTTTATTCCATTGTTAAATAACCATAATTACTAATGGGATTCATGTGCCTTTTGGAGCCAGCACAGCTTCTCAAACCTTGGAATTAGTTTGGTCGCTGTAACCCTTATTTGCTGTTCCATGTTTATTGTTTGCTTTTTTTTTTAATCACGGCAACTGCTAAAAACCCAGCTTTGCAAAGATATGGTGTCACAAAAAAGAATGTTCATGAAATTGCTAGCATAGTCTAAACCATAATAAAAATGTATTTCAAACATTCAAGAATGTCATCAAAATGAATGAAGTACAGTGTAATGTTGAGAGAGAGAGAGAGAGAGAGAGAGAGAGAGAGAGAGAGCATTTATGGCTGATAATGGCTGGCTGCCATTGTGATAGTTAGAGCTAAACAGGCTGACTTAGCTGCACTGTGAGTTTTTTGGGGGGAAGACCCCAGCAGGGGTTTGGGAGAGGTTGTGGGATAGTGAGGCTCCATTATTTGGTGTCAGGAACATTATTAGAATAATGTATCAGTAAGGCAATAATAACAATGTAGATGATAATTGTCAAAATGCCTACGTAGTTCTGTATCACAAAGTATATGAGACTTTCCACATAGAAGGTAGAAGAAGTAAACCATTTGCTCAGACACCAGAGAACCATTTATCCAATCCATCAGAGCAGTAAAACATTCAATACATAATATTACAGCATGGACCCTCTCTCTCTCTCTCTCTGCATTTACTGTGATGTAGCTTCCTTTTCCTGTCAGGAAGCTCCTCCTAACATGTGTGACTTAGGCTTCCTGTATTGTAAGCAAGTCACATGGCCTCTTAATGGGTAGGAAAGATCTTGAAATCTAAATTGCTACTACACCTTGAAAATTTAATACATACTGTAGTGCCCCTGCGAGTTCGCTGAGCCACCCTAGCCACGTATTTTTAAAACCACTACACTGTGCCACACAGCCTCTCAATTTCTATTGTTTCTGAGCCCTGATAATTCCAGATGGTCTCCCTACATTCTTAATCAAGTGCTTTTCAAAAGCTCTTGATTAAAAATGTATATTTTTTAAAAGTTTATTAAAATACTTATTATAAGTAAGTTTTTAATAAAACACTTGATTTTTTTTAATAAGAGAGACCATTAGATATTATCAAGTCTCAGAAATGAGTTGACCCAAGTCAAGAAGCATTGATAATTAGAAATATATATGTGTATGTGTGTGTGTATATATATGTATATATATCTATATCTATATCTATCTATCTATCTATCTATCTATCTATCTATCTATCTATATATATAATGGTAGCCATCTCAAGGCTGGGAATGGAACAGCAAGTTGTACATAATAAATTTACAGTATTTTATGCAATTTTTTTTTAATTTTAGAAATCCTTGTTTTATTCTATAAATTAAAATTTAAATAAAAATATAAATTTTTAAAAGAAGCATTTCATTCATCAATTCAACAAAATTCAACATGCTTACTATATTTGCAAGGCCCAAGAAATACAGTGGCATATATGTTTTCTGTCTTTCCAGAACTTAGGGGAGACATGTCTACAATGAAGGACAAAGCAGTAAGAGAAATGTCATATATGTGGTGCAGACATTAAGTGTTATAAGAGGACAGATGAAGGAGAGATCACTGTCATCTTGGGTAACAAGGAAGGCTTTGTGGCAAAGCTCTCTTTTCAGCAAACCTCAGTATCCCTTACAATACCATAATCCTCTTGAAGGCTGGGATCGTATTAGAATTAGTTAACTAAAACATGGTGGAATTTGAGAGTTCTTCAGGTGAGGGCCTCAGCAGCAATCTAGTTCGGTGTGTATTTGAGAGCAATGCCCACAAATAATCATTCAGCTTCAGTTTGAAGACTTTCAAGGTGGAAAGTCCTCTCAAAGCAGGTCATTACTCTTTTGGACAGCTCTCATTTGTTAGGAAGTTTTGCCTGATATCCAACCTAAAGGGACCTTTTTGTAACTTCCAGCCATTACTCCAGCTTCTGCCCTCTGAGACTAAACGAAATAAGTCCAATCCTCCTCAATATGACAGCCCTTTAAGTACTTGAATACAATGCTCTTATCTTCTCTACCATCACCACCACCACCAGGTCTTCTCTTCTTCAGGCTAAACATACTCTATTCTTTTGATCAATCATCATAAGACATGGAATCAAGGCCCTTCAGCATTCTAATTGCCCTCCTCTATATGTTCGCTAATGTATCAATGTCTTAATCTATGGTGTTCAGAAATGAATCTGGTAATCCAAATGGGGTCTGATGAGGGCAGCATCCTGTGTGATTATCACTTTCCTATTTCTGGAAGTTTTACCTCTCTTAATGCAGCCCTTATGCAGCTCTTTATTAGTTAATCAATCAATTAATTGATTGATTAATGAAGCTCTTAATGCAGCCCAGGATAGAATGAGGATATTGGTGGTGCACCACCATCCTCCTAGTTACCCAAATTGGTGACTAGGTTTATTCCTTTGTCACACTCCCTTCATATTCATTCATTGATTCATTCAGTACACATCTTATTAAGCACCCATTATGCACTAAGCTAATTGTAAAAGAGAGAGAAAGAGAGAAAGAGAGAGAGAGAGAGAGAGAGAGAGAGAGAGAGAGAAAGAAAGAAAAGAGAAGGGGAGAGGGGACAATATATAACCCCTGCCCTCAAGAAGCTTACAATCTAATGGATTTTAACCCATTACTTGCAAAATCTTGATACTTCGATCTCTACAACATCTCTTTTATACACGTCCTTGTTGATATTCACATAGTCATTACTTTAGTTCAGGTTCTTCTCTATTCTTACTTAGACTGTAGTGACAGCCTCATAATTGGTCTTTCTGCCTCAAAACTCTCCCCTCTTCAATCCATCCTTTACAGAGCCACCCTGGTGATTGTCTCAAACCCCTTGACCCACTGCAGTAAAGGCTAGTGACTCTTTGTTTGACATTTAAAGTTCTTTAAGCTGACCTCTTCTAATCTTTAAAGACATGTTACTTATTACACCTCTTCACAAATATTTGCAATCTAGCCATACTTACCTACTCAACCTTTCCACACTCACAACACACTGTATCTCCCACCTCCATGACTTATTGACCCCCTTGCCTGCAATGTATTCCTTCCTCACTTTCACTTGGTAGAATCTATGGCTTTCTTTAAAATTCATCTCGAATTTCTGAGTTATTATAACGGTTCTGGAAAACAAATTGGAACCATGCAAGTAAAGTTCATACTCTTGGACCTAGACGTTCTCCTGCTAGACTTATATCACAAGAAGATCATTATGGCAAAAAAGAAGGAACGGGGGGGTGGGGAGCCAAGATGGTGGCTGGAAAGCAGGGACTAGCGTCAGCTCCCCGCCAAGTCCCTCCAAAAACCTATTAAAAAATGGCTCTGAACCAATTCTAGAACTGCAGAACCCACAGGGTAGCAGAAGGAAGCAGGGCTCTAGCCCAGGACAGCCTGGATAATCTCTGGGTAAGGTCTATCTCTCACGGAGCTTGGAGTGGAGGGGAGCGGAGCTGAGCAGAGCAGAGCCCAGCGTGGGCAGCGCAGACCAACCAGACTAGGTGCCAGGCGGAGCATTCCCTAGCACCCTGAATCAGTGAGCTGCAGCAGTTACCAGACTTCTCAACCCACAAACACCAAAGACAACAGAGTAGGTTAGTGGGAAAAACTGCTGGGGACAAGGTGATAGAGTTTGTGAATCAGCCACCACCCAAGGGGGCAGCGGAGGTGGGGCAGCTACAGAACTACAGCTGCATTTGCTTCTGGCCCCAGGCCCACCTGGTGGGAGGAATTAAGTGGTGGATCAGAGCACGAGTGAAGAGCCTGCTGAAGATCTAAGTCCAGTCCTGGTTGGGGGTACTTGGGGAAGGAGGAGTGCTGGTGTGGCAGAGCTGGCACATCCTCCCAAGCTTGGAACATAGAACTCTGTACTCTACAAGCAGTCAT
>CM053626.1:161362596-161381084 GCA_028646595.1 Phalanger gymnotis | reverse complement strand
AGAAGCAAAATATAGTTAGTCTTTCACAACATGAGTATTGTGGAAGGGTTATACATAATGATATGCATGTGGCCCATGTTGAATTGCTTGACTTCTTAGGGAGGGTGGGTGGGAAGAGAAGAGGGGAGAGAATTTGGAACTCAAAGTTTTAAAAATTAGATGTTCAAAAACAAAAACAAAAAAGTTTTTGCATGCACCTAGAAAATAAGATACACAGGCAATGGGGTGTAGAAATTTATCTTGCCCTACAAGAAAGGAACGGAAAAGGGGATGGGAGGGGAGGGGGGTGACAGATGGGAGGGCAGAGTGGGGAACAGGGCAACCAGAATATACACCATCTTGGAGTGGGGAGGAGGGTAGAAATGGGGAGCAAATTTGTAATTCCAACTCCTGTGAAAATCAATGCTGAAAACTAAATATATTAAATAAAAAAAAGAAGGGACAGAAAATATTTAGAGCATCATTTTTTCTGGTATCAAAGAATTGGGCAAAAAATTATATCCATCAAGTGGACAATGATTAAGCAAATTTTGGAACATAAAGGCTTTGTATTAAATGAATAATATGAATACAAAGAAGCATGTAGAGAATTTCATGAATTGATGCAAAGCAGAGTAAGTGCAACCAAGAAAACAATATACACAGTGAGTACAGTAAGATTAAGCTCAAGAATTACTGCCACATAATAATAAGCCTAAGAATGGCATTGCAAAATATTTGAGCATAAAATTGCAGAATTATAAAGAATAGGCTTGCCACCAAAGAAGAAATATTAGTAGACACCCTCTCCTCACTCCTTTCCAAAGAAGTGTGTCAGTGTGTGTTGAGGGGCACACATGCTTAGGTGTGGAACATTGGATATATTCTTTCAATGTATTAATGTATTCAATGTATGAATTCCATCAAATTCTTTCAATGTATTAATCAGTTTAGCTGATATTTTTCTCTTCATCTGCTTTTTCTTGTTTAAATTTTGTTAAATTGTTTTCTGGAAGGTGTGGAATGTAGGGAGAATTGTAATCAATTTAAAAGAAAAATATTCATAACAAATATTTTTCCGAAAAAAGATTCAGTTTAAGTGCCAGTTTTTTTACAAGAAGTATTTCATAATTTTCCCTGGAAGTGGCTAGTACACTCCTATCCAAAATCACCTTGTATTCATTTTGTGTAACATAGACATGTTATCTCTCCCATTAAAAGAATTTAAGTATCTAGAAGGCAAAGAGTAACATTTTCTCTTTGTCTCACCAGTGCCCATAAGTGCCTGCTGATAGACAGATGGACAAATTCTGCCAGGGAAACATTATACTATAATAAGGAGCTTTGACCAGTCTTAAGGAGCTGTGGTAACTCAAGTCAGGAGCATTAGCTACTCTTTGCAGGTCAAGTCAACACTCATTTATTAAACACCTGCTGTATGCCAGACACTTCGTTTTATTTTTTTTAAAAGCTAAATATATTTTTTTTAGTTCTTCTTGCTCAGTATTTAGAAAAGCAGTGTGTACTCTTTGCCTTTCTGGTCCTAGTACTGGTTATAACATAACATCATGAGCCTGGAGTCAGGAAGAGCCAAGTTGAAATCTTGCTTCAGATATTTAATAGCTTGTGATGCTGGGCAAGTCGCTTAACTGTTGTTTGCCTCAGTTTCCTCACATGTAAAAATGAAAATAATAGCAACTACCCCTCAGGATTGTAGTGAAGATCAAATGAGATGATAACTATAAAGTCCTCAGCACAGTGCCTGCCACATAGTAAGCACTATATAAATGTTAGCTATTACCATAAAAATTCTACAAGCAAGAGAGATAGAACTGAGATCATCCAATCTAAGATTTCCTCTCTTACGACATTGAAAAGATTTCATTGTTGTGCTATCCAGCCCTATGATATTTTTAATCAAGAGATTGTGAGCACATATCCTATGTACTCTACATATTCAGAGATTGAAGATGGTTTTGTTCTCTTGTTTTCTTTTTTAAACACAGCGTTAAGTGAGAACAACAGGGAGGAAATTCTCCAACCTTTCATTTTAATTGGTCTGCCTGTCCCCTTCAGCAGGAAAACTGTTACATAAATCCCCAGGAGCAGTCGCTTCTGAAAGCAGGTATGTTCCCCTTTAAATAATTTTTTTGCTGCCGTACTGAGGTGTTTCTCTGAATTAGGCTGAGAGGCCAGTTGGAATGCACCTATTGCTTCTGTCTAAACTTTGTTGAACATATTTTAGTTTCCTTGGGAACTAGTATGAGGTGGTTCATTACAGCTGTTTTAAATGAGTAAAAGACTAGTAAAATCCCTGCCACTGATTTGAAATTGTCACTCAATTTGTTCAGTGTCAACAGAGTTTAAAGTGTCCATAGCTCCCACCTTCCCCATCCTAAAGTCCTTTTTTCTTCCCGTTGCTCCAGTGCTTCACTGTTTTTCAACTGTCCTTACCCAATTGCCTCACTGAAATGCAAATCAGTGGGAGTATAATAGATAATTAATAGACTGATCAGCTAGCAAGGGAGGTAAGTAGATAAATAATTTTAATTATCCTTGGGTTGCCCATAAATTCCTACATAGCCTTTTTATTAAACTCTCTGTTTACAGCAGTCATTTATATTGTCTGTCATTTTGCATATCTCTCTGCTTCTCTGTAGCCTCCCCCACTCCCATTTGACCCAGAGTGGAATAACACTTCACAGTAACCAGCTCCTTTATTACCAGGACCTCATCTCAGGATCAGTTAGCAAAAAGCTTTGTCAAAGAAGCCAGATTGGGTGCCTACCCAGAAGACAGTATTTTACTCACCAGAGGCCTTTGCTACACTCCCTGAGGTGGGCAGTAGCCTATATTTAGGTTGGACTAAGAAACCTTTATTATACTTGGCACTTGTACTGTAGGTATGAGCTCATTCTATTCCCCAGAGATCGCCTTGGCCTATTATTAGCCTTGGATGAGGCTTCCTTATTGTGCAGAATGCCAAGATAGAAAGTGGGTTAATAAATACAAAAGAAAAGTCCCTCAAGAAGACCTTCGGGCCAAACTCTCCTAATATCTTTAATTGTAGTGGCCAGGGGTTGGTACTTGACACTAATCAGGATGAGTATCCCCTTATTCTGGTCCCCAACTTCTACTTTTCTTCATAAGTCCCATAACTACAGGTTGGTTTGTCTATGAGGATCTCCTAACCTGTAGATACCTTATCAATATTGTTGAGGTTGCTTGGGTTATTTTGTGCTGGACATTGAGGAAATGGGTTCTAGAAGAGAGTGTCCCTCATCAGAAGAAGCACGACATTTCAAATAACACCAGTTTTTCTGAAACTGCATTCTTATCTTACTACTTTGAGCAGTATTCTTCTTGCAGGAGGCATCTCTAATCATTTAAACCTACACTCTTTAAATTCCACCTGTCTTCTATTTAAAATTTTTTCTCATCAAGAGAGAAAAGAATGGGGTCCACAAGGAGCTTGGAAGTAGGAATTAGATCAGGGCATTAGCCTGGAGATGATATGAAAGAGTTCAGAGTAGCTAACTTCCTGCCAACTCATAGCATATTTAGATCTAGCTAGTTCGTTTAATAGACATAATTTCAGGAGAATCAACCAAAAAAGTCTGATATTCAAGCCTATTCCAAGTACAATCCATCCCTCAGCAACTTTGACACTCCTATTGGGCCCCAACTGTTCTCTATGGATCATTGGGAATGTCTGTGTTTCCTCATTCCCCATTGGTCAGATTCTTGCTGGGTTCCAAATACCAGAAACAGAAACTGGGCCAATGATCCTACTTTTATAAAACATGTGAATCAAGTGAGCCAAAGTTAGCTCCAACAGGAAGAATGAAAACTTCAGGGTGAAAATAATCCATATACCTGTTACATTACAAAAATCCTGTGATACAATTAGTTCAAGTATTATTATCCCTGTTTTATAAATAAGAAACAGTCAGTGAGTCCGAAAGTATTTATTAAGTGCCTACTATGTCTCAGGTACTGTGCTAAGCACTGAGCATACAAGGGGGAAAAAGGCCAAAGAGTCTCTGCTCTCACAGAACTCACTGTCTAATTGGGGACACAACCCGCAAACAATTATGTACAAAGAATTTACAAGATAAACTGTAGATAATCAACACAAGCGAAGCAGTACCATTGAGGGAGATCAAGGAAGACTTGTAGAAAGTGGAATTTTTAGTTGAAGGAAGATGAGGAAACTAGGAGGCAGACATGAGGAGGAAGGGTGTTCCAAACATAAAGGGGAAGCCAGTGAAAAATGTCCAGATCCAGAGATTGTGTCATGTGTGCTTCTGAAAGGAATAGTTGGGAGATGGGTGTCACTGAATCATGATGGGTACAGATTGGGGCATGGGAGTGGGGGAAGGGGGGAAATTGGAGGGGGGGGGGAAGGAGAAGTAGGAAGTAAAGTGTAAGAAGATAAGAAAGGTAGGATGGGCCCTGGTTGTGAATGGCTTTGAATGGCAAACAAAAAGTTTTGTAATTGATGTTGGAGGTAAGAGGTAGCCACTGGAGTTTATTGAATCGGGGCAGGGTAAGGACATGTTGTTGTGCTTTAGGAAAATCAATTTGACAGCTGAGTGGAGGAAGGACTGGATTGGGGAGAGCCTTGAGGCAAAGAGGCCAATAGTCTGTTGAAAGAGTCCAGCCGTGAAGTAATAGGTGCCAACACTAGGGCAGTGCCCATGTTAGCAGAGAGAAACTGAGGCTAAAAGAGATTTTACATTACTTTAGTTGATTTTTTTTTCAGTTTACAAAAATCTACTTCCTTCCCCTTCCCCTCTCACTAAAGCAGAAAAAGAAAAACAAAGTCCTTGTAATAATAAATATCTATTGTCAAGCCAAAAAAAAAAAACTTAAGGAAGGTTTTTTTAAAAAATCGAACAGTGTCAGAGCTGGGACTGGAATCCAGGTCTGATTGTCAATCCAGTATACTTTCTGCTGTACCATACTGTGTACACAAGTGCACCTTAGGCCTTTTTGTGGGAGTTTCCCTTAATTTAGATTAACCCACTCCCTGTCTTGGTATTTGGCATAATCAGTTTGACCCAACTCCTTGCCTGCATCAAAGCGTCAAGATAGCCAGTTGTTTGGCATTGAATAATAAACAAAAAGTGGATGATTAGCATCTCTTCACTTTTCATTCAGATGTCTTAGTATCACTGTAGATGATAAGATACTCTAAGTTGTGTGTCTTCAGAGGGCAAGAGTGAATGAGAAATAATTTAATCTGTGGGGGATGAAAAGCTCTTTTTGAAAGTTTCATTTGGTGGAATTAAAGTCTAAAATATGGTCCATTAACAGCTTCCTGACCATTCAGGCTTAGCACAGATCTGTGCCCTTTTTTGCTGCTCTCTTCCTGGCATATATAGGCTGTGTTGGAGGAAAAGAAAGCCTTAAAAAGTTGCAGAAAGCACTGGTATGGGCAGTTTCTCCAAGTGAATCTTCACTGTGCTACACTTAAAGGTATACTGGATGGGTGGCGATCAGACCCATTCTAATTATCTTTCATTCAGAGCTGACTGAAGTGGATTGGGGCCTATGCTGTGAAGAAAGGAACTGAAGACAGGATATAGAAGGAAACTGTTTAAGCTCACAAATCCCAATATAGGGAAAAAAAAACAGGTGGAACTACTTGTGACTCCTTGAGTCTCCTTTGTTTTTTGGATTGTTTTATATATTTCTACATTGGTGATGTTATGATGCTGTCCCTCAGGCTTATCTGCTCAGAGAGTAGGCGAAACAGTGTCTAGCCCTTCTTTCCTAAGACAGATGCACTTAGGACAGTGTCTGACCCATAGGAAACACTTAAAAATGCTTGTGCCCAGTTGTTCCCTTGTCTGGCTAGGGCATTACTCCCATGATATTGGATAGGTTTCTGTCTGTGACACTTTTCTAGTACATGTCAATGCTGCCATTATTCTAAGCGTCAGATAACCCCACAAGCAGAACATCACTTTCCAAAGGCACTTGTTGTTGGTTCCTGCCTGGCTATGCAGTTCTGGATGAGTGCACAGCATGCAAGAAGGTCATCTATCCCTTAAAAATAAATTGGGCTATACTTTACTGAGCCTCCTTACATCTAGCATATGTCTACTTCTGAACTTCTTTTGAAAGAACGAAGTGTCTGGCTCTTGCAGATAGTCTCTAGGATGTCAGTCACAGACCTGGTCCTCTTAAGGGGACCAAATACTAAGGATGGGAATTTTCACACTTGTAAGTCAGCTACAGTAAATAACGAAGACTCCTGATTAAAAAGAGTCTTAAAGAGTGAGCCCAAAGTTTTTGAATCAGTACTAGTAGATTTATATGATATTATATTGTAGCCAAGGGCAGCTAGGTGGTTCAGTGGATAGGTTGCCAGGCTTGGAGCCAAGAAGACTCATCTTCCTCTGTTCAAATCTGGCCTCAGATACTTACTATCTGTGTGATCCTGGACAAGTCACTTAACTTTGTTTGCCTCAGTTTCCTCATCTGTAAAATTAGCTAGAGAAGGAAATGGCAAACCACTTCAGCATCTTTACCAAGAAAATCCCTAATGCAGTCAGGAAGTCAGGCACGACTTTAAAATGACCAAACAGAAGTTATAGCTGGTGTGTGTGTATGTGTGAGTGTGAGAGAGAGAAGAGAAGAGGAAGAGAAGAGGACAAGGAGAAATCAAAATAGGAGGAGTAGGAAGCAGTGTTAGCTGGCATAAGGGGTTTGTTTTTATTGATGATTTTTCAGCTGACATGGGCAATTCTCAGACTCTAGCCTCTAAGTACCAATGAGATTGTCACTGCTTCACAGGTATACATCCCAGTAGCCTTATTCAAAGAACCATAGGACATCACAGTAGATCCAGGAAGAACCTTAAAGATCATTGAATCCACCCCTGCCCCTGGCCTCAACATACTTCCCCATACATATATACACGGTTTTATAGGTGAAACAGTAGAATCACAGAAATATGAAGTGACTTAACCATGTGGGCAGCAGAATTGTAATTTGAACCCAAGTCTCTTGTTTCACTGACCAATGTTCTTATTACTGTATTATCTATTATTTTTGCATTTAAAGTGCTATTTTACAGCCCCTAGTTCATCAGTGACCAGAAATCATTTAATGAAGACATAGTTCTCAAGGAAAACCTCTAGTTACAGACTGAAGGATTCATAAAGCACAATATTTCCTTGTACTAAACCATCGTAGGGGATTGATGTTGGAATATGGTTGACTATGGGCCTAGAGAGGACTTGGAAGTATTTTAGACCTAGACAGTCTGGCAAAGGGGTGGTGCCTGGAGAAGGGTGTCTGGTCCATTTCGAGAACATAAGGTTAAATTATTTGAGTTAAGTAGACCAAACTAGAAAGCTAAGGAATATAATCCTACCGTGGTCACTAGAATATGTGAGAATAATTCTGCTGTAAGGACAAAGACTGAAGACATTAGGGATTATGGATCATAAACCCAGGAAATAGTCAGTGTGGCAGCAAACGAACACACACAGTAAGTTAAAGACAGAAAGTTGAGATACTCTTCTAACCTTCCTTTTTTTCCCTGGGCTCATCCTCTATCCCCTGGGATGGAGCATGAATACAGTTCTGTTCCTTCCCTATGGTACATGTTTAGTATTGGCCACATTTCTAACCTAGGTTTGCCTCATTTAAAAAAAGATATATGAAAATAGAAATTAGGGAGTAATCACATTCTCTAAAGTGGGGAATAAATTATTTTAAATATATCACTTCATATTATTAACACATTAAGAGAGCTCATTATTTCAAGGAGGTCTATGGTAGAGCCTTCTATAAAATGCAGAGTTTTTGTAATAAAAACATACATTGCATAAAATTAGGCACATCTATATTTCAGAATGGTCTTTCTTTCTTCTTTCCAGAAGCCCCATAAGACATCCTCTATTCTTTGATAGTTTTTCTCCCATTGTGAGCTAAAAGGTAACTCTAGTTGATTTAATTAATTATTAATTAAAATTATTTATCAGTTGGTATGCTTTCTGAGATAATGGGGTAAGGGAAAAGGAACTATCATTTTTCTCTAAAAACAAAGAGAAATAATTGTTGGTGAAGGCTAGAGACAGAGGTTTCTAACTCATTTTGCTTATTCTTTAATGATTCAACCAAATAAAATCCTTAAAAAGAGAGACAATACTCTGAGCACTTTTGAGAAAAACCAGGAAGAAGCTAGTTGGAGTTGGAATTTGCATTGATAAGGTGCCTGTGTGTTTGTCTGGTGTGACAATGTAATGTCATAATAAATGTAATGTCATGATAAAAATCCCTAAAAATATTTCTGTTATAAATATAATATATATATATATTATATATATATAATATATAAATTTTAAAAATCCCTAAAAATATTTCTGTTTTAGAAATGTCTGCCTTAAGTTCCTGACCCCTCTAAGGGACTATTTCTTTCTTATAATCTGAACAATTATCAGACTCAAGAAAATCACAATATTAGAATTTTAGTAGACCTTATAGATTAACTAACCCACCCTCTCATTTTACAGAGAAGGAAAATGAGTTCTAGTAAGAGAATGTGACCTGTGGCTAATTAGACAGAGCCCATACTGGAACCTGGTCTATGATTCCTAATTCAATACCAGACTTCCTTAACAGAAGGCTTTCAATCATTTTTCCTACAGATGAAGTGTTTTAATATATCCTCTACACGTGTCATCATGTGAGAGCAAGGAAACCTAGATGGGAAAAAAACCTTTCTGATAACTTTCTATTATACATTGCATATATTTCTACTTCATTTTAAAAGTATTTAAAAGCAGAGGATACACAAATCCTGCCTGTATCTTATTTTTAAGAGAAGACAACTTTCAAAAACCAGTTTTGCAAAGAAGCTTTTTGTTACTGCTGACTCGCCAAAAATAAGAAAAAGAAGAGACACCAAAAAAGAAAAAAATTAATATTAGTTTAACACTCTTTCCCAAAGTTCACAAAAACTATCTCTTCTTTTTAAATAATCTTGTCTTACCAGAGGCATTAAATGATTTACAAAGATGCAGCTTACAAATTAAACCATTTACAGAGATACAACATGAACTAGTTTGTGTTCATCAATGTATCCCCTTCCCATTTCAAATAGCCATACCCATTATCAAGAATGTACAGATGTTCCCTGAGTTTGGGAAATACTGATCTAGCTATTTATAGTTTGTCTAGATGCTTATCTCCCTCCCACTACATCTCCCCCATTTCTCTCTCTTTTTACATACATACACACACATGTACATCCTTGTGAAATGACGCCCTGTATCTTCTCAAATTTGTACAGCTGCCCAAGTATGAATTTAGCATAGGAAGAGGAATAGGAATATTTAATAAGAAATTTGAATAATCAGAGAGCCAGACCAGTTTAATATGAATGGTACCATGACATGGTGGGAACTGGATTGAATTGTTCCTCAAGTCCACAGAAATTCTCCCTCAGTTTGTATTTCCACTGCACGTGCCTGACATTGTATCTAAGTCAGCATCCCAAATTAGTTATGCCTAGATGTATTCTTATGACCAGTGGGAAAGGGCAGGAAGAAGGCAATTCGGCAACCTGGTTAGTTGGCAACTCAGTAAGTACTGTTGAAAATTGATCAAGGAACAAGGAAATTGTACTCAAAAACAAATATGTATACCCATAACAATAAAACTACAGGCCCAGGTGGCAGGAAGTTAGGGACTCAAGTCCTGAGAACACACAGACCAACTTTAGTCCTGGGATTGCTAGTCCTTCTAAAGAGAGATCAGATTCTTCCTTGTTGTCTTTTGTTCTTTATGCCCCCTTTCTTAAAGCCCTTGGGGAAATCACTTAAAATATGAATGTGGCTCATGTATAGAATCTTCCCAAGAAGAGATCTGAAAGATACTGATTATGCAATGGAGATCAAGTATAAGTCAGCTTTTTATTTCCTACACATAAAATAAATGCTTAAAACCCAAAAGATTCATGAGCACATATTGACAGAGACTTAAAATATAATATACTAACCCATGACTCCCATTATATTCTTTTTTTTAAATTAAATTTATTTTTTAATTAAAAAAATCTATTTTCACTAATTCCCACCATTGCCAATCCCAATGGAAAAAAGATAAGAAAAACAAAACCTGAGTGTGTGTGTGTTTCTACACATACAAGCAAAAATGAATTATCATATTAATTGTATCCAAAAGTAGACATCTCCGTCTATACCCAGAATCCATTACATCTGTCAGGAGGTATGTAGGATGTTTTATTATGGTTCCTCTGCAGTCATGGTTCTTCATTGCATTGATCAGAATTCTTAGTTCTTTCAAATTTGTCTTTACATCATTTTTGTTACTGTTTAAATTGTTCTAGTTTTGTTCACTTCACTCAGATTCAGTCCATATAAATCATCACAGGTTTCTCTGATTCCATTTCCTTTATCATTTCTTGCATTACATTCACATACCATGTGTTCGACCTCTCCCAGGTGATAAGAATCCCCTTTCATTTATAATTCTTTGCCACTACAAAAAGGACTACTAGAAATATTTTTTTGTACATATGTGTCCTTCCCCCACACACACACCTCTTTTTTTAATCTTTTTGAGGCAGTCACCCAGCAGTAGTATCTTTGGATCAGCACATCCTTTAGTTGAGTAACTCTTTGCATATACTTCCCAATTGCTTTGCGGATTGGCTAGACCAATTCACAGGTCCACCAGCAGTGCATTAATGTACCTGTTTTATCATAACTCCTCCAACATTTTTCATTTTCCTTTTTTTGCCAACTTTGCAATCTGATAGGTATGAGGTAGAACCTCTAAGTTGCTTTAATTTCCATTTTTCTAATGCTTAGTGATTTGGGGCATTTTTTCATATAGTTATGAATAGTTTGGGTTGCTTCCTCTGAAAAACTTCATACTCATATTCTTTGCCAGTTCCTATCCTTTGACCATATGTCAATTAATTACATATTTTGGAAATGATAACTGTATAAGAGAAATTTGATGGAAAGATTTTTCCCTGGTTGCCTATTTCTCCATCAGTTTTAGGTGTATCGATTTCATTTTTGCAAAAAAAAATTAATTTTTATGTAATTAAAAATTGTTCATTTTATATTTTGTGATAATTTACATCCTTTTGTTTAAGCATGATCTCTTTCTCTATCCATAGGTCTGAAAGCTAATTTTTTTCCCTGCTTCTCTAATTTGCTTATGATATCACACTTTATTGTCTTACTCATGTATATTTGGAGTTTCTCTTGGCTTAGGGTATGAATTTTGTTCTATACCTGGTTTCTGCCACACTGTTTTTCAATTTCCCACTAGTTTTAGTTGAACAGTGGATTTTGATCTCAGTAGCTGGGATCTTTGGGTTCATCAAACACTAGGCTCCTTTGCTCATTTGCTTCCATATCCTATATATTTAATGTCTTTCATCTATCATCCTCTATTTGTTAACTACCAAATATTTTTGTTTACTGTTTTCTAGTTAATTTTGAGATCTTGTATTGCTAGGCTCCATTCCTTCCTATTATTTCTCCTGAGATATTTGACCTTTTGTTCCTCTAGATTTATTTGGTTATTATTTTTTTTAGTTCTATAAAGTAATCCCTTGGTAGTTTGATTGCTATGGCACTGAATAAGTAATGTAATTTAGGCAATGTTGTCATTTTTAATATCCTGACTCATGCTACCCATCATCAATTAATATTTATCCTAATTATTTAAGTCTATATTCATGAATTGAGGCTGCATATAACATAATTATCTGAGGTGGGAGACTAAAATGAGGTCTATTTTCTACTATTCATTTCTCCAAGAAACTAAAAACTGAAATGAAACAAACTTGAAATCTCAAAGGCCTCTGATTATGGACCACAGGTCGGAGGTACTATTTTTCAATCTGAGTCTTTCTGAGGCTAACCTCCCAGCCAAAGAAAACAAAACAAAACCTCACACGTGTTTTGCAAGCTAAAAATAGGCAGGAAAGAAATTGTCTTATTCTCAAAACAGGTTAAAAATCATAACATCTAAATGAATCATATATGTCTGAAATGTTTTCATCCCCTGTGCTTTCCTCACCTTTCCTGACCTGGCCCCTTTGCTCAAGTTCGTTTGATCTGCTGATTCACAAATTAACTCTAATTGTTAAATCCCAGTCAGTCAGCAAGCATTTATTAGGTGCTTACTGTGTGCCAGGCACTGTGCTACACACCTGGGATAAAAATATAGGATATTTTCCTCCTACCTCTTAGGCACTATGATGAGCATAGCATTACTGCTCAAGTAGTCACCCCAATCACTCATCAATTCATGCCAATGTAGTCTATTTGTTCCTCTTTCCCCTGCTGCCAAGGTCAGTAGTTGGCTTCAGACAATGATGCATTGCATCCATGAAACATTTCTTTTGCCCACATTAAGGTCTTCTGCTCACCTTCCCTTAATTTTATTTAAAGTATTTCAATATATTGGAACTATTTCACTTTATCACATCTAGTGCAGCACATTACAACAGTTGTGAGCAAGGTTTCAGTGACTTGTGGTATTCCTGTGCTCATCTTTTTGCTAGATAGGGCCTTTTCTCAATGGATGAGAGTATGATATTAAAATAATACTTTATATTATTTCATTAGTCAAGTCTATTTGTTCTCCCTCTTCCAGTCTCTAGCCTCTTCAGGTGATCCTACCAGTCATCTTAATAATGCCCAAGTCTGTTCATATCACTTCTCAGTTAAAACATCTTCAGTATCTCCTTGTTACTTGTTGGACAAAGTACAATCTCTTTGACCCAGCGTTAAATATCTTCCATAATCTGCCTCCAACTTAACCTTTCCAGTATGATTCTATTCCATGCCACCTCTTTCAGTTACACTTCAGTTAAACTTACATACTCACTTTTTTTTGCATTTTCTTTTGTCCTCCACTCTCTTCATGGATTTACGCACACACACACACACGCACACATGCACACAAACATACACCATTTCATATTCCTGGAAGGAATTGTTTTATTCAATTCCTTTTTCTCCTATAAGGCCCACCTTAAGTTTTATCTTCCCTACGAAACTTTCCCTAAAATACCATCCCCTGGAGTCGGAAGTAATGAGTCTTCTCAGATCCCTCATGCTACTCTGTTGAACTTTCCTCCCTGTATTATCTTCCCTCTCCTAATTCCCCATATACACTTCTTTACTTTGGTGTACTGAACACTTAACACTGTGCCTTACACATAGTAGGCACTTTATTTGTTATTTTTAGTGGAATTTAAGTGCCTTTCTGACCTACACATGGATTAAATAAATAAAGGGTCTTTAGTTGTTTCAGAAACTTATTGTCTTACTGACAACTGATTCTTCTCAATTTGTCATGTGATAAATAAACTTTGTTGATATTTTTGATAATTCTAGAAGAATTTTACCATACTACACCAGTACAAATTTTAAATCTATTTATGCCTTCTAATTTTGGGGATTTGGGCCTGTAATCATCTATTATTGGGATCTACCCAATGTACCAGAAGCCATTTTTTTAGGCCTTTTAACATTTTGGGGATACAGTGTTGGCACACAGCCTATCAGTTATCCCTTGCCCTCGTAACATGCTCAGCTTACCTTCCTTTACAATCATACATGTTGTCTTTCATCATGTGATTCTTGAAGGCTGTTCCAGTGAAACTCTGGTAGATTCTGCCATTTTGGACAAGCTATAAGCATGGGCCCAATGACAAACCCTTGCTGCTGTGTGTGGACCAGCATAGCAAAGCAGGGAGAGATTCATTACAAGCCAGCTGTTTCCCCCTGAAATGAATACCTTGGCCATGCCAGCCTTTGGGATAAAATTATAAAACATATAAATATCAGTTCTACAATTTTCATCATCTGCTTTCTGTCATTTGCTGTTATGCTGCCAAGGTAGCAAAAATTTCTTTAGAATTCGAGTTTCTGCTGCATGCTGCCAGCGAGCGTCTTGGACTCTACAGTGTTTGCTTCAGACAAAATGGTCTATGATCAATGTTTTCTGAAAGCTATTTGTTAACCTTTAACAGCCTGGTGACTCAGCAAAACTGTCTGTAATCCATTTTTTAGGTTCTTGAGTTTGAGTTCTCAGCATTGAGAAGTTGCCTTACCAGGTCCCTATAACAAATTATCACCTAGTTGAAGGCCTATTGTAAAACAATCATTGTTACCCGTTTGTCCATTGGGTGTAGCAGATAAATATGGCTCTTCATCATGATGGAACAAAAGGTCTTCTTCAAAAGGGCATTAGTGCATTCAAAAGCTCCCTCTGCTTTTGAATAGCTCCATTTGCCTTCATGATTCACCTTGTTCATCTGCTAAATTCCTAGAAGGCAACCCCAGACCATGCAAGAATCTCTGACACTTTTCATTTTTTTCTGTTTTATTATGTTTCTACTAAGTAATAAGAAAGCACTGTATAGATATGAATTAAGGCTTACAAAGTGTTTTATTCCCAGTAGCTTCTGAGGTATCAGATGAACCTCAGTTTACAAATGAAGAAAGTGCTGCTCTGAAAGGTTTATGTACTTGTCACACAGTAAGTGTCTTGGATAGAATTTGAACCCAGATCTCTTGATTCCACTATATTACTTTGTCATGTGGGAGTGCTTTATATGTGAAACTGGAAGCTAAAATGTCAGGATCCAAAGTGGACCTGAATTATGCTATATTCCCGTGCTAATAATTGTCCCATTTTCTTGAGTCTTTAATGTAATTCTGATCATTATAAAGACTGCCTTCCAATGGGAGAGTCTGGGAATCATCTCATGGTTATTCAGATACTTAGTGAGTGGTAGTGAAAAGAAAAAGATACCGAACTCCAGAAGCAAAGAAACAGGCAATTTTTAAAGTTTTTTTTGGGGGGGGGTGTGGTTAATGAAAAAAGGGAAATTGAGCAATAACAGTTTCCAAGAGTGGTAAACACCTGTAGATTACCAGGAAAATTGGGTAGGGGGACAAAAAGGAATGGGGATGTAATGGGAAGATAAGTTATTACTTTTATGCTTAGAAAACTGAGTGGGGAGAGCACACCTCTCATCTTCTCTGATTTTTTCAATCTAGATTAAGGGGAAAGGTACTCCCTAAGAAGTGCCACCACTCTGTTGAAAATACTTAATTTGGAGTCAGAAGACACAGTTTTAGATTTTGATTTTGCCACTTGCTAACTTCCTTACCTCAGTTAAATCCCTTAAATTAGCTGGGCTTCAGTTTCCTCACTGTAAAGTAATAGAGATTTGGGAACTGACTGACATTGTAGTTCAGAGGGACAAGCATTTCCTCAGCCTTGAGAGTGATTGTGAATTATTAAGATCTTCGTCCTAGAGGATGAACTTGAATCATGTCTGGGAGTTTTGAAGAGGCACATAAAGTCTTCTAGAAAGCATATTAAGAGGAAAGAGTTGGGACTCTACGAGCTGAATATGGCAGTAGGGAAGTTATCATCCTCAGCCCTTCCTCGGACTTAAAAAGCCACGTTAGAAAGAATTGGCAGCACGGTGATGAGAAATGAAAGGAGAGACTGAGAGAGAAAAGAGAGCTGAGATATGTCAAAGAGAAGAGGTAGAGATGGACTGTGGGTATTTTGGAAAAGGATTCTCAGACTGAAGTTGTAATCACCTCTTCAAGGACTGAAGGAAGTTTCAAAAATCTACTCTTTTTCTTATTTTCTCTTCCTTCCACTAGTCTAGTAAGAGGCACTCTAATATGTTCTTTTCACTTTTCTCTAAGCATTTCTGAGAGTCTAATTTTGCCTCGAAAAAAGTTATGGGCTAGGTTGAACTACACAAAATTTAAACTAGCCCAGAAAACTAATCTTTTGACTAAATGTTAGGAATTTTCCCAACTGGAGACTTTGGGATATTATACAGGGTGTTCCTAAAGTTTGGACACAGGCAAAAATGCATATTTTCAAAAAATGAAATTATTGAAATTTTCAACAACATTTTATTTAAATGGAATATTAACAAATAACATCTTCAATATGATTTCCGTCATATGTGATGCAAAGGTTGATGCGCTTTGCAACATTCATGTGAACTCAATGCAATAACTCAACTCCACATCGCTGTCAATTTTAGCACATTCACTCTTGGAATATGAATATGAAATCATATGATGTTATTTGAAGTTGAAGATGCTATTTGTTAATATCAAATTAAATAAAATGTTGAAAATTTCAATCATTTCATTTCTTGAAATATGCATTTTTCCTTAAGTGTCCAGACTTTAGGAATGCCCCATATTTGTATTAACAAAATTTTCTCTGATATAAACTACTACATTTTATAAGTTGATTTTGAAATCAAAATAAAAAAATCAGTTTGAAAGTTGCCAGGCCTCTGAGGTCCATTTTATTGCCCCTAAGCAAACTGTGAGGTAACTCATAAACAGTATGTGGTTGATTAAATCTTTAGGTTCTAATTTGGTGAAGGAAGGGATCAGAGTGAAGACAGGTAAGACCTGGGGAAAATTTAGTGTTGCCTCTTCCAGACAGGAGTGGGGAGGATATTCTTTCTATATTTCAATTATCAATATACCCACGAATACAGGCATCAACAGCCATGTATACTTTACATATATATCTATGTCTGTTTCTTTATGTCTGTGTGTCCAGATCTGTGATTTCATCTAGATTGTTTAAGTATGTTCTAGTACTGAAAAGGCTGCATAGCTCATGTGTAACTTCTAGTCATACAGAATTGTTTTGGGACACTGATAGGTTACGTGTACTAGATACAGAGGCACTTACTGTAGAGTGTACTATCAGCAGGATTTGGAGTCAGGAAGATCTGGGTATGAGACTGGACATTGATAGTGACTACAGCTTTGGGCAAGTCTCTTAGGCAACTCTCAATGAACAATCTATATCAGTGAGGGAGGAAACTTTACTAAGGAAATTAAAGGTCTTCGTGGATGGAGCAAGACTAGAGAGAAATAGAGAGATAGAGACAGTCAGAAATATGAGAGAGGGACAGGTATGGATGGATGGATGGATGGATGGATTGATGGATGGATGGATGGATAGATGGATAGAGAAATAGGAATGGATGATCAGATAGACATAGAATATGCAATATTATATATGTTAACTGCAAAAACTATAACTACAAGTTTTTTCAGTTATACATAGATTATATGTAGAGATATATGTTTAGATATATTCACCTAAAGGTTCTATTTGATTAAAGAAGTGTTTATTAAGCACCTACACTATAATATAAATAACATTGTACCTAACCCAAAATATAGATAATAAGATGGGGTCTCTTCACCTATTTAGCTTACAATCTAGTAAACTGGATAATACAGTTTAGAAAGGGCATTGATAAGCTAGAAAAACTCCAGAAGCAGTCAGCTAAAATTGAGAAGATCCTCAAGGCAGTATTGTATGAGAGCCAGTTAAAAGAATGGGGGGTATTTAGCCTAGAGAAGAGAAGAGTAGAGGGAGAGATTCTGAGTGTTTGAAAATGTTTCAAGGTTTGTTATGTGGAAGAGGGACTGGAATTGTTCTGGGGAGAGAACTATGAGCAATGAAAGAAAATTGAAGGGGAAGAATTAGTCTTGATTTAAGCAAAAATGTTTTCATCTTTAGAGCTATTCAAAAATAGACTCAGTTATGTTGGGAAGTAGTGGTTCCTCCCTCACTGAAAGTCTTCAAGTAAAAGGTGAATAGTCATTTGCTGTTTATACTGTAGTGGGTATTCTGTTTCTTGTATGGGTTAGACCAAATGGCCGCTGAAGTGCTTTCCAGCACTGTAGTTCTTATGAGTTATACATAACAGTAACTGACATTTATAAAACACCTTGAAGCATACAAAGTTCTTTATATACGTTATCTGTTTGGTAATTATCACAACAGGCTTGAGGTAGGCACTAGAAGTTATTAGTCTATTTTATAACTGAGGAAAATGAGACTTAAGGAGGTTAAATGACTTGCCTATGGTGACAGAGTTAGTAAGTCTCAAAATCAGAATGTGAACCCAGGTCTTCCTAACTCTAAGTCCTACTTTCTATCCCCTGAAATAATAATAATATTGTGAGTGTGTGTTTTTGTTTACGTTAAGGAGGGCATTCCTTATCTATCTATCTATCTATCTATCTATCTATCTATCTATCTATCTATCTATCTATGATCTATCTATATCTGCTGATGGCAGGTCATTTAAAGTTTTTTTGTATTTTGTTTTTGAGTCTGCGCTCTGGGAAGCTCCATAAATTCTGAGTTGTGAAATCTTGCTGTATCAGCAGTCTGTGAAATGAATTGATATTAAACACGACAAAAATCTCTCTAATTCACCTCAGTGAGTTTCTGCTTCTTAGCCTCTCCCCCCCCCCCCCCCAACCCCCTTCCTCCTTCAAGCTGTAATTGAAAAGGGAAAGAATGGAGATTGCCATCATTGCTCCCTGGAATAACATTGAGTCATCCATTATTTAAAATCTCATTAATTAAGTATTATTTACAAATAACTGCAATCTCCCATTCCTCCCCCCCCA
>CM053626.1:161339742-161356658 GCA_028646595.1 Phalanger gymnotis | reverse complement strand
CGTTCCAAATTCTCTCCCCTCTTCCCTTCCCACCCACCCTCCCTAAGAAGTCAAGCAATTCAACATGGGCCACATGCATATCATTATGTATAACCCTTCCACAATACTCATGTTGTAAAAGACTAACTATATTTTGCTTCTTCCTTCTTGCCTCACTAGTACAGGAGTTACCCATGTGATGGTTATGCCCTGATTCCTCTCGGCTGTGTGACAAAGTGACCTTCCCTCTTATGTACAACGTTAATGTGGATATCTGGGAATTCTCTGGAAATGAATGTAGAACTTGATACATGAAATACAAGTGACTTCTTTTGTGTGTTTTATTTAATTTTTTTATTTTTAGTTTACAACACTCAGTTCCACAGGTTTTTGAGTTCTAAATTTTCTTCCCCTTTCCACAAGACACCATGGAACTGATCTATGTCCCACATACACCTTTGCGTTAAACATATTTACACAATAGTCAATTTGTAAAGAAGAACCATGATCAATGGAGTGAGTTATGAGAAAGAAGAAACAAAACCAAAACAAAAAGAAATAAAAAAGAGAGAGAGCAGACAGTTTCCTTCAATCTGCATTCATATCAATATTGCTGAGAAGAGCCAAGTCAATCAGTTAGTCATCACAGCATCAATATGTTTGTGGTTTTCTTACCTCTCCTCGAAGCCAAGCCTCTGGTGTTCTTAAGTTCCACCTCAACGACTAGAGACCAGAGTCCAGAGACCCATTGGTTCCCGAATTGGCCTCTTTTAAGTCCTTAATCTACGCCCACACAGGTTTCACACCTGATAGGGCTTTGGGCCTGGGGCTTAGCATTTAACAGGTGAAAGTACTTTCACCGTAAACAAAAGCCAAAGTCCTCAAGAGCACCCGTTAAACTAAGGCCATTTTGCCTTACTGGCACATATCCCTCCCTTTTTCTCTTCTTCCTCCTTCTTTCCTGTGGGGTAAGATATCGAATTGAGTGTGTATGTTATTCTCTCCTCAAATCAAATCTGATGAGAGCAAGATTCACTCATTCCCCCTCACCTGTAAACAAAACAGTTCCACTTTAGTAACTCCCTTATGATTTTTCTTTCTAGTTTACCTTTTCATGCTTCTCTTGATTCTTGTATTTGAAAGTCAAATTTTCTATTCGGCTCTGGTCTTTTCAGTGAGAAAGCTTGAAAGTCCATATTTTGCCTTGGAGCATGTTTTGCTGGGTAGGTGATTCTTGATTTTAATCCCAGCTCCATTGACCTCCGGAATATCATATTCCAACCCCTTCAATACCTTAATGTAGAAGCTGCCAGATCTTGTGTTATCCTGATTGTGTTTCCACAATACTCAAGCTGTTTCTTTCTTGCTGCTTGCAGTATTTTCTCCTTGACCTGGAAACTCTGGAATTTGGCAACAATATTTCTAGGAGTTTTCTTTTGGGGATCTTTTTCAAGAAGTGATTGGTAGATTCTTTCAATTTCTATTTTACCCTCTGCTTCTAGAATATCAGGGCAGTTTTCCTTGATAATTTCTTCAAAGGTGATGTCTAGGCTCTTTTTTTGATCTTGGGTTTCAGGTTGTCAAATAATTTAAATTATCTCTCCTGGATCTATTCTCCAGGTCAGTGGTTTTTCCAATGAGATATTTCACATTGTCTTCCACTTTTTCATTCCTTTGCTTCTGTTTTGTAATATCTTGATTTCTCATAAAGTTACTAGTTTCTGCTTGCTCCAATCTAATATTTAAGGTGGTATTTTCTTCAGTGGTGTTTCGGACCTCCTTTTCCATTTGGCTAATTCTGCCTTTCAAGGCATTCTTCTCCTCATTGGCTTTTTGGAGCTCTTTTGGAGCTCTTTTTGGAGTTAATGTATTTTTTTTAAAAATGTATTTTTCTTCAGTATTTTTTGAGTCTCCTTTAGCAAGGACTTGTTTTTCATGCTTTTCTTGCATCTCTTTCATTTCTCTTCTTCTTCTGCTTCTCTTATTGCTTTTCCAAATCCTTTTAGAACTCTTCCATGGCCTGAGACCAATTCATATTTCTCTTGGAAGCTTTTGATGTAGTCTCTTTGACTTTGTGGACTTTTTCTGGCTGCATGTTTTGATCTTCTTTGTCACCAAAAAAGATTCTGTAGTCCGAACATGAGTCTGCATCCATTTTTGCTGCCTGTTCATGTTTCCAGCCAAGTACTCGACCCTTGAGCTTTTTGTCAGGGTATGACTGCTCATAGAGTAGAGAGTACTTTGTCCCAAACTTTAGGGCCTGTGCTGCTGTTTTCAGAATTACTTCTCCTTGACTGTCACCGCAAGCTCTGGCACAGCAGCGCTCCTCCTCCTCCAAGAACTGACAACTAGCATTGCGACTTAGATCCAAGCAGTGCAAAGCATGCCCTTCACTCCCACTCTGGTCTGCCACTTCATTCTTCTGCTGTGTGAATCAAGGACTCTGGAAGCAGTTGATGCTTGACCTCCACCATTGCACCACCTCTGCCACCCCCAGGACTGGGACATGACCGCTCTCTAACCTGATCTAGCATTTTATCCACTAACCTACTCCTTGGTCTTCGGTGTTTGTTGGTTGAGAAGTCTGGTAACTGCCACAGCTCAATGATTCATGGCCCTAAGGGCTGCTCTGGTTGACTCCAACTCTGGTCTGTCCTGCAGGGCCCTCGCTGGGCTGTACTCTGCTCCCAGCACCTTTCTGAGCAACCATCCAGGCCATCCTTGGCTAGAAACCTGCTTCCCTCTGTTATTTCGTGAGTTCTGCAGCTCTAGAATTTGTTGAGTCATTTGTTACAGGTGTTTGGAGGGATTTGGGCGAGACCTTAAGCAAGTCCCTGCTTTCCAGCCGCCATCTTGGCTCTGCCCCCATTGTTTTTTTTTTTTTTTTTGTACATTCTTAACAAAATTCTGCAGGAAAAGTTAGAAAAAGAAATTCCACTTAAACAGCTATAAAATATATAAGATTAGGAGTCCACCTACTGAGGTACCTCAGGAACTGTGTAAATATAACTGTCTACAATTCTTTACAGAACTAGACAAGACTAAATAATTGAAGAGAGATTAATTGCTCATATTTAGACTGTGCCAATAAAAATGACTGTGATACCTAAGTTAATTTATAGATTAAATGACTTATTAACGACATTACCAAAGAGTTACTTTACAGAAAATAAAGAAAATAAAATCAAGAATCTCCAGAGAAGTTCTTAAGTCCTTCAAAGTTGTTACAATATTGTTGGTATTATATACATTATTCTAGTTCTTCTCACTTGATTTTTCATCAGTTCATACCAGTCTTCCCAGGTATATCTTCTATATCAGACTTGAAAATTGCTACAAAATTGTCTTTGTTAAATGTTTCCCTTCTAGTGCTAAGTAAAATAATTTTGTTTGTTCAAAAGTTTCAGTCTGATATAGAAGATACATAGGGAATTCATAAAATATACAGAAGAGATATTCCCCAATAAATGAGTGACAAAAGAATATTAAGACAGATCTCAAAAAAAGCAATTTAAAAGTAACCATGTGAAAAAATTCTTCCAATTTTGAACGACGAGAAATGCAAATTTAAGCACATCTGAGGTTCTCCCTTTCTATCAGTAGACTGCACAAGATAACAAAAAAGGAAAATCAAAATTGTTGCAGGAGTTATGGGAAGATAGATACACTATTGCACCATTGGTGGTGGTCTGGGTTTCTGGAAGGTAATTTCAAAATATACCTAAAAAGACACTAAATGATATATCTCCTCTGACCCAGTGACACTATTTCTCTAGTTATACCCCCGAAGATATCAAAGAAAGAAAGGACGCACATGAATAAACATATTTGTGCCAGTATTTCTTTTGTAGCAAAGGATTGGAAATGAAGGGGCTGTCTACCTATTGGGGAATGTCTAAACAAATTATGATATTATTAGAGAAGCTATAAGGATGGATTCAGTGAAACCTGGGCAGACTTGTATGTGCTGATGTACAGTGAAACTAACAGAACTGGTGAAACAATGTGTGCAAATGGTTATAGTATTTTAAAGGAAAACTACTTTGAATTATTTATGAACTTTAATTTATAAAATGAGCAATCATGTCTCCAAAAGATTGATGATGATTCACACTTCCCACCTCTTAGCAGAGAGCTAATGGACTGTAGGTATAAAATGAGATAAACATTTTTGTGTTCTGTCAATGTATGCAGATAAGAGGGGTTTTCCATACCAGTACCTCAATAATTACAGAGGTTTCCTAGACTTCTTGATTGAATCAGTAAGAGTTACTGGAGTAGATGTGAACGATGCCTAGTCATCTATATCGAATCAGGCAATTAAAAGCATTAAGTTAAGTAGGAGCAACCTAATGAATCAAGTAAGAACGTAGTAAAGGCCATTGGATAAAGGAGAGTGCAACAAGAAGAAGCATTTATTAAGTATTTACAAGCATATAATTTGATCCTAACAAAGCACTAGGAGGTAGGTGCTGTTATTATTCTTATTTTATTGAGGGGGAAACTGAGGCAGACAAGTTAAGTGAATTGCCTGGGGTCACATATCAAGTAAGTGTCTGAGGCCAGATTTGAACCCAGATCTTTTAGACTCCAGAAGTAGTGCTGTAATCCACCTAAGTGTGATGTTGCTGCACAGAAAATATATTGGGATTGACCGATGAGACTCAATTCATGTCCTGTGGAGCTTGTGTCAATACAACAAGCTAGTTAAAAAATTGAGTATTTATAGTCTCTGACATTCTGAAGGATAGGGCAGTGTAGCCTAGGAATTTCTAAGAGTTAGTTGTTGAGGAAGAGAGAAGAACCTCTATCTTGTCTCTCCACCCCACCCCCCACCACAAATACACTGCCTTGGCTAGAAGAAGACTTTGTTAACCTGGAAAGGTCTGGGAGATTTTGGGCTTTGAATCTGCATATACTTTGGCAGTGTCTACCTTGGAGTCAAGAACAAGTATTCACACACCTTCCTTACTCTACAACGAACCTAGTAGAAACCAAATCTAAGAAAAAATTCTTCAGAGCCCTATGAATGGAAAACAAGGATTTTCAAGGGCTGTGAATTATCCTTTTGGTCACATGTACTCGTAAGTTTAAATCTACTTTCATTTGGACTTTATGCTTCCAATCTGGGGGCATGATTGTACCCACTCCTTTTACTAAACAATCTTACAAATTATCCATTTTTAAAAGCTAATTATTCTGGTTAAGTGATATCAATTGATAATCATTGCGGGTGTGGGGGTATTACCCATAACAATAGAACTTTCTTCCTCCAACTACCCAAAGATATCCTTTGAACATTGAGAAGAAACTTAGTATACACACTCTGGGGACCTGGCCTTTCCATGTATGAATTGAGATAGTTAACCCAGAGCTTAACCCAGATAGAGGTAACCCAAGTACGTTGTTGTTATTTGTTCAGTGGTTTTCAGTTGTGTCCAGCTCCTTGTGGCCTCATTTGGGCTTTTCTTGGCAAAGATACTGGAGTGGTTTGCCAGTTCCTTCTCCAGCTCATTTTACAGATGAAAAACTAGGGCAAGCGGGGTTAAATGACTTACCCAAGGTCACACAGCTAGCAAGTGTCAGAGGCCAGATTTAAACTCAGGAATATGAGTCTTCCTAGTCATCCATTATTGTAACATTGGAAATAACTAAAGGCATAGATTTAGAGAGAATGACTTGTATGCCATGATTTAGAATGAAGTGAGTAAAACTAAAACAATGCATACAATGACTATAAGATTTCGAAAGAATACATCTTCAAAAGATTTATGTTTTGTGATCCCCATAGTAACTGATCATTGCATCAAAAGACTGATGATGATTTCTGCTTCCCATTTCTTAAGAGAGACAGTTGATGGAATATAGGTGCAAAATGAAAAATGTACACTTTCAGAACAGCTAAAGTATAGATTTGTTTTGTGTAACTATACATTTGTTACAAGGGGTAACTCATGGGCGGGAGAATTAATAGGCTAAAAAGGGTAATAGTGATAGTGTTTAAGAAAAAAAAGAAGACAAAAGAATGTCAATTAATCATTAAAAATAAGAAAATAGAAAGAAGTTCAAACAGAGACGAAGGTAGTGTTGGAACCACCATGTTGTATTTGAAATATTTTAACAAGCAAGCCCTGGTTATACATAATAGGTATTCACAATTTCATAGGCAGTCATTTTATTCTGTTCTTCATTCTGTAGTGAAATGTTTATGTTTGTTAATATTTGTCAAGGCATACTATGAAAAAACTTAAAATTTAAAAGAAAGGTTGGGATCTTGTGTAGCTTTTTCTAAGTGTGTATGTCAATAGAGGAATGTTTCTTCCTGAAAATTCTTGCTAAGGAAGTCAACAAGCTGCACAGGGTGAGCAGGGAGACAAACCACCCAGAAAACCTTTTACATTCAGCATTCAATTCCCATGGACAAAACTGCCCTCCGAATGCAAAGTAAGATTCCCAATACCAAACACGTGCATGCACAAAATAGCAAAAATAGTTTTACTAAATATATTTAAGTGACTGTATACTTTAATAACTCAGCAGTCGGAGTTGATGTCTAGCATTAATTTTAAAACATTTTACTTCTCTACTGTTAGACTGATTTTTTTAGCCAGCTAAGTAATATTTCCTCTGGTTTCACTCTGGTTCTTTCTATACCCTCCTTACTTTTCCAATGTTATTTTTCTCTATTGAGCTACTTGGAGTCGGAAGATAAGGATTAAGATGATGAACAAGAACTTTTTAGAATTATGTCTCCCCCTCCCCCACCCAGACCAGACTATTAGCTCAATGAGGACAAGGATTATTTTATATAAATTTTGTATCTTCCCAGAAACTAGCCTTTTGCTCTACACAAGGTAGGCACCAAATGAATGTTGGGTTGAATGAATTACTATAAGAATAGGTTGGTTTCTTCATTATCAATCATAGGCTCTGAGAAGGCAAAATAAAGCCAAAGACCAAATAACCAGGGTTTCTATGATTGGAGAGTTGTGGGTGTTTTTTTAAATAACATAGTGTCTTAAAACTACAAAAAGAAAAATATTAATAGTTAAACTTTTTCATACTGTGAAAAAACTTTGGTTTCATCTGTGAATGTACTCTCCACCAGCTCTTAGAAGATCCCAGCTCTTCAGTGTCTTCTTACCCTGTGCTATTTCCATCCATGTTTCCACATAAATCCTCCATAGATGATGTAACCCACAAGGAAGTAAATAATCTATTTGCTCATCTGTCAATTTTGGAACAGCGAAAGGGGATGGAAGGTGGGAATTTGGGCATGGAAGATAAGAGTTTGTCACTTTTCTGATTCCGTGTAGTTTGGACTAATGAACTCAATGTATAATTGTACTACTTATTTTTGCAAATGCCAAAGATCCTTCGAGAGATCATTTGTGTTGACTGCAGATTCAGATTCTGACCTCCCCACACACATGAAATACCAAATTCCTCTTTTTCTCCTTTATTTATTTAGCACATCATTTCCCCTTCTATCATTGTCACCTGAATTAACCCTTCCCTCTCTTCTAGGCTTCCACCCTCTAGCGACTTCTGTGATTTGAGACTTTCTTAGTGCAAGCCCATTTTTCCTTCTGAATAAATATAAAAATCTGCCTTGTGCACTTTATAGCACCTATTTCCCACCAGCCCTTAGACTCAGCCATGCTTCTATTTTCTTGTTCTCCCATTTAGGATCCTTTGGACTCTTTAATTTTTCTTCCTCTCTGAATTCCTATAGGAGTTCACCTATTGATGATAGGTCTGTTTAGGGGCAAAAGGCTTTTTTTTTTCATACTATCTGAAGAATGGGCTGGAACAGTCCCCAGCCACCCCTAGCCCTGTGTTATTAGTTATTTTTAGCAATCAATGTTATTGATGCTGTGCTCACTAGAGAAACCCACCAGAGAGTTGTTCTTCCAACTCATTACATTTAGAGTTGAACTATCCCCTCTTTATATAAATCCTGACACATAAAGATAAAATACACCACTTTGTGAGAGAAGCACTGGACAAGAATCTGGGAGCAGGGTGCGGGGGTAGACTTGTTGCTTAACTTCTGCCAATGCTCTTCAAAGGTAAAAAATCCTTAGGTTCCATCCTTTGCTATTTAGCACAATGTCTGGCACATAGTAGGTGCTTAATCGATTGTTCTCTTCCCCTGTTGGCACCCTCCCCCAACCATAAGGCCTTGTAGCTGGGGTACAATGGGGACAAAATAGTATTTGTTGCCCATCATCAGTACTGAAGGTAAATTTTCAGAGAAAACAAAGCTTGAGCAAACTGGTAGCAAAGTTCTCTGTGACTTCCTTTCTGGATACTTGAAGTGAACATAGACAAAAAGTTTTGTGGCCAGAGATTTAAACATTTGTCTTCTATGAGATTACTGAAGGCATAGGATCTATGTTCCACTGATTGGCAGAGAGTGATTCCTGTGCCATCTCTGGATGAGAAAATAAGATAATGTTAGCGATAATACTCCTCTTCATGGTAACCCTTTCTTCCTTGCTCCTTTTTGAGTTCGTGAGAATTTAGCACGAAATCATAAGATATTAGCCCTGGAAGGGACCTCAGAGATTAGTTAGGCCAGCCCTCCCACTTTACAGATGAGAATACTGAGGTCTAGAAAAATGCCTTGCCCATAATGTCATAGCCCAGATTTTAGATATGAGTTTGAGATGGCAATGGCACATCCATTTTGCTGTATACAGCTCTCTCTTTGTTTTCTTTCTACCTGTCTAACTGGAACCCAGTCTCTTTTGTTCATCATCTATATCATGCTCCCTAACTGCGGGTGAATCTTTATGCTCCGTCGTTTCTTCTATTTTTTTCTATACGTTTGTACTTGGTGACCTCAGGTTCTGTGGGTTTAATTACAATCTCTCTCTCTCTCCCTCTCTCTCTTTTTCCCTCCTTCCCTTTCAGGCCAGAAATTGGGTCTTCTGTTTCCAGTCCCTTTACTTTTCCATTTCAGAGACCTACTTACATGATTTTAGTCACAAGAAATATTGCTTCAGTCAAAAGCTCTGAAATAATTGGTCTGAGTTTTAGACACAAATAAAGGCAGCAAGAAGAAGAAACACAGTGCATGTTTTAATGATAGTACCGTGGGCTTTTTAGTCCTAATGCAAATTTCTTGTAATCTGTCCCACTGCCCCCTTTGATGGGGACCGTCTTCAGATATAATAGGAGTTGCAGGTTCTAGGTGATGCATTTTTACCAGAAACAAAACCAATAAGATGTATTAAAACATTAAGTACCTTGGGCTTAATCAGAAGGTAGTGAGTCCTCCTTCTCTAGAGTTTTGCAATAAAAGGCTGCATAACCCCTTGTTACATATGTTTAAAGATGATTTTTGTTCAGGTATGAGTGAGTAGACTAGATCAGAGGCAGCTAGGTGACACAGTGAGTAACGTGTCAGACCTAGTTAGGAAGACCAGAGTTCATATCCTCTCTTAGACTCTTACTAGCTATTTTGCCCTGGGCAGGTCACTTAACCTCTGCCCCTTTCTTCATCTATACAAAGATAATAGTACCCACTTTCCAGAGTTGTTGTAAGGATAAAATTTGATAATATTTGATAATATTTGGACATAGTTTTTGTAAACATTTTGTTGTCGTTACTCAACCCCACAGAGTGTACTGTACAGAGTACGACCTCGGTGTTGTTTATTACATCTAGCTGATTAAAGATTACAACTGTATTGACATCTGAGCTTTCTCCATTGAGATCACACTGGCGATTATTATAAGAATGTCCTCCAACACCTTCCTTAGGCAAGAAGGGGAAAGCAAGCTTGAAGATGGATTGTAAACAACAGTTTACTCTCCTAGCACTGTTGCTACATTTCTCATTCTTTCCCTTCTTGTTACTCAATACAAACCTTGCTTGGGGAAAAACGGATCAATTAAAAACAAATTTCTTCCCGTCTTTGGACAGACACTCTGTGCCGCAGTGGCTTCTATAAGTTAGAAATAAATGTTTTTCAGGAACATGTTTTGGGCTTTCCAGGGAGAAGTGTCACTTTTCAATTCTCTTCATTCTTGATGTCTTCCCTAGAACAGTGACTGACATACCATCTCCCTAAGTATCAAGGAAAAGATAGTGGACTGCTTCAACTTTGGAGAACGTGCAGAGTACTCTTCTTTAAATAGATCCATTATTTTGAAAATCTGCATTTGTGTTCAGGGTTGTACAATTTAAAGTGGCCTTGAGTAAAAGCCAAAATATCTGAATTCTCTGTGTCTGGCTCTGCTTAGTGTATGACCCTGAACAATCATCTCTCTTCTCTGAACCTCAGTTTTGTTGTCTCTGTAATGAGTGTGCCTGCTGATCAAAATTAGCTTCTCTGACTAACAAAGTCTCCCTTCCCCCTCCTCTTTTCCCAATCTAGGGGATAGAGTGTTGGACCTCGCAGTCAGGAAGACCTGAGTTCATATCTTGTGTCCCATATTTACAAGCTATGTGACCTTGGTCAAGTTTTTTGACCAGAGTCTGGTTACTCTCTCCTTTCTCAATTTGCATGATACTGCTCTCTTTGTTTTCCTTCTACTTAACTAACTGAAACTCAGTCTCTTTTGTTGGTTCATCGTCCAAAGCATGCTCCGAACTATGGGTGTACCCTTGTGCTCATATACTTGCTGTTAGTGATTTCAGGTTCTGGGGTTTAATTATAATCTCTTTTCTCTTTCTGTTTCTCTGTCTCTGTCTCTCTCTGTCTGTGTCTCTCTTTCCCTGTCTTGGTCTTTCTCTCCCTCCCTCCCTCTCTCTCTCTTTCTCTATCCCTCCCTCCCTCTCTCCTCCTCTCCTGTTCCATTCTTCCTTCCCTTCTTCCTTTTCTTACTCTCTGCATGCATAGTTATATATAGATATTACTTATATTATAAATTATATTCTATATTGCATGTTTTGTTCTATATTATGTAATAGGTATATACGTGTACATGTTGCATTTGTTTGTGTTAGTATTAGAATTTCTCCTGAGCACTTTTCATACATCTCTGACTGCCTATTGTATATCAGAAAATGATTGTTCCATAGCGATCTTGAACTTGTTATATCTAAAATTTTACTCACTATTTTCTTCATCAATTTCAAATTTTCTTTATTTCTCCTGAAGTCACCACCATCCTTCCTGCTCCTCCAGGGTTGCCACCTCAAAGTGATCATTGATACTTCACTTTCCTTACTTCACATAAACAATTACTTGCCACCTCCTGACATTTCTTCCTCCATGATATATTCTTGCATTCATCCCCGTCTCTGTATTCTCATGGCCACCACCCTATCTCAAGCTCACATCAGCTCTTAGAAGTACTATGGTAATCACCTCCTGGTTAGTCTCCTTATCTCAAGTACTTCTCCAGTCTCAGACTACAGTCAGCTGGCCAAGTGATTTTATTAAAATATAGATCTTATTAGGGACATCCATGTGGCTCAATGCAAAGAAACTCATAGTCCTGAGTTCTACTCTGGCCTCAGACATGCCTAGCTGTGTGACCCTAGCTAGATAAGTCACTTAGTCCTGTTTGCCTCAGTTTCATCTGTAAAAATGAGCTAGAAGGCAGCTAGGTGGCACAGTGAGTAAAGCACTAACCCTGGAGTCAGGAGGACCTGAGTTCAAATTTGACCTCAGACACTAGACACACTTATTAGCTGTGTGACCTTGGGCAAGTCACGTAACCCCAATTGCCCTGCCTTCCCCCCTCCAAAAAAAATTAGCTACAGAAGGAAATGGCAAACACTTCAGTACCTTTAACAAGAAAATGCCAAATAGGATCACAAAGAGTCAAAAATTACTGAAACAGCTGAACAATATAAAATTTAAAAATTAAAAACCTACTTCATCCTTGCCTGCCCCTTCACCACTACCAGCACCAATAATTGGGCAAGGTCATTTCACATTTCTGTATCAGTATCCTTTTTGTTTCTGATTCTACAGCTTTAGCCTGATTTCACAGCCTTGAGATTAGGATAAAGACTGGACCTATGATTTCAGTGATGGAAGAAATTTACTCCTTCGGTCAATTCAAGTTAATAAGTTCTCTGCAACATATCACCTTAGACCATGGCGTAGAGTCCCAAGAGCTCACACATCTAGTATGTGTCAGAGCTGAGACTTGAACCCAGCCTTTTCTGTTTTTGAAATCCATGGCTTTATTTATTACCCCACGCTGCTTTTCTCAGTCTTCAAAATGCCGTCCATTATAGCCTTGCATATAAGGACATTCTCATGTGACCAGGTATTCCCACTTTAAAAAAATCAGTATGCAAATCAGTATTCAAAAATCCAAACTCACCAGGACATGTTTAATAGAAGAGATCTATTAGCAGTACCTACCAATTCTTTAGGATAATAGATGACCTTTAGGCATTTCCAGCACTAATATGCTATGAGTCTGTGACTCATCTCAGGGTTCCTTTTTTTTTTCAAATCATTATGTATTTATTTATTATTTTTAGTTTTCAGCATTAATTTTCACAAGAGTTTGAATTACAAATTTTCTCCCCATTTCTACCCTCCCTACCACTCCAAGATGGCGTATATTCTGATTGTCCCATTCTACAGCAGTCCTCTCTTCTGTCACCCCACTCCTCCCCATCCCCTTTTCCCTTACTTTTTTGTAGGACAAGACAGATGTTTATGCCCCATTGCCTGCATATCTTCTTTCCTAGTTGCATGTAAAAACTTTTTTTGAACATCTGTTTTTAAAACTTTGAGTTCCAAATTCTCTCCCCTTTTCCCTCCCCACCCACCCTCCCTAAGAAGGCAAGCAATTCAACATAGGCCACATGTGTATCATTATGCAAAACCCTTCCACAATACTCATGTTGTGAAATGTGAAATATATTTTGCTCCTTCCTATCCTATTCCCTTTTATCCAATTTTGTCCCTTAACCCTGTCCCTTTTCAAAAGTGTTTGCTTTTTATTACCTCCTTCTCCACCTGCCCTGCCTTCTATCATACCCCCTTTTTTATCTCCTTCCTCCTTTCCTGTGGGGTAAGATACCAATTGAGTGTGTATGTTATTCCCTCCTCAGGTCAAATCTGATGAGAGCAAGATTCACTCATTCCCCCTCCCCTGCCCCCTCTTCCCTTCCTACAGAACTGTTTTTTCTTGCCACTTTTATGTGAGATAATTTACCCCATTCTATCTCTCCCTTTCTCACTCTCTCAATATATTCCTCTCTCATCCCTTAATTTTATTTTATTTTTTTAGTTATCATTTCAGGGTTCCTTTTAAAGTAAGCTTCTCTAGGGCATTTTAATGTTTGTTTGCAGATCATTGACCATTTGATGGAGAGGGTTTAGGGCAGAGAAAGGTAAAGTTTTTAAGTATTAGGAATTGTTGCTTATTGAAAAATGATTAGCTACTCATCTGAAATTTTTTATCCAAACCAATGAGAATGTATTATTTGGCTTGTAAAAATTCAGTTCAAGCACAATTTTTCTGAGAGCACATCTACTTCATAAAGCAAGGTATATCTTCTCCAAACTGTGTGACCTGGCAGCAATGAAAGCCTGTTATAAATACTTGTGGCCTTAGAGATTTCTGAATGTTTTCTATTAGTCCATTTGCCTTGGAAAAAGAATGAGTAAAGCTCTTCATACTGATGCCTCTGTACCTCTGGGCCTGGTTTGGAAGCAGTTTGTACAGGAGGACATTCCTACACTTTGACATAAAAGGAGATGGGATGAGAATTGAGCAGCAAACAGTGCATGTATTCATAGGATTTAGAGCTGGAAGAAGCCATAGAGAACTATGATCCAACCCCTCTTTTTAGAGAAATGAGGATCTTAGAGCACAGACAGTCTATGGCTGTTTCAAGGTCATATAATCAAGAGTAATTTACATTTATATCCCTATCTTATTTAAAGTCTGCAAAACACTTCAGAATAGATTCTCTCATTTGAGTCTGGCAACCCTTCGAAGTAAGAATTACAGGAATTATTGTCCCTATTTTATTGATGAGGAAACAGTCTTTGAGAAGTTAATTGACTTGCCCAGGGCCACATAGCTAGTAAGTAAGAAGCAGGATTGCGATTCAAGTATTCTTAATGCCAGGGCACCCAATCTGTCCTGTGGTCCAAGGAGTAAATCATCCCAATCCAAATCTATTGCTCTGTCTGCTACTTTGCACTGTGTTGCTCATGCTCATAGAACTCCCCCAAAGCCACTCCAGTCCCTCTGTTCTCCCATTAGTCCTATTGTATGGAGCAGGAAAGTCAATGGACTTCAGTATTGGTTTCCCACTTGCCTTTTTATGATTACCTTGAGCTTCAGTGATTCTTTACCTTATCATGTTTGTGTCCTATTGAGTGCTAGGATATTTTTAAGCATTCTTAGCCCAGAAACTTTGTAGTCCTTCCGAGTGGCACAGCTAGGTGATATCATGAAAGGAGGTGTTTCACTCAGCTGCCTCCTGTCTTCCCAACAGGCCATCTACTAGTTCTACTTTCAATGTTGAGTATATTTAAGGAGCACATGAAGTGTAGGAAATGCCTGGTTGAGGTTCCTGTTATATGAGATATTTGAGATCCATCCTCATTGTCATTATCCTTGGGAATCCTTTGAACACATTTATATACTTCAGAAGTATATGTAGAAATTGGAAGCAGTTAAAAGGAATAGATATTTAAAAAAAATTTACGAACTTTGGAAGGAAAATAATTGAATTATAAATTTATTTAGAATGTAGAACACTTAGAATGATGGAAAAGTATTTTTAACAAAATATTAATATAAGCTGAATGCAATGTTATTATAATAATTATTATAATGACCACATCTGGCCCCAGAGAAGAGATGAGACAATGCACTTCCCTGTAAGGGACTACTGATATGGAATGTTTTATATACCATCAAAATATGATATTTTACATACTGTCATTTAATTCTGCTGAACTGCAGTTTTTCTTGTTTTTTAATTTTTTTTATAAGGAGTGACTCATAGGGTAGAGGAGGAGGGAGATATTCTAGGATAAAGGAGCTAAAACAAGAGTTATTAATAAAAAATTACATAAATATAAATTATTACCTAGATTTTATCCCACCTACCTACCCTCATTTTTGCTCATACAAACTATGTCAGGTCTTGTGGAGCTGCTATGGGGCTCACAGAGTCTGAGGTACTTTGCCTTTTTCTGTTCTCAGGTATATGAACTAGAATCCTGCTCTCCAATGAGAGGGAGAAGGCTGCCCTTTATTACACCTTTCACAACGTTAAGTCCCCATCCTGTCACCCTGGGCACAAATTTAATAGTATTTTATGTTATCACACACACACACACATACACACACACGTGTGTGTGTGTGTGGTGTGTATACATATATGTGTATATGTATGTATATACGTGTGTATATGTGAGTATATTTTCCCCATAAAAGGAGAATATATGATATGAATCAGGCATGAGATAACTAATTTATTCCCACACACAAAATTTGTTCAATATTAAAGACTCACAAAAGCACATTTATAAAATATAAGTTCTGTAATTTAACTCATAACTACTTTGGGAGATTGATGTGTAAACCTCATCAAAATATAAAGCATATTGCAAAACTTCTAATTACACATTTCATTTTTCACCTCAACTCTTTACTGTCTTAATAATTCTTGTTGTGTGGGCAGGGCCAAGATGGTGGCAGGAAAGCAGGGACTTGTTTATGCTCTCCCCCAGGTCTCTCTAAACACGGGTAAAAAATGGCTCTGAACAAATTCTAGAGCTGCAGAACCCATGAAATAGCAGAGGGAAGCAGGGCTCCAGCCCAGGAAAGCCTGGATGGTCACTGGGAAGGGTCTATTGCATGGAGCAGAGCAGAGCACAGCCCAGCTTGGGCCACACCAGGACCAAACAAAATGCGAGCCAGGCTGAACAGGCGGTAGAGCCCTGAATCATTGAGCTGTGGCAGTTACCCAACTTCTCAACCCACAAACACCAGAGGCAACAGAACAGATTAGTGGGAAAAACTGCTGGATCAGAGTGAAAGGAGTGCATGGTCAGCCCCAGCCCCAGGGGCACAAAAGTGGTGCAGTTCTGGGGCTGCTCCCAGAGCTCCAGCTGTGGTTGCTTCTCGCCCTAGGCCCACCAAGTGGGAGGAATTAAGGGGTAGGAAGAATTAATCAGCAGATCAGAGTGAGAGTGAAGAGCCTGCTTGGATCTGGGTCTCTGTCAGGGTTGGCTATTCTTGCGGGAGGAAGAGCACTGGTGGGGCAGAGCTTGCTGTGTAGAAGTAGCTCTGAAAACAGCAGTGTAACCACTTAAACTTGGGACACAGTACTCTCTACTCTACAAAAATATGAAAAATATGAATTGATCTCAGGTAATGGAAGTACTCAAAAAGGATTTGGAAAAGGAAGTAAGTGAAGTAGAAGAAAAAATTGGGAAGAAAAATTAGAGTGATGCAAGAAAACCGTGAAAAGTAAGTCAGTGACTTGCTAAAGGAGAACCAAAAAATGCTGAAGAAAATAACACCTTAAAAAATAGACTAACTCGGAGGGCAGAGCCAAGATGACGGCTGGAAAGCAGGGACTGGCGTGAGCTCCCCACCAAGTCCCTCCAAAAACCTATGAAAAAATGGCTCTGAACCAATTCTAGAACTGCAGAACCCACAAAGTGGCAGAGGGAAGCAGGGCTCCAGCCTAGGACAGCCTGGATAGTCTCTGGGTAAGGTCTGTCCCGCACAGAGATCCCAGCTAAGGGGAGTGGAGCTGAGCTGAGCAGAGCCCAGTGTGTGCGGTGCGGACCGACCAGACTAGGAGCTGAGCGGAGAGTGCTCTAGCGTCCTGAATTACTGAGCTGTGGCATTTACCAGACCTCTCAACCCACAAACAGCAAAGACAACAGAGAAGGATAGTGGGAAAAGCTGCGGGGACTGAGTTTGCGGTTCAGCCACCGCCCCTGGGGCAGTGGAGGTGGGGCAGCTTTAGAACTACA
>CM053626.1:161298663-161339242 GCA_028646595.1 Phalanger gymnotis | reverse complement strand
TTATATCTTCCTTCATATGCCTCTTTCCTACATATTTAAACTTTCTTTCTTTTCCTTTCTGGTGGACTTTGATTAAAGCCCCTTTAAAACTGCACATATCTTATTTCTAATTCTGACCTGACACTTCTCTTTTCCAACATAAACGCAAAAAACAGAGGATTTTGTGAATCCTATACACAAAGTGCTTGGCCCTCTGATGTAACAGAGGCCAGGTGCCATGCTTTATTGGGGTTGTGGAGACCCTGCTTTTAAGATGATCTGGGGCAGATCCTCGGTTGGTCTCTTCCAGTTGTTTAAGAGACATCTTTCTCTTACTAGCTTCTTCAGAACTTTCATATAATGTATTTTATATTCCCAAATGCATAGATTGGATTTAGATTGAGGAGTTGGGAGTAAGTATGTAGGAACCCAAGTCTTTTTAATCTAATCTTGATATGATGGGATTTTAACATCATCCTTAATTGTTCTCTTTAGCTCTTTTATCATGGAAATCTCTACCTTTGTCTTATTCCCACATGGCTTTTGGCTAACTTCCTCTTTGAAACAGACCCTTTTCTGTGGAACTGAGTGAGCTGACAATTTTTCTAATTTTCAACTCAGCTCCTGTATTTCTTGTTGTAGCCTCTGTCTCTCTTCCCTCTCTCCCACTTGTTTCTGAAATTGATCTGAATCAGGGTATTATCAGTGAGTCTGAGTAAGGCAGAGCTCTGGAATTTGGGGAGGAGGGTCGCGATTTTTCCAGAGTAGAACCTGCGAGGTAGAGGGTGTTGTCTGAATGGGCTGTAAACTGCCTGGGCTGTTTTTCACAGCAACCTTCTGTGGCTTCAAGAGCTGCCTTGATAATGTTATATAGAAAAAATGTGCTGGGTTCCAGGCCCCCAGGGTTTTCTGACTCTTAGCTTGTTAACTGGTCCCCTATGACTTTTCAAGACCTTGCAGTAAGGGGGTCGCTGTGTGGTCCAAGGGGGTGTTTTTTCCACTACTTTAAGAAAACTCTTGATAATCTGGGGGGTCATAGTACATCCCTGGTCCTTGGCTGGCTTATATATAATTCTTATGAATGTGGCCTGATCGGCGGCAGCCCTAAGGATTGGCGCCTGCCTCATGATAAGGAAAATTCCTTACCTCACCAGCTTAAGCTAGGTTGCCCACGGAGACGGGATGGTGCTTCCCACTGAGAATTCAGATTCGTCCCAAGGCTGTGCACATGCAATCTTCCTTTCTGTTCCTCTCCTTCCTCTCGTGAATTCATCCCAAGGCTGTGCTCCTTCCTCTCCCGAAGGGATCGTGGGGGGTGCGCGTGTGGCTCCGTGGTGCCCCACATTTGGGCGCCACTTGTAGGGGTCTCTCTTACCCCATACTCACAGGCCTTTGTCCAGCAAAGGCCTGATCTCGCAGGCAATGAATGAGGCGGGAAGCAAAGATGGTTAACAGCTCCGTTTAATAAAGTCAGTGACCAGATTTTTATAGCCTTTATTACATAGTACTAGGACTGCCTTGGTCCGCCTACTCTCCGCCTACTCTCCGCCTACTCTCCTCCCTTTTCTTTCCCGCGCTCTCCCCATGATTCACCTGTGCACAGGTAAACCCGGAAAAGAACCCTGCACCACGTTGCCAACAAGGGCGAGACCCTTCCTCCTGACTCCATCTTGTTCCTCCCATACCTCAGAGGCCTGAGGTTTCTCAGTTGGCGTCTGGGCGCGGAGGTCCAACGATGTTTGGGGTAGGCTCCAGCTCGTCCTGTTACAGTCTTCCTGTCGCAGGTCTCTCCACACTACAATATATCCTCCACTTAGCTGTAAAAGGATCTTCCTAGAGTGCAGGCTTGATCATGTCTTTCCTCTGTTCAATAAACTTCAGTAGCTCCCTATTATTTTTGATCATGTAAGATAATCAAAATAAGTGCAACACTAATTCTGGATGTTGCAGAGTGCAGCATTAAATGTGGAGTCAGCAAACCCAGGTTCAAATCTTCAGTTAGTCATGTTTCTCTTGGCTCTATTTTCTTCATCTGTAGAATGAGAAAATTGGGTAAAATTCATCTATAAGGTCCTTCCATATAGCTGTAAATTTATGATCTTATTATCCTGAGTACAACGAAATACTCTCCTTCCTCCTGCCTGTACAGAAAGCCAAAACTAAGGTCCAATTACTCTCATGGAAAGGCTCCTGCAGCCAAATGGTGTAGGAATTCACTTAGCTGAGCTGTTGGGCAACATAATGATGGGTGAAAACTTAACTAGCAGAAGTTGGAAGGTAATCGACGGTAGCAGAAAGACTGTGTGCCTTTCAAGTGAATTGAACAAATAAGCAAATAAATTCAAAGTGCTAAGGAATTAGCTACATGCCAAATACCAACATTCCCCTCAATAACTCATTAGAAGTCCTGGCCACCTTCCAAAATGCTGGGTTAGAAAATCTAGAAATGGAATTGAAAAGAAATTAAGAAAAATATCACTTTTTCTTGCTATGGCATGGGGAAAGAGTATAGGATATGGAGTCAGAGGACCTGAGTTCAAATCCTGGCTTTGTTAATAGCTTTTCTTTCTGACTTTTAGCAACTTACTTTCCTTGTCTGGGTCTCAGGCTGTTCATTGTAAAATGACAGAGTTGAACTATGTTATGTCTCCAGCCATTTTCTTATTATCTTCATCGTTTCTAGTACTTACACTATTCCTACCCCCCAACAGACTATGATGAGGCTTATGACATGCAGATGACAGGAAAGACTATGGATGAGATGAGGTTGACAAGGCACAGCCAAAAGATTACAGAAGCATTCATTGAATTTGGCAAAAGGAAGGGCTTGATTAATCTAGATGAGTACCCAAGACACTATCATAACTGGCGAGCTCTTTGTAGAAGTCTTCAGACTTTCTCAGCCAAATCAAGCATCTACCTAGCTTAAACCAAAGACAAATCTCTTTGATACAACCTTCAACCTACTTATGAAACTTGCAAACACAGCTGATGTCCACTAACAAACAGCCTATGCAGCCAGACTTTTGCAATGGAGAGAAAAATCATCTGTTTTGAAAATTCTCAGCCAAGAGTAAAAAGGAGAATTTTCCCTATCTGTGCCACACAATGCCAGTTACAGTAATTATTGTTTAGTTGCACACACTGGAAAGAAAATGAACTTTTTGTGTTTAGCTTGATCTGTTCACCCCAATCTTCTATAGCTCTCTTCCTAGGGACAAAATGTTGGTCAGCAGTGGATCCTGCAGCTTCATTCCTACACAAGGACAGACCCTATTCTGGTCACCACTGCACTTACAAACAAATCTGAGCGTGGAATGCTAACAGCTCTTTTTTGAGATGCACTAACTACAGGTTTCCATCTTTCATGTTTAAAATTTTAGTTAGGGGGTTTACCTGCCGAAAAGACAAGATTTCAACCTAATTTAGGACCCTAAATACTTAGCCCTTATGTAATTAATTGAGATTTCCACATCAATTTTCTTCTTTATGAAAACAGCTGAGATGGAATTCTTAGCAATTTCTACAAATCTCAACTAGCGACTTTGTCTTCAATACTGATCTCAGCTGGTGGGAGAAAGGACGGCCTGTGCTTCTCTGTGAGGTCTTGAGTTCTAGAGTTGGAGGATTCCATTTGGTTTATCTTGTATAATGTTTTGTTTTCAATTCTAGGGACCAGTTAAGCATTGGTGCTGCTCTTTCACTGCTTACAATCCAGAGGTATACCCCCTGCTCCCAATTGTCCCGAAACCTTATTGCTCCTAAGTATAATTCTTTCCTGAGTTCACACATTAGAGTTCTGATGTGACTTTGCTAATGGAGCAGACTTTTGCACTGGAAAACAGGTCTGCAAGTTCTAAGTTCTAGTCTTCACTTAATAATTGAGTATTTGAGAAACTCTATGTGGGTTACCTAATGTTGATTCCTTAATGGTCCCCTCCATAAAGTGAAGGTAATAGCTAAGCTAAGGCTGTTGGGAATATAAACTAATGAAAGGGTTCAATAATGTGTGTGTTCTAGAATGGCCAAATGTTTCCTCCACCAGAAAATCCACACAAAATGACTAATGTGGAAAGGAGCAAACCAGCATGTGGATTGTTGTTAAGAAATATAAGGATGTGGGAGTAATGGTACTCAACAAGAATTATTCAATTTACACAGCTGCTTCAATTGGCTCTTCTCATTGAAAGGGCTGTGAAGCCTTTAGCCTCACAGGAGGTAGAAAGTCCTTTGAATTCCATGCATGTTCAGCCACACAGATGATGACTAGTGATGAGGTGAAATGTCAACTATAGTCCAAAGAAATAGTCGAGGGAGTCCCATAATCAAAGATAAGATGAGAATCCCAAGTAGTGAATTTTGGCCAATTTGGTGGCATCCTTCACAGGAATAGAAAAGCCAGAGCCAATAAATTTAGCAGTACCAGTTAGAGTAAAATGAAAGTGTGTGTGTGTATGTGTGTGTGTGCATACACACACATACACACATATGTGCATATATATGTATATGTACAATTATAGCTATGTACATACATATGTACATATGCACAGATATGGATAAATATACACAAATGTATTTAAGCATTTGAAGGAGAGAGCAGTAACAACTATTGTAGTCAGAATAGGCTGTCCATGGGAAGTGATCAATGAGCTTAGCCATGAATGAAGTGAGAAATTCTAAGAGTTCAAGATGAAGAGGGAGGGAGAGCAAAAACGCAGAGGTAGAATACGGACTGCTAAGTCTGGGGAAGAACAAGCAGCCAGTTTGGCTGCAAAGTCAGATGTGTGATGGGAGATAATGTGAAATGTATCTGACAAGGTAGACCAGAATTCTCTTGTCTATGCTCACCTCTAGCATGCTGCTATGTGTCTGACGCTTCTCTTACTAATGAAACACAGATTCCAGTCTTCGGTTGATTCCTTAATGAAGCAATTCCAGTGTACTCTGCCATGTAAAAGTTGTCTCTTCTTTCCTGCGCAGTCTTCAAAGCCCATGGTCATTCATTCTATTTGCCCCAGTGACTCTTTCTGCTGACTTGAGTAGAGGTAACTCCACATGCAAAGAGAAGTTGAAGGCAGAGGATGGTGTTAGACATGAAAGGCCTTGGTAGAAAACAGCAGCATCTCTAGAGCCATCTTACCCAAGATATTAAAGAATGGGCTACTGCCAGAGCTTGTGCATCATTTAATACTTAAGATCACTCATCTCTGAAAGGAGTGCATGGGTAAGTGCTGTTAGAGAGCAGGGGCTCAGCAGATTTTATTTCCCTGCTCTCTAGTGCCCAGAGAGCTCATAGTTACAAAATCAAGTCAATGCATCCAGCAAAGAAAAATATACATACATATGTGTGTACATATATATGTGTACACATATATAGCTAAGAAGGAGAGTGTAGTGGACTTGGAGTCAGGAATACCCAGGTTCAAATCCTATCCCAGACAAATAGTAGCTGTGTGAGCCTGGGGAAGTAACTTAATGCATACAGCCCTGTTTCTTCATCTATAAAATGAGTGGCTTGGATTCAGTGACCTTTCTAGCTCTTAATCTTTGATCCTCAGGTAAGAACAGTTCTATTAGCAATCTGTGGTTGTCCTTGGTGGGACCGCTGCTAGCCTCAGTTGCTCTGCCTCTCATCACATAGATCTATGCCAAATATTGTTCCTTCTGAGAGAGGGAGTCTGCCCTTACCCTGTTCATAGCTGGCTTCCTCTCTGCCTTCAGTACATGATTTTTAGACTACTTCCTCCCCTGCGAAGTAAGGGGGCCACTCTTTAGGTGATAACCCTGAGACCTCTGCCCCTGCACTACCTTTCTAGGCATCATATCCAAATAGTCCTCCTTTGAAATCTTAGGATTATAGGATTTAGAACTATAAGGGAAATTAGAAGACATCTAGAGTCAAGTTCCCCTGTTTTGCAGATAAGCAAACAGAAGCCCATAGAGGTTAAGTGACTTGTCCAAAGTCACACAGAGGGTGGTGAAGTAATTAGTGGCGGAGCTAGAATTTGAACCTAGATCCTCTGATTCCATATTCTTTTGTGTTCCTTACTTTGCACCAGGGCCTCTGTATGGTTTCAAAGCAGAAAAAAAAAACTTCTTTCCACATTTGGAGACTCAGATGGCACCAGAACTTCTCTATCATAGCTTTTCAGCAGTTTCATTATCTTCCTGTGAGTGAATGTGATCCTTTCTAGATGAGCATTTCTCCAGCCCAAGTAAATAAATCAATGACCAAGGTTTGCTTTGTGGAATATCTAGCCCTTCTTTAATAGTCAGCTTTGGGCATGGGACCTGCTTTAGGAGGAAAGAGATGGGTCAAATCAACTGCAGAAAACTACAGAATGGAAAATTAATAGGATCTGTCATTATAACCACTGTCTTGACATCACTCTCCTACCAGTCTCAAGCTAAGTACAGAAGAGGGAATAGGGGATCTTCCCTTATACCTTAAATCATTGGGGTGATTTTGAGCTGAAGCTTAAGAGAGACAGAGTGGGGCAATACATGAATGGCACTGGATTTGATGACAGGAGACATGGGTTTAAATGATGGTTCTATCGTTTTCTACATTTGGGACCCGGATCAAGTCACTTAATTTCTCAGAGTCTCCATTTTCTCATATGTTAATACAAAATGAGGTGAGACTAGATGATCCCCTAAGGTCCTTCTAGCTTCTTAAATCTTTTGATTTAGCAGGTTAGATTGTAAATAGTGACAGGCCCTGCAAGTAACAGCTGCAACCACGAGGCGAAGAACACCCTTCATGTGTGCACAGGGTTGACAAGACAGTTTGTCATGAGTGAATCCTTTCAGAACTTGCATACATAGACAGCAATTGCCCTCTCTGAATGTGAGGTACAATATGGGACCCCAACCAATCCATTTTAATTGATTGGTCCCACTTCAGAGCTAGTTTGATCAATCATGTTACCAGCAACTGCTGCTGCTTCACCCCATACATAGGTATTTCCATAATGGAGAGAAATTCAGCTAGACTCTGCCATCAGTCTCCCCTTCCCTTATACCTTAAAGACTGTCAAGCCAGTGAAGGAAGGTTGAGGATGGATTTTTAGCTATGGTGAGCCCCTTCTCTGATAAGTTATAGTAATCACTCATATTTTGATAGAAATTTTAGGTTTTCAAAACACTTTCCTCACATCCCCCGGCTTTGTAGGTATTTGGTAATTATAAGTATTGTTAATCCCATTTTATAGATGAGGAAATGGATATCCTGAGAGGCCGTTATTTTCTTATCATTACACAACTAGTAAAGATTTGAGGCTTGACTTTAGGTATGATCAAGCTCTCATGGGATCATAGAGTTAGAGCTGGAATGGATGCTGCAGTCCATGAGGGAACCGAGGCCAAAGGCGCTTAGGTACCTTACCTTAGGGTGCGGAGGTCATAAATAACTGAGCTAGGAATCCATCCTAGGTCCTCTGACTGCAGATCACATGGTTTTTCCACTCTGGCACACTGTCTCCCACTGGACTCTAAATTCAGGACTGGTTTCCTCAAGACCATACTGCTTAGTCGACCCCTTTTCTGAAACAGACCACCTCGATCAAGGTAGCCACCACACTGTTGGCAATAATATACTCAAGGGAGCTGGATCCAGATCATTAAGATACTCTTCCCCTTGCTTCCTCAGGTATAGCTGAGGAGTCTTCCAGTGCCCTTGCCTCCTTCCCCCAAACCTAGGAATCTTGAGTCCTTTTTAATCTGCCCAGTATCTGACCTGTCAGCAACATTATCACTCCTGACTCTGTTTCAGTTAAAATAATTTTGTTCCATTTCAACTATGAGCCCAATGACCAGGATATATCACTGGGGCACAGTAAATGATAAAGTGTAATAGCAAGATTGATTCTGGTCTTCTGTCTCTGTTCTCACAGTGACTGTGACTGGGAGTAGAATTAAACATTATAGCTTTGTTGATAGAGAGTTACCCTGAAGCAAGCCAAAAAGACCTGGATTCAGGTCCTATAACTGATGCATACTGTCTGTGGTCAAGGTAAATCTCTGAAACTACAAGTTGTAGAGAAGGGATAGAAGGAGTTTTCTCACCTGGGTAGTCCCTATACCAATTAAATCACAGGTCACATGCCTGTCCCTTTACTTCCTCCCTCAGGCAGTAGGAGAATCATAGTGATGGTAGTAGGGAAGAGGAGAAAGTAAATATTTATCAATGTAGAGACATAGTTTGTGGTCCCATAAGGGAAGGCTAGAGCAGAAATCTGGGTTCAAAAATCCCAGCTTAGATTCTTATTAGCTATATCACACTCCATAAGTCTCTTGGAGCTTAAATTTACTCCTCTGTAAGATGGGATGATAACAACTGCCTGACTAGGTCATTGAGGAGAAAACACTTTACAAACTACAAAAATGTTATCGAAATGTGCATTTAATATATGTACCAGCTTCTCATTGGGTCTCTACAACTCATAATCAACCTGCAGGAAGACCTCTCATTCAACTGCACCAGGACTCCAATATTTATGAGCAGAATTCATTTATTTGAGTCTTGGGATGGAGTGATAGGGAGGAGTAGTATGTGATAGTTCAGTAGAAGGCTAGCATTGGAGACAGGAAGACCTTGGTTCAAATTCTGCCTCTAACAGATACTAATTGTGTGACCCTGGGCAAATCACTAAACTCTCTTAAGAGTAGAAGTTACAGATGAGCAGTTAGCCTCTTAAAATACCAGGCTTCGGAGGTTTTATTGTTTTTGTTTTTGTTTTTTTCAAAACTTAACTCGAGTGCTACCTTCTCCCTGCATCTTTTTCTTTTCATGTTTTAGCTTGGTTTTTATTGGCATTTGGAGAGAACATGACACTCAAAATTAAAGCTATAAATGTAAACCCTATAGAGAGATCATGAAGTTCTGACAAATAACATAGTATATCATGATCTGAATCTTTTTTCTCATCCGTTAATTTACTAGTCCCTCCTCTACCCACCACTCCCCAAAAAATCACTCTTTTGCATGTGTCCACATAAATTAATTTATGTCTCCTCCAACAGAATGTAAGCTCCTTAAGGTCTGGGACTGTTTCACTTTTGTCTTTGAATTCTCACCCCCTACCACATAGTAAGCATTTAATGAATAGTTGCGGATTGAGTACTCAATTTACTGATATAGGTAGTTTCCATCCTAAAAGCTCTCTGCATTGATGAAATCCCAAGTCTAGACTTAAACAAATAAAATATATTATGACATTGTTTTTTCTTGTCAGAGTCTGAGATTTTGAATGTTCAATTGCTTATGAAAAGATCATCAGAAGATGATGAACTTGTTCACTGGGCACAGACTACCTCACTACCTTTGTTCCTAGCCATTCATTAACATAAGAGCCAACAGGAATCTGGAAAATGTATTGTGGTGCTCACCATAAGTTAAGGTCGAAGAGTAAGGTCTTTCTCCAAGGAAACCCAGTCCTGAAACAAGAGTAATTGTCAAATAGGAGAGGTTATATCTCTTCTACCACCTACCTGGGAGGTTAAAAACCTCCTATTTGTGGCGCCAAGAAAGCCAAACTGGAGCAAATTCTTTCAGTTAGCTAAAGATTTCTGTCCTTTCTGAATACTTTTCTAGCCTAAAAGAACACTGTAACATCTCAGCTGGAAAGAACACAGTAGCACCCAGGTGCACCTGATGTTGGAGGTGTAACTTCTAATTCAAAAGTGAGCTTGAGACTCAGAGGAGATTGACCCATTCAGCAGAGAAGCTACATTCTGTAAGTTGTGTCTACGTCAGCAGCCAAGTAAACTTCCTGGCCCCTCTCAGCAGCAAATTGGACTATCAAGCAAAAAGGTCATGCCTCACAAGGAGCGAGCCCTGTTTATCGACCCAACCAGCTGAGACACTGTGCTTTGTGGGGAGTTAGTCCTACTGAGTAGCAGAATTACTCATCCGCCACTCACACCACCACCCTGATCCATAATGAACTTTGTGAGGAATCTAGAGACAGGACTGTTGTTACAGTTGGAGTCCCTTCAGTCATGTATTTCCCTACATATGTGTCTCATTACCATTGTATTCTAAATTGATTCTTACTGCCCTCCTTGAATTCTGTGTATTTGTGAGAGGGAATTCCTGTATAACTACTATTCTGGCTGTGCCATTTGCATAGCACGTCTTTTCTAAGAATTCATTGAGTCTATTGCCCGACTGTTAACAGAAAGTATCCTGGTAGGAGCTTGCATTAAAGAGAGATACCCACAGTTAGCCCTAGAATTCAAGATAACAGCAGCCTTTCCAAAGACTCAATTTGCTAATGTCAGCCAAATTTGGGAAAGTCAGCTCAGAAAGGGTACTTTGGGTATGTGCACACACATGCATGCACACACACCACAATACGGTGTGGTGGACAGAGTGGTGATCTTGTAGTCAGAAAGACCTGTACGTTGGTTTCTGCTCCAGTCATTTATTTGCTCTGTGACCATGGACGAGTCACTAAAATTCTGCGTACTTCATTCAACTCCCTATAGATTCTCCACTGAGAAGTTGCTGGGTTTGCAAAGGGAATTCTCACACCAGAGATTCCATAGATTAATGAAATTACAATATATCGCATATATCCATGTGTGTATAGCAGTGACTATTAACACCTAATGCATACGTATCCCTTTAAGGTCACAAAGCTCTTTATAGCCATCATTTGATCCTCACAGCAACCCTGTAAAGCGACTAGCATAAATAAACTGAGGCTCAGAATGGGTAAATGATTTACTCAAGGTCATACAACTGGTTAGTGTCAAATCTTGGTCTCTGACTCTACTCTCAGCACTTTTACCATAATATATTAATTTGTGAATGAAGAAAAGCCTACATTTCTTCTTAATGCATTCTATAGGTACGTATTTGAGCATTGTGTGAAATTCGTAATTGCTAAGTTGGGGACTAAATTAAATTTTGGTTTGTCCATCTATTTGCTTTGAGTGCATCCATCTACATTCAAGATAAGGTACAGAACTACATAAAAATGTTCATTTCTATTCTTTCCCCACAAAAATAAGGAAGGGCTAATTGAGAGCTCAGATATCTTTTCCCTGACATTCTTGGTTTGGTGGCTCTTCAATCAACTCCCCAGTAGACTAGTAACTTCAGAGTTCCACCAATTATGTACTCAGCTCGACACAGGTCCCACTCTTGGCAATGTTTTGGACTGCTCCCTTGAGCTGCGGTGAGCTGGACTACCTTTCTGGGTGTGAGTTTGTATTATGGGGAAATCACTTGAATACTTGGGACCTTTAGAGATTTGACTTGCAGAGACTTTATAGCTAAAACTGAAAGCTGCCTAATGATGTCCATTCTTTTTTTTCTGTTAGAACTGAGACTTCTTCCAATAGTTCTAGGGTTTTGGAAGAAGCTCTTCCGGATACCCTGGCAATCACAGGATCATAGAATTTGTATCCATTTTATAGTCCAAGGAGACTAAGGTCCACAAAGGAAAATGTGACATTCTCTTAGTCACAGAAGAAGCCTTTCCCAGTCCATCTTAATTCTTGTGCCTTCTTTCTTTTGATTATTTCTACTTTATCATATATATATGGACAGAGAGAGAGAGAGAGAGAGAGAGAGAGAGAGAGAGAGAGAGAGAGAGAGAGAGAGCTTGTTTATATGTGGCTGCCTGTATGTTGTCTCTGTCGTTCAATTGTGAGTTCCTTGAAAAGAGACTGTCTTTTGTTTTCCTTTGAATCTTCACCACTTTCCCACAGTGCCTAACACACAGCAGGTGTTTATTTGTTTATTGACCAATTTTCACTCCAGATGTAACCTTCTTTCCCTTGTACCAGACTGCCATTCATATTTCTTGAGGATTTTGTGAGATATTCCACTGGCCATGCTCCAGAAGGGTCCTAGAGTAGAAAATGCGTTGGACTTAAGGACACTGTAGTGAGAAGACTTGGGTTTGAGTCTCTGCAACTACTTGTGTGACCCTGGGCCATTTTTTCACCTTTGAAGATCCATTTCCTCAGCCATGATTTTATAGCAGTAAATAACATTTTATTTTATATCACCTTTGTCACACATATATAGTGCTGTTGGAAGAAAAAGTTCTGTGTAAAATTGAAAGAACCACATGATTGTTATTATTGTTTGTAAGCTCTAGACTCTGCTCAGTGATATTGTGCATATTTAACCTCTGTGAACCTCTGTTTTCTTATCTAAAAAATAATAACACCTGCTCTACTCACTTAGCAGGGTAGTGATTTAGTCAGTAAACATGTAAGTGTTTACTATGTGTCAGGCACTGTGCTAAGCACCAAGGATGCAAAGAAAGGCAAAACACAGCCTCTGATCTCAAGGAGTTTATAATCTAATGGGGACACATGAAAACAATTAATGACAAACAAGATATACATACAGGGTATATTGGAGATAATAATCTAAGGGATCTCTCTAGCACTGTGGAGAATTCTGTAAGGCTTCTCATAGAAAGTGGGATGTTAGCTGGGACTTGGAGGAAGCCGGGAGGTCAAAGTGAGGAAGGAGAGCATTCAGGGTGTGGGGCACAACCGATAAAAAGATTTGGAGTCTAGAGAAGGAATGTTGTATTCGAGGAACAGCAAAGATGTCTATGTCACCATGTGGCACCGAGAAGGGTTTGAAGGGATATTGTAAATGAAAAAAGACTGGAACAGAAAGAGGGGACCAAGTTGTGAATGCTCATATGAAATAGCAAAATATTTGAGATAAAAGGTCTAATCATTAGGGTATTTTTGGTGAGGTTTTGTTTTTCAACATCTTTTCTCCCCTCCAAAGACGTAAACAGTACAAGGTCCTCTGAATACTTCAGGTTCCGTGGCTCTGGGTTTGCATATGCACTTTTTGACGGTTTGGGCTAGTTACTTAGGTTTTCCCTCACTCCTGTCAATAACTTATTTCTCTTTCTTAGAAGAAGAGGAAAAGATGACACAGTGTCTTCCACCTAAAGGCTTTTTCCTTTCTCCAGTACTGGTTCTGAGATTTACATTAAGGGCTGAAACGGGTTGGAGTAAATGGAGCAGGTTTGCAATTAGTTTTCAAAGTACTTATCTCATTAAAGTAAATGAATTATTGATTTAGTGACACTCGTGCTTTTAGTGAGTGGCATGATGCCATCCCAGCTCTGTTCCCTGACTCTGGATGCAAAGGGCCAGCTCAAGCAAACTTGCTTTGTGTAGGGATTTTTTTTTAATTTTAAAATTTCCTTCTCATTATTTAGCCTTGTAATGAAAGTGGATTCACATGAGAAATGAAGGGTCAGTTTATGGGAATGGAAACCCAAGAGACCTGCTCAGTTGCCTCCCTATAGGGAAGGACAAAGTGGGGAGGGAATAAGAAGGCCCTGGATTCCACCAGTTAATGCAGATTGGAAAAAGCAGAGAGGAAGAAGCCACTAATTTGGGGGAGGGGGCTATTTAAAATGGGCAGTATGCCACTCCATTAGGGCTGCTATCCTTTCTACTTTCTCTTTTTTCTGAGCATGTGCTAAAGTAGCTACTGCAATACAAGATTATGAAACTCCTGGATAACTTCATTGCTACAACGATATCCTCAGAGTTCCCGGAGAACCATGGCCAGTAGCTTTCAGAAATGGCAAAACCTCAGCCCCCCGATGAGTGCCCAAGGAGGGAAAACAGCCTGGAATGAATCACAAACTTTTGCTGAGCTCTTGCCAGGGAACACGGGGGCCATGGGGGTTATAAGGGAAAGAACACTATACTTGTGATCGGAAAACCCGGTTTCCAGACCCAGCTTTGCTCCTCACTGACCATGAGATTGGGTCATACACTTAATCTCCTGGGCCTCAGTTTCCTTATCTATTACACAAGGGGTGTTGTGGACTATAGGCACCTGTTTCTGATCTAGCATTCTGTGATTGTAAGAGGGGAGCAGAATGAATTCGGGCCACCCAATCAAAAAGGAAATGGCTTTGTGGTTCAAACAGAAATGGTTGAGACACAAGCCTTATCTCCAGCCCTCCATGTTCCAGGTAGCTTGGCTGCCATAAGACTTGGAAGGAGGACAGATTTGGAAAGAAGAACACGATGAAGAGAAGTCCAAGATACTCACATTTGGCCTTAGAATTATGAACTCCCGAGCAGGGACATGCATCTGAGAATGGAAGCCACTAAAACAAGCCATTGAGCCAAGTGCTTGATGGCTGAACTCTCTCTGTCTCTGTCCATTTTAGGCACTGACTCAGCATCTTCTCAAACCTCCCTGAAGAGATTTAATCTCCATGGAACGAGAGAATGCTCCCATTAAAGTCGGCTTGCTTATTCTGAACTGGCTTTCCTCTTGGTTTCATCCTTTCCTTGATCCAAGGAACATTGTCTGCATCTCAAAACAAAATTGTAGGAACTCCAGCTGGAAATATGTTCTACAGGGAGTTTTAAAGAGTTAAGGAGGCAGACGTGGTATCATATTCTTTGGATATACTCTGTCTGAATATCAGTAGCAAAATGGAAAGTTGAGTTCTCATTTAGTCCTGTAATTGGTATCAATCCTCTACATTGGGCTCCACATAAATAGCTTTTTTTGAGGGTATTCCAGTACTGAATACCGACCCTCCCCAGGCCATCCTCATCCACAGTAGGACCATCAGTCAGATCAATGATTTCCAGAAGAATTAAAGAAAGGCGAAATGTTCTGGAAAATACTGTAAGAAGTTGAGTTCTAAAAGAATCAGGTAAGGCATGGAGTATCAGGTAACTGCTATACTACTAGACTGCCAGAGTCCAGAGATCAAAGTTGGAGGCGGTCTGATACAATGGAAAAACAGATCTAGATTTGGAGTCAGATGACCTGGGTTCCAATCCCAGTTCTGCCATTTTACCTGTCTTCCCTTGGATAAATTTCTTAATATCTTGGGCTCTCAAGTTTCCACCTCAGAAAAATGAATGGGGGAGAGTTGACCCTCCAAAGTCTCTCCCAACTCCAAATCTATAATCCTATCAGTTAAGTTGAGCTCTCATCCCATTGCAAAGGCTGCTTGTTATCTAAAGTTTTGGGCATAGGGTTTGGAGAATAGAGAAGGCTAGTATTTTGTTTTTGCTCTCACAATTGCTGAAATTCACCCCCTTGGTGTTAATTGTAGGCAAATCCTGTAGAGCTACTGGAATTGTTGGGATTACAGGTGTAGCAGAGTCTCTGCAGATACTCTCCCAATCCCCACAGGTTAGGTCCCAGGGTATGACAGCTATTTCTCCTCTGAGGGCTTTAAAGGACCCTGAGGGCTGAGTGAGTGCTTTTCTAATCATGAGCCCCTACTGGTGTACTTCTTCTTTATTATTATCAGTTGATACCAATTAGTCAAGCCAGATTCAATTAACTTTTAGAAAGAGGTATTTGCTAAGGTAATACTATAAGAAAAGATGGTACAAAACACCCCCCCCAAAGTCTGTGACATAATCTCTCACCATTGCATACATAGTTTGGGGAACTTGAGCTCAAGCTTAGAGCACATTTATACAGCTAGGTGGCACAGTGGATAGAACATGGGCCCTGGAGTCAGTAAGTCCTGAGTTGAAATTCGGCCTCAGACACTTGACACTTACTAGCTGTGTGACCCTGGGCAAGTCACTTAGCCTAGATTGCCTTGCAAAAAGAAAAGACAAACCTCCCCCCTCCCCATCCCCCTGCCAAAAAAAAAAATAAGCTCAGAGTACATTTGTGACCAATGAATAACTTACAGTTCCTAAATGCTGAAAATTCTTTTTTCTATATCATGGGTTCAAGATGGCATGGTATAGATTTCATCTGGGCTTCTCATAAAATATTAAAGCTGCCTTTCCTCAATATGCCTTTTTTGTCCTTGGCTCCTGATGCAGATACTACTTCCAGCCACTTTCATCTAGGGACGTGACTAGGATGCCAATGAAAAATCAAAATCCTCTGACCCCCTGATGTTCACAAGGTCATCCTCTGGTCAATGATTCCCTTGAAGGAAGGGGCTTATTTGGAACAGTTCCTTCCTCTTTGCTGCCAGACACTCTAATGTTTAGGCCCCAAATAGCTTGCTATTTTATGAAATACCCCCAAGTTTTGGCTGAAATGTTTGGTTAACCCAAATGCACTTCATTTGTAGCATCATTTCATTTCATCCATTGGTCTTCACTCTTTGCAAACTGATGAAGAATTTTTCTGCAATAAGTTAAAATGTCTTTGGTTGATTCAACAGAGATGAACACCTAGTTCATGCCTCTGATTGATTGAAATGAGAAGCCCATAGTGGTGTAGTAGACTACATGCTACTAGTACATAGCAAATGTTTAACAACCGGCTTTCCAGGAGAGGAAAAAATATAAAGATGATACACTTTTAAGTTTAATCTGCATTATTCAAATTTTCTCTATCACTTTCTCACATCTTAACAGACAACAAAATAAAGCCCTGATTTTTAGCATTTGCCAGTTCACAACACAAAATAAATATTCACATTGAATATTTAACAGTAAGCCCTTGAGATCCAATTCAATCTGGCTCCAGAATACCCCTGGAAGCCTGAGATCTCTGTCATTATTGAGGTAGAGGCTTGGGACACCTGTGTCATGCAGGGAAATCCTCATAACTTCAAATCACTGATTAAAACAAAAAGACTGTTTACCAAAGAATCTGCCTCTGGTGGAGTCTATCCTTGCTTTACTCTTTGAATACCTCTGTACTTGAAGCTTGCTGAGGCCACATGTGACACATAAATGCCAAGGAACCAAGCCATTTGCTTTGGTATGCCTGACTGTGAGGTCTCTGGCTTCCCCCAACCTGAAAAACTGAATCTAGAAAAGCCACTACTTTTGAGGATTCGCTAGGGCTTTTGTTAACAAGCTAATGCCTGTTCTCCTAGGGCCTGCTGGAAACGTCTTTTTACGTTGCTTAGAGTTTTCTGAAATTTTCCCTAGGATTTGCCATCCCAACCAAGAAAGGCAAAATTTCCCAAAGCTAGACCAACATGTTAGCAAAATGTCTTGTGTGCTCTGGTCACTGCTATTCATTCTCACACTTTTAAAGTTATAAAATTTGTAGTTTAGACAACAGGAAGACCCTTCACCCCTGAGGATCCTCTGAACATTTCCTTACTAACCACCAAATATGGCTTTTCCAGGCTGGGCACTTTTTAAATGAGACTTCCCTATAAATGTGAGGTCATTATGCCCAGAAAGACATGACACTAGGCCAGTGTGCAGAGCTTTTAGTGATAAGACTGACTAAAATGGGGTTTCCAGGAATTATAGGAAATATACAAATATTAGCTCAATTTATCCTAACAAGAACCGTGAGAAATGAGTACTATTATTAGCTGCTTTTTATAGTTGAGGAAACTGAGGTTAAGTGACTGGCCCAGGATCACATAGCCAGTCTATGATGACAGATTTGAACCCAGATCTTCCGGACTGTAGACCCAGCACTCTATTGACAATGCTGCCTAGTTGTCTCCTAGCTGTCACCTAGCTGGAGGAGGAAGATTTCAGAGACTACTGTTTTCTATAATTAATTGACTCTTCAGTGGTAGTTGTTCTGGCTAGTTGAAGTGGTTTCTCCCTTGAAGCTTTGCCTCAGTCTTTGATCCGTAAAGGGATCGTGAGAAGGTTAGCCTGGGAGCCTTGCCCTTCTTGCCCATTGTCTCCAAATGACTGACGGGTGGGGAGGAGGCTCCTGATTAGGGGAACTGTGAAGCCAAAATAAGATAATGGACTTAAAGCACTTTGCGAACCTTAAAACACTGTACAAACACTAAATTTATATAAATTCTGTAGGCTACACTAGGATTGTTATCAGCATCATCCTTATTGTTAGTAACAGCCTCCATCCTGGTAACGTCTTCATTTCCTTAGCCATGTATTTCCTTCCTATTGAGCTCAAGGCCTATTTGTAAAAGTAATACAAAGGTATGCAGGTACATGTTTAACAACCATGCTGGGGGGGTCATGGTGGGGGTGTATGCACACTCATTTGTATGTTTAATCTGCATTATTAGTACATTCTTAAGTCTAGATTTTCCCTTGTGTCGCTTTGGTCATGTCTGACTCTTCATGGCCCAATTTGGGCTTTTCTTGGCAAGGATACTAGAGTGGTTTGCCATTTCCTTTTCCAGCTCATTTTACAGGTGAGGAAAGTGAGGCAGAGTTAAGTGACTTGCCCAGGGTCACACAGCTAATAAGTGTCTGAGGTCAGATTTGAACTCAGGAACATGAGTCTTCCTGATTCCACACCCCGCGCTCTATGTACTATGGCACCACCAAGATGTCCAATAAAGGATGCCTTGCTTGTCAATAACCAGCCAATGCCCAAATTTACCAAGGTTGTTCAGCAGTGGTGCTCTATTATCCCTTGTTCCCTGGCACAAATATACCTCAGCCTGAGGCAAGCAACATGACATAGATACCCTCAACTGGAGATGGGGAAGAGGGGGGCAATAACTGAATAGAGTGAAGGAGTTCACCCCAGTCCACTTTCTAGTGGCTTATCATTTTAAATAATTATATTTACTATGGGGGATGGGGTGGGGGAGGAGAGAACAAACATTTATTAAGTACCTACAATGTTCCAAGCACTGTGCTGAGTACTTTATAAATATCCATTTTGATCATCACAGCACTGCTGGGATATAGTTGCAAACATGATCCTCATTGGCAGACAGAAATTAAGTGACTAGCCTAAGGCCATACAGCCAATATGTGTCCAAAGCCACAGTTGAGCTCAGGACTGAACTCCATTATTTCTATGATTCTAAATGACTAAAAGTGCTGTTGCATCCTATAAATTTCAGAAGCCTCTATATTTGGCACCCTAGGACAAAGCCCTGGTAGCTCTGCCCTAGTTATGTCTCTGCTGAGAAACCTTTGACATTTATTCTCCTTTTCCAATACTTAGCCTACCCATCACTAGTAAATAACCCACATGTCAGGATGAGTGGCATTTTAAAATAGATCCATCTAGCCATTGAGGACACAGAGAAATCATGACGTGTTTTTAAAGCCGCCTTCTTGTCCCAGGCTAAATGCTCTCTGAACTTTACCCCTACCTGTTGCCTAATCAACTATGCCCTTGGCATAGTCCTGCTTTTGCAGATGCCAGTGACAGCAAGTACCAGGCAGTCCAAGGCTTTTGGTCCATGCCCTCTTTCTGCCCTTTCTTAGGGACAGTGACAGATTCCTGTACTGTACCTAGGCCAGCTCTTTCTAAATCCAGGAATGTGGCCCACCTTTCCTAGTACATTCTATAACCAGCTGCCTCTCAAAGCTACTCCATTAACTGGTTCAAATGTGGCCTTTTTAAAAAAAAATCTTTCTTTGTAATAAAAAAAATTCATTTAATTAAAAATGTTGACATTGTGCCTGGACATCCCGCCAGAGAAAGTGGTTATAAATTAAACATTAAATCTTTAATGGTCCATAAAGAAATATTCATCTCTGGTTATGTATATACTGGATAGAATTAGAGAGAAAGGGCTTTTTTTCATTTAGGAGTAGAAGAAGATTCTTTTTTACCTCTGCCAGATAATCTTTGCTAATGAATTTAATTAAAAGCAAAATTAATTCAAGTCTTTCTTCCTTTCTGTCTGTTGGGTTGTTTGTATTTATTTCTTTTCCAGGGGAGGGAAGAACATTGGCCAAATCTCCATTTAGAAACATTCCATGTTAAAGTGCAAGTAGACAAATGTTTCTGCATCAGTCAGTAGCAATGAGCCATATTTGTTAACAGAAAGTTTGTAGGGTAGAGACAGCAGCGTCATTATTGGCTTTGGCTTTTCTTCTCTCAACCACCAAATAGCTGCTTTCCTAAAGAGCAGAGGCAACTGAAGACTAGTTGATTAGGTCCCAGTCCTAGAGGTGTTGAAATCTCTCTCCAATATCTCTCTAAAAGGGGTGTCAGTAAGCTTTATAGTTCAAATGGAAGGTGAAAGAAATTTAGGAGGCAGAGTGGTTTGGTGCCAGAATAGAAAAAGGAGGCATTTGGATGCCTCTTAGGTCTTTAGACTGGCTGGATCCCTATGTTTTAAAGTGTCCTTTTAGCTCTTAGCTTTCTTTCATCATGGGTGGATTCTTGTAATATATCTTGAGATCTTCCACCATCTACCATCTGTGAATCAATCTTCTCACGCTACACACAAGGAACCTAATCTCCGTGAATGTTAGAGATGAAAGCTAAAATAAGAATTCAGTTTTCCTATGTGTTTTCAAATAAGGAAAGGTCCCTGAGATGGACAAATATGACCTGACAGTATGATTCTGGGGGATTCCTATCAGTTGGTGGGGCATGATGTCAAAACAAATCAATCCATATACATCTTTTTAGTGAATCATAGGATAGTCTAGGGCTTGAAGAGACCTCTGAGGCCACCTGGTCCAATTCCTTCATTTTACAGTTAAGGAAGCTGAGTCCCAGGGAGGTTAAGTGACAGCGTATGTGGATTAGGGAGGGTTCCCAGTTTATAATTTGAGGTTTCATGCAGGATTTAGAGTTGTATGGCCTATTATTTGACAAATAGGAAGAGAATGGGGGAAAAATATTTTTAGGATGTGGGGAGAGACCAGTATTTGTAGGCAAAAAGGAAAGAGCCAGTAAAGAGAAATTGTTGCAGCAGTCACCCCTTTTCTCTCATGCATCATGGAAGTCCTGAAGGAGACAAGGGGTAATTAGATCAAGGTCAAAAGTAAAAGAATTAGCTTTAGTGGGGAATAGGGAGACCTGTTCTTCTTCTGTAATCAGAGAAGGAGAAGAGAGCTTGTGATGATACCGAGGAGTTTTAAGGAATGGAGGAAGCTGGTTAAGAAAGCTCATGTCAGATGGTTCCAACCTTTTTTTTAAGCAAAGTAGGAGGCTATAATTGTGAAATAGAATACAGTTTTTGGGAAGAGAACAGAGGAAAAGATTTGGAATGAATTCTATGGAGAATGAGATAAGAAATTAATAAGTATAAAATTTAATGATTTTTAAGTATCAGTGACAGCCCTAATAAGGCTATGTAGCATATACTTGTAGTGAATCATACTAACTCTGCTTCTAGATTTTTCTCCATCGGTGCTCATTGGACATCTGGTCATAATGGATGTCTCACTGGACCAGAGCTACACCAAGGTTTGAAAGCTGCCTCTCAGTTACCAAATCTTATCAATTCCACCTCCACAATGTGTCTCCCATCTGCCCCCTTCTTTTCACTAACACTGCTGCCACCATAATCTAAGCTCTCATCACCTCTATCCCAGACAATTAAAATAGCTGCCTAAATCTTCTCCGGGAATCAAGTCTCTTCTCTTTCTAATCTATCCTTCATATAGCTGCCAATCCGCTTTTTGCCAAAGTGCAAATCTGACGATGTTCTCCTTCTGCTTGGTAAATTCCATTGGTTCCCTGTCACCTCTAGGATCAAATATAAACTCCTCTATTTGGTAATGTAAAGTTCTTCCCAACCTAACCCCAACCTGCCCTTCCATCTGTAGCACATTACACCTCTCCATTCACACCATAGTCTGGCCAAACTGCTTTTATTGATATCTCCATGTCTTAGAATCCCTTGTTTCAAACACTTAGTACAAGCACCACCTTCTTTATTAGGCCTTTCCTGACTCTCCCACTTGTTAATTAAGCCTTCCCTTCAAAGTCTCCTTATATCTGTTTTGTATGTACATATCTGTTCCTGACGAGGCAAGGCTCCACAAGAGTCACTTCTCTAGATGAAAGCTTCAGATGGTGGACTGGGTGCAAGACTTCTTTTCTAGAGAGTACTGCTCTTCCCAGGGCTCTTCAGCTTGCCTGCCTATTTGTAGCAGTTGGTCAGCAGTTGTGTTGGTAAAGCAGGCCCTTTCTCCACAGGGGTAACTTTCCTGCATGATGGCTGCAGGGAGTATGTTGGAAGCAGGCTTAGTAGACTCAAGGGTGTTGCCTTTCCTAGGCCAATTGAGTTTCTGGGCTATCTCCACCAGAGTCTAAGGATAGAAGGCATTCATGGAGGTGCCTTGAATGAAGCTGATTGGGAGCAGGTGTTATTTTTGCTCTTGTCTTTGTATCCCTAGAACATAGCATAGTGTCTGGCTTATATTGAGGGCTTAGTAAATGCTGGTTCATTGACTGGTTGATTAACCTGGCCTTGGGAAGTTCCCCAACCCCTCTGAACCTCGGTTTTCATATCTGGAAAATGGAATTAATAACACCTTTAGTACCTTCCTCAAAGGGCTTGTTTTGAGGGTCAGATAAGATAGGTAATGTTAACCTTATGTAACCTAATGTAAACCTTAGGAATGTCACTAACATTTAAGCCCCTGGAGAGAGGCGGGGATTGCCTCTTTTTTTGTCCTTGGATCACAGGGACACTTATACCAGTGTCTGACACGTAGTAAATGTTCAATATGTACTTGTTGAATTTTCAGCTGCCCTGGAGCAGGACCTGAGAAAAAAAGATATGACTCCTAAAGAGGTCTCCAAGGGATGGATACTAGCATGTTGGAAATTGTGTGCATTCAGGGTATAACAACAGTTAGGCTAGCAGCTGCTGTAGGGGTGTAAGACCCAACAAGACAGCAGCAAGAGCTGTTAGCACAGGTTCTTTGACCTGCTTTACTAAGGAAAGCAGCTTTAAGGGGTTAACAATCTCACTTTAATCAAACCTACATATTCCATTCACTTAGTCCAGGGGGAAACAGCCAGCACCCTGAACTTCAGAGCAAATATAAACAGAAATTACAAACATACATCATATAAACAGAGCATATAACACAAACCAATCTATCCATAGCAATACAGAGAAGCACCAACATCTGGGATTTTCCAAAGCCAGGGGCTTTTAACAAAGGCTACCTACAGTCTCCACACTGACACTCTTCCAATGAGTGAACCCCAAACAAAATACTAACCTCTGAGTTTATATATCCTTCTTAGGGCCTGAAAGCTTCACACCTAATCAGCAAAAGTATGTGGGCCTTAGGTTTAGCACCTAGCAAGACTTAATTGAAGGCACTTGATTGCTTTAGCATCCTAAAAGAGGAAACGGTAAAAAAAAAAAAAAAGGCCACCCTGTTTAACATTACACAGGGGATCGAGGATTTGAGGGGATTTGATGATTTCAAGGATTTGATGGCTAATAAAATATTAGCCATCCACCTTTGTGTCAGTCCTGGGCTTGGAAATAAGCAAAACTATAACCAGTGAGATGGATTGAGAAACTACTCAAAGGTGGAAAGGTCGCAATAATAAGTTAAGAGTGGACTTAATGTGAATGAAAAAATACATGAGGTGGATGGGGTCAGAGAACAGAAATAGTAAAGCTTCATGTATGACCATGGGGGTGTGTGGCTGAAGTGGAGTGAAGAAGGAAAGTGGTAGAGCTGTCGAAGTTAAGGTATTGAGAAATCAGGGTTGTTAAAGGAGTCATAAATATGAATATTAAAGCTCTCAAAGATGATGGGAGGTCATCAAAAGAGATGAACTAACTTGAAATCCCTGAGAAAGCTGGGCGACTGCACAGTAGAGAACAAAAGAAAACTCATGAGGAAGCACAGAAAAGCAGAGCAGTTTTGAAAATGATTTGTAGTATTTATTATATTTTTTAAAAAGTAAACTGTGAAATGGAGATTCATCATTTAGTATTAAATCCTCTCTTCTGTTGTCTTATATGCATGGAAAACCTTTTTTTCTTTTTGTATTAAATGAATAAATTTAAATAAATATTTTTTTAAAAGTTGGAGGAGTGGCATGGAATTTGGTAGGTGACAATGACTAGGTTAGAGAAATGGTGGCGTGCATAGATATTGTGAATAATGGAAGATTACAGGCCATTCAGGTATGGTCATAGAGGATTGGCCCAGAAGTAGCCATGAAAATCAAGGAGTGGGGCAGCTAGTTGGTGCAGTGAGTAGAGCACCAGCCCTGGAGTCAAGAGGACCTGAATTCAAATCTGGCCTCAGACACTTGACACACTAGCTGTGTGACCTTGGGTAAGTCACTTAACCCCAATTTCCCAGGCTTCCCCCCTCAATAAAACAAACAACAACAAAAAAAAAAGAAAATCAAGGAGTGCCCACTCCTCTTCCTGGGGTAGAGTCAGGGAGAATGAGATAAGTGGTGGCTTTCAACTGGGGGGTTGCAAAAGAAAACAAAAAGTAAATTAAGAAGAAACCTCTGAGAAGCCAAAATAAATGTCACTAAAATGTTCTCATGTAAGTTAAGAAAACCCCTTAGACCCTTAACCAGACACGTTGAACTTATGTGTAAAGCAGAAGTTAATTGGGTCTATCTGGTGCCCAAGCTCTTAACATATTAGAAGCCAGAAACTCAAATTGACGAGATTATATATAGGAAATTACACTAACAGCAAAAGGAGAGAACAGCTGCATCCTAAGATGAAAAGAGAAAGCAGACAAAACTCAATGAGCACAACAGTCTGGAGCCATTTTAGGTCTACATAAACTCAAAAGAGCCTCGTCTTCCTCACTACCTGAAAGCACAGCATAAGGATTGCCAATCAAAATGGTATCTTGAAGCATCAGAAAAAGGTGAAATTATTTTCAGTACCAGTCAGTCAACAAGCATTTATTAACAGTTTACTATGGATCAGGCTCTGTGTTAAGTACCAGAGATATAAAAAAGGCAAAAATCCTCCTCTTAATAAGGCTAGGAAGGAAGTATGTAACACAATGGAGAAGGATTTCTATCTAAAGTAGTAAAATAAATACCAATTGTTAGTATTTCTCAGTTATTCAAAATGATGTCTCATCCTCCCCAAAGAGTTCTGGAGAGTCCTACATTTGCTGCTGCCCAGACTTGGTTCCCCCCCTCACCTGTACCAAAGGGACTTTACACACACACACACACACACCCCTCTTCCATTGATACTTGCTAAAAATTACTTGTCTATTTTTTTAAACACTAGGATGAAACCAAAAAACCCTCCCCTTAAAATTTGAAGCCTCAACAATGACTGGTTCTAGTGTTGCTCATTTACTAGAGATGATATAGCTATCGAGAAGCACCATGGTATAGTGCTAGATGACTGGCTTGGGAATCAAGAAGACACAGGTTCATGTCCTACTTCTAATGCATAGTTGATGAGGTAACATAGGCAATTTGCTTGAGCTCTCAGTGTCCTCAGGCAACTCTAAGGCTAGAAGTTGCAGATGACATGTCAAAGTGCATTGGTGAAAAGAGTTTCCATAGCAGATGTTCCTTATCTTGATATAAAATCTAAAACATGGATCGGAAATAACCTTACCAAAAAAACCCCAAAGTCCTTCCTTTTTAGTGATTGGTCTTCTGTTTTTCATGAATACAGTGTTCTGAGCTTAGCTCAGGTAGGAGGAGCTTTCTCAAAGCAGTCAGTGCCACGTTTTAAATGCAGCCCATATCATAAAAGGGTGGGTTATCTTATTTTGTGCAATATATAATTTGAAAAATCTGTATATAGTTTGAACTTTTATAAATCAATCATATTTTGAAAGCACTAAGGAAGTAGTTAATTTTTTTATAAAGGAAAAATTCTTTTGACACATGAAGAATAACATTCTGATAAAAAATTCACCAAATTGTGGACTCCTGAGAGTTGAAAGGAAACTCCAAGGTCATCTAGTCCAAGTCATACCTGAACGAGAATCCTTCTACTCCATTCAATAAGTAGTTATCCAATTCTTTTGAATCCTTCCAGGGAAGGAGAATCTACTACCTCTAGAGGCAGCCTATTGCACTTTTTGACAGTAAGGGTGGGAGGGGTGGTGGAGAGGGCACACCTGGGTGGCACAGTAGACAGAGCCCCAGCCCTAGAATCAAAAAGACCTTAAATCCAAATCCAGCCTCAGAAACTGAGCAAGTCACTTAACCTCTATTGCAAAAAAAAAAAAAAAAGAGAGAGAGAGTAATCGGATGCAAGTGACAGAATCAGCAGCTGCAGGAAGGACTGCCCTGATGGACTAGTAGTAATTATTGAGAAGTGAAATGCTTTCCTTTTGTAAAACCTACATTAACCTCTTTGCCCTATCTACCCATTGCTTTTCAGACTCTTAAAGAAAACTCTCATGTCCCTCGTGTGTGTGTGTGTGTGTGTGTGTGTGTGTGTGTGTGTGTGTGTGTTTCCCCAAGCTAAACATCCCTGCTTTCTCATTTCCAATGAACTCAAAGCCATTCATTATTCTGGTTGCTGTCCTAAGGAATCTCTTAAATCCATCAAGATGTGATCTGACCAGGGCATAGTACAGTGGCATTGTCACCTCTCTAATCTTGAACATTATGTCTCTCTTACTGTCACCTAAGTTAGGACTTTTTTTTCTTTCATTTGCCACATACCAATAATAGCTAGCATTTGTATAGTACTTTAAGCTAGTATTCATAACACTTTACAAATATTATCCTATGGTCACAACAACTGTGCTAGATAAGAGCTATTACTATTTCTCTTTCATAGATGTGGAAACTGAGAGGCTAAATGATTTGCTCATGGTCACGTATCTTGTCAGAGTCTAAGGTCAGATTTGAACTCCGATCCTCTTGGCTCCAGGTCTAGTGCTCTCTCTACTGTACCACCATATAATACATGCTATAAGCTTGTAATCCACTAACACCTAAGATCCTTTTCAGACAAATGCCTAAATTTTTTTGTGTAAAACATTTCTGTCAGGCCAAATAACTCACCAAACAATAAATATAGGAGAGTATCTATGTATTGGCACTCTGTTCTGAGCTTTAATATTTATTTAACTGTCCTCATCACAGGTTCTTACCAAATCAGAAGACTTAAGAAAATAGAAGTCTTAAAAACAACTAGCCTCAGGAACAAAAGAGTAAATACAAACAAGTTTATAATTTCACAGGCTCAACATAAATTGTTCTTATGTCAAGTCCTACTGACACAGCAGCAACAAACCATTAGGTTGAAAACAGAAAAACTAGCACAAACACAATCTTCTTATTTGCTGTGCATTGATGGGCATAAGCCAAGATGTGTGTGCAATAAAGATGCATATGCATTTTTTAATGTTTTTATGCCACACTTCCCGTGACCAAAAATAAAGACTAAGAAATTAACTAAGATCCATTAATTCTAAGAGTTAATAACTCTAAGTTACATTAAATTGAACCATGAGACTGTGGCTGTGTTGAGTTGACCATAATCTTCATAAATAGTGACTTTTCATTCCCAGAAATGAACTCGAATGCCATCACCTTTCTCTAGCTCCCTCTTCGAGGGATGCATGTGATAGGATCAGCAGCTACAGCAAAAACTGCCCTGATCAACCAGCCTGTTACGGCAGGAAAAGTCCCAGAAAAGCAACAGGCATCATCTCTGGGCTCACTGCATTTGAATCTCCAACTCCAGCACAAAGCCGTCCTGCTTGGGAACCTCAGCATTTCCTTCTCTCCCTCTAAGAAACACAGTCAGCTGAAATGCCCAATTTCCTAGGCTTCTCTGAATTTCCAGAGAAATTTCTGTGGGACTTGGTTAGGTTGTTTTTTTTTTTTTAGCCCCTGGGGTCCTTTTCCAGCTGTCAGAAGAGACACATTATAGAGGCTTGCTGGTCTAAGAAAGGAGATGTTCTGCTATTTGGCCAGGTTAGAGGAAACTGGAGACTTGGAAAAAGGCTGCTTCCCTGACCCCGCCCTCTCTTCTGCCTCAGGCTTGAGGTCTTTAGCTCCAGACCTCAGCTTGGAGTGTTGAGAAATTCTGCTTCTGCCAAAGAAAAGAATCATCCTAAAGGAAGCAAAGTGCCACAGTTTCTTTCGGGTGTTTGCTGAGCCAGCAAAATCAGAATCAAAGGTACTCAGGGGAGAAGTTTTGAAAAGCAGTGGTCTTTGCACATTAATAAAGCAAGATATTGAATAAAATTGCATAGCAACACCCAGTCAACTTTTACCCCTTATTTTCAGCCCCATTCCTCATAGAAAGATGACTGACCCAATCATAGAGGCTTGTTTTTGGCCATTTACTGTTTTTAAGCTGGGTTTTTAAGCAACATCCTTCCAGCTGCTGTTTTATTGTACTTCAGCACTACTCTTTCTTTTCTGGTTTTTTTTTCAAAATAACCTCAGATTAAGTCCCAAGAACTGCCCAGGTACCTGTGTATGGTTTGATTTTTGTTTTTCTTTGTATTTCCTGCTTGTTTTATTAAAAGCTTCCATTGCCAAGTTGGGGGTGGAGGTTAATGTTAGTAGTGAGTCACAGACTTATCCAAGGAAAATATCATCTTGCCTTTTTCTATTAGTTTCCAGTACTGAGTCCCCAAAACTATCCTGAGAGGCCATGATTTTGTTTTATAAGTAAGGTCATCTGGTTCCAGGGTCCTTAAACTGGGATCCATTAACTTGAATGGGAAAAAATATATCATTATCTTCACCAACTTCTGAGTCAAATTTAGCATTTCTTTTAGGTATTTAGAAACATTGTTCTGAGAAGGGATCTCTAAGTTTCATCAAGCAATGAAAGGGGCTTATCAAACACACACACACACACACACACACACACACACACACACACACACCCTGAACTAGAGGGTTTCTGAGAATCATGGTGGAAGGAAAGGATTGATTCCTAAAGAGATTTGCTTGTGAAAAGAGATTTATGTCCATTTCCCCAAGGAGAAAGGGCATATCTAAATAATTGATTGTAAAGCATCCTCTGTGCTTACATTTTCTAAGGAATCCTAAATGATCTTGATATGTGGATGAGAGAAACCTTGTCATAGAAGAGCTTGTTGGGTGGCATTTTGTTCTACTAAGTCAAATGTTATTTTTTTAAATCAACAAATAATAGGCACAGTGGTATCATATTCTTTACATCTTTTAGTCAGTTGTGAAATTGTAAAGATGGGATTCATTTTTAAATATTTAAATATTATTTTTAAATAAAAAATATTTTAAATATATTATTTTACATCTTAAATATTATTTTAAATAAGTAGTGCTTATTAATATTAAATATTATTTTAAAAATAAATATGCTTGCTCCATACTAATAACCTTAGGAAGTCAAGAGGTCAGTGAAGGTGCCCTAAATTTGCATATAAATGACCATCATAAAGATTATGTATAGATGAAAGGCATACAAGTCAGTACTTATTGTTTAGAAATAATAAGGTCTGGAATTTTTTCCATATGTTTGATATCCTTTACTCTTTGATTTTGTACATTGATCTCTCCTCAAATTGCCTTAAAATTATTTCCTCGATGTTCTTACAAGTGCATTGCCTCCAGCATAAACTCTCTGCTCAATGATCCTCTCATAATAAACATCCAGTGAGGTATAAAACCGAGAGGTGTATGTTCATCAGAAGTATTTGCAACTATGACAGAGGGTATTCAGCACAGAGTCTAGGTTGAGGAGAGATTCCCTGTGGATGGTGAGTTCCTTCAGATGCTCCTGATAGTGGATGACATTATGTTGATTGCTTCTAGCCCAATGTCATTGCAGGACCTCCTGGAAGGGATCAGTGATCACTCAAAGGAGTTTGGCTTGTCCATCCACTCGGGAAAAACCAAATGGATGAAGATGAATGCCAATTGCTCAGATTTTGATATGCATCTGAATGGATACACCTAGAGCTGTCCAACGACATACATATCAGAGGCATGCAATACAGATGGGCAATGAGGCAGCCCTACAATTTTAATAAGAATGAAGCTGGCTAGATTCCTTTCAGGAAATTACAAAGTGTTTTCACTGACTCCAAGTTTTTCATGAGAACAAAGGCCCATATTTCTCATACAAAAATTTTTACCACTATGGTTTTATGAGGGTAAGACCTCAAATACTCCTGCCTCTGAATAACTAAAGAACATCACACAGAGGCGATGGAAAGGTACATGATGGGTGTGAGCAGATTGCAATATGCAAGCAAGGCAGAACTACAAAGAAGTAAAGGATATCATCAAAGAATTATAATAAAGAGAGAGAAGACTGGTTGCATGGCAAGAGCAAGGGATGATAGCTGAACAAAGTGCTTCCCTGGTGCCTTTGTAATATAAGGAGAAAGTGCAGAAAACAATTAAACATAGTGGGTAATGGTGAACTCTTTTGAGAATACATAGATGAGAGTTGGTCAGCAAGGGCAGGCATGGGCATGATCTACATCCCTGGAGGGAACTTCCAAAATGATGAGATTACAGATCCATTTGAATATTTGAGAAGTAAAGCACCAAATGCACATTGTTTTCATTGTTACTACTACTTATTATATGCAAAGGTACCCACATAGGGCTATGGTGGCAAAGTCCAGAGAATGAGTGATGGAGGTTCTGGGAGGTGCTCACCAATGGGAAAAGAGATCCACAGGATAGTAAGAAGCAGGCAACCAAAGCATGTTAGCAAAGTCTGGAGAGATTTCTTGTCCTTTATACAGACACACTCTTCTGAGGGCAGCAAAAGGAAATTTAAGGATCTCTGAGCACTACAAGTTGGCCAGAGAAATCTTTATTGATACCTTTGCATGGGACCTTGATCTTGCCTAAGTTGGAGACAGAAATTCCAATTATATTTTAAAACAGCCTTTGGTTTTATACTCCTAACCAAAATAACCATAACCTGTCATACCCAGTAGGGGCTGCAAACCAAAATGCTTATGGCCAGAATTATGACAAATCAGGATGATTTTATGGGCTCCATAGAAGGGTATCAAAATAATGTCACATGAGATTGGTGATTCATCATGAGTTTTCTTTCAAACACTGGAAAATAAGGAAAGTGTTATAAGCCTGTGATACAGTATAGGTAAATGTCCTTGTTTTCAAAAGGAGGGAAAAAATGGACTCTTTACATTATAGACTGTTGAGTTTAATCTTAATCCTGACTAAAAATTTTAGAATACATCATTTTTAAAGAATAATTCTTTATGTGTTTGATTTTAAAAAGCAACAAAGCTAATCAAATATATATTTACAACTATTTACATTTTAAAATTAATTCCTACGTACAAAATATCCATAACCACTAGGTCCTCTTTTATTATCTGTTTGCACATTTGTCTCTGTATTTATACATTTTTCCTTTTATATAGTTTTATTTAGTATAAAAACAATTTTATTTCTTTTCCTAGAATCCCTTATTAAAGGAATGACTTGCAAGCACATAGAAAGGGAATTGGTGATTGTTATAAGGACTTCTAAATTGACTAAGACAAGAATGGATGGAAATAGTCAATACTAGAGGGGCTTTGAGAAGAAAAGCATACTAGTACATTATTCATAAAGTTAAGAAGTAGTCTCACCATCCTGGGAAACAATTTGCCCATCAGTTGGAGAATAACTTTTTTTATATAATTTATTTTTTATTTTTAGTTTACAACAGTCAGTTCCACAAGTTTTTGAGTTCCAAATTTTCTTTCCCTCCCTCTCCTCCCTCCTCCCTGCCAAGATGGCATGTTATCCGATATAGGTTTTATGTATACCTTTGCATTAAACTTATTTACATAATAGTCAAGTTGTAAAGAAGAATTATAACCAAGGGAATGAATCAGGAGAAAGAAGAAACAAAACCAAAAAAGAAGGAAAAAACTGGAAATGGAGGGGATGTCCATCAATTGGGGAATGGCTAAACAAGTTGTGGTATATGAATGTAATGGAATACTATTGTGCTATAAGAAATAAGGATCAGATGGACTTCAGGATAACCTGGAAAGACTTATATGAACTGATGCTGAGTGAAAGGAGCAGAACCAGGAGATTATATAAGATTACAGACACACGGTATCTGTAAGGACTAACTTTGATAGACTTGGCTCTTCTCAGCAATGCAAGGTTCAAAGACAGCTCCAAAAGACTCATGACGGAAAAAGCCATCCACATCCAGAGAAAGAATTATGGAGTCTGAATGCAGATTGAGGCAAACTATGTGCTCTCTTTTTTTCCCTTCTTAATTGGAGAATAACTTAACAAGTAGTCATATATGAAAACAATGGAATATTACTGTGCTATAAGAAATGATGAAAGAGATGGTTTCAGAGAACCAAGTGAAGCCATGTATGAACTGATAAAAAGTTAAGTGCGAAGAATCAGAAGAACAATTTATTCAATACATGGTAAGGAAAAAACTATAAAGGAAAGCAACTTTGAAAAACTTAAGACCTCTGATCAATGCAGTGATCAACCATGATTTAAAAGACCAGTAATGCTGCTCACTTTCTGACTGAGAGGTGATAGACTCATGACAGAGAAAGCATGTACCAAACAAATTGAACTACTACCACCACCTGGACCACCTCCGAGCCTAGAGCCTGGATCTTGGGCCCGGAAGCCTTCAAAATAGCAATGCTTCCATTGCAGTGCCCTCAGCCATCTTGGGAAACATTCCCTGTGGAGATACGGCAGACCACCGCCCTTGTAGGTGCTACCACCTTATCCATTAAAAACAAAGAAAAGTAAGTTCTTGTCACCAAAGTTCTTTTTACTAGCAAATGGTTCAATATTAGCAACTGATATGATTTTATCAATGGAAATGACATTACAGAAGCATTACCACATGCTTTGTCTGTGCACCTGAGACTTTTCCATCTGACTTGCTTCTCAAAACTTGCATATATGTTATCTCCCCTTTTATAACGTGAGCTCCTTGAGATCAGGGACTATCTTACTTTCCTTAGGCCTTAGCATAGTACTGTGCACAAAGTAAGTGTTTAATAAATGCTTTGTTTAATCATTCATTCATAATGACCATGCTTGACTCCAGACAAAAGTTGAGGAAATGCCTCTCCCTCCTTTCATCACAGAAGTGGAGCACAGTTGCAAATACTGCATGTATTGACAGACACAGTAGATGTGTTGGTTCATTTTGCTGAACTTCCTTCTATTTATTTTGAAATCCTTGTTGTAATAGGTGGCTCATTGAGTATTAGAACGGAGTGGGACTTAAGAAATGAAAGTGATATGATATAAGATTGATTGATGACAAAAGTTATCCATTTAGAAAATATAATAAAGGTATTGTTAGACTAGTATATAAAGGGAGAATCCATAGACATTGTCAAATGCCATAGTGAAATCCAGATATTGTGACCCTGTCATGATAACCTTTTAGACAAGATGAATAAATAATGATTAGATAAAAGTACAATTATTTGTTTTTGGACCTAGTAGAAATGATTATACCCCCAAATTCCTGGATTGATGTCGACATGAAGAAAAATATGTTGTAGAGTATCATGGAGCTCTGTCCTTTGTTCTATCCTGACAACTTTTTTTTTAATCAGTGACAAGGAGGAAGCCATAGTTGGCCTGTTTATTAAATTAAATTAAACTGGTTGGGATGTAACTGACATTACATTAGCTGACAAAATTAGTATTCAAAAAAATCTCTACAAACTAAAGTGATATGTTATATCCAATATGATGAAATTGAATATAAAATCCTCTACTTCAGAAATTTAATTGCCCAAGTACTGAATAAAAGATAGTCAATAGTTCATATGAAAAAAGACCTTGGATTCTTAATGGATCATAAGCTAAGTGCAGCAGTGTAACATGGCAACCAAAAAAAGCTAATATAATCTTGGACACATATATGTATATATAATTATATATAATAATAGATCTGCGATGTCATTGATGTTCCAACTCTGTACCTCATGGTGTATTCATTGTACTAGTGCAAACTGCAGTCCCTCCATGCCTTTTCATTCTAGATGATCTTGTCCGTGTTGTTCTGTCAACATAATATTCACCCAAGACAATGTAGGAATTCCTCCAGTTGTTTTAGTTCTTCGAGGGTACTAATGCAGCAAATGAGTTCTCCTATCTATTGTACCTCAGTCTCACCACATAAGTTTCCTGCCCCTTTTTCTAATTATACATGTTCTTGTAATATAGTATAGTAAGTGTCCTATGGTGTAGTATGGAAAGATTGTTGGATTTTGAGTCCAAAGACATTGTTCTGAGTCTTGGCTTGGTTGCATACGGTGTGTGTTATTTGTCCTTCATTTTGAAAAGAACCAATGACAAAATGGGGTGATGTCTTGACTTGAACTTGAATTGGATTTAAGTGAGGCAGAGTTGCACAAAGTTGCCAGCCTCACTTACTCTTCCTTAGCTCGCTGAATGATTTGAAGCCTGTTGGTTACCTTCAACCTGGTCTAGCCCATTTGCCAAGACAATTTTATTGGAGTATGGCCACAAGTGAGCTTTGGTTGAAGATGGCCACCAAATATGGATAAGTAGCCCTCACACCAGGGGTAGTAGTCCTCCCTGAACACTACTTGAGTGATCTCAGTCAAGTCACTAGCCTCTCTGGACCTTTATTTCTTCATGTTTAAAGTTATGTGCTTCGTCTAAGTGGTCTCTAGGGTCTCTTCTACCCAGGGGTGTACTATAGCCAGCTCAAATTGGCTCCCAGGACCTAACTGTTAAATTTTTAATATGAATATTTAAATCTCAGAAATTGGCAAATGCTACAAATGAGGCCTTGATATATTGTTTCGTTGATTATCCAGATGTAAGAAAGCAATTGACTAAATAAATGTAAATAATGAAGATTAAACTAAATGTGTGCCATGCATTACTTTTTTTTCCTGCAGAGCTCGTTGTTAAAACATTTATCAACACACTCCTGTTTCTAAGTCTAAATCCTGTTATCTTATTTATTTGCTACATTTTGAGTTCTCAGTTGTCTCCCTCCTCCCCAACCCTGCATTATAGAAGGCCAACATTTGATATAGATGCAGTACATAATACACGCATACATATATCAGTTCTTTTTCTGGAGGTAAATAGCATTTTCTTCAGTAAGTCCTTTGTAATTGATTTGAATGATCATGTTACTCAAAATAGCTTAGTTATTCACAGGTACTCTTCAAACAATATTTCTATACAGCATCCTCTAGGTTCTGTTCATTTCACTCTGCATTATTTCATGCAAATATTTCGATTTTTTTTTCTAAAACCTACTTGTCATTTCTTACAGCATAGTAGTATTCCATCACAATCTGATACCACAATTTATTCAGCCATTCTCTAATTGGTGGGCATCCCCTCACTTTCCAGTTCTTTGCCACAAAGAGAGCTACTATAAATATTTTAGAACTATAAATATTTTAGATTCTTTTCCTTTTTTCCTGATCACATTGGGAAATAGACCTAATAATGCTATTACTAGGTCAAAGGCAATACACAGTTTTATAACTCTTTGGGCATAATTCTAAATTGCTCTCTGAAAAAAGGTTTTTTGCATGCAACTAGGAAATAAGGCAATGGGGCATAAAAATCTATCTTGCCCTACAAGAAAGTAAGGGAAAAGGGGATGAGGGGGAGTGGGGCGACAGAAGGGAGGGTTGACTAGGGAAAGGGGCATTCAGAATATATGCCAGCTTGGAATGGGGGGGGAGGTAGAAATGGGGAGAAAATTTGTAATTCAAACTCTTGTGAAAATTAATGCTGAAAACTAAAAATATTAAATAAATAAATAATGATTAAAAAAAAAGAAATGGTTGGATCGGTCCAGTCCCAATTTTTCCACATCACCTTGTAATTTTCCCCTTCTGTCTTTTCAGTCAATCTGATAGGTATGAGATTTTACCTCAAAGTTGTTTTAATATATATTTTTCTAATCAATAATAATTCAGAGCATTTTTCATGACTATATATAGCTTTGGTTTCTTCTTCCAAGAATTGCCTATTCATATCCTTTGAATTCCTATGATCTTTCAAAGCTATTTCTCACAAGTCATTGTTGATAATACATTAGAGACTGTATCCTATATGTAGCCACCATGTATCTTTCCGCTATGATCTATGAAACCAATTTGGTAAAATGAAATCTTTAACTGCGTTAGTAGAAAGTGTCCATAAAAAGAAAGATGGTAGATTTGCTGTACTCTGTCATGGTCAAACAGAGACTCTTAAGAATCTAAGGTCAGGGATTATCTTTGTATCCTAGCTACCATGTTTTATTCATAGTAGGTGCTTAGTGAATATTTACTGGGTTACGTTGAATGAACTAAATTCAAGTAACTGAAAAATTGTCATGTAGAAAGGATTAGATGTGTTTTGTTTGGACCCAGAGGATAGAACTAGGAACAATAGTAATAATACCGATAACTAGTGTTTCTAAAGTGGTTTATGGTTTACTGCATGTTTATTCATTTGATATAACAGCCTTTTGAGCTAGGCAGGATAAGTAGTAGTATTATTTATAAAAGTAATGATAGCTAGTGTTCATATAATATTTTAAGGTTTGCCAACCACTTTTACATATATTACCTCATTTCTACCCACAATAAGTCTGTAAGGTAAGAGCTACTTTTATCTCGTTCACAGATGAAGGAAGTAAGTCTCAGGGAGGTTGGAATTATCTAGTTATTAAAACAAAATACCTTATAATTAACAGAGGCTGAATTCAAACACAACTTCTAAACCATTGTCATACATTACATTATGTATACCCACCAGATTTTGGGTTGAAATAAGGGAAAAGCTTCCTAACAATTAGAATATAAATTCATAACCTCTGCTGTGGTCACAGGCACCTTTTGTAATGTGGGAGAGCATTATGGATCCCTTCTCAGAATGTTATTTTTAAATACATCACAAAATGTGTAGAATTACAAAGTAAGCCAATTACATTGAAATACAACTATTCAAATATTTTTAAAAACAAGTTTATGAAGCCTAGGTTAAGAAACCCTGAATTAAAAAGCTATCCAAAAGTTAAGTGGACTCACTCAGGAGGCAGTAAGTTTCCATGACTGTAGGTCTTTAAACAGAGGTCTCTTAAAGATATAGTAGGGGGAATTTATATTTTGTGTAAAAAGTGAATCAGATGGCCTCTGAGGTCCCTTCCAACTCTGAGATTATGTGGTTCCTTAGTAAACTAAGTTAAAACATTAGCCAATTGTTCGGAAGAGTGTGATGTCCAAAACCGTAATATACAGAGAATAGTTCAACACTGTAACCCCTAGTAGTTTTTAATTGAAAGAAAATATATCTTCAGCATGAAACATAAGCCATTTTTTTGTTTAGTTTTATTTTGTTTTACCAACATATCAACCAATCAATAAGAGGATACTTTTCGGTTCTAATTTAGGTCCAGTGATGTACTAGGCACTAGGTTGGTATGAAGGAATATATGAAAAATATAAAGTATCATTTCTGCCTTCAAGCAGTTCATACTTTGGCTAGAGAAACAAGATAAATACACAATAAGAAAATTACAGAATTGCAGTAGGCTAGAGCAGTGCCTAGGAATTTTGTTCCCAGGGCAAATATGCTCATTTAAAACATAAGGTAAAAGAAAGAGACTTAGGATATCAGAATGAGGCCAAAGGTGGAGATCCTAGCACAGGAGACAGAGAAGCGAAAAGGTAGACTAAACAAGCCAGTGTAGTAGTGGAATTCACTCCAGCCACTCATCTGGTACTTAACTATTTGAAGTAATTGTTTTATTATTGGTTAAGCTCTCTTGTTTCTTTATGTCTGGAAGATTTCAAATGAAACTTCACAACCTTCTACATTACGCACTCTTGAATAAAGCCTCAGTTGACCTTTCTTAGTTACAACTCTGTACAAAATAGTATGTAATTAAATAGTCTATTATGTGGGACAGATTCTCAATGCTACATGAGTTCATAGATGGAAGATTATAGGGCAGATGATTACAGAAGCTAGGGAAAGCTCTTCAAAGGTGATAGGAGCAAGGGTACTCCATTATAACTTCTAGCCTTAGCAAAAGCAAGAGATAGACTTGTATGAGGAGGTATGACAAAATCATCTTGACTATTTGGAGAAGATGTCAATGCATGTTTTACTTTGTCCCTGACTTCATTAAATTGAAGATGAAATGTTTCTCTTTTACATCCCCTTCTCTCCTCTGACACTGACACCACCTATGGTGTAGGCCCTCATCACCTGGTTCTTGGACTATTGCAATAGCCTAATGGTTCATTTTCCTGCCTCTAGTCTCTCCTCCACTATAGTCTATCCTCTACTCAGCTGCAAAATTGATCATTTAAAGTGTGATCCTAGCAATATCACCTCCCTATTCCGTCAATTCCACCAGCTCCCTATTACCTCCATGATCAAATTTAAAGCCCTCCCTTCCATGGCCCTTTTCTGTCTTTTCAGTCTTCTTATGACTTCTCTCCCCCACTATATTCTCTGCAATTCAGTGATGCTAGCCTCCTTACTGTTCATTGCACATGACTCTACTTCCCTATACTTCCTACACTACATCCCTCTACTTCCTATATTTTCACCAGCTGTCCTCCCCTGCCTAGAACTCTCTGTCTCCTGGCTTTCCAGACTTCCTTCAAGTCTCAGCTGAAGTTCCACCTTTTGCAAGAAGAAACTTTTTCCAGTCCTCTAATCCTAGTGCCTTCCCTCTGAGATGATCTCAGATTTATCAGGTGTATTATCTTGTTTTTTACAGATTCATTTACATGTTGTCTTCCCCCATTAGTTTGTAAGCTTCTTGACAACAAAAACCAATTTTTTGCCTTTCTTTGTTTCTTCTACACTTTAGCACCCTGCCTGGCACACAGTGAGCACTTAAATGCTTGTTAACTTAATTTGTTCATCACTTGAGGAAAGATGTATTTAAATTACCTGTTCGTTTTTAGTTGCTATCTCAGAAGTCATTAGAACATTTGCCTCATGTTGTGTGGAGTAACCTATGACTTACAGGAGAGAGCTATTTGTATCCGCAATACCTAGAAGAGTGCCTGGCACATACTAGGAGCTTAATAACTACTTCGTTGAGTGATTGTTTGATTTTTAATGTGGTAAAGGAAAAGTAGTGCTTTGAGCAATAGAAACTTTACTGAGCATTTTGATAGTCTTGGGAATTTGCAAGGGTGCCTGTGTGCAGGTAATTTCACCCAGGAGTCCGTATAATTCTTCATCTCTTCAAAGTCCATGTTGCACAGACAAATTGCTTTCAGAGGGAACACTTGCTCTCTGAAAACTATATTGTTATTATGTTTCTCAGCCATTCAAAACTTCAATTCCACATCTTGGATCCTAAAGTTTCTCTTTGGTCTTAGCCTTATTCTAAAGATGAAGATTTTTGTGTGTTTGGAGTGGGGGTTGGAGGAATCATTTTAATAGATAACAGCTCTGTCAGCATTTCCCTCATCTTCATTTTCACACAGTTCCTTTTATTTACAAAATTGTGCCTTTGGCTGTCAGTTCTCTTCAGGAAGTACAAAAGAAAACATTGAATGAGATATGTAGATAGAAACCAAGGGTCCATGAATGTAACAAATGCTCTCTGCCCCACCGAATTCATGATGAAACTTATCTTCCTCTTCTCAGTAGAGGGTGGGGAGCTCTGGCTATGGAATGTGGGAGATTATCCATCTGTCCTTGTTTTGGTTCATTTTCAATACATTGTTTCTGTTTTTATTGTTACAAAAGAGGAATCAGGGAAAAGGAATTGTGGGAACTAAGGTGTGCTAGAATCTGCTCCTCCTGGCTCATGGACTGTTAGGTTGTCACTGAGCATTTACACCTTGGAACTCTAAATGTTACAAATCAGGGATTGATGTATGCTTTTGTTGATTGCCAACTTAAAGAAGTTATGGAGAAAGTGGAGACTAAATCCAAAAGTGTGCTGTGTGTAAATGTTTTCCATAGAACCAGTTAAGTGCTTACCAACACATCACTGCCTGGGGGAAACTGTTATGTCACCTGAACTTTTAACCATCTCTCTTAAATGGTGGTCAACAACCAGGACCTGATAAAACAATCAAATCCAAACATGTATAACACAAACAAACATGGAATATATTGGGAAGAAACACCAGGCCGCACAGCCAAACCTCAACAAGTTTCTCAGAGACTTACCTCACCATTCACTCCCATGCTCCACTACTCAATGAACCACGAACCTCGCAAACAATAGGTCACCTGGACAACTGCACATCATCACTAATGCCACATGAATCTAGCTTAAACACTTCTTCTTCCTTAACCTATACTCAGGTGGAGAAGCCAAAGGTCAACACTAGGTGGCAGCCCAGCTGTCTCCACACCCATTGCCAACATAAATTCAACAAACATTTACTAAGCACCTGTTGTGTGCAAGCTACCATGATAAGACTATAAAGACTACAACAAAATGGTGGGGTATAACATGGTCTCATAAAAAAGTATAATACAGGGCAAATTAGAGAGGAAGAAAACACTGGCAATTACGACTAGGGGTTGGGGATCACATCAGACATGACATCTGAGGTGACCTTGAAGGAAGACAAATATTCTTAGGAGCAGAGATTGAGACATTACACATCCCAAGCTTGGTGTATAGCCTCTACCTGTCCACAGAGACAGGAAATGGGGTACCAAGTTGGGGGACAGCTAATAACCCATCATGATCAAATCATTTATTTCAAGAAAAGCCCTAGCATGAAATAAGGCTGGGCCATACTGTGGAGTGTTCATGGCCAGATTCTTTTTTATTCTTGAGGTAATGGAGAGTCATGTAAGGTGTTTGAGTAATAAGGGGGCTAGGGGTAACATAGACCAGAAACAAAAGATTTTGCTCAGAAACAAAGATTATTATGAAAAGGTCAGACATACCTCCTTCAACCCCCTCACTTCACAGATGATACCAAGGTCCAGAGAAGTTTGATAATTTGTTCAAGGTACTAAATATCACAAAAGAAAACTTCTTAGTATTCCTGGCTCTATAGTAACTACTTTTGTCATCTTTTTTTT
>CM053626.1:161275503-161298163 GCA_028646595.1 Phalanger gymnotis | reverse complement strand
CCGAAATCGCAAGGTATGAGAGATTCTCTAAGGAGAAAACAACAAGAAATTTATTTAGGCCCCACCGCAGCAGAACCATGAACCAGCCTCCCCATTCCAACATCTTGACAAAAAGACTCCAGGCCCAGAAAGCCCATCTCACAAGAGCAACCAGGAGGCCACAGAAAAACAAGATAGTATTTAGCCAAATCATTTTCACTGGCCTCACGTTCCTGCTTGCACTCGGGTAAGCCCTGCTTCTGCGGCTTCCTGCTTCTGCAGCTTCCAGCCTCCACAGCAGCTTCTGCTTCCGCTGAAACTGTCTCTTGGCTCACCTTTCCTCCCAGCAGAGCTTCTGGCGTTCTCAAGCCCCGCCTCAACAACCAGAGACCATTGGTTCCCGAGCTGGCCCCTCCAAAGTCACCAATCCACACCCACACAGGTTTCACACCTGACAGGGCCCTGGGCCTGGGGCTTAGCACTTAACAGCTGAAAGTACTTCCACTCAAAAGAAACAAAAGCCATGCTAATGAGACAATTTTGCTTAACAACACAGTAGATCACCCACATAAAGCAAAGAGACCTGCCTTAGAGGCAGTATAGTTTGAGAGTACTAAGAGATCAGTTTTCAAGAAACCTGAAAGAAGAAAAGACACCAAAATTTGGAGGACATGATGAATGCCATTGTTACTGAAGTTAGCAGAGAAAATATCAATTACCACCAACTGATGTCTACTTTCTCAATTTGATAAAATTTTTATTAAAATAACTCATACACACATATATACATACACATACACACACACATATATATGTATATATATATACACATATATACATATATATATACATATATATATATATATATATATATTTATATACACATAGTGTATTTGTGTATGAAATGCATCCTTAAAACAGGTATGAGAAGGGAGTAGGCAAGCTTTCATAATAGTCAGCTAGGTGGCTTGGTGGATAGAATGCCAGGCCTGGAGTGAGGAAGCTTCATTTTTCTAAGTTCAAATCTGACCTCAGACATTTACTAGCTGTGTGCCTCTGAGCTAGTCACTTGACCCTGTTTGCCTCTGTTTCCTGTAAAATGAACTAAAGAAGGAAATGACAAACCACTCCAATATCTCAGCCAAGGAAACCTCAAATTAGGTCACAAAGAGGTGTACATGATTGAAAATGACTGAATGGCAACATATATGAATAAATAATATTCCAGCGCAGATCATATCTTCACAATTACCAACTGACTAAAAGATGGCTATACAAGGTCTGACTGTGCTTATTATTTGTTGATTCTAAAGAGAATTTGATTCAGTTTCTCTTTATAACAGAATGTGTAGTGTGTGTGTGTGTGTGTGTGTGTGTGTGTGTGTGTGTGCGCGTGTGTGTGTTTAGTGTACCACTGCCATATTCTGGTTCTTCGAATAGAATTTTTTATTGTCACCATCTTCAGTCATTTCCCATGAACCCCCATTTAGCTAGAGTTGATCAAGTGATATAATACAAAAGGAGATGTGCTTAAAATAATAAAAATAAAAGGTTAACAACAAAAGCGAAAAATCCCTGAAATGTTACCCAAACTTCCAGGGAATGTAAGTTGTGAATCTTCTTGTCTCAGCTTCCTTCCCAGGCATATTAGCCTGTAACCACAGGAAAAAATGGACATGCAAGTCCACTTTCTAGGCACTCACTGGTGTTGCTACATCAGCAAGCTGTAGCAACCTGGGGCTTGGTAAATGGATGTTAGCAAATTGTCTGACAATAAAATCCATGTTAGCAAGTTGTCCAACAATAAAATCCAGGAGCCTCAGGGCCAAAAAAGCATTGTATCCCAGCCCCAGATCTGGAGATTTTGAGGTCTTGTAACAATGACTTCTTAAGATGGGAACCACAGCCAAGAGGATGTTGGTAGCTATTGTTTTCCAGCACAGAAGAGGGAAAACCTTTTTTCGGTGGTTGCGAGAGTTAGACTTAGCTGCAAGACAGCTTCCTGCCTCCACGTACATTTTCCTCTCCTCTGTCTTCCAACACCTCAATCAAATATTTCTGCATCCTATTTCTTTCATGAGTATTAATGCCTTACCTCTCAGCAGGTGTGCTGGAAACACTCCCCTCCAAGCAGAATCTGGTATCACCACCTGCTTACTTGTACATAGGCTTGTAGTTTTCAGTGACAGGTCCTCCCTACATATGTATGAATAGAGGTAGATGTATGGTAAATAAACTTCAGCATATTACTAATAAAGAATTATATTCTAAGAGGAAATATAATATAGTAGAAGTATGCTGGATTTGGAATTACAGAATTTGGGTTTGATTCATCTCTACCACTTTGGTTTAACTCATTTCTCTACCATCTCTACCTGAGATATCTTTAGCAAATTACCTAATCTCTCTAAGCCTCAGTTCCTCTTCTATAGAATAAGGCAGCCAGACTAACATCCCTTCCAGCTCAAAAAACTATTAGCCTATAAAATGTAGCTTTAAATCATCGCCAAATAAATGTATGACTAGAAGAAAAAGTGGACCAGTCATGGTATAAGAGAAACGTAACAACTGGACAATCTATGCACTCCATTGGTACCCACATAATGTTAAAAAAAAAAACTAAAAGAAAGTCCCAGCATATTGATTGGTCCTTGAAAGACTTATGTAAAAGCACAGACAAGATTCACAAAGTATAAGACAGAATGGATATGTTGCAAAATGACCCAGTGTTAACGTTACCAACGTTGATGAGATCACAAATCCATCAACTTATTGAAATAGGAGATGCATTTGTGAGAGACAGAACTACCTATGTACATATATACACACGTATATTTATACATTTAGATATACATGTCTTAGATATATGTTTAAAGATAACATGTAATAAAATAGAAAAATCACAAAATTATACAAGAGAAGAATTAAGGCTATGGATTTAAAAGCCATTGTGATTGAGTTCTATTCTATTTATTCTTGCCAGTAAGAATGAAAAGAAGCACAGATAATACAAAATTATGGTAATTCCGAGATCATTTTATTTGGCTCTATCGCACAATGAGAGACATACAAAATCAGAAACACATACTCACTATTCTCCAGCTCCTCCTAATTATACCCTAGGAAGGGCTGTAAGATGTCCCTCAGTTGCTCTAATAAATCTGCAAAGCAGAAAATGCACACCTAGGTAAGTGAGAATCGAATACATTGATTCCTTTGACATCCTTTGCCTCTTTAACTATTGCTTGGTTCTTTTCTGCTGAATATTATATTTGCTGAAGAGTGAAAGGAGATTTTATGGATAGAAAAGAAAACCAGTTAGGGACTTTGGAAGATGAAGAAGATATTCAGTTACTCTAGATTAGGAGTTGCTAACCAGAGTCCATGAACTTGGATAGATAGATAGATAGATAGATAGATAGATAGATAGATAGATAGATAGATAGATAGATAGAAACTTGTAGATATGTGTCTCTCTATACACAAACACATATGTATATGGCTTCTTTTGTAATCCTATGTATTTCATTTTCCACATTTAAAAATGTTATTTTAAGGTGTTCATAGGCCTCACAAGATGGCTAAAGGGATCAATGATATATAATAGGTTAAAAGCCCTTGTTTTAGTTCCAATTAGTGTGACAAATCAGCCAACATCCTAGGAAGAGAAATACAGGAAAAGGTCCAAAGGAACAGCAAGATGAAGATGGGTGAGGCTGAAAAATTTTATGAGGAAGGTAGTCACAAGGGCACACTGTTCAATTGAGTCCACTTGGTCCACCTACTGAAATTACAGGATTTGGGGGAATTATCCCCCTCTCTTTGGAGGACTAGAGGACAGAGTGTCAAATTCTTCCCAATGCCTTCCTTTCTAGAGGGCAGAAACTGGATCCTCAGATCACTCTACTTTGCATCTGCTGCCTCACCAGGTTTCAGCTCCTCAGAATAAGATGCCGCCTTGCCAAGTAACATCTAGTGTCCCATCCCTTCCCCCCACCTTGCTTTCATGTGTTCACCTCCTTTTATGTGTTGTTTCCCACTTTAGATTATAAGATCTCTGAGGACAGAGACTATCTTTCTTTTTATTAGTTGTATCTCACAGTGCCTGGCATACTATCATCATCACTTAATAAATGTTATTAGATTAGATTAGATGTAAGGATCGTGTTATTACCAGATACAATGAGACATAATGATGAGGCCCTTTAAGACCTTGATTGGTCACCTACCCAACTCAGTTCTGAAGATGGACTTGTTGATAATGTCCCTCCATTATTCATCCTCAGAAGTATAAAATAAAAGGTGAAGAGGGAATTCTCAACAGCTAATTTCTCCCATAGGTGACTTTTTTTTCTCATCTGACTGGACTTTTATACCTCTGCTAATATCAGTGTGGGACAAATCCACTACCTCTGCCAATTCTTAAATTTCCTGGACCTGTGCTGTGCATGTGCCAATCAGAATCTGAAAAAAGACAAACCCTTGTACCTCGTTATCTCCACTATAGCCCTTTACCTCTTGTAATTTCAACTAGTGGACTGTGGGGGCTGAATTGATCAGGGTTCCCCAGATCCTCAACCCTTCATAATACATTGGTTGTACTTTGGAAGAATAAATTGGAGAACATCAAGGGAATTGTATGTAACAGAGTACGTGGGGGAACAATGAGTCTTTGACTAGCTATAAAATCTTGTTATAATATTTTAATATGCAACAGCAAATATATATTTACAAAGAGATTCAGTCTCAATGCTCAAAAGAGCTCAAATCTGAGACTTTCTCAGGTAGATGTTTCTCTTATATCCAGGAAGTAGAGAACTACCTTGCTTTTCAGGACTATCACTGCCCTCAAAGAACTCCCTTGAAAAGACTCTGCAGTTTGAAAGACTTTAGCTTGGGGTGAGGTTGAGAAATATGGAGATCCTTTAAGCCTGGTAAATGTATCTAGCTGTGTTTGAGCTTTGCTGAAGGGTTTCACCACAAGAGCACTAATGGAAGTCAGCACCACTGGCCTAATGAGATGTGCTCCTCCATGACTCTGATTCATCGAGGCAAAAATTCCATAATTGATTATCCCATTGAGCAGCTGAGAGCAGTGTTTGCTAACAGTGAGACTGAGAATCAAGCTCCAATTTCGTCAACATGAGGCAAGCTTTCTCCTGACTGACTGAGCATTCCCAGAGTGAGGTCCTCAGGGGGTCCACAGAGAAGGAACGAATGTACCATATGCATGTTAACCTCTCAACTCCTCCTCAAGATAGGGTAAGTGTGTGTTAGGGTGGGGAGTATGGTAGCAACAGATGCTGACTTGGGCAGGAAAAAGGAGGAGTCAATTGCCATCTCCAAAAAAATGCAAAGTTCACATTCTGTCTCATGCATCCCTCTGTTCCTACTTGGACGGGCAGATTAGTTACGTGTTCACACAATCTCTTAGTGATGTGTGCTACCACAAAAGATGATGTTTCTTCAAATTGTAACAAGATGCTTCCCTCTTTTCTCTACAAAGATGGGGAAATGTGGTTTATGGAGCATTATATGTCATTGTAACAACAATGTTGCTAGTAGCTGTTGCGGAGGTAAAAGACCAACAACACCAGTACACTGGAGGGCTGCTAGCACAGGTCCTTTGATCTGCTTTTCTAAGGAAAGCAACTTGAAGGGGTTAACAATCTCACTTTCATTAAACACACATGTATTATTCATTTAATTCAGGGGGAAAAGTCAGCACCCTGAACTTCAGAGCAAATACAAACAGAAATTACAAACAGATCAACAAACAGGCTTTTGTCTGATCATAGCAATACATGCATAGTTACCAGAAAGAAAAGCACCACCATCTGGGTTTTCTTAGCTGGGGAGGCTCTTTCAACGGCTGCCCGGAGTCTCCAACAACACTCTTTCAATGACTGTGCTCCCAAAATAAGATACCAACCTCAGATCTTATATATATGTGTCAGGGTCCTGCAGCACTTGATTATCTCAGTGCTGAGAAGCACTCAAACAAAAAACAGCAAAAGTCCCATTTTGCTTGTCATTACGTTTCAATGGCAAGACTCATCAAAGGTACTTGAATACCTCAGCATTCCAAAAGAGAAAACAGTAAGTCCCACCTTGATTGCCATTACAGTCATAAGATCATTTGTGTTTTGACTAGTTTTGTTGAACTGCTGCTTTTTCTACCTTTTAAATTATTTGTTTCTAGGGTGGCTCATTGGGTAGAAAAGAGGAGAGAAATATGTTCAAAATAAAGGTAATGTAAAAACAAAATACATCCATCAAAATTTTGTTGCTTTTTGATTATAGTGATCAAACTGAATTGGCCCTTAAGAAGCTCTCATCTCCAAACTATAAGCTCCATGAGAGCAGGAATCAATGTCTTCATCTTTGCATCTCCTTATCATTCTACACATAATTTTTTGAGTTGAATTACATGTAGCTATCAAGTATGTTTGATACCAGGACAGTCTAAAAAGAGTGATTGAAGATTTTAGAAAAATAAGGCAAATACCCACTATTGGGAGAGGGCAGAGTTAGGATTTGGACTCCTAGAGAGGCAAGAAGCTCGACCAAAAAGACCTCCTGAGATTCATTCTAACTCCATGAGTCTCTGAAACACTTGAGGGTCTGTGGGATTGAGATGTTCAGCATTCTTTCAGTTTCCTCACGTTGGACTGAGGAGAACTAATTCTCTGGGTTTCTGCAGCTGGATTACCAAAATGTTTGCTTCGAACAAATATCATGATAAATATATTCTTAGCCCTCAGGGAGCCTTGAAAGGATCCAAGGGAAAGTAAGAAGCTCTGAACACTGAATCAGGAAGCATGGAAAGCACTGGCTTCTCTGACTCTTTGCCACTATTGCACAAAATAAGGATGAAGTCAGCCTCAAGAGTCCATTATATTTTGTGTGTTCTTCTTGGTGCATAGATATAGTTGGGTATATAGAGAAACTAAAAGAAAAACTAGATAGAAATTAGAGGAATGTAGGAGCAGAGGGCTTGTGTTTATAAGGGGGAAGGAAGCAGATGAAAGTCCTGGGTGTAGGAAGGAGGATCCCAGTTATTTAGACCTGTAAGTCACATGATGGTTGTTGTAGTCATTCATTCATGTCTGACTCATTATGACCCTGTGGACCATAGCACTTCAGGCCCTTCTGTTCTCCACTATCTCCCAAAGTCTAGCCAAGCTCATGTTCATTGCTGGAGCTATTTATAGGTGTCCTCTGCTCTTTCCCAGTGATGTCTTAGCCACTTTCTGACCTGAGGGACTCATAGTGTCTTAATAATGTCTATGGGGTTTTCCTGGTAAAGATACTAGATTGGATTGCCATTTCCTTCTCCTGTAGATCACCTTTTGTCAGAACTGTCCTCTATGATCTATCCATCCTGCATGGTATAGCTCATAGTTTCATTTTTTTTATAAATTTATTTTTTATTTTTAGTTCACAACACTCAGTTCCACAAGTTCTTGGGTTTCAAATTTTCTCTCCCTCCCTCTCCTCCCCCTTGCCCCCCAAGAGGTCATGTAATCCAATGTAGGTTCTACATATATCTTCACATTGAACTTATTTACGTAGTAGCTCAGTTGTAAAGAAGAATTTTAACCAATGGAATGAATCATGAGAAAGGAGAAATAAAACCAAAAAAGTAGGAAAGAAAAAAAGAGAGCAAAAAAGTTTGCCTCAATCTGCATTCAGACTCCATAATTCCTTCTCTATATGTACATAGCTTTTTTTGGGAGAGGGGAAGGCAGGGCAATTGGGTATAAGTGACTTGCCCAAGGTCACACAGCTAGTAAGTGTGTCAAGTGTCTGAGGCCAGATTTGAACTCAGTTCCTCCTGACTCCAAGGCTGGTGCTCTACTCGCTGTGCCACCTAGCTGCCCCTATGCATAGCTTTTTCCATCATGAGTCTTTTTGAGCTGTATTTGAACCTTGTATTCATGAGAGGAGTCAAGTCTATCAAAGTCCTTACAGATACTGTGTGTCTGTAATCATGTATAATGATCTCCTGGTTCTGCTCCCCTCACTCAGCATCAGTTTATATAAGTCATTCCAGGTTATAATGAAGTCTGTCTGCTCTTCATTTCTTATAGCACAATAATATTCCATTATATTCATTTACCACACTTTGCTTAGCCATTCCCCAGTTGATGGGCATCCCCTTAATTTCTAATTCTTTGCCACCACAAAAAGAGCTGCTATAAACATTTTTGTACATACAGCTTTCTTTCCCACTTGTATGATCTCTTTGGGATATAGCCCTATTGGTATTACTGGGTCAAAGCCTATGCACATTTTGATAGCCTTTTGGCCATAGTTCCAAATTGTTCTCCAGAATGGCTGGATCAGTTCACAACTCCACCAACAATGTAACAATGTTCCAATTTTCCCACATCCTCTCCTGCATTTATCATTTTTCTGTTTTGTCATGTTTACCTCATAGTTTCATTGAGCCATGCAAGCCCTTCTGCTGCAACAAGGCAGTAATCCAGGACAGGGTAAGGCACCTTCGCAATTATCTATCTTAAGCCCCATGTCCCTCATCATAGAGATAAAGAAAGTGATGTGAAACTATGTGTCTAAAATCACAAGGATAATGATCAGAGCTCACATGTATACAACACCTTCAAGTAACAAGTCAGGATTGGAATCCAAACCCTCTAACCCTTGATACAGAGTTCTAGCCACTGTACTATGCTGCTTTCAATATTAGTAAAGAAACAGGGCTAGAAATGAACTAATATTTGAATTTAGAATTGTGGGAACATTGGCCTATTGCATCTTTCCTCCCTGTAATTCTGTGATTCCCTCCCCTCAGGAATTTGAAATCTTCCTTTCTGTCTATACGTGAAGAATATGATTATTTAGACTGTGTATGAAAAGAGTTCTGAATTTGAAGTCAGGATACCTGGCTTTAAATCCAGGAAGTTACTTCATCCTTCTGAATCTCAGTTTCCCTACCTGTAAAATCTGTGTGTGTGTGCGTGTATGTGTGTGCATATATACATATATATATACATACATATATATATATATATATACACACACATATATGTAAGTATATGTAACTCAGAGGGTGGTTGCAAAGGAAATGCTTTCCTAAAATATTATTTCCCAATTACATGCAAAGGCAATTTTTATCATTCACTTTTTAAAATTTTGTGTTTCAAATTTTTTCCTTCCTTGTCTGTCCCTGAGACAATAATCAGTGTGATATAGATTATACATGTGCAATCATGCAAAACATTTCCATATTGGTCATGTTGTGAAAGAAGACACAGACCCAAAGGGACAAAAACTATGAAAAAATAAAGAAAGTGAAATATAGTATGTTTCAATCTGCATTCAGACTCCATCAGTACTTTTTCTGGTGAATAGCATTTTTCACCATGAGATCTTTGGAGTTGCCTCGGATCATTGTATTGCTGAGAATAGCTAAGTCATTCACAGCTATTCATAAAATATTACTGTTACTATGTACAATGTTCTCATGATTCTGCTCATTTCACTCTGCTTCAGTTTGTTCCAGTTTCTTCTGAAATCATCCTACTCACCATTTCTTATTGCACCATAGTATTTCATTACAATCCTATACCACAACTTCTTCAGCCATTTCCCAACTGATAGGCATCCACTCAATTCCCAGTTACCAATTCTTTGCCACTATGAAGAGAGCTGCTATCAATATTTTTATCCAAATAGATCTTTTTCCTTTTTTACTCTTTGGGATATAGACCTAGTAGTGGTATTGCTGGGTCAAAGGGTATGGTATGGTTTTTAACCCTTTGGACCTAATTCCAAATTGCTCTCCAGAATGGATTAGTTCACAATGCCAGCAACAGTGCATTATTGTCCTAATTTGCTCACATCCAATTTCAAAGCTTAAAGACCTGTCCTAAATATGTAATCGGTATCGTTGAGCAGGATAGGACTTGGAGTCAAAGAAGACAGGGATTCAGATCCTATCTCAGATCCTAGCTAAGAAACCCTGGGCAACTCACTTAATCTTTCGAAGCCTTAGGCAATTCACTATGTGCAGGGATCTAGGCACTAGAAATAGACAAAAAAACCCAGAAACAATATCTTCCATTGGTTAGGTTTACATTTACTTTACTTTCTACTGTGGAACATGTACAGATAGGTAAATATGAAGTATATGCAAATTAGTTCCTGGTGGGACGGTAGTATCTGGAAAGGGCTGTTTGGGATCTTCCACTTGCTCTGAGCAAGGGAGCTGGGGATTGTAAGAGTCTAAGGTAAGGAATGAAAAACTGCATGCAAGTAGGAGATGAAATGTTGGGGAATAGCCAGTTTGCCGGGGATACAGAGTGTGCAAACAATAGGTAAATGGTGAACTGCAGTGGTGGAAGCAATTTTTCAGTAAGTAGTTTCCCTCAATGACTACATCACAGCTCCTTATCACATATCATCATTATTATTATTGTTGTCATCCTAGCAACTATGGCTACCCTTCAATCACCCATGCCACTAGTGTCAAGTGATAATAAAGATAATTCAAGACAACAGGTGATCAAAAAGCATGGTTTTTTATAGCAAGAATGGTACATTTTATCTTTCTAATAATGTTGTATTTATTAAACTATATTAAATTTGGTTGGTATTCTATGAGCACACACTGGCAAAGAGCCAGGGGAATTAAGCCAGACCTGTTGGGTGGCAGGAGGAATCCAGCTTGGGATGCGACATTTGCCATAATCAGTCTGCAAAGTAGATCCTTGACATGTGGCTATCTTATCATAGGCTGTACAAGAGAGGGAGAAGAAACAAGTGGGAATCCCTCTGATCCCGGGGAAAAGAAAAGCTAAACAAAGGAGACTTCCCAGAGTTGGAAATAAAATAAATTCGGAAAATCTAGATGATGGTTCCAAAATGCTGTTTTCCTTTGTCTGCTTGTTAAGTAAAATGTCCACTTCCAGCCATACTTGAAATCCTGAAGGCAGCAAGTTTAACCTGGGCAGGTTTCTGAGAACTCCTGGGGAGATAATACCTCCTGTTCCAAACTTGACTAGGCAGTGATCAAATAGCATCTCCAGCAACCAAGTCCTTGATTACAGCCATTGATTGTAATTCTTTCTTCCTTCTCTTTCTTTCTTTTCTTAGAGTCCAGAGTGTCCCAGGGGAAAATCGGCTGAATCCAAGGTATAAAGACTTTCTCTTGTTTTTTGGAAGATTGTTTTTAACAGGTGTGATGATTGTTTTTGAGAGGTGTGATGTTGTACTTCTCTGAGGGCTACTGATAATGAATTCCTCGAGTTTCTGGGATTCCCCATTCATTTCTGGGAGGAGAAGGTTGCGGGCAGAGCCAGAAACCAGAGGAGATGGTATTTCTGAGTCTCTCCGTGAAATTTCCTCACTCCCCACCTTACTCTCACCTGAAATTTTCCAAGAAAGGCCAGGGAATTGGTAACACACAGGGGGCAGAGCTGAGGAGATAAATAAGGAAGGAATTAAAGGAGTTCTGCTGAATCTGATATTATTCAGGAAATCGAGTTTTCCTCCAGCAGCATTTATTGGTTCTCCCCCAGGCACCTTCTCTCAGCCTTATTGGCACTGTGCCTAGTACCTCCATCAGTGACTGGTCCATATTCAAAATGGTGTGCTCTCTGATCACGTACAAATCCTAGTGTTCAGCTGACAAGAGGGCTGGTCCCTTCATTAACCATCAACAAAATGCCAATGACTGTAGTCACTGAATTGACTAAATCATGACTAAGGTCTGGAGGTAGGAATTGTCTGATAATAATAGCTGATATTTTATAGAACTTCAAGGCTTGTTAAGAATTTTACATAAATTATTTTATTTGAGCCTGACCTTTGAGGTAGGTGCTGTTACATTGTCTATTGTATTATTATTTTTTTTTTACAAATGAGAAAATTGAGCCCCAGAAAGTGTAAGGGGCTTACCTAGAATGACACAGCTAGTGTCTAAGATAAGATTTGAACTTGGATCTTCCTGACCCCAGCTCCAGCACAGTCTACTCCACCATGTTACCTTGAACTGACTGAGAAGCTTCCAACAAACTAGAGCTTTCAACATTTTCAAATCTCAGTGACCCATACATAGGTGGATGATACACTTTATAAATGAGCTAACATAAATGCTTGCCTCAAAGCTAGCTTCTCCTTCTTGTTCAATACACTTCTAGACAGCCTCTCTTTGCCATCAACCTAATCTAACCCCACAAGCATTTATTAAGCATTTATTATATGCAAGATCCTATTCTAGGCATTGGGGATACAAATAAAAACATGCATATGTAGGGAATTCAAACTCCTTCTAGTCTAGCCCAAAGAAACATTAAAGTGCTGAAATTGAAAGTCATCTTGAGCCAAGTTGAAGTTATTTTTCAGTGATTTCTTTTGGATTCCTTGTACTATGGTTCCTTATTTTGATCACTGAGGGTTGGCTATGTAGTACCATTTGCTAAAGCAAGGATCCTCACCCAGGCAGTTTCCTGAAAGGCATTCTCATTTAGATTGTATGTTGGGGTTACATTTGGGTGATGTAGGTGAATTCACATGAGAATGATTTTCCATTAGATATATAATCAAGACATCATGGTATATAATAAATAGAAGGCTGACCTTGGAGGCAGGAAGACCTGGGTTCAAGTTCTCACTCAAGTTCAAGTTTTGACAACATAATAAATAAAAATTGTTTTTATTTGTTAAAATTCATGACTTCATTTGTGGACACCATCCTAGATATATGTCCATAGGCAAGTGACTTGACCTCTCAATGTCTCCCTTATTAGACTTTCTAAGATTATAAGTTACAAATCTGCATTAATAAAGGGAGTTGCTTTAAAAGAAATTCCCCACACTGATGAAGTAATAGGGCTGAACCCTTCTCCCTCCCAAATTTCTGCTTAACATTTTTGCCAGTGATTTGGATGGAATTCTAGAGAGCAGATTTACCAGATGTGTAAATGAGTCAAAGCTAGGTGAAAGAATAGATTTCAACAGGCTGGACAATAGATTAACACTTTTTTCCCCAGGGCTCACACAGCCAGAACAATTGTTACTGAGTAGTAAATACTAATAGAGTCCAAATAGCATCAAAAACCATAATTTAAATTCCTCCTCAACCTACCCTATCACCCCCTAACCAAGGCATGGACCTTAGGTAGTGGAATAGAGCCAATTCATTCATGGCCATTTCAGGAACTGTAACTAGGGCAGGGTATCTGAGCTCTCTTCAGGGTGCTTAATTTAAAGGACACTGGCAGCACTTCAGCAGCACAAAAACAATAGAGTAGAGCACCATGCTTCACCTTCACACCTCATTCAGCTATTCAGCTGTCCATACAGGCCATGTTACCATCTGACTGGCACTGCTGCCCTTTACCCCTCCTGGGCTAGTGTCTTCCACAATGGACTTTTACACCCTTTGCCTCCAGATTATTTGCCCCTAGTGTCTGGGAAAGTTAACCCGCTCATTTTTGGAGCTCTTGCACCAAGGCCCAAACCAGTTGATTGGCAATTGAATTCAAATTAAACCCTTTGGTTCCCAATAGCTACTGGCTGATCTTAGATAACAAACTATGTTTTTTTCTCCACCTGGACCAGCCCCTCCACACTGGACCTCTGAATGTGGACTTCTAGAATCTTTATTCCTAATGCCTTAGGAAGTTAACTCACTTATTTTTGGGACTCCTACCCTTAGTCCCAACCCAGTTGATTAGCAATTGAATTCAAATTAAACCTTTGGTTCCCAATAGCTACTGGCTGATCCTAGATAAAAACTATGTTTCATCTTCACATCCTATATGGCCATCTTACCATTCACCTGCCTTGACTGTTTTTTTCTCCACCTGGACCAGCCCCTCCACACTGGACCTCTGAATGTGGACTTCTAGAATTTTTATTCCTAGTGCCTCAGGAAGTTAACCCACTTATTTTTGGAACTCCTAGTCTTGGTCCTAACCCAGTTGATTGGTATCTAAGTGAGTGCAAAATAGTCTAGTCACCAGCCCCTGATGTGTTTCTACATCCTATCCAGGCTTTCAATGATTCAACTGTCCATCTAAGGTATCTTACTATACCTCTAGGTACATAACTTCTCAGGCTTCCTCTCTTCTTCCTTCTTTCCACCTCTCTTTTCCCACTCATCACTCCCACATGTGTCGTCTTTCCCTATTAGAATGTAAGCTCCTCAAGGGCAAGACTCATCATATTCCCCATATTCATTCATTCATTCATTCATTCATTCATTGATTTTTATCCCCAGCACTTAGTACAGTGTCTAGAAAATGCTTAATAAATGTTCTTTTCATTCATATGCATTCGTTCATGTAATTATCATGATTGGTTATAATTGGGAGTGGCCTGGCACTGGAATCCTGGGGTCTGTTTCGTTCTTAAACTGAGAATGAGCTTCATGCTGCTTGTCCCTGGACCAATTTGTGAGACTTTCCCTGTAACAAAAATTCCTGCTTATAGCTCTCATAATTTCAGATCCTACATGGCTCACTCAGCAGAGTCGCATAGGTGCTGGACAGTGGGTAAGAAGGGCGTTACCCAGGTAGTTTGCTTAGTTAGTTGTCCTCAGTGACACTTTTAGTTTCCTTGATTAAGTCTTTGACTTGTGCTGTGCTATATTATGTACAAAATAAGCTAGGTTCAGGAAGCAGGAAAGTGAGAGGAAATAGGCATATGTACATGGGCTCTCATAAAGAAGGATCTCTATGGCCTCTATGGCTGTGTACAAAAAGTCTGGGCCTGTGTTTTCCCCCAGTGTATTAATTACAGTCAGTGAGCAGGCTTTTCCAAGTGTGTTAAGCTTCGACAGAGTCATTTATCATACCAGTTTTGGTGAGCAAGAGGTGGGTCATAGTGCAGAGAATGGGATGCAGATCTCTCAGACCACGGCCCTCCACCTGCTTCTCGGTGGATACCTTTGTCCAAGACTGGTGTCAGAGGAAACACAGAGAGGCAATGAGGGTGAAAAGAGAAAAGACAAAGATAGGCTTGTAATCCTTCACAAAGAAAGATAGAGTGGTAAAAAGTGCTATGTGAATAATATGATGAGAGGTTTTCCAATGTCTAATGGAGGGCTGCTTGCCTTCTGAACTTAGCAAGATGGGGGGTGGTGGGAGGTGGAAAGGTGTGAGGGAGTGAGGGACAGGGGAAAAAAAGATGAGTCTCTTAGTGGATCAATGAACGGTTTCTGTTGATCTCTTAGACCACAAGTGAAAACTTCCATTCTTGGAAGCTGTTTTCAACAACATTTGATGGAAGGGCAGAGAAATATCAACCAAGATGGTCCCCATAGATCTGAAATTTGAAGGGAAACTTCATCATGCCTGAAAAAGAACCCCTGATTTACTTGTTACCCACATAGCTCAGATCCCACCTTCTGAATTCTTCTGTAATCCACAATTACTCTTGTGTCACATCTCTGGCACTGTCGTGGTATCTTCTTCCTGACCTTGATTATGGCAGGAGAGGGCCAGGTGGCAGCTGGGTGTCTGTTCTACCTATATTACATACATCTCCCATCTTAGTTATAGTCTCGCTAATGTTCAACAAGCATTTATTAAGGGCCTAATGTGTACCAGACAATGTCCTAAGATACAGAGACTCAAAAAGGAAGCATTCTCTGCCTTCAAGGAACTTGCATTCTACTAGACACTATGTAATTATTCATGTATATGGACACTAAGTAAAAAAATTACATTTTTTATTATTATTTATTATTAACCAACTAACATTTATGAAGCCTAGGCACCAGGTGTAAAAATGATTTAAAAAAAAAACAAACAAAATAATCCCTGCACTCAAAGACCTTGCATTCTATCAGGGAGCCAACATAGATAGATAGATAGATAGATAGATAGATAGATAGATAGATAGATAGATAGATAGATAGATAGATAGATAATAAATACAATACAAAATAATTTGGAGGAAGGTAATTTTGGGGGAAAGAGAGTCTGCATCTCGAAACTATGGGCTAGAAAGCTTTGTCCTAGACTAAAGCCAGAGAAAAATCTCCTAGACAGAATTAATTTCATTTCCAGATGAACCAATGGGAGAGAGAGAGAGAGAGAGAGAAGCAGCATTGTACAAGGCAGGGTCTCCAAATAAATTTCTTTGATCACACAGCCCCCAAAATTTTTTGAGCAGGTACCCTGACTATGTGTAGATATACTTACTTGTAAATTATATACATGTACCACAGTACTAATAATGATAACCATTATTTAAATGTTTATATAAATAAACATTTTTAAATTCATGAGATGAGGATGAAATAATATTTGATCCTAAAATCAATAGGGAATCATTGAAGGTTATTGAGTAAGGAAGCAACCTAGTCAGAATTATGCTTTAGGAAAATCACTTTAGCAGCTATTTCGAAGATGAACTAGAGTGGGGAGAGACTTGAGTCAAGGAGGCTGGTAAGAAGGCCATTAAAATAATTTAGGCAAGAGGCAATAAGGCTCTGAACAAGGGTGGCAGCTAGGTCAGTAAGGGGAAGGGCACAGATGCCAGAGATGTTGTGGAGATGAAAATGGCAAGATTACCAAATGAGTGGCTATATGGGGTAGGGAGCATGAGGAGGCAAGATGACACCGAGTTTGTGAATCTGGGTAACTGGAAGGATGGCGGTGCCCTCAGAAGTAATAGAGGAGTTCCCAAGGGAGGTTGACCTGAGTTTGTGGGAAAGAGATAATGTAATGAGAGCTATAAAGAATAAGACAGATCCATGCCTTCTCATTCTGTGCCGCTTACTCTAACAAAAAAGGAGGAAAAGTAAGGCTCTTACTTGCCTGGAGCTTTCCTCTAAGGAGTTCCTGCTGCTGCTGAAAGGTGATTTGGAGAGGCAGAGAAAGACTATGTTAGGGTATTGTGGGGGCAAAATTTTTTCAAATGGCACCTGCACAACAACTGTTGTACCTTGATTGCAGCATGGTTATATAATTGCTCTCAGGAGCCAACTTCTGTCTCTGAAGGGTGTAAGTTGGGACCATACACAAAAGTTGGAGAGGAGGCTTATTGGGAGAACACAGGGGAATAAGGATAGGTGTAATAAGCCCCAGAGTTGGCAGGGAGGTGGAGGAAGCTACTCATCTTCCTGCCCTTTGATTTATAGCTCATACACCCATTGAGGTCAAGCTATAACCCCCATTTTGGAGACCTGAATAGCTGTGTGACCTTAGGTAAGTCTTCAAGCTCAATCAGCCTCAGTTTCCTCATTTGCAAAATGGGAACACTAAAGCACCTATTCACAGGGTAGTTGTGCGTATCAAAGGAGATGAAGTTTATAAGGTATAAAGTATGTAAAGTTGTGATTTGCTAATAACTATGTTACAAAGAAGGTGTGAGAGAAAGTATGAGACACATGTATGTAAGTAATATGGCTCCATGATGCCTCTGTTTATACTAATCAAATCTAAAAGCCACTAACCAGGATGCTGAATGAGTTCTGAGTTCAGCATTGACCTTGAAGTTTGCAAACGTCTCTGTGGGGTTTAAGATTTCTTTTGACTAGGTAGATGACAAATAAGATTGCAAAGATCTATTCCAACTCTGATTGTAAATTGAGCCACTCCTAATTCCTGCTTCTCCTGAACTGACCTCCCTTTGTAGCCTCTGAGGCTCCTTGCTTAAACTGCACTCACTACAGCCATGGAGGGGAAATATTCATTTAGCAGGTAGATTATGTGACATATAAAAAGTTCAAGAGACATAGTCTCTGAGTAATTAATCATTTTGTTAATCATGCTAGTGAATAAAAGGACTCAGTGGCACTCTCTAATGCCTAAGACCCTTCGTGGAGGGTCAGCACTTATATGCCCTTGGAAGAGTGGGTGCTCCTGAGGGTAGCAATCAACTCTGATTGGTTAACAAGTAATGAGAGAATGAATCTTACAAGGAGAGACGGGACTCTGATCACTGAGTCTTGGTCAAAGAGTCTTATCTGTACCCATGTCACCCCGGTCTAGGGCAATCTAGACAAAAGGCAGATTCCAGTCAGATCTGGCTGACTAAAACACAATAGGCCAGAATCTGCCAATTCACCTAAATTAGTTTTCTGGTTGGGTGAAATTTGAACAAGATTGAGGAGAATGTTAGAGAATGAGGGAACAGGAAGGGAAAAGTCCTCGGTCTAACCAATAATAACTCATTATTAACATAAAAGAGAAATAAATCATTTCTCTCAACTGGGACAAGTAAGTATGGTGCTGCCCTGGCAAAGGACCTGGGTTGGAATTCTAGCTCAACTTTTTTGCTACCTTTGCTATTTTGTCACTTAATTTCTCCAAACCCCAGTTTTCTCATCTGTTAAATAAAGGCCATGGAGTAGGTAATGTCTGAGGTCCCTTCCAGCTCTAAATTTTATGAGTGAAAATGAATACACAAAAGGGAAAATGGTATAGTGTATGACCATCAATAAGTTATGTAATCTCTCGATGCCCCCAGGCGACAGTAAAAAGACTATTAAGTATAGAAAAGTTTTTCCTTGAAAGATTTAAGAACTCAGATCCATGCAATGACTGAACATGGAGCCAATGACAAAGAATACAACCTACCTTCTGACAGAGAAACAACAGGATAAATATGGAGAATGTGCCATATATTTTAATATGACCAATTGCTCTGTTTGACTATGTGTATTTGTTAGAAGGACTCTGTTTTATTGTTTTGTTTCCAATACAGAAAGGGGAGGGAGTAAAAAATAAATTTTAATTGAAAAATTTTGCTAATGTGCATTTGTGAAGGGAACTTCCATACTGGAGGGCCCCCACCCCGATGAAATCACAAGTCAAGACCAAAAAAGGAGAAAGAACCTATAAACTCTTACACAGCACGATAACTATCTGCACTGTAGCTAGGGCATATATGTTCTTACATACCGTGCTATTTCATTGTGTAGATGATTCATTAGGAATTATTCATGCTTCATTATGTATTCGTTTGTTTGAGTTAAAAAAAAAACCTTTCTGTCAGTTTGCTTTAGAGTGAAGGGGATAGTAAATGGATAAGGACAAATCCCTGGCTGCTATCTCATTATATACTAGTTATCTGCCCATAAGAGTATTTACTTTCTCTTTTATTAATGGGAATATTGGCTGTGTATGGGTTTGTCTAAAGGCTAGAGAACCAGGTCTACCCTGTGCCTAGAAAAGTTGATGAAGCAAGTGATTATTAATAATGATACACAGTAGTAATAGCAATGGCTGACATACATGTGACGCTTTGAGGTCTGTGCAAATCCAAGGGTTCAAAATTACCTGGCATCTAGCTGGTTGAGCACCTTAGGAGAGTGCCTGAAGATTCAGAAACACCAAGTCATACCAATACCTCCAGGCTGTGCTCAGACTCTAAGCCTTCTTTTCACCTGCTTTTGTCAGTGGAATTCATCTCTATCCATTAATATTCCATCTGGACTCATTTCCCAGTTGTCAGCAAACTACTTCTTCTTATCCTTCCAATGACTGTGATACTGACCTGCCAAAGAGTAAACTCCCTCCTAACTCCTGCATTGCCCTTGTCTCAGCTTCATCTATCCCAACCCTGCCCTCTCAATATCCCATTCCATATTTGTCTGTTCTTTGCCAGTGCTCTCTGAATTTCTGTTCTGAAATGAACAAACTTCCCTTCATTTTAGACTTTTTTCCTTTCATGTACTTTGCGTATTCTGGCTCACACTGAAACCTGCTTATCCCCGATAACATGGCATCCCTGGTCATCCATTCCTCTACTTGTTGCACCTTCCTTCATGCCGCCTTCTCTACCCTCCACCCCTACAACTCACTGGTTAAAGGGAGGAGTCAGAACATTCCTTATTCCCCATTGCCGCTTCCAGAGTTTCCCTCTACTACCATAACTTAGCAACCTCTCATCCTCTGAGGTCCTCTCTATTCAAATTTATCACCCAATCCAAATCCCATTGGTTATTATCTAGGACATTCTTTCTCCTTTCTCAGTAAGTTTAGTGCCTGGTCCACAGTCTCCTGCTTCTCTTCAACTTCTGTCTTCATAATAGGAGACATCTGTACCCATGGAAATTCCCCAGCTTGTCTGAGAACTACCCAATCTGGTTTTTATAATTGGCCTCAGAATTTGGGTTCTGGCCTTTTTTCGGGTGATGTTATTTTTAAACACTTTTTGAGGAAAATATCAAACTTCTATAGATTGTACCAGGCTTGGCTTTCAGGTCCTTTAAGATGCTAATAGAACTGCATAGAAGCCTTTTTTTGGCATTCCTATATTGTCTCTGTGCTAGATGTAAGATAACCATGAGAAATGGATATTACATTAAAAAAATCAGTAGGCTTTCATGTTGGTATTCCCTGAAATAATCTAACCTCTCACCTCTTCTGTCTACTCAACTCCTATGATCTACTCCCGTATTTCACCTCAGCTCCATAGTAAGATGCTCAGTGGATAGAGAGCTGCACCTGGAGTCAGAAAAGGCCTGCATTCAAATCTTACTTCAGACACTCACTAGATCTATAATCCTGGGTAAGTCACTTAACTTCTCTCAGCCTCAGTTTCCTCATCTGTAAAATGCAGATAATAATAACCCTTGCCACCCAGGGTTATTTTAAGAATAAAATGACAGTATTTGTAACATTCTTTGCAAACTTTAAAGCACTATATAAATGCTAACTATTATTATTGTCCTTGACTTTGCCACTTGCAACAAGTATTCCACTTTCATCAATCTCCTCCATCTTTCCCAGGCCATTGCCCCTACTCTTGTTACACTCTCCTCTCTAGTCTCAAACTCTTAGTAAACTGGTTCAGCTCTACACTATTCTCTATTCCCAATCCCATGCTCACTTGTCCTATTACCATTCATGCCTTGCTTGCCAAGACCCTATCCTCAATTACTCCCACCATCTACCTTCCTTGCTCTTACTCACAAGCTGGGGAATTTGGCTCAAGGAAGTTGTAGAACCATGCTGACTGACAACAAATACATTATCCATTCTTAAGTAAGCCCTCAGCTAAGCAATCCTTCTACTACTCTGTGCCATTATCAAAGCGGCTGTTCTAAACTTTGTCGTCTCTTCGAGCCTCCCACTGTATCCCACCCTAACATTAATGCACTTGCAGCTGCTGTGGAGGTGTAAGAACAGTAACACATACAGCACCGAGGATTTTTTCCCTTCCTCATTCTCTAACATTCTCCTCAATCTTGTTCAAATTTCACCCAACCAGAACAGTAATACAGGAGGGATGCCAGCACAGGTTCTTTGATCTGCTTTTCTAAAGGAAAGATAATTTTTAAAGGGGTCAACAATATTACTTTAATTACAGATAGAAATTAGCACAGAGACTCAACAGACAGGGCTCCAACTGTCTGAACAAAGTAATACAATTGCCTACATACACCTCCAGATTAGGGGAGCACCAACATCTGAGTAGTGGGAGGTGGGGCTCTTAATAAACAGCTATTCAGAGTCCCTTCCAGGGAATCAAAAGGTCCTCCTCATGAGCAAGCCCCCAAAGCAAAATCTCACCTCAGAATATATATATATATATATATATATATATACATATATATATATATATATATATATATATATGCAAGTTACTCCTCCAATGGCCTCTATGTGACTTAGGATGTATCACATCTGGACTGGAGTTCAAACTATGAAGACATTTGTGATTGACATGGTTACACAGATCTATTAATTGATGGGGAAGATCTTCCTATTCCATTAACATTACACACTCTTTCAGCTGAGGGGCTTGACTCACACTTCACAATGGAAACGGAGGCCATTCATCTCAACTTTCTTTTTTTTCCTTTCTCCTAATCTCACAACTCCTCTTAATTATCTTATAACTCCTTGACATCATAAGCCACTACTTATACTTTGAGTCTGGTCTCTGATGAAGAAATGGCTCTTCTCACTAAGAATAAACATCCTATGTGTACTCTTGATCCTCTCCTCTCCTATACTTTCACACAGATTTCTCCCTGTTATCATCCCTTTCTCTATGTGTTATCTTAATTCTCTCCGTATCTGCTTGTTCCTACCATGCTGCTCCCAAGTTTCTCCCATCCTTAAAAATCTTCATGGGATTCAATTATCCCTGCAAGCCATTACTCTATATCTCTACTACCTTTCTCAGGCGAACTCTTAAGAAAAGCTCTCTTTCTGAGGTGCCTCCCCTTCTTTTCTTTTCACCCTTTTCTAAACTCATTTGTGTTATTAGGGCACAAAAATTGTCAATAAATGTTTTTAATAGCAGAAATACTAACCATATCCTTCACAGACCATATCACAATGAAAATAATAAACAGTACAGGGACCTCAAGCAAAAAACATAGACATAAATGGAAATTCAATGAAATCCTAAATGAAAGTTAAGTCAAAGGAGAAATCAAAGGAATAATTAATAGCTATATGAAAAAAAATAATAATAAGACCACATATCAAAATTTCTCTGTTTGAGCTAAAGCAGTCTTTAGAAGAAAAATTGTATCCTTAAAGCAGATATTAACATAATGCTAAAAAGAAAGGGTTAATATAGTGAATGTGTAATTTTTTTTTCTTTTTAATTTTTTTTTCTTTATTTTTGACATGTTTGGTTTTCAGCATTGATTTTCACAGGCGTTTGAATTACAAATTTTCTCCCCATTTCCTCCCCACCCCACTCCAAGATGGCGTACATTCTGGTTGCCCTGTTCCCC
>CM053626.1:161251215-161275003 GCA_028646595.1 Phalanger gymnotis | reverse complement strand
TTTGAGGAGGTGATCTGTGGATACTTTCAATTTCTATTTTGCCCTGTGACTCTAGAATATCAGGACAATTCTCTTTGATAATTTCTCGAAAGATGATATCTAGGCTCTTTTTTTGATCATGGCTTTCAGGTAGTCCAATAATTTTTAAATTCTCTCTCCTGGATCTATTTTCCAGGTCAGTGGTTTTTCCAATGAGATAGTTCACATTGTCTTCCATTTTTTTCATTGAGAGGAGGGAGAGGACCAGGGAGGGATATTTAGAGGGGAGAATGAGGGAATAGGTAAAAGGAGGTACCCTGTAGAAGGATGTTTAGAAATGGGAATGGGAGAATAGGGGAGCGATCCTTGGAGGGGTGAAGGCAAGTAATAGGAAAGCAAGGTAGCAGGTAGAAGTAAAGTAGAGGAGGCAGGAGGGATAGGAAACAAGAGATATGTGCAAACAGAAAAACAAAGATCAGGAGTAGAGTATGTTTGGGGGGAAGAGTGGTATGTTTGGGAAAGTGTCTATATATGCATGTATAATTGTATGTATATATCTGTATGTGCATGTATATATCTAGAAACATATCTAAACTATATTGTAACCTTATGGGGGGTGAGGAGAGGGGAAAAAAGAACAAAGTTAAAGGTGCACCGCAGAGAATAAATGAAAACACAAGGAAGCAAAGAAAAGATGGACAATTCTCAACACAAGGTATACTATTTATCATACAGGCTTTCTTGAAATGAAAATTTATTGTTCCATATTTTGAATCCTCTCATGTTGTGCTATGCACATGACATGCTTTTTTTCTTTCTTACTTTGTATTTAAGTTTCAATATTTAAGTTTACGATATGTTTTTGTTTCTTTTCTCTTCTGTATTTGTGTTCTGGTACAATAAAAAAGAAAGAAAAAATATACCCCCCCAATGTTTTAACACTCAAATTAGCAGAACACCAGATAGAGATCTTAAATAAGCCAACCTTAGAAAACAAAATTGAACTAACTATAGAACTACTGGAAGAAAAAACAATCTCTATTCAGATAAATTTACAGGAAAAAATTCATTCAAACTTTGGGAGAACAATTAATACATATGATATACCATGCAAAGTATTCCCAAAAGTTAGAAAGAAAGCGTTCTACCAAACTTATTTTATGAGACAAATATAATTATAATTCCTAAGCCAGGGGAGGATAAAGCAAAGAAAGAGAACTATGGGCTAATATCATTAATGAATATTGATTCAACATTTAAATAAAATTCTGGCAAAAAGAGTATATCAATCTATTTTAATTATTCTTTATGATTCTTCGATTTCTACCAGAAATGCAAGGTTGAACAACTTGATTACCACTTCACCATTGCTGCAACTGCATCAATAAAATTACAAGACACTCCTGAAAGAAATAAAGACCAGTTTATCTGAAGTTATAATGCACATGACTGGGCTGGGCCAATATAATAAAAATGGTGACACTATTAAAATTAATTTAAGACTTTGTACTATACTAACCTGACTCCAAATTAATTTAAGACCAACCTGACTACTCCCCTCTAAAGATCCCTCCCTTGTCCTCTCCACCCCCCTCTATGCCCCTACCATTTATTTCTTCTATATTTAGACTTTTATACTCTTCTAAATGCATACATATTGTTCTCTCTTAAACCCATGGTTTATAAATATGGTTTATAGAACTAGACAAAATAATAAAATGTATTTGAGAGAGACAAAAGATCTTGAATTTAAAGGAAATGATCATTTTAAAAAGTAGGAATGAAAGAGAAATAGCTCATCCAGAACTCATATATATATACTTATATACTTATATATAAACCACTACTTAACAAAACCATTAAAAAATTGAAAAGTTAATCAGACAGTAGACCGGAAAAGGTAGAATCAGACATAACTGAATTTAATAACCTGAAAACATAAATAAATAATAATAGCTAGCATTTATGTAGCGTTTTAGGATTTACCAAGCTACTTACAATTATCTTGTTTGATCTTCACAGAAACCCTGGGAGGGAAATCCTATTATTATCATCCTTTTACAAATGAAAAAATTAAGCATTCTATCTACTGTACTGGCTTCTTCCTCCCTATCTAATCTTCTTACAAATTACTCATCTTCTGGCACTCTACAATCCAAGCAAAATAGCCTACTTTCTGTGTCTTAGACGCAGTGCTCCATCTTCCGTCTCCTTGTCTTTCACTATGCCCCAAACTGGAATTCTCTCCCTCCTCACCTCTGCCTGCTGGATGTAGTGCTTCTTTGGTTTCCTTCTAAGTTCTGCTCAACCACCACCTTCCACACAAATCCTTTCCTGAAACCCCTAGCTGCTAGTGTCCTCTCTCCCAAAAAAACCTTGTATTCATTTTGAATATATCATACATATTTACATAAATACATGTTTTCTCCACACCTTTAGTATTAAGCTCTATGGGGGCAAGTATTATTTCACTTTTGTCTGTGTATTCCCAGTACTTTGCATAGTGCCCTGCTTATAGTAGGTATTTAATAAACATATTGACTTTTTTTCAAAGTACTTTACTTATACATTATTTTACTCAATTATCCCCAGTTTACATAAGAAGAAACTGAGACTCCAAGAGGTTATGTGACTTGCCCATGGTTACACAGCTAGCCATTGTCAGAGGCCAGATACAGTGCTTTGCTTTTGGATAGAGCTTTATATTTTACAAAGTGATTTCACAGTTACTTGTTTGAGACTCAAAACAAGCCTGTAAATGTAGGAATCTTAAGAAAGTAGGATAAGAATATGATTTTTGCATTGAAAGGGACCTCAGAGATAATTTAGGAAAGACATGGTAGTTTACTCCTACATTATGTAAACAGTTAGAGAGGATAGGGACTGGACCTGTGAGGTAATTTTTTTTGGTATAGGAAGCTCCAAGGTGAGGAAATTTTCTCTACCAAAACAGATCACCACCTTTTCCAAATCTTAGAGAATCATCTAGGGTATTGAGGGTTTGACCAGGGTCATGCAACTTGTATGTATAAGAAGCAAGACTCTCAATTCAGATTTTCCTGGCTCTAAGACCAGGTCTCTGTCTACACTGCCTCTCAGCTTACAGATAAGGAAATTCAACCTCACAGAGGGTTAAGTGATTTCTCTAAGGTTACAATCTAGTTAACAGCAGAATTAGAATTGAAACCCAAGGCTCCTGGCTCCAAGGTCAGTAGTCTATTCACTATGTTATGGTGCCAAAGTGCTCTGGGAGTTAATTAGGCATCATTGTTCTGGAGTGAAAGACTCCAGCATCTTCCAGGAACAGAGATCTGGAAAAGTGTGAATTAGAACAAATCTAAATATTAATCATTTCCTTCTCCTGACCTCTCTCACTCTTGTTTCCTCCTTCTACTACTTTTCTTCCCCTCCTTTTCTCCATATTTTCTCTCTCTCTCTCTCTCTCTTCCTCTTCTTCTCTCTCTGCTGAAGCTGTTTTTTTTTCCTTCTTAACTCCCTTCTCCCTGTGCTGAATTATTGAGAATGTTGTTTTCTTGAATTGCTCTGCTAGAGGTTAGCTGTCAGAGCAGCTGAGCTTTGAATACGATCATGGACCAGGAAAGTTCAGGATGAGCCTGAGAATCATCTTCCCAGGAAATCCCAGGGGCATCACCCATCCAGGCTCCCTATTTATTTTCTCTCCTTCATTTTTGTTTTTTCATTGGTGCTGGCAGTTAGTTGGGTGATCTCAGTCTTTGTCTCTCTCTGTTTGTCTGTCTCTCTGTCTCTTTCTCTCTCTCTTTTTCTCTCTTCCCCCCACCTATTGTCTCTAGTCTGGACAGTCTTGGATTTAATTTGAGATTAATTTGTTGTTAAGCTAGTGTGTGGAGTCTGTATGAATCATAGACTCTCTAGTGGGAAGTGGGAGTAGGAAAAGATAAGGGTGGTTGTTCTTTTCACTTGGAAACTTCTTGTTTGTACTTAGCAGGTTCCCAAGTCATAACTAGCAATTCTGGTGCCCAGGGTAAGCACCATAAAATATGCCTGGAGACAATAAATACAAAAGCAACCAACAGGTTAACTTTTCAAGGCAAACTCAAATGGAAGGGGGACATACTTTGTACCTCAAGATACAAGGACTCATTGGAGAGGGAAGACTCAAGGACAGGTGCCTATTCCCATGGATGGTGAACCTGGGACAACAGAAAGTCCATGCCAAGAAGACCACCACTTGAGGAGGGAACAGTTTGGAGCTAGACTAGAAAAGAGCTCACGAGATGGCTACCAGATGTGCCATCTGGAAATTTCCTGTTAAACTCAGTTGGTTCTACTGAAGGAATATAACTATTGTCTACTGTCTACACCCTCTAATTTTCAGCAACTAGCACAGATTCCTGGTTATGCCACTGTAGTTACAAGTCTAGCAAGATCTATACTAGTTCCTCAGGGCCTCTCTAAGCAGCTAACCTCTCCATTAAAGACATTTGAGTATTATCCATCTTGAGTTGGAGTTCTTAATCTTTTTGCATCATGGACTCTTATGGAAGCCTGGTAAAGTCTATGAACCATTTCTCAGAATAATGTTTTTAAATGAATAAAACAAAATACTTATAATTGCAAAGGAGATGAACTACATTGAAAAAATGTCAATTTTTTAAAAAAATGTCCATGGGTCCCAAATTAAGTAGGAATCCCTGGTTGACCTAGAAGCATCACATACAGGAGGTATTGCCTTGCTTGAAAGTATCTTATTGGTATATTTGCAAGGTAAGAAGCAATTCCTTGTTATAGTCACCTCTAGAGCGTAACCAGGTATGGCCCCTTACTGTTGAGAATATGCTGATAGAAAAGGCTTTTCATGATGGAATCCAGGCCTCCATCATCTGAGGAAGGCAACTTTTCAGAATCAGAGGGCATGGAGATGCTCTTATCTTTAGTCAAAGGTGCAAGTGGTGACAACAGGCCTCTGGGATATAGCAAGGGCATAGTAGAATAGGAATAGAAGAGGAATCAGAGAGCTTAGACACAAAGGAAAGAAACAGCTGCCAGCCGAGAGGATTAGAACAGGGACTACCTCCTACATTCAAACCTCCTCCAGACCCAGAGCCTTTTCAGGATTTAACTTAATCAGCAGAAAAATGCTTACTAGTACAACAAAAATCTGCTTTTGTATCCAAGGTTGTTCACGGTTCTGAAGTCAGTGTCACTTAGTGCCCTGAAAGGCTTTGTTTCCTAGGTAGCTGTAGTGTCTGTGACTGACCATGCCTTAGTGCCTGTGTGGAGGATAGAGCTTGGGAGGGTGGGGGACGTGAAGGTTAGCATTGAATAGGCAGCTGTCGTTGATACACATGCCTTCTAATCCCAAATCCCATATCCCCAAGGTATCCTAAATTCTCTCTACTCCGCTGTAAAAATCCCTTCCTCAATTGGCATGCTGGTCTCATCACTATTCTTCCCAAATACCACATTTATTCCTGCCTCCACCCTCATGTAGCTCCCTAAGCCAGGAATGTACATAGCTGCTCACTGCCCTTCCAAATCATACCCATTCTTCAAGGTCTATCTCCCTAAATTATTCCCCTAACATATTTTACCCCTGAGCTTGCCCTTCTCACCTTTTCTTGTTGCTCTTGGAATAGCATCCTAATATGGTCTGAGATTCTTCTCTCTACGCTCTGTCTCCTAAGGTCTTGAAATAAGAGTGGGGCAGTAATAGAAAGGAGGGAACAGATCAAAAACAAATCATTTTAAAGGAATAAAGAATATGAATGGAAGGCAAAGTACTTTAAGGGAAAGTACACTGGATTTAGAATTAGAGGTTGTTGTTCAGTTGTTTCAGTTATGTCTGAGTCTTCATGACCCTAGTTTGTGGTTTTCTTGGCAAAGGTAACTGGAGAGGTTTGCCATTTCCTTCTCCAGCTCATTTTATAGGTGGAGAAACTGAGGCAAACTGACTTGTCCAGGGTTACATAGCCAGCACGTATCTGAAGCTAGATTTGAACTTAAGAAGATGAGTGTTGTTGACTCCAGGCCCAGTACTCTCTCTATTCTGCCACCTAGCTGCCCCATATAAATGCTAGCTATAATAATTATTATTATTAAAGAAAAAGAGGTAGCATTTGGAAATGTAAACAGGATTTTCACTGATTTTGTAGATAAATTGAAATGTTTATAGCCTAGTGATATATGGAATGGATTTCACAAATTAATATACACACATGCCCAAGAAAATTGATATTTTCATAACTGCAATCCCTCTCTATCTTTACCTCCCACCCAACTACCTAGGCCTGAGGATAGCTCCAGAGGCTTAAAAAGCTGATTCCAATACTGTAGCTTCAGTTTCCTCCTCAGGAATGACTGGCCAACGAGCTGTGCTTCTGGAGCCCAGGAAACTGGTCTCTAGCCTAGGAAGGCAGCCAAGGTACATATCTGGAGGCTTGCATCATGTTCCCTAGCCACCTTACTTCACATCCTCTTCCCTCATCCAGCTCTCTTTCATGGCTCCACCTAGAGCTAGGGGGAAGGGGGAAAGGGAAAGAGAGAGGGAAGGAAGGAGGAAGGGAAGGAAGGAGAGAGTAGGAAGGGGGGAGAGGGAAAGAGAGCAAGGGATGGAGGATGAGGTGAAACAGAGGGAGAGAAGGAAAGAGAGGAAGGGAGGAAGAGAGGGAAAAATAGAGGGAGAGAGAGAGGAAGGGACAGAGAAAGAGAATGAACAGACACATGGAGAAAGAGACCAGAGGAAGAAGAGTAGAGTAAGAGAATAGTAGGCTCCTGACTGGACTGTTTCTGAGATCACTGACTTCATAGTTCATGCACCCGAAGAATAGAGTACCACATTATTCTATGTCTCTCTAAATACTTGGTAATCAGTATTGCCAAGAACATGTTTGTCTTACCCTACCCATGCCTCCCCAACTGTGTAGAGAGGTAAAAGTTAGAGAGAAAAGGATATTTGGGTTTGAGACTCTAGAAAGTACAGACTTGTCCGCCTGAACCCTAGATGAAACTGCCATGGAATTGTGTCTTCTTTTGCTCAAGACTCTCAATCCCTCCTTGCCTGAGTTCTGTACCCACTCATTAAACATATTGTAAAGATCCCTGATTAGCACTGTTGAGTGACATATATGTGTGTATGCACATGTAGGTATGTTTTTTCTATGTGTGAATATTCTTTGTATTCAGATGCCAAGAGGAAGTTCACCAAGTGCAGCCCTACATGAGACAAAGCATCATCTACAGATGTTATAGATATGCATCTTGGTTCTCATCAGAGGGAAGTAAAGACATTATGTTATCTGATGGTTAGAACACAGAGCCAATGTTGAAGATTCTAATTTGGTATGCCCACTAAGCCTTGGCTCCACACTGGAATTTGGAAGCTCTTTGAAGCTTGCAAAAATCACTTTCTTTTCACTCCCTCTATGTCCTGACAAGATTTGGCCAGCTGACTTGTGCTTCCAAGCAGATATGGGGAGCTCTCCTTAACTGGTGCCTCTGCCTAAGTCCATCCAATAAGACTCTGTGTCTCAATGTCTGCTTGACCAACGTGACCACCTTGCGTCTCAGATAACCCCCAGAACTCCTCTTAAAGTAGTTTGCCTGGTGAGGCAGCCTAGCCAGGGCTCCTCCCTCTCCTGGGAGTTCAGTCCACTCTCTTTCTCACTCCTTACCTAAGGATTTGGAATCCCAGAAGGCAGAAGACTGAGTAAGGTGGAGGCAGTAAGTAGCACCAGAGAATGACAAGCAGCTCACAGGTTAATTATGAGAACAGCCCATTCTCTTATTGATGGATTAGCTTTGGAAAATGCTGAGCTAGGACATATGTTACACATACTGTCACAACAGAAGGCCAGATTACTACTTCTCTAACATGTACAACCCCATTCCTAGACCTCATCCTCTCCCCTTCTCCCAGTACTCTGTGCCAATGCCCCCAAGATACCTGTACACTTTCGCACCTGGTATCCCATTTCCAACTGCACTGGAATGATCAAGAGTCAGCCCAGCTGCCCCTCTGCTCCACTAGCACTTGGCTCTCACTCAGCTAGAGTTTCTGAGTATGGGATTTCTGAAGAGATTTATCATCTCTTTTCCTCCATCCCTTCTCCTTTAAGTCAAAGGTGATTTTTTTAAACAAAAAATTTTATTAAAAAAACTGTCCCCTTGTCTCTTTTACCCACATTCCTATTTTCAAAACAAATTGAAAAAAGAATCTCTTGCCTCCTCATCTATTCTAAACTCCTGTAGGATTAATAGGCTAGGGAGTGGTTTTCCTTCCTTCTCCAAGGCCCCCACCACCACCACCACCACCTTGTTTTCTGTTCCTCCCTTTCCCCTCAAGGTGAATTTTCCCTTAGGTTGCTGTATAATGAGGCAGCTAAACACCAGGTTGCTAAAAGCATTCCTCTGAGCTTAGGGCTGGTCAGCTGGAGCTTTGGGCTTAGCCTGTTCCAAGGCCAGACATCACCAGCTCTCTCAGGCACCCCAGCCAAGAGTAGAAATGGATATTAACAACCAAGCCAGAGAAACAAAGGGAGAGACAGAGACAGAAGCTAAGAATATGTACCAAAGGAAAAGAGAGAACAGCAGTTCCTTAGCAAGTATGACAGTTAAACTAGAAAGCCAGGGTATAGAATGACTCAACCCATTTGCTCACAGCCAATTTACCTGATTGAGTCTCTTTCTGTTGCTCACCAGGATCCTACTGTATTGCTGTGAGTCCAAAACAATGATGTATTTGGAGTGTCTTGACCAAGCATAGACTATCATATTGCTTTTCTGATCCTTATGCCAGTTTCTCAGGTCCAGGTATAGTTGACGTTTTAAGAGAATTACGGTACTCTAAAAGCAACTACCAGACAATCTAGGCTTCCTTCTCTCGATGCCAGATTTCTCAATATCACCAGGGGTCCATCCTTCAGGATAGTGCCAGTTAAAGAATGTTACTTAGGAAGTGAGAGGCTTGGCCACAGATGAACATCAACGAGGTTTACCCCATTCCCCACCCTACCCCCTTTGCTGCTGGATCATTATAAGAATTAGGGATCAAAGCCAAACACAGTCTGGGAGATTTCCCAAATTGTGAGACTGTGGCTGTCTCGCCTTCCCTCCTTCCTTTCTTTAAGAAAAGCCTCTAACACCTAACATAAAGTCCAGACTGCTCCCACCTAGGCCCCTCTGGTCCTGGTTTCTTGCCAAAAGAAAAATTTGGCTTTCTTCCTTTCTCTCTTTCCTTCATTCCTTGCTTCTCCATTCTCTCCTTTTCTCTTAGTTTTGTTGGGAGAAGCAGGCTCTAGTGGAACAGCAAAGGAAGAAACGAAATGGAATAGTTTTCTGACTCAAAACTGGTATCTATCAATAGGTACTGGACTGGTTTAGTAGATTGCCTTGGGAAACCAGGCTTTCTTCCCCCTATAAAGACTAGACCATAAACACACACACGCACACACACACATATGTGTATATGTATATATGTATGCATGTGTATAGACACACATATGTACATGTACACACATATAAACATAATTTCCAATTATATGTAAAAACAATTTTAGCATGTTTTTTAAAATCTTGAATTCTAAATTCCCTCCCTCTGTCCCATCTCCTTCCCCTCATTGAGAAGGCAAGCAATTTGACATAGTTTATACATGTGCAGTCATGCAAAATATATTTCCATATTAGTCATGTTGTAAAAGAAAACAGTCCAAAAACCCAAGAAAAACAGTTTTTAAAAAGTATGTTTCAATCTGCATTCAAACTACATCGGTTCTTAGAAAAACTGTTTCTACTTGATTTGAGTAATTGCCTCTTTCTTCCCAGGACCACTAAATCCTCATCTCCTGTTTTAAATGGAGCAAAAGACAGAATTAAGGGGAAGACTATGCTGGGTGGCACAGGCAGCAAGGGAGCTTATTTGATAGAATGCCAGGAGTCAAGAAGACTCATCTTCCTGAGTCCAAACCTGGCCTCAGACACTTACTTGATGTATGACCCTGGACAAGTCACTTAACCCTGTTTGTTGCAATTTCCTCATCTTCAAAGTGAATTGGAGAAGGAAATAGAAAGCCACTCTGGTATCTTTAACAAGAAAACCCCAAATGGGATAATGAAGAGTTGGACATGACTGAAAATGACTGAACAACAATAATAACGGTCTTGGTCAGCTGGAGAAGGAATGCTGTTTGGATGCTGTCTGTGATAGTGATACGGGGGTTAGACATAGTATTATGAAACTAATTTGACTGAAAAGGTATAGATATAAAGAAAGCACATCCTCTTCAGTCAGAGGGAAAGCAGTGTTACTAGGATAGAAGTAGGGGGGACTGGAACATTTTCTCAGCTACATTGTATGTTCGTGAATGCATATGTATATGTGTGTGTGCGTGTGTGTGTTTGTGGGTACATGCATGTGCATGTGTGTGTTTGTTTTGGAGCAAGGGGTTCCACATGACGTCTTTTCTTTTCCCACCCTCCCTTTTCTACCCCATGATGAAGGAGGTTTGAAAATCTCTGTGAATTGTCTTTCCTAGAAAAGTATCCATCCGGTGCAGCCTGTCTTAAGTCCATGAACAATTTGTAGGTGCCAAGTACTTTAGTGAAAATATGTTCCACGGATGCAGTTGTTAATCCTTCCCCCTAGTCTGTTCTTGAGCATCAGGGCATGGTCTAACACAGTGTGTGGTCCTCTATTGGAAGCAGAAGTAGACTGTCACCCATGCTTTCCAGCAGCCAAAGGTGATGCTGCAGAAAAGTGTACATACATAGTGCCCAAGAGAGGCTGTCATTAGACTTGGTATCTGTGGGGCTCAATCCAAAATATCTTTGGGTCAAACCAAATGAATAGAGCTTTGTTGGATGAAAAGAAACAGGAACTAAGCTGTCTCTGGGACATCTGTAAATGGGTAGGAAGAGCCATCAGCAAAGATGGCAAAGGGCTGATATAACCTACAAAAAAGAGAGTCCTAGGATTTTACTTATAAGAAGCACGCTCAAGGCATCCCTACAGGCCCTAAAGATCTAGCTCCACACACAGTAGATGAGTTGATCACGCTTTATTTTTCTGCCCTCAGCTCCCTACCTCTTTTTAGATTTTTCTTAGTAGCCATGACCTGACTTTTGAATAAGGAAAGGTCTGAAGCAGTAGTCAAGGAAAGAAGGCAACTGGGAACCCCAGGAGGACAGTGCTTTCATTGTCCAGGGCTATTTTGTTTTCCAAGTTCCTTTAGTAATGCTCTCAAGAAACAGGCTTAGCAGGACTCTTCAACATTCAATGGAATATGAATTTTCTTTTTTCTTTTATATCACTGTCAACTTCGTAGTGATCAGTCCTCCCCACACAAAGTACAGCCAAGAAAAGCAAATAAATGCATTGGTCATATCGGACAACATATATGTCATTTTACACCCATAGTCTACTATCTCTATGTTGAGAAGCAACAATCATGCATCTCTGACAGTCTTCCGAATTTGGACGTGATTGGTCACTGCACTTGTCAGATTCATTCAGTGTTGCTGTCTTTTATGTTATTATGGTCATTATATAAATTGTCCTCTTGGTTTGGCTTTCTTTACATCACTTCAGATAAGTTTTCCCAAGTTTCTCTGAATTCTTAATTTTTTTTTTACAGTTCAACTACTCACATATAATTCATGGTTAAGCTTTACCCTAATTGTTGGTTATTCACTTTGATTCCAATCCTTTACTACTGCAAAAAGTGCTGTTAAAATATTTGTGTAAAAAAAATAAAAATAAAAAATCTGTACATATATGAGACCCTTCCCCCTTTCTTTGACCTACTTGGTGAGTCAATGCCCAGTCATGGTTGACTATTCTACTATGATTCCAAATTGTCTTCCAAAGCATGTTTTCTATGTCAGATCTTCTCATATCCATTTATATGAGATAATATTGTACAGTGGAAGTAGCACCGGACTGAGTCAGAGCACTTGTGTTTGAATATTGAGTCCATTATTTTATTCCCCGTCTGATACATCTGGACTTCTAGTGTTATTAATATCAAAGACAAATTAGCTTCATTTCAAAGCATCCTCATTTTCCTCATCTGTAAAATGAAGGGGTGTGGTGAACTAGGTGATCTCTTAGGTGCCTTCCAGCCAAGCTCTTAATTCTAGAATACCGTATTTCTCTTTAAATGGCAGCTGCTTAGCTTTTTCTGAGGAAATTAGCCCTAGGAACAATGTAGCTCTGTCATCTAATACCCCTGCCTTACCACCCAGCCATCCACCCAGAGAGATTTGAACCTAATGGGATTTACCTTCATACCTAACAATCCTTCAGATGAGATGAAATGGTAATAGAAAATACCATTACTGTGAAGGGGGGAGGGGGGGAGGAACTGATAATAAAGACTAACTATCATCCGGAAGAATTTGGAGGATGAACGACAATTAGGGCTCAGGTCCTTTGTCATCTACGAATGATTTCTTCAGCCTTTGAATTTCCTGCCTTTGAGGAGCTTACAGTCAAATTAAGAACATATGACATAGCTATAAAAGAATTAATAACAATACAAATCAGAAAGTACTGGATTCCAAATTATTTCTATGGACAATAAGCCTAATAGGAATCTTTAGGGGTCTGCCTCCCAGGGTTATTTTAAGGATAAAATTAGATAACTGTGTGAAGTGCTTTGGAAACTTTAAAGTGCTATATGCAGACTAATAGTTATCATCATTATTGTGTTCCTCCTTAGAATGTCTTTTCCTTTCCTTTCTTTCCTTGAGACTCAGCCCAATTCCTACCTTTTATAAGAAGCCTGTCCAGCAAATGCATGCATGCCCCTCCCTACTACTAATGTCTCCCTTTAGAGATTACCTTCCATTTACACTCTGTGTGTGTGTGTGTGTGTACAATTCTTGTCAAATATACAAAAAAAATTAACCAACACAAAAATGAACTAGTCCTGCCCTCAAGGAGCAAATATAAATTCTGCTGGGGTTGGGGGGTGGAGAGCGATGTGTAAAATAAAGGGGTCTTCGGTGAGTGAATCCAGTGATAGAACCAGGAACGCAGTTAGGGTCAGCAGAATCCTAAATTCTTCTGAGCTTCTTGAGGTTGTGGTTTCAGCTTGCAGTGGTGTCCAGAATTCAACAATTTTGCTTAATACCAGAGTCAAAGAACGTTATACTTACAAAGAACCCTCTGATTAGAGCTCTTTAAATGTGAGCCTGACTCACCCACCATGGGTTAACAGGGAGCAACAAGTTTCCCCAGTGGGAAAAATGTGAGTAGGGGGAAAGATAATGAAGAAGAACTGCAGGGTAAGTTTGTGACCATGTGAGGCTCAGCCTCGATTTCCCAGACCCCGCAGTAGCAGGTAAGTTTTGTGGTTCAGTGGCCTCCGCCTGACAGCTGGAACGCCAGACCCATTTCCATCCCAACAGACTGGGTGGTCACTAGAGACTAGGCTGCAGGGTTTTCTTCAGTGACAGCTACCAGTGGGTGCCTTAGTTATTGACTCAGCAACAGGCTGAGATGCCAAAGCAAAATGTCTTCAAATTAGCAGTAATTGCAGGAGAAATAAAGAGCAAACAGGGTGAGCTGAATGAGGTTTTCTATAAATATTATGTTTTTTAAAGTTTGCCCTGGAGTAATAGAAGCTGTTTAAACGCTAATATCCTGTCTGTGCATTTAAAAAGCCTTATAATGAGGATTTAGAGTGTGAATTTCATAGCTGCTGCCTGCTTCAGTGTGGGCCTGTAACATCTCCATCCACTACTCCTGTTGGCTTCCCAGAATAAGCAAAAACTAATCACTCATGTCTACCTAGAACCAAGCTCAAAACTCATTACAAAATCGTAAGGGCACTTGCCCTGTGTTGGGGCGTCTATGCCATCCCACTCTAATTTGATTGTAATTGGTCTTTGGGCCTCACCCACAGGGGGCGGTGACACAGAAAATGGGAGATTAATCTGCTCAATGGGAGGATTTACCCATCATTCCTCCCATTCTGGGTTTCTGCCCTTGACTAAGAACTAAACCAGAAGTGTAGGAAGGAGGATACATGGAAGCCTTTGTGGTAGGCTGCTGGTAAAGGTCATTCTAAAAACTCTTAACACTATAAGTTACTATAAGACTTGCTGATTTTCCTAACCCTGTTTGCCACTTCAAAGGAGCCCACCTAATGAGAATGTCATTCCTTTAGATTAGGTAAAGCCTAGCTTTTTAAGAATATTATTAACTAAATTGTTAATTTATTTCAGAAATAAGATGGAGGCATTTTAATATTTTAAAAATTAATAATACAAGTGACCTGGAAGAACCTCAGAACCCATCGAGAGTCTAAAGACCACTCTTTAGTAGTATCATAGGTCTAGAGCTGAAAGGGACATCCAAGGTAATCTAATATAACCACTTCATTTTTCAGAAAAGGAAATTGGGGCCCTGGGAGGGAAAGTGACTTAATCCAAGGTTGTACATGTCAGAGACAGAATTTTAATCTAGGCCTTCTTACACTAGAGACAGTACCCTTTCCACTGTAGCCTTCAAAGTCAATGGTTTATAAGCTTGGCCCTGGAGAAGAGATGAGAAAATGAGCCTTCTCTTTGTGGAAGTAGGAAACTATGGGTATAAAATGTTATCAGAAATGACTGATGTGTTGATTGATTCTGCTGGTTTTTTTTCTTTTTAAAAAATTTTTGCTACAAAGGATAGCTAATGGGTAGAGGAGGAAGGGGAATATATTCAATCAATTAGTAATTAATTATTAATGACCTACTCTGTACTGGACACTATGTTATTCAGTTGTTTTGGTCATGTGATTCTTCATGATCCCTTTTTGGGTTTTCTTGGCAGAGATACTGGAGTGGTTTGCCATTTCCTTCTCCATTTTACAGATGAGGAAATTGAGGCAAACAGGTTTGCCTGGGGTCACATTGCTAGTAAATGTTCGAGACCATATTTGAACTCAAGTCCTCCTAATTCCAGGGCCAGCGCTGTATCCATTGAGCCAATACCTTGTATCTATTTTGTATCTCCTTCTTCTGTCTATACCTATATGTATATATATATTGTCTCCTACTATAGAATATGTTTCTTAAGGGGAGGGCCTATTGGAGAAGCTTAGCTGTGCTTCGAGATGAAGGTGATGCAAAAATAAAATGTCAATAAAAACAAAATCGTAAAAATCTGTTTTTTTTTTAAAAAAAACTTGTGAATTATCATATCATAATGGACTATCAAAATACTGAATACTCAGCCTCTGAGAATGATTTCAGCCAATGAATTCAACAAATTATATTGAGCACCTATTATTTGACAGGTATTGTTCTAGGAGCTGGAGAATCAAAGACAAAAACGGCCATATCTGTATTCTCACAGAACTTACAATCTATTATGTACTTATAGACAATATGTCCTTACATAAGCATATACATAACAAAGGCAAGGTAATTTTGAGGGGGAGGCACTAGAAGTTGGGGGAAAGGCTTTCATGTAGAAAGTTGTGCTAAAGCTGAACATTGAAAGAATGTAGCAATGGGGCGGTGGGAGGGGGGATAGAGAAAGAAATGTACCTCGTAACTTTATATATTTAAAAGGAATAGCAAGTTGTACATAATAGATTAGCAGTTTCATATGTAATCATCTTATTATAGAAATGCTTGTTTTATTCCAAAAAATAAAGATAAAATAGAATTCAAATTAAAAAAAAAGAAGTGAGGGTATACATGAGGTAGACATGAGGAGGGGAATGCATTCGACTATAAATAACAGCCAGGACAAAAGCATGAAGAAGGGAAACAGAGTGCTGTGTGTGAGGCACAGAGAGGCTGGTTTGGCTGGACCGTAGAATAGTGGAAAACAGTGATGTATAACTGGACAAGAAAAATAATATGGGGCCAGGTTGTGAAGGGCTTTAAAAGCCAATCCGAGGGGTTTTAAATTTAATCCTAGAAATAATAGGGAGCTATGGGAGTGTATTGAGTAACACAGTAAAACATGTAGCTAAGGAAAATCACTTTAGTAACAATGTGAAAATTGGATCAGAGTGGAGAAAGCAATACCATACTCAAATGCCAAGCATCCCTATGTAGGATATTAGAGGTAGAAGAGACCCAAGGTGTCATTTAGTCCAAACACCTCATTTTACAGCTATAGCTCTTATAGAATGCGGGTGTGTGAAACATAGCCTTTCAAGTGTACTCAGCACAAACACACTACCACCCTCCTCTCCACTATTGGCTGATCTTATTCATTCTCACCGAGTTCAAAGGCAGTCTTGTGTGTATGCTATGGGATATTCTCAGTAATTACCAAAGTTGTAGAAACTCTCCGATTTGCTCAGCCTGAAGTAAAAGTGGGAAATTTTGTCCTTCCATGGAATAATTTCTTCTCTCTCACTCTTTAGCTAGGAATTTATAGGCTTAGACATTTAGTGCATAGGATCTGAGCTCATTTTCCCATTCATTCCTATTTGAATCAGCAGGTTGGATCTCCTGAGTAAGGATACTACCTCTCCCTCAGGATTTTAGGGGTAACCTTGAATGATTGAAGGGTCGTCTAATACTACTGCTTATGATCACACATCTGGTACGATTTTTCCTCCCCCCCAACAATCAATAAATAATTGATATCAATTAGTTTCTACAAAGCTATATTTATTGAGATTTAGGAGGAAAAAAAACCAACAGAAGTATCAACCCCTTAAACATGGAGCACACTCTCCCCTCTATGCATTGACTCAATCCCCAGGGAAGTTGAACTTAAATTTCAAATGGCTACAAAACATCCCCCCTCCTCCACTAAGTTCACTTCTGAGTGAATTGCTCCTTTGCTTGTAGGACATGGTATTTCTACTGCCTGGCCAATTCACTTCTGGGCTGGGTCAAGCAAGTTATTCCTCAGAGTTGTCTCCTCATTAGACTTAATTACTGCTGCTATGAGCTCTATGAGGACCTTTGATGGCTCTTCCAACTTGTCAAAATTTACAAGGTCATAACCTGTATCATCTCATCTCAATTACTTATTCACCTAAGATCAGAAAAGAATAAAATACAATAGATCGAAGAAAAAGAAGAATTATACATCAATAGCCACGTGGCAGCCGGGTGAAGAGGGCCCAGTGCTGTCACTCAACCCCATCCAAGATCCATAGTTTTTGCCAAAGCTACCACCAGAAAGAAGAAATTTTGTCTATTCCAACCTTTGATATGTACAATTAGTTCTAGCTCAACAGACGATTAAAAGACTTTTTATTCCCACACAGTAAGTCAACAAAAATAGAGGAAACTTCTCTATGCTCTGAATTTGAGAGAGAAAGGATCGCTGTGCACACATTTCTGAGTCAGGCTTACCAAAACTCCATATAATTGGGGCAGCTAGGTGGTGCATTGAGTGGAGCACCGGCCCTGGAGTCAGGAGGACCTGAGTTCAAATCCAGCCTGAGACACTTGACACACTTACTAGCTGTGTGACCTTGGGCAAATCACTTAACCCCAATTGCCCTGCCTTCCCCCCTCCAAAAAACAAAACAAAAAACAAAACAAAAAACAACTCCATATAAATGGTGAGGTTTTTTGTTGTTTTGTCATATCTGGCTCTTGATGACCCTGTGGACCATATTGTCCATGGGATTTTTTTTTTGGCAAAGATATTGGAGTGGTTTGTCATTTCCTTCTCCAACATATAGAGGTTGTATAAGCTCTAAAGACTGGCCTCATTGGCCAGAGCCCCATCACTGATAAAATCATTGTTAATTGCCATGTAATTGATTAGCATTATCAAGTAACATTTTTACAGATAAACATTCAAATTATAAAAGTTTTAATGAGACTTGCACCCAGAGTTACCCCTTTTTCCCATCTTGCACTGTTCTCCTAGCTGGTTTGAATGGGTCTTGATGAATAAAGGGAATGAAACAAACACTCGTCTACATGTACATTTCCCCATTGCTGTGCTCTGGAGAAGCAAAGGAGCTGTTGGTTAGACTCCACATTTACTAACTGCCTTAACCGCTACAACTAGTGGTTCAAATTGGCCTTATCTCCGGTCCACTCCTAACACATTACAGTCTTCTCTCACTCTGATGAATGTTCAATTCATCAATTGGGATGCTCTAGCCTCTCCACCTCCCTTTACTGGTGCCCCTCTACTTGGGCAGAACTATTTTTCTCAAGGACACTGGCATCTCAAAATAAAATTGATTCTTCTCAATGTCTGTGGACAGTTTATCCCAAGGATTCTCTATGGTAATGAGAAAGTTCCTTTGAAGTCTCAATAACCTTGAGGAGGTCTTCCAAAGTCTCTGAAACCCAAAGCTACACAAAGAAGGAAATTGAGGTCTAGAGGGGGGAAATGCCTTGTCAAGGGCCACACAGCAAGTTGTTTGGCAGAGTGAGTATGAGTCCTACAATTCAGGACTCCTGACGCCCAATCAAATGTTCTTTCTATTTCACTGCGTGATCCAATGTGGCACTTTTCATATTCTCATGTCCTCTACTTTTTGACCCAAGTACAACTCTGTATGTGTCACTGACAGTTCCTTCTCAAGATTGCATAGTGTGAAGGATACTCCGTGTGAACTGAGTATATTTTGACTAGAAAAGGAAGACTGTGGGCACTAGCAGTTAAATACCTTTCTTTGATTTTGGTAAACTTTACTTCTATTGTAATACAAATATTCTCAGAGATCTTTTCAAGTGGGAGCAAAAATAGAGAGGGAAGACATTTTCATTTTATCAGTCTGTCAACGTTTATTGTCAGTCATTGTAACTGATGGAGTGCATGCTCTTTGCAAAGCACTTTGTTAAATATTGTACAAGGTCAATTCTAAAGAAATGGAAAGAGAAGAAAAGGACAGAAGAAGTGTGTTGGAGCCTACCTGAAACAGTTCTATTGTTAAATTTACAGCATAAGTATTTATACGTTTGAAATCAAACACTACAAATCAGAGTTTGATTCATTGTTTTGTCGATTGTCTAGACTAAGTCTTAATAATGCAGATTACTCAAAAGTGTATTATTGTATGTACCTTTTTTCCTGAGAGAAGATTGTTAAACAATGATTAGCACACTCCTGTGGAAAATGGAGAAGGAGAGCAGAGATGAAAAGGGATAAGGGAGATAGGGAGGGAAGAGATAGAGAAGAGTGAGAGGTGAAGAGAGAAGGAAGAAGGAGAGGGGAAAGAGGCAAAGGAAAGGGGAGAGGATAGAAAAACACATGGCCTCTGCTCTGGAGATGTTTGCAGGCAGATATTACAGAACACAGACATACATGTGAATGAAAGGGTCACCATACATAAGTCCAAAGGAAACATAGTAAAGGGCTGATCTAAGTGGCACAGGGTTAATCAGTGAAGACTTCATACAAGCATTTGCCACTTCTCTCTGGAAATTGGGATGGGGAAGAGGAGAAATTAAAGGGGTTGGTCACTCTCTTTGACTAAATGTTAATGATCAGTGTCTAGCACATAATAGTGGCTTAATAAATGGTTGTGATTGATTAGGTAGTAGGGAACCTAATTGTCCTCTCTTGTAAATACTGAATCAAATGAGCAAATGAGGAAGGATTCCTATTGTTTATCACTATCTTGAGTTTCTCATCTTTTTGATGAGGATTAGACAGAAATGATCCTGGAACAAATTATTATACTCCTATAGTTGTATTTAATGTTATATAGATTATCACATAGATTAAAAATAACTGCTTTTTTGTAGCTGAATAAAAGTAAGCTTATCTACTTTAGGCTCACTGAAAGCATCCTCAGTCAAACTCCAGTAGCAGAAAAACAACAGACATAACATACTCCTCATCCTATTCCTGCATGCTTTTTAATTTTTCTTCTAAGTCTTTATATTTTAAAATTTTTCCTTCCATGTAGCTTGGGTGATATAGAATATTTTCTGTGGCAAAATAGGCTATTCATTTGCTATGGTCAAATCTATTTTTTAATTGCTAAACTTTTATGGAGCAATGCTATATCTAGGTGATTATGGGCAGTGGTTGTGCTATGATAAAGTTGTACTGGTTCCAGTAGTTGATTGGTTGAGTTCTGAAGAATATTTTGCAGCTCGTAAATCCTTGAAAGATTACCAGCTCCTGATGCATAATTCTAGCTCCCAGGTCACACTTTGCAAGGTACTTGTTAGAGTCTAAATTTTTACTGTCTATATTGCATAGTTTCTATGATTTTCTTGCATAATCTACAATGATTACTAAATCTGTATTCCATAATGATAATACTTCTCTAATTTCTAGTGGTAATGATGTGGTCTCAGATTGTCTTAAATCCCTTTGCTTCCACAAACAAATCCAATTAATTTAGTTATTTGTTCAATGCTTCTTTATCAACATTTGGCTGATTGAGTTCAGAGGATGTGGCCCATGAAGGGCCTTTTGACTTCATTCTTGGATCTTAGCTATTTCATGGGTCGTATCTGGAGGTAAATTGCTTTTGGTCACACTCAACAAATCCAGTGGCATATACCTATTACCCTCCTTTACTGTTGCTCTCTGATGTGATATCTGCTTGTTAAAAAGGTATTTCTATAGTTCTTTTGACTAGTTTTTCATGTAGTATAAGAATGTCTATCACTTCCCTTCATCCTTTTTTGCAAGAAATTGTCTATCTTTCCATAGGTTCCTTGGAGTGATGGGTCCTACCCATTTTACAGTTCTTGAAGTGTGCGTATGCATATGTATATATGCATACACACATATACAGATGTATATACATATATTAAGACTGGTATTGTGTATCTGTTAATTGCTTTAATTTTGAATCTAAATGTCTTCTCCCTGTTCAACACTGATTCCAGGATGCCAGTAAATCTCTTAACATATTTAGCCACAGCCCTCTCTTTGATATTATTACACTCAATGTGTCTCAACTACAGGAGACCAAAGTATTTACAGATAGTGCTTTTTTTCCATTGGTTCAGTAAATCCTCTAGTTTCAAGCTCAAAACCTTCAGTCTCTATCTTTCCTTGGTGTATGTTACAGATTTTACATTTATCAAGACCAAATGATGTTTTGGTATCATTGCAGAAATCTTCCATACAATTAATACGTTTAATATGGCATTTGGTGGATCCATATAGCTTAACATCTTCCTTATACATTGAGGCATTAATAAGATGTTTTAATTCTCTTCACTAGTTAGTTTGGAAGCCATTCTTAGTTCTATTTAGGAAATATGATCATAGATTTAAGGCTAAGCAGACCCTCAATGAGCTTAAACTGTCTCCCAGGAAAATGCCATATTTTATATCAATTATTCTTGACATTATTGTGTTGATGGTTTGTTTTCAACAGGAGAGTTTTTTCCACGTGGACATCAAATACTCTAGTGTTCTCACTATACTTGGGTCTATTTTTTACATTTGCTGTGCATAAATAAGCCATGAGTTTGGAACCAAGTCAGAGGTTTTGCAATAATCAACAAAGGCAATATAAATGTTCCAGTGCTATTGGGGAGCTTGTTCAATAGTTACCAAATCAATAAGAAGTTGTTCTTTGCACTCCTGGGACTTTTTAGAACACCCTTTGCTCTGCAGCCAATAGATCGTTCTGGTAGGCTTATAGACTTTCTTTTTGGTGAAATAAGCTGAAACTTCATTGCATGAGCTACAAAACATATAATTGGTGTGTTTTTTAAACGCATGTTCTCATCTTTTGGTAATAGATATGTGACTTTAGTCTAAAGCAAAAGAGTGGGATTAGGCTTGCATCTGAAAGGAAACTTGATAAAGTGCTTTGCTAGTAATTCACACTCTACTGTGAAGTATTTGAGCCAATAATTATGGATCTTTTCTGGCCCTGCTGCTCTCCAGTTTTGCAGAGAAGACAGTAGCATTTCAGTCATCTCTCTGGGCATTACTGTTCTGTCGTTGATTACCTTAACAGTTATGGTAGGAGGAATAACTCCTAGGGTTCCCCAAAAGGCAAGCTGACCTAAGTCTTTTCTTTGAGAATCGTTGAAACCATCCTCAAGACTTACTTGGCTCAGGGGACTAGAAGTTTGGGCTATTGACCTAGCTCCCTGGTCACCTGAGTATAAAAAACCACAAGGAGCTCCAGCTGGACCTTGAGGCTTGACTGAGAAGTGATCATGGGCAACACAGATGCAGGAAAGCTGTGTTCAACGGAATCAGTGTTGGATCATCAGCTGCGTAGCCTTTCCTTGCTCTGAATCTGCTTTGGTTAAGGAAAGCTCCTTTCGTTAATGTCTCCTTTCATTCCAGTATCAAACCGGAGGGAACCATATCAGCCTGGTCAGCCCACACCTATTACAACAATGCACAAACTTTTTGTTTCTTATTTGATCTACCTCACCTCATAGTTTCATCGTGTAGGACTCTTTTCGACCACATATATCAGGCCTGCATGACATACGGCCCATAGGCCACTTGTGGCCCACCGAAAATTTCAGGCAACCTGCGAAAAATGCCACTGCACACTCTCTCCTGCTTGTCACATTGCTCACAGCAACCAACCATTGTCAGTCTGTCTCTAATCTAACCTATCTGTGGCCCAAAGAAGTTTAACCTGTTTTAATTTTGGTCCCTTCCTACTGCCAAGTTGTGCAGGTCTGATGTATATGAACATTTTTCTGTATCTTCCTCCCTTAGTGGTTCTCTCACCTCTGATTTCTTTACTTTTTAAATCTATGTAATAGAATGCTTGAGAGATATCAAACACTTTATTTTGTTTTTTGAGCTTCTTTTATTCAATGTATTATCCAAACTTTTTGACTTTTGCTTTCAGTTCTTGATTTAGGCAGCTTGGTGGTTCACTAGATGGAATGCTGGGCCTGGAATCAGGAATCCCAAGTTCAATTCCATCCTCAGATACTTGCTAGCTATGTGACCCTAGGACAAGTCATGTAACTTCTCTCAACTTCAGTTTCCTCATCTATAAAATGGGGTAGTAATATCACCCATCTCCCAGGGTTATTGTGAAGATCTAATGAGATCACATCTGTAAAGCTCAGTGCCTGGCACATAGGAAGTTAATGATGCTTGTTTCCTTCCTTAAGGGAATCTAGAATTTCTGACATGTTTTTTTGTTTTCTCTATTTCTTTTCACATGTCTCTTTTTTAATGCCTTTAGCTGGGTAATATGATAGTCAGATTTTCTGCTTTGCGGACCAGTGAGCTATTTATATGATCTTCCAAATCCTTTCTGTAGATTTTCAATAGCTATCTTAAGTTGCTTCATTCCATAGTGGTATCTGACACCTATCCTTGGTGATAATCCCTGATTGCTCCACCTTTAATCCTGTCCTTACAGTGGAAATGGAGGCTCCAAGCTGCTGTGTGCAGGTCCTGACATGTCTTTGTATTTTCACTTGGCTATTCTGGGAGAATATGTTCATTCATGAGGGTTAAAGCAAGATCAGCTTTTAAAAAATTATTCTCTTTTAGTATAATTGGTCTGCAAGTTGGATTCCACCAAACTCAAAAAGGCTTTTCAGAATTACAGTCTAAGTACGCCCGTCTCCTTTTCAAAATCACTTGAGATATTAGTATTCTTTTTGTCATCCATTTCATTATTAAGTATAATTTCTGATGTTTGCATTAAATAAACATTTTCCTCAGGACTTTTGATTTTTCCCTAATCAGATTTTAGTACCTCTTTGATTTCATCTCTAAATTTACATGACTCTTGGCTTAGAGGTGAAGTTAATTTTTTTAAAATGAATTCCTTGTTCTTGTCAGCGGTATGTTGCTTTGTGACTCAGAGCTAAGGAAATCCTTCACAAAAACTGGTGAGATCTGCTTCCAATTTTTTTTTTTATTAACATCTTTAGTTTTCAGCATTAATTTTCACATGCTGAATTACAGATTTTTCTCCCCATTTCCTCCCCC
>CM053626.1:161232501-161250715 GCA_028646595.1 Phalanger gymnotis | reverse complement strand
TTTGCTGTTTGTGGGTTGTGAGGTCTGGTACATGCCACAGCTGAGTAATTCTGCGAGCTCGGGCACCCTCGGCTCCACTCCAGGTCTCGTCGGTCTGCGGTCTGCTGCGCCGCGCCGCGCTGCCTCGCGCACTGGGCTCAGCTTGGCTCAGCTCCGCTCCCCTCGGCTGGGGGCTGGGAGTTCTGTTCGGGACAGACCTTACCCCGAGACCATCCAGGCAGACCTGCGCTGGAGTCCTGCTTCCCTCTGCCCCTTTGTGGGTTCTGCAGTTCTAGAATTGGTTCAGAGCCATTTTTTCATAGGTTTTTGGAGGGTCTTGGAGGGGAGCTCATGCCAGTTACTGCTTTCCAGTCGCCATCTTCTCTGCTTCCAATTTTGACATGATATAGTATTGGTATACAATGAAAGTTTTCATATCTTCAATCTGTTTCATGCATACTCATAGTTGGTTTACTTTAGTAATCAGCCTTATCTTCACTAAAACATTTCCAGTGAGTGGGATATTTGTATTTCTCGTGTAAATGACCTTCCTAGGATACCAGAACACAAAGGAGTGCCATCGTTGAACTAATCATCATGGTTTCAAGTAAAGCCAGTCTGCAACTCTATGCCATCCAATCAATTTCTTTGATTCACAGTGGCTGTTTCCCTACACTGTGCTAACCCAATAAAGAATGTCGCTATTATGCATCTAGGTGGCACAGTGGATAGATAGAATGCTGGACCTGGATTCAAGAACTGAGTACAAATTTGGCCTCTGACGCTTTCTAGATGTGTGACCCCTGGGCAAGTCACTTAACCTCTGTCTGCCTTAATTTCTTCAGTGTAAAATAGGGATAATAACAGCACCTTCTTCCCATGGTTGTTATGAGGGCTGAATGAGATCATAATTGTAAAGTACTCAGGATAGGGCCTGACATTTAGTATAGGTACTCTATAGTTGCTTATTCCCTCCGCCTCATCAGAGCCCCGCTGGACAGCATTTCAGCATTCATTCCAGGTCTTCACAGCTATCATTTTGATCTCGGGGCACATAGAACCCCTGATGATAATAATATATCATCATCATTATCATCTTGCTTTAATCTTTTTTTAATGAAATGCAGACAGAAATGGTCTTGGAACAAATTGTTATCATAGCACTAACCTTTTTTATTTAGTACTCTAGTATTATTTAATACTTCGAGCAGCTACGCCATTCAATAGAAAGAGCACTAGACTTGGATTCAAAAAGATCTGACTTCAAATTTGACCTTAGAAAGTTACTAGCTGTGTGATCCTGAGCAAATCATTTTACCCTGTTTGCCTCAGTTTCCTCATCTGTAAAATGAGCTAGAGAAGGAAATGGCAAGCCACTCCAGTATCTCTGCCAAGAAAACCCCTCAAATGGGATCACAAAGAATCAGACACACCTGAACCATACAAATGTCCTTTTTATCATTTTATAAAGCAGATTAAAAATATGTATAAATAGTATTCAAAGAAGAAAGCCTGATATGTTTTAGTGTAGCGGTGACCCAACTGGTTTGAGTGATAAATTCCAGGTTCCCCTAATTCCTTCCCTTTAAGTAGGTAGGAGAGGACATGGGGAAGTAGCATTGTAATGGGTCTCACACCCCCCCATAGTTTTTCTAGGAAAAATATGATATTGGGAAGATTCCATGACTTTAAAAACTTTTGCTCAAAGCTATAGTTGCCGTAGAATAAGTAGAATTGGGGCTTGGGCAAGTGAGAGAAGAATGGAGTAGAAATCCCTGGGTTCTAGTTTTCAGTCTACCATGTTTTCTCACTATGTCACATAAACACCATCCTTTGCTTCATTTTTTTTGGACTTCTTAAATTGATTCAAAGCAACCATGATTCTGTAGGATAGAGAAAGTCAGGGGGCTATTTGTGGTTGACAATGTAGGATTGTGGAAAGAACCTAGTTTTGGAATCAGGAGAAAGCCATATCCACGTCTCTCTGTGTGACTATGGGCAAATTTCTTGCCTTTCTGAACCTCTTTCCTCATCTGTAAAATGAAGCAAATAATACTTATAATGGTTAGAGATTTGTTGCACTATCACATTGTTGTGAAGTTCAAATGAGATAATATATATAAAGTGCTTAAAAAACCTAAAAGCTGATATGTGTCAGTCTTGAAAGATCAAATAATTATTTGAAGGATCTGTCATTTCCACAGCGTGGGCACACCTTTCACACGGAAATCACATCACCTTCCTGACTTAGCAGATAGAGGAGAGTTGCTTTTCGATACCAAATTGCATCTTCCTGTGGTCAGTCTGATGATAAGGCTCCACTACAATTTATCTCAGTGGCCCTCAGGTGATAGATATATAGTGGCTCACCAAATCCATCCTTAATCTTCAGTGTAACAAGACCTGCCAGACCTTATGTTCCTCTGGATTAGCTTTCATGAATATCATGGAACTTTAGTAGAGGAATTCTCAATTATTTATTAATATTGTTGTTTTAGATGGGGGTGAGGTGGGGATGGTAAGAATGATAAGCAGGTTGTAATAGAATGCTGAATTCTATCTACATGTCAGGGAGATGAGTTCAGTTCCCACCTCTGATGCATATGTGATCCTGGGCAACTTAATTCTGAGGGACTTATTATATTAAATAATATATTTTTATTATCTTCTGGAGGAAGAGGAAGTTTCCACTGGTCAGAAAATCATAGATCTTCCCTATGTTCACATGTTGGGAATAATAGAAAAATTTTTGGATGGACTGGGGTTTCAGTGTTTTCATATGCAAAGTGCAAGATTCTCTAGAACCTAATCCTTCAATCTAGAGAAAATCTGGGAAAGAAATTAATTAATATGAAAGTTAAATCCTCCAAGGGAGGCAGTTAAGAGGAAGAACTTGGTCTCCAGTGACCACCCAAGGAAGAGTAATTGGCATGAGCATCAGAATAGGGTGAGAAGAGGCATCTGAAATGAAGGAGATGAAGGAATAAAGCAGAAAGGGAGAACTAGAGTTGTAGTGGAGGGGAAGAAAGAAGTAGAAAAATGACCTCCTGAAGTGGAACCCTTTTCCTTGTGCAGAGATGGGGAAAAACAGGAAAAAGATGGTGAGTGACCAAATCCTAAGCCAAAGAACTTGGTGCCAAAAGAGAATCTAGATCATTAAATCAGACAGAGACAAACAAATATTCAGGTTCTGAGTGGTAGTAAGTCCTGTGCCTTAAGAAAACCAGGAATGCAGCCCCAAAAAATAAGAGCAGACATAATATAGCACTTTTATGATTCAGAAAGCAACTGACCCACATCATCCCATTTGACCTTCTCAACAATCCTGTAAAGTAGATTCTGCAGGTATTCTCTCCATCTTGCAGACGAGAAAACTGAGACTCAGAGAAGGCAGGAAATTTGTTTCTGGTCACACAGCTAGTAAGTTTTCATCCCTAGATTCAAGCCCAGGTCTTCTTGATTACCAAGTCTAGCACTCTATTCATTACTATGCTACCATTAATTCTATTGGATAGATGGGGAAATGGAGGCTTGGAAAGGTCAAATGACTTGTCCAAGGTAGCAGCAGAGACAGATTCAAATCGACACCTTCTGATTCTCAGGCCAGGGCTCTGGGAGTCATGATAGCGTTTACTTCTTGCTTCCTATTCTGGTATTTTTAGGGGGGTGGCTTAGGTAGGGGTATATATGTGGGTGTGGGTGTGTGTAGGTGGAGTGTTAGGATTTCTATAGGAATCTTTTCCAGGCAGATTCTAAGAAGGTTTGACTGAAGGCAGATCTTTGTATCTTTAACGGAGAATAACAATTTTATCTTCTCCAAACTAGAATCCTTGTTGCTTCTTGCTATGTCATTACAGTGGGTAGGATGATGGGGAGTCTGGTAGTACTAGACAGAATACCCAGGTACCTGAGTGAAGTACCTCTCAGGCTGTGCTCAGAAAAGGGTCAAACCCACAAGAAGAGTTTGCTTGACTACAGGCAACACCTTGTTAGTAGTAGAATTAATCCTATGAACCAGAATACCATACAGCTCTTCTCAAACTTTTTTTTAAAGTGTAGTAGTATCTCTGGGGCAGCTAGGTGACACAGTGGATGGCGTGCCTGGCCTGGAGTCGGGAAGGCTCATCTTCCTGAGTTCAAATCTGGCCTCAAACACTTACTAGCCAGGTGACCCTGGGCAAGTTACTTAACCCTGTTTGCCTCAACTGCCTCATCTATAAAATGAACTGGAGAAGAAAATGGCAAACTACTCCAGTATCTCTGCCAATAAAACCCCAAATGGTGTCACAAAGAGTCAAACATGACTGAAATAACTGAACAACAACAAGGAATATCTCCCATAAATGTAGCATAGTGAGGCAGGGATGAGCTCCAAGGTTCTAATTTGGACTTCATCTGATTGTGTTTGTTTTCTTTTCAGGCAGTCTAGTGTAGCAGATTGAGTGATAGACTTAGAGTAAGAAAGATAGAGGATCAAATCTCACCTCTGATATTTATTAGCTATATGACCTTGAGGGAGTCATTTAACTTTTAACCATTAATCTTAGGTTTCTCATCTCGAAAATGAATGTACCAATCCAGGGTTGTTGTGAGGCCCAAATGAGATAATGGATGAAAACTGTTGTGCAAATATTAAACATGTCGGTTGTTCTGGTTTTTAAAATATGTACATGCTTGAAAAGAGCTGCATGAAAGAGTGGAAATTGAGAACCGGGGCATCTGTCTGGTACCTGCCCCTAACTAGCTGTGTGATATTGGGTCAGTGCTTCATCATCCAGGCGTCCTTTGGAAGGGTAGATGAGAGTACTAGAGCTCTGTTGTTCAACATGGTCTTGGGTAACAAATATATACGGTGTGGTAGAAAGAGCAATGGATTTTTAATTAGAGGCCCTAGCTTCAAATCTGGTTCTCCCGATATATATTCTCAGGCAAATCATTTAGCCTCTCTGGGCCTCAGTTTCCTCAACTGTAAATTGAGGAAGCTGGACTAGAAGACCTCAGAGAGTCATTTCATCTCTATATGGATGATCCTATGATCCTGTGAGTTCTGGCTACACCTGGCAAGTGGTTAAGAGAAAAGAAGTCTGTACTGTTTTTTGTGTTTGAAGGTGAGGAGAATGGGATGTGAGGAAAGATGCCCTTTGCCCAGCCTCTCTCTGTGGTTGCTCTGCAGTGGTATTCCCTGGGGCCAGCTTCTTCAGCTCTGCTGAAACCAGGGTTCAGCTAATTGTGATTTTTAAAACTTAATTACGGAAAGAAAAAGGGATTAAGGGCACTTTCATTTGTTTTCCTCCTGGCTATGGACTGTCAGTAGCAGATTTAGGAGAACTTAAGATGAGCAAAGGAGCTGTTGCAAAGGTTCAATTTGGCCAAGGTCAGACCTCTGGAGCTGTAGAAACTGCTGAAATGAGCTTCCAGCCAGATCTAGCTCGTCCTACCCATCTCTTCCATGGGTCTGCCTTCAAGCAGGCCCTGCTTAAAGACTCACAGCATGTGAGAGGACCTGTTCTCACTGGGCCACCTTCTGGCAAGAGACTGCCCTTCCTGACAAAGTCCTATCATCTGCTCAGCTCTGTTTGTGAGCCAGGCATCCTGAGGCAGTCACACATATGAGGCTAGTCCCTGGAGCTATAGCAATTTGGATCAGGGGAAAGAAGTGGCTCTCAGTAGCCCCAGGAATTTCCCAGGAAACAAGACCACTAGGAAGAATGTGTTAGGAATACAGCAATTGCTTCTCCCATATTTGCCTTTCCTTCAGTGGAAGTGCATTCTCAAAATGCAGATGTCTCGATACATCCCTGAGCTCAGGGGATCTAGGCTGGTCCAGCCTCTTGATTTTATGGATGAGGAAACTAAGACAAATGAAATGATTTGTCGAAGAACACAAAGACTCAAAGTGGCCTAACTGAGATTTAAATCCAAGTCCAAAGTGGATATAAATCTACTCCAAATTCAGTGGTCTTTCAGTTATACCACACTGCTTCATTTCCTCCTATGGGAATCTCCAATGAGAAACTAAGATTCTCTTAAACTGTCCCCTTCCCAGCTGTTTGTTTTCTCTCTCTCTCTGTCTCTCTGTCTCTGTCTCTCTCTCTGTGTCTCTGTCTCTCTGTCTCTCTCTGTCTCTCTCTCTCTGTCTCTCTCTCTATGTGTCTCTCTCTTCTCTGTCTCTCTCCTGTCTCTGTCTCTCCTGTCTCTGTCTCTGCCTCTGTCTCCTCCCCTCTATCTCTCTTCTCTCTCTCTCTTCCACCGCTCCCCAAGATTTCCTCCACTTGTCACAACTCCAAGTGGCCCTTAGATTAAGATATGCTGACAGTGTCCATCCTATTCTACAGGCTTCTGAGTTGCATTTCATGTCTTTGAGTTAAAGTCTGGGAGCGGAAGGGTGACATGTATGTGCTTCATCATCCCCACCTCCAATAAAATGTAAATTCCTTGAGGGCAGATGTGGTGTCATTTTTCATCCCCAGAGCTTAGCATAAAATCCTGTACACAGTAGGCACTTGTGTTTGTTGAATTGTTTCTTGTAGTGCTCACTAAACTGCCCATAAGAGGACAAAGGGATGGCAGTATCTGTAATAAATACTAACTGCAAATGTTCTTCCACCCACTGTGTGTCAATAGCCAGAAGTTGCTTTTCCCAGTCTACTCCAGTGATCTTTGTCATATTGGTAAAAGGCTGTTAAGGTGCTTTGGGATCTTCTGCACCAAAATTCCCAATCTACAAGGTATTTCCTAGCATAATTTTTTATTGGGATGCCATTCTCTGCCCATAGGGCTTTCCTTCTTAGCCAGGAATGATGTCACTTGGAGATTCTCAGTTCAGGAATGATTGATACTAGTTTTCTAAATCTCAGATTTCAAGTAGAATAAAGTTGGAGGCTGCCTTTAGTCCCTCTCTTCAGGTCTTCCTCCTTGGTTCTCCTACCACTGCCCCGCCAATGCCCTTTTCTTTCCCTAATCTTCATTTTTCCTCTTGTTTTCCACTTCCTTCTCTCTGCTTTCAGTTGGTTAGAAAACTGACTGTAAAAGTTCCCTGATTTAAATATTAATGATGTGAGGAGGTATGAATAAAAGGACAAGAGTTTTTAATACAACTATGCCAGAGAATCCCTGGTTGTGAACTTATAGGATACTTTTGAAGTAGAAATTGCCATAAGGAAAAGTTGATCATTGACTGGAAATCCCTATCAGAAAGAATTGTGTTGTGGACCCTTTGGGCAATCTTTGAGCAAAGGTGAAGCCTTTAGACCCCGTCTCAAAATAATGTCTTTAAATGCATAAAATAAAAAGACATTACAAAAGAAAAGTATTAAATTAAAATACAGTTGTCAAAATATTTTCAAGTTCACATACTCAAGGTAAAGAATCTCTGTAACCTAACCCTTACTACTGTAGTACCCCAAGGTCTGAGAGCTGTAACTTGTATGGTGAGTGGAACTTGTCCTTGCTCTTCCCAGATTCTGTTATCCCTATGTCTCACCTCCTGATCTCCCACCAGCTCTCACTACTCCTAGTGTTCTATCACCACAAAATGCCTCCCCTTGTGTTGACCTTTCACTGCAAGTCTCATGTGGCTGAGGCCCAGACTGTCTGGGGAATGGGCCTCTGCCTCCCCCAATGACCTGCTCTTCCACAATCACACTGTCCTCAGCACCACAGCCTCTAACCATCTACCTCTCACTACCTCCCTCTAAGTAACTTGACCCAGGTACTCTAATTCCTAGTTATATCTCTAAATAGACTGATATAACATTCTTCCAGGAGGCAGTGATGTTCTGTGTCCCTGTATATGACAGAGATTATCTAGCTGCCCAGAAGAAATAGTAATTGTTGGCTCTTTGCCTGTATCTTGCCCTGAGAGTGACTATGCAGGTTCAGACAACTGAAAAGCATGCCCACCAGGCTATATGTCAACTCTACTTGCATCTACTGAGTTACAATTATAAGAGCAGAGGTTAGAGGGAGCATTTTATCATTTATTGAAAATAAGGTTTTCTCCATAGTAGTGAATAGGGAGAGAATGAAGCAAAGACATTGCTGACAAATGGTCAAGGAAGAATCTCAGGAAATTCCCAGAAAAAGATTACCCAGAATCATCCTTCCAGTTGTCAACTCAGCTCAGAGAAAGTCTGGTCTAGTCAAAGGAAGAAGAGTGTGGATAAACAGAGATGGGAACAAGGCAGAGGGTACTTGGGGCTTATTAGGCAATTGCTAACTTATGCAGATCTCCCATTGGCTGAGTTTGAGAACTCTGGCATGGTTCAGACTAAAGGGAGATTTATCTCAGATAAAAAGTAGTCTACAGAGCAAAGGTGTCTGGGAGACAAAGTGAAAGAAGATAGGGTTAGGGAAGAAGCTGCCCGAGAGTACAAAGTGAATAGAGGAGACCAGAACATCAGAAGATTGAAACCTAGGAGGAAACTTAGAAATCTTTTTGTCCAATCCCCTTAGAAAGAAAATCAGACCCAGAAAGACAAAATGATTTGCCCAAAGTCACACAGGTAGCATATAGAGAATTCAAACATACGACTTCTGATTCCAACATTATAATACAACACTGACCAAATAAAGGAGAAAAAAGTCATTCACCAAAATTCCCAGGTTGCCCCAATAAGCTGTTCTGGGCTGGGCCTGATTTGGGCCAGCATCCCGGGGGTTCAGGTTCAGTATTGGAAAGGAACAAGACTCTCCTAGGTCATTCACCAGTTCAGAAAGGGAGATTTACTTAGCCATAGCAGTGAAAGGATATTCAACAAAGATATGCTTTTACCATGTTATAGGTTGATTCAGCTGAGGGAATCTTCTCTGCCTCAGAGTTGCTCCTCTTGGTCTTCCAGCTAAGCCTCTAAATATGGTTAGAGTTCCTCATGGTTGTTTTATACCCAAATGACCAGGAAGTAATGTCAATCATTCTAGTCTTTAGCTCTCTGAGCCAATCAAGCCTCAAGGAAAATTTCAATTGGGAAAAACTACCCTACTTGCTTGCAGTATAGGAGAGGAGTTGTTAGAGTGTTGCTCTTAACATATCCACCCAGCTCCGATGGTCTATAATTTTATGAATGTCCTTCTGCTTGATGGACTCACCTCCCATCCAGCTTAACTAGATCCCGCCTCCTCATTTATTTGATTACTTACTACTCAGCTGAGCTTCAATGGTATGTTGATCTATTAGAGGGTCCAGCCTCCTAGATCCCTAGAGAGAGCTTTTACTGAGCTGAATGAGAAAGCAGGTAGATGAAGAAGGGACAACTGTGCCTGGCTCATGCCTGAACACTATCATTTCTCATGGTTACATTTATTTAGTGACCAAGGAGGTGAACTCCCTGAACATCAGTTTTTCTCCTTTGTGAAATGAAGATAGTAATACTTCTTAGTTCCCAAAGTAATTATGAGGAATTGATTTTATAAACCAAAAATACTATATGTGAGTTGCTGCTTTACCATTTTATGTTGGCCAGAGTTCATAGAATGTCAGACCAAATACCCAAGGCCTTAACTAACTTGAAATCATCAGAGCTTTTTCCCAGGATGTCACTATCTCAGGACATGAATTTCGATGTACATCCTCCCTTCAGCAACCACCAATTCTAGAGCATTGTCTCAGGGTCTTGTTACTCAAGCCCTTCCATGATCCCAGACCAAATGCTCTGACTCCTTCACCTCCCCTCTACATCCTTCTAGTCCAGGGGGCTTTAGCACTTCCTTCCCTAGTGTCTCAGGGGACTGAGGGTACTCTCCATGGTAGCGATTGCTGATGTTACAGATATGGATGTCACCAACCTGACATTGTGACAGCTCTGAGTGAATCGGGTAGGAGGAGCAGAAGCAGGAACAGGAGTAAGAAAAAGGGAACTGTTTTTGAAAGGTATTTGAAGCTGAGCATTTGGGCTGCATGGTGCAGTAGAGGAATGGCAAATAGAGAGAGCAGTAGTGAAAGTTTGAAGCAACTTCTAGTCAAGTTTTCCTAAGTCTGCCGCAGGCACTTCCTAGGGCTCTCACTCTAAGCCCCCACAAGAAGCTGGAAGGTGGGAAGGAAAGGAAATGTGTGTGGGGAGATGCAGAGGAGGAGGTGTGAGCTGGGGTTCTTAACCTTTTTTGTGTCATGGACCCCTTTGACAGTCTTGGGAAGACTATGTATTTCTCCTCAGAAGAATTATTTTAAATTCATAAAATAAACTACATAGGATTGCATAGAAAACCAATTATATTAAAATTCAGTTATCACAACTTGAAAAGATATCAAGTTCTCAGACCCATGGGCTTGAGGGAGAGAACACACAAGAGCAAGCCTGCATGTACGTTAATAGTGGCTGGCACTGGGAAGCCAGAAAGTGAGTCTAATTGAGGCAGCTGGGTGGTGTAGTGGCTAGTGTAGGGCACAGAATCTGAAAGACCCGAATTTCAATTCAGATTCAGGCACTTGCTTGCTATTCGACCCTGGTTAAGTGACCTAATCTCTGTATGCCTCAGTTTTCTCATTGTAAAATGTGGATGACAATAGCACCTACCTCCCAGGGTTATTCTGAGGATTAAATGAGATTGTATTTACAAATGCTTTGTAAACTTTAAAGTACTATTTAAAAAACCAATTATTATTGTCATTCACTGGTATTACCTAGCAGCCTGGAACTCCTTGACTAGATTTCTCTGCTTTGGGGCATCTTGTGGTTTTTAGTCTTTTCCTTGAGGGCTGTATAGGGGGAATCCATTCCTAGTTGGGGCTGGAGGGGAACAAACCCAGCTGAGGAGGTAGGAGTCTACATTCTGAGAATGCTGGGGATAACTCTTGATGTATTGAGGCCTTACTTGTGCAACTGCTCCACCTTGAAACTTAAGGTAGCTCTAGATAAATACTGATCCATCTCTGTGATAGCACATCAAGATTACAAAGTGTTTTTATCACAACAACCCCATGAGGTTGGTAGCTTGTGTATCACTATTCCCATTTTACAAACGAGGGAACTGGAAAGGTAAGGTGAGCTTTTTGTTTCCGCATAACTATTAAGTGTTGTAGCTAGAATTTTAAGGTAAATCTCATCCAACTCCAGGTCCAGAGCCCTCTCTATTACACTCCCTTGCTGCATAAAGTCTGCAATGTTCCCATTAAAGATTGCGTTTGGGGTAGAGAAGGTAGAGTGAGCAAGCAAGAGCAAAGTGGCTGGTGGGGAGAAAGGAGGGTCTTGGGAAGTGAAGCAGGTTGGGTAGTGAGGCATGACAGATGGGAATGAAGGTTAAAAAAAAGGTGACAGTGCCAAGAATGGTGAAATAAGGGATAGATACATTATGTTAGAAAGGACACAGAGAGAGCATCTGGTCTGGCCCCCCACTTTTCAAGCCAGTGAAGTTCCAAAGCATCTAGGACAGAGGGAGCCTTTTGCCTATGGCAGCATCTTCTATCTGAACTTCTGCCTCCCCAGAGTGGTCAGGGAAAGAGGAACATCAGTAACTTGTCTTTTGGTCAGATGGCACCCCAGAGATTCCAAGGTCAGCTTGGAAATTTTTCAGAGGAAAGGTTTGCTCTCTGTGCAAAGTCCCCTTGTTATTATGATGATGATGATGTGTGAGGCTCTGCTATCATTGCCAAAGACTTGGCATTGCTGTCTCCCCACAGTCGTGCTCCACACAACCCCACAGGCTGTGACTGTCCCAGCATCCCTCTGTATACCTTTTTCCCTGGCACCAAAATGGAGCCAGATGGCATGGAGGCAAAGTACCTTCCCCCCTATGGTGGCTGTCACCCAGAGAAACCCTTTCCATTGTCTCATTACATAGAATCATAAAACCATGGAATTCTAGAGTTAGAAATTGTCTCAGGGACCTTAAATTATCTCAGAGATCTTATAGTCCAGCTCCCTGCTTTTACAATGAAGGAAGTTACCCCCAGAAAGAGGAAGGTGCTTGCCCAAAGTTATACAGCTAAATTAATGACAGCTGAGCCTGAATGCAGGGTTTCTCACTGTCAGTACAGTACACACTCTCCTACATTATAATGTCTTGACTTAGGTGCTTCTCAAGTCTCCATTCATGTCTGTCCTGAAGATATCTTGTTCCCCTCTTTGCTTCTGTCTTTAAGGTTTTCTCTTTTTCTAATATCTGCTTTCACAAAGTGAATGTTTGATTCAGGTAAGGGTGGGGAGTGGCATGTGCTAATAAGAGGACAGATGACTTGCCCAGAGTAACACAGGTAAAATATAAATACAACAAACATTCATGGGATCATAGTTCTAGAACCATAAGGCATCTCAGAGGCAATCTAATCCAAACAATTTACTTTACAGATATGGAAACCAAATCCCAAAAAGGTTATGAAGGTAGTGTCAGAGGAAGGATTAGAACTCAGCTTCTCTGACTCCAGAGCTGGTACTCTAAGTGCCTACCATAAACAGAGCACTGAACTGGGCACTAGGGGAGATACAAAGTTTAAATATGATATGGATCCTGCCCCCAAGAACTTTATAGTATAGTAGAAGGGAGAGCTAGGATGGTAACTCCAAATCTAACCCATTTCCCACTGGATGAAATTGTATCTTTTGAATTGCTGTTTTCAAAGAAGCCTTTGGTGTCCCATAACTAGAGGATCTAACAAGTACAGTAGATACCTTCTCCTAAGATATTTAACCTTTCATGAATGTCCATGGGGTACTTGGTTTAAACATCTCTTATTCTTTACTTTCGCTAAATAACCACCTACCATGCATCTCTCCATTGTCCTTTTTTTTATGTCGTCTGCAATTTTGTTTATGTGGACATTAGAGTGTTCCACAATTTGAAGAAACTGGAAATTGCCAATAGAATGTTGGTATTGAAAAGAAGGGCTTTTATGTCAGGGAATATCTAGGGATCATTCAAAGTATTGTGTGATTTCCTAGATATAATCAATCCAGCAAGCCCATTCTCTTTCACCTGTTCAATTGTGGTCTTAGCTTATTGACCATTGAAAGGACTTGTCCAATTTATATTTACTTACGGACTGATTCATTTGGCTTCCCATAGAACTGCATGCCATAATCTGGTCAATATTCATCCTTCATCCACTTTGTTTTTCCTGTATAGATTACAAAGCCATTCTCTCTTTAGTAGTCATAAATCACACTGAGGAAATATTGATAATGATCTAGGGCTTGATGCAGTCAGCATAATATGTCTTGTAAACGGAAACAGGAGGAAGACTTCACCATCTTTAGACAATTTTTTTTTTCATTTGGACTCTTTATATGACATTTTCCACTATGGTAATGAACATCTCTGGCAGTTACACATCTCCCTGTTTTATGACTCATTTGATATTGATAATCGGAGGATTAAGATGCATAATAATGGGGCTCAGTGGTGTCAGACTCAAATGGAAGCTAAACCATACATAAGGATCCCTGCAAGCTGCATTTTGACTTACTTTTAAAATGTAATATTAACTACATGTTGTATTTTTATTTCTTATGTTAAATATTTCCGAATTACATTTTAACCTGCTTCTGGAGCACTCAGGAGTGTTATGGGCTGCATTTTGACATCTCTTTTGTAGTTGATAGATAAGAAGTCTCATAATCAGGAAAACCTAGACTCACCTCCTGCCTCATGGGGTCATGGGAATCAATCAATCAACAAGTATTTAAGTATTTATGAGGTGTCACAAAGAGTTAGACACAACTGAAAATGACTTAACAACAAACACAACAACAAATTGTGTCAGGCACAGGACTGAGTGCCACGGATGCAAAAACAGTATGGGGAGGGCGCCTCCAGGAACCTTGACCTCAACAAAAAGATGACCATGGTTCAAATCTCAACTCTAACCTTCATATCACCTCTGAGGTATACATTCTAGCTCTATGATACTATAATGCTGTGACCTGTGGTGCCAGACACTTAACCTCTCAGTGCCACCCCCTCCAGGCAACTATGTAAGACTTTTAAGACGGTAAGTTACAGATCAGTTGCTGATATATGTTTGTAGAAGGTTTTTAGAGTTTTCTATGCCAATTAAATAATAGATGCAGGCTACTTCCTACCAAAGGAAAAAAGTCAGAGGATTGTTTTTTAAAAAGATCTCTGTGGTTATACCATTCAAAGAATGCTGGGTGATCTTGATATGTACAAAGTAGGCACTTCGTTGGAAGAAAAACCTTAAAGCTTGGTTTTTCTCAAGGGTGCTTGAGAATATGAGCACAGATCATTCTCCTAAAGAGTAAAGAAGGTAATTTCTGGCAAAGGGTTTGTCTTCTTGGTCATCTTTTTGTTTCAGCATGATTTTCTTAAGTGCCCTCATTCTATTTCTGAAAAGTTGGGGGTAGTGTAAAGACTATTAATTTGGTTTGAAGAAATCTTGTCAGGTTCTTAACGTAATTTTTCTGCCTCTTTACTTTCTGCATTTATGCAAGTTGGTTCATAAGCTGTATTTATCTTTGTGTTGGTCTTTTTGGTTTTGCACATCAGTACCACAAAGTGGGATGATCAGGTATCCCCTGAAATTATGTTCCTTGTTGTGTTTGAACATATGATGAAACCAATTCTACGAAATCTTTTATTCACCTCTCTTCTGATTTCATTTGTTTTCGAGGTTATTCAGTTCCCAATAAACTTGTTGATGATTAGACAAACATTTCACAATCAGAGGACCAACATTTAAATATACAGACAGCCTTAAAACCATGTGATCCTTAGTAACATCTGCCCCCTTTTCTGTCACTCTGCCACCATCACTATAGCATTCAGAGGGGGTCACACAGGGCCCCTTGTGCTGAGGTCACTGATGATGAAGGTCATTTTTTATTTGTATTTGTTCCATGGGTCTCGTGGCCAAAAAATCTTCCACCTACAACCAACCTGCTGGTGATGGGTCTTTCTGTGCTTAGTTAGGCTGATCCTCAGAAAGCAAACAGTCTATTGGCAGTACTATGCCCGAAGCCTTTCCAGATAGGTGACCATGCTTGTACTAGAGCTTGTACTCTACTCTTTTGAGACCCCAGAATCATCTCCATCTCGTGATGAAGCATTTAAGAAGGATTTTTATGGAGGGTTGTACTAGGTGTAGTAAAAGGAAGAATCTTGACATTTTATATAGCATTTTAGAGTTTTCGAAGTGCTCATATGGTCAGTGTTTCATTTGATTCTCATAAAAATGTTTTGAGTTCAATGGAACAGTTATTGGGATTCCCATTTCCAAAGGAGCTTCTGTGACTTTGCCAAGAGCACAGTGAGCAGGTTAAGATCACAATTAGTGAATGAACAAAGACCAGAACCCAGGTGTGGCTCAGCTGATAGTCCATTCTAGTTCTTCACCTGCAGTCCACACACCCTGATTTGAGAGAGTTGGAGATCCAGCAGGAAGCATGTGATTCAGGTCTGACTCTCTAGAGATTAGGCATTCTAGATATGCAGATTTGGGATTCATCTTTACAGAAAGAAAAGTGAATCCAGGAAAGCCGTGAGTTTTACCAAGAAAGGGGTCATAATATGAGAAGTCGTGAAAGAGCCTTAAGGAATCCCACAGAGTGTTTTCTAGCATTCCCAAGATTCCTTTTCTATGTCCTTTGGCATATTCTTCCCACTCCAGTCAAACTTTTACCTGCGTTTTTTTTGACCCAGAGCCTGCTTATTCTCTTCCCTTATTTCCCCCATAAAATCCTACTCTCCAGAAATCAAACATTACATATTACCTCTCCCACAAGCATTTGCATTTTTAACTGGGTATCTGAAGTTTTAAGAGTTATCAGCAAATAGATCAGAAAGAACTTCAGAGGAAAGAAGGCTTTTAAGGTACCCTGGAAATCTTACCATATAAGTAGCTCATTACTGAGAAAAGATGTAGAGGAGGACCCGTCTCCCAGCTGCACTGTGCAAAGCTCCAGCTTGTGAGAGTGCCAGTGAGTGGCATAAAGGCACATCACTGTGTGTGCTGCTGCAGCACTTCCCAGGCTGACTTCCCTCTTCCACTCAACACTCTTCTCTCCACCATCATTGATCAGTGCTTGCTATTGAAAAATAAAATCATTTGCCATGCTTTTTAAACTCATATTTCTCCAAAGCCTTTTTACAAGTTGTTTTATTATTGTTATTTATAATCATCATCTGTTTTGGGTAATCCACACTAATGCTTCCTTCTGTTGCTGCAGATATTTGAGTTTTCAGTGTACATCAGGACTTTCTGGGAGGAGGCTGGCAAAGATCAAGGCTGAAAAGAGCTGGAAATGTTACCTTTTCCTCTACATTGCAATCCATGGGGCCACCTAGCCCAAAAATTCAAGAAAGAAAACAGTCTGCCCCTGTTAGAGTTGCTTGTGGTAAACATTATCTAGTTTCTGCTTTGTCCCAGGATACAAATCTCTTTTTTAAAGCATATAGAAATGTTGGGGGAGGGGCTTGGAGGGAGAAGCAAAGTAGCTATGAGAAAAGGGTTTTGCTTGGCAAACAGAATTGCATCTCAGCTCTGCCTTGCAGTCTCTGCAGGGGGATAAATCACAGCTCATAGAAGCCAGCCTGGGCCTCCAGTGCAGGCTCCCCTGAGTCTCTGCCCCTCCTAGCAGAGTCTGTAGCCTCTCGGCTCAGCTGTACTTGCATACTTCCATTCTTCTGGATTCCCATTCTCACTGTTAGGGAAAAGCAACTGCCAGATGGGGCTGCCTAGTGGTTGTTGCAGGTTGTCGGAAGTTAGCCTTCATTCTCCTAAGAGAGTTATCAGGAAGGTTTTCCTGTAGTCAGCTCTACAGTGTGAATTGCTGGTAATCTGTTTTGTGGCTAATCTGTAGGCTAAATGTGAATTCTTGCCTGACAGCCCCTTTTAGCCCAAACCTACCCACTTTTATTTCTCCTACTGCTTCTCTGCATTTGCATGGATAACTGAGAATTAATTGTACTTGTTGTACAAAGGACCACTCAAAACAATTTTTTTTTTTGGCTGGTGAATTTAGCAGTTTATTTCCCACCTTCATGCTTTTACCCAGGCTGTCCAACACCTAGAAAATGCTCCTTCTCATCACTGCCTTGGAGTTGCTAGCGTTCTTCCTATTGGAAGCCTTTCTTCTACCTGGCAGTTGTTAGTAATCTCTACTTCCTTAGATTATCATAAATATACAGACAGTTCCCACTTTAGTAAGTCGACTATTCAGTAGACTTCTAAGTAATGCAAATTTGCACTGGATGTCAAGGAGGAGGGAGGAAGGGAAGAAGGGGACTACAAGTCCATGGTTCAAGTATACATCGGGACCTGGCCACAACCAAGAGAAAAGCAGGAGATAGACACATAGGAGCCAGACATTGACACAAACAGGACAAGACAGGAGGACAGAAGAGGACCAACAACAGGTGGCGGTAAGAACAGACACACAGTATGGGAAAGCAAGTGAAGCTGCACTAGAGGTCTCTAGCCAAGCCCCTATTTGGTGGTGGTGGCAATCTCTTCGCATATCTGTTCTACTTTCACTGGTGGGGTGGGGTTAGGGTTTGGGTTTTGTTTTTTTTCTTTAGGTTTCTGATGAAGGCAGGGGAGGCCATGGAGCCAAGGGGCAGGAGCTGAGAGAGAGCACACTACTGTACAATAAAGTTAACATAGGTACTCTTTATGGAAAGCAAATTCCTTCAGAATTCTTCATTGAAGTCAAATTTCCATAAGGTGAATTTATGTAAAGCAAGAACTGTCTGTACTTACTTGTTTACATGTTGCATCCTGTGCCCCAAGCTCCTTGATGGGAAAGGTTGGTTTTGGTTAGGGTTTTGTGGTTGTTGTTTGTTCTATTGTCATTGTATGCCCAGCCCCCAACCCAGTGCCTTATAGATGGTAGGTGTGCAATAAGTGAGAGTGTCCAATCAAACAGAACTTTCTCGCAAACTCAAGATGTTTGGTGTGATTCCTATAAATTATAAAACATACCAACTCTCTCCCAAATACCCCTTCGGGGTGAAATAGAATAACTTTAGACAACTTCCTTTAACTAAAATTGCCCTAGAAATTTACTTTTAATCTTCCTACTCTTCTTTAGTACCTAGAGATATTAGAAAATGCAGAGGAAGAAAAAAACCTGGCCAAATGGGTAAGGCAGTGTAGTAGGAAGGCCGAATTTATGATCTCAAATATAATCATGTATATGTTTGAATGGTCCGAAATCGCAAGGTATGAGAGATTCTCTAAGGAGAAAACAACAAGAAATTTATTTAGGCCCCACCGCAGCAAAAACTTGAACCAGCCTCCCCATTCCAACATCTTGACAAAAAGACTCCAGGCCCAGAAAGCCCGTTT
>CM053626.1:161208391-161232001 GCA_028646595.1 Phalanger gymnotis | reverse complement strand
GCCTGGGGCTTAGCACTTAACAGCTGAAAGTACTTCCACTCAAAAGAAACAAAAGCCATGCTAATGAGACAATTTTGCTTAACAACACAGGCAGGTGCTTACCACACTTGCTGAATTGTTCATTGGATCAGAAGAACCAGGCAAACCCAGTCCCTCAAAGTAGCTGCCATAGGAAAGCGTTAAACTCAACTGGGCTTCTTCTTGGACTATTCCAGCTTCCCAACTGCTTTGAGAATGAGATGTGAGGATTCAGGGGATACCTATCACAATGGTGGGGTGTATAGGATGTTCAAGGAGGACAAGCACTTCTGGTGTGAGGGCCTGCTTTGCCTTTCTGAGGCCTTCTCATTCACCTTTGTTGTCTACCTGACACTCAACTCTCACCTGTGGCTGCGAAAAGCTATAGCATACACAGTGGCCACACCCCAGTAAACCATCTCAGCTGAAGAGGTAAACCAGTTTAAGGGTAACCGACAGGCCTCAAACCCATTGGTAAGTTGGGGGGGTAGTGTTTACCCCAAGCATGCGAAGACTTCTGCTAAAGATTGAGTTGAGTTACTCCCTCCCTAAGGAGCTGGTGATTGAGAACAATTTATGCCAACAGCCATGATGGTGGCTAAAGTAGGCATTGTGGAGTGCTTAGAGCTTGGTCAGACATCAAGGATGGCAAAGTCATCCACTACATCCTAGACCATCACCAGTCATCTTGATTTTTGTCTTGCCACTGAACTTTGATGAGTCTGAAAAAAAGTAAGGCTGATGACTTTGTACAACTCTGCCTCGTTTAAATCTAATTTGCACACACAAGTCAAGACATCACCCTCTCATGAGGTCTGCACAACATTACAGGCTGCTTACTGCCCTGCATGCTGTTTGTAGCCTACCAGAGAGTTTCTGGCCTGCACAACATCTGGCCTGCAGGCTGGGCCACATATTGTACAGGCCTGCTCTACTGTCATTAGTCTCTGTGAAAAAGAAGGACAAAACAATCTCAGTGGTGATCCAAGCTTAGGAGCTGATTTCTGGAGTGCGCTGGGGAGAGGTTAGGACAAATATGGGGAGTCATCATTATTGGCTTATATAAGAGCTGAATCTGGGAAGGAGAGTATGTAGTAGACAGTAGCATGGAATGAATGGTGAAGTGGGAAAACCATTTAGTTTAGTTGTAGAATGTAGCTTCAAAACTTTACTGCCGTTCCCTACCCATGGAGCTTTGGACAAATTATTTAAACTCTCTCGGTTTCAGTTTCCTCATTTGTCAAGTAGCTAGACCAGTGGTGTCAAAGACAAATAAAAATGGATCCCTGAAGGCCACATGTTGAATTAGAAAATCACAAAGTTACATTTTCTATGTTGTATTGTATTTTCATTTATTTTGTTAAACATTTCCCAATTCCATCTTAATGCAGTTCAGGCCCCAGTGGAGAGTTTTACAGGTTGCTTGGTTCTGGACTTGATGACCTGTACGGTTTCTTTCAGTTCTAAATCTATGATCTTATGAAGAGCCTACAGGTTACTTCTCAGCCCTGAGCAAGGTAATTCTCCTTTTTGGTTTTATCTTTCTCACCCTTGGAATGGGGAGCACTCAATTCAACCTGCTTCTACCTTCCCTCCTGTCTTGGGGGAGCCTGGATAGCTCATGGATCTGTAAAGTACTCTGAGCATCTTAGATCCAATCTGTCCAAATTATTATCATAATTATTACTAAGCCCTGGAACATCAGAGTAGAATTTCCTCACTATAAACTGGAAAGGAAAATCAATAAGCTCACCCTGGAGCCAAATGCAAATAAGTTCAACCCTGTGGAGATTGACATTTCCTCTTTCAACTAGCCTGGCATGGGGTCCTAGTGTCCTTGCTGGAACTCTTGGTGCTCTCTCTGGGAGCAGATCAGGATGGCAAATATGCTCCAGTTAACTGACCCCAGAGTTTGCCTGCCATTTAGTGGGGTACAAAGGTGGCACTATGTGCCCTGCAACTAGCAGACTAGCAACCCACACCTCTGAGCAGAAACCAATGTTTCTAATCTGTCATTGACTGTTAGCCTACCCAGCATATCCTACTTCTGCATTCATAAACACATACATAGTCTCTCTCTGCCTGTCTCTGTCTCTGTCTCTCTTTCTGTCTCTGTCTCTCTGTCTCTCTTTCTGTCTCTGTCTCTCTCTCTGTCTCTGTGTGTGTGTGTGTGTGTGTGTGTGTGTGTGTCTGATTCTCCCTTCCTAAGGAGCTGGAAATGTGATGAAAGTAATGCTTAACCAACAGCCTAAGATTAAGCAACGAATACTTACTAAAATTGTTATTGATGCCTTTTGTTTTTATATTACACATATTCCAAATATATCTCAACTTTTCCCCTACTCATTAAGCATTCTCTTGTAACCAAGACTTTTTAAATGGTGGGTTTCCTGCCTTGGAGGTCTTCAAGTAGAGGCTGGGTGACTTATGTTATAGTGAAGATTTCTTTTGCATGTGGGTTGGACTGCTGAAATCCCTTCCAATTTTCAAATTCTATGATTCTGCAAAAAAAAAAAGAAGAATTAAAACAGTTCATCAAAACTAACCTACACATTGACTGTGTCTGACCCATGGGACCCTGACTCTTCAGGAAATGGAAGGAGGTGCATTTCAACCCTTCTCCAGGGCTAAACTTCTTGGTCATTATTAATTTCATAGGGTTCAGTTTCATTTTATTGTTCTTTCCTTTTTATATTGTGATTATTGTGTATATTGCTTTCCTGCCTTCACTTACTTTACCCTGCATCAGTTCATGCCTTCCTATGTTTCTCTGAATTCTTCATATTTGTTGTGTCTTATGTGAACTTTCATTCATATAGACAATTTGTTTAGCTATTCCCCAATCAATTGCACCTGCTTTTTTCCCCCAGTTCCTAAAAATCAAAACTTTTAAACATTGAAAGAAACTCTTCCTCCCAATCTTTTTTGTTTTCTTGAATATTTTTGTCTGGAAACATCTTTATAAAATCATTCTGGGAGAGTAAGTGTGGAAAATAAGGCTGTAGTTTTCTCCAGTTCCAACAATAACATTTCTCCCTAGTTTGTGGTATTGCGGTGGCAGTAGGAATTGCTTGGAGGCTGGTCTGGATGACCATGGAAAAGATTTTAGTGCCATTTTTTTGTAATCAGGGAGTTTTGCTCTTATAATCCCGTAGTGATGGAAAGAAGCAGAACAAGATAGAAATGCTTGGAGGTGGGAACACATTGAAATACAGGAAGAAGCAATTCTAAGTTTGTGACCCAAAAAAACTTTTATGGACTTAATTATTTTAAAATGTGATGAACCAATTGCAAAGTTGGGTTAACTTCTTTTTGGGGGTGGGGGGGATGTACCAACTTTATTGAAAGAAAAGTGCAGTGAAACTACTCAAAAGCTTGAAAGAAGTTTGAGGGCGTTTAGACACCTCCACTTAAGATTTAGACACTTCCACTTAAGCACAGGACCAAGTGCAGGATGGATTCTTTCTGGATGCTATAGTTAGACAAGGTTCACCCATCTTCTAGCTGCTTCTTGGCAAAGATCAATCTCTGCTGGCCCAGGGGGTGCCTTCTTTGTCCTGAATTTTGGCCTTGACATTCTCAATGGTGTCACTGGGCTCCACTTTAAGGGTGATGGTCTTGCCAGTCAAGGTCTTCACAAAGATCTGCATTGTCAAGCAGTGCGGACAGTGACACACACACTGAACAACAGAGTCAACTCCTGTCCTTGGTGGATCTGGAGATGGAGTAGGATAGAATGGGGAGAAGGAAGGGATAGATTTGGAGTAGCATTACTCCCAAGCAGCACTTGGTTGTTCAGTTGGAGCTACTTCCTGACCTTACTTTTCTGAGTAGTTCTGAGCCCCTATTTGAGAAAACTCTACAAAAACTCTGGAACATGGATTAAAGATATCTGACAAAGATTAGGATGACAGCTGCCCTTTAACTTGTCCATTGCCTGCCCTCCCTTAGTGGTGATTGGCTTCTATTGGGATAGCACATTAGCCACTTGGTTAAATGAATAGAAAAGCCACATGTACTGCTTTGGAAATGGCAAGGTTAGGAATTCAGAAGATTCCTCCCAGACTTCATCAGGGCTGCTACTCATGATCTTAGGAATTCTCTAAGATGGACAACACACAGAACCCTGCCAAATACACAATGACCTAGGTTATGTCAAGACTCTATCCAGAGAGATTCTACTTCTGATTCACTTCTTTTAATTCTACTGAGCTAGCAGATAAGAACAAAATATTGTTATCCGGCATTTATATAGCACTTTAAAGTTTGCAAAGTTTACATTATCCTACTTGAACCTCACAACAATCTTATGAAGTATGCACTACAGTTATCAGTATCACTGTTTTACAAATGGACTCAGATAGGTTAAGTGAGTTATCTATGGCCACACATCTAGTAAATGGCAGAGGATCTGAGGTCTTCCTAACTCCAAATTCAGAATTTCATCCACAGGAATATCCTTTATATTTCCCACAGATTGCTACTGCTGAAACCCGATTTTTTTTTGTCTTAGACATTAGCTCCCTTTTCCTCTTCCTTAATCCCATCCACATTTGAGTTTAGTGAGGGAAGTTAACTATAAGAGGAAAACATAACATTTACAAACATATAAAGTAATCAGTAAATGAAAATGCAAAATATTAACTGTCCATTAAAAAGGCTGGTGCTTATCTTCCTCATTTTCACCATTTGAAGTCTGGGCCCCAGCCTCAGAGGTTAAATCACTGATTTTAAATAGGAGAAATGATATAGACATCCCCTTGTTTTCAAGAATTGGACTGGATCCCTTGATCCCAAAATGCCCTACTTGGACATTTGGCTCTGACTCTTTTTCCTAAGGATGAACCAACAACAAAGGTTCCACTCCTTAAATTTAATTTCGTACCTTCTGGTAAGTCAATGGTGGTACTAAGCTATTAGTTACACTTACAAGGCAGGTACAACCCAAGGTTACACTACTGTCCCTGTTCTGAAACCATATTTGTTATTTGAATAACAATAATTTGAAAATTATTATGCTTTCTTCTATTATGGCTTATTCCATTAACTATTCTGATCTTTCATTTTGTCCCCTAAGCCCAGGGCTCACTTCCTGGGTTCATAGGAGACATCAGAGCTTATCAAAACAAAACCCCTTATTTCATAAATAAGGAAACTGAGGCAGATCCAAGATTTTAGCTCAGGTCCCTGGTACAAATCCAGTGCTTTTTGTACTACTCCATCTTGTGGATAAATCTATGGCCTTTCCACCACCACTCCACCCCCCTTTCTGCAGTGCAAGATGAAGTGATTTTTCTGGCTAAATTGGCTTCAGCTAGGTGCTGAACCCACCAATGTTTTCCTCCAGAGAAGAGTATGGTCCAGTTTAGAGCTGTGATCACCCTTTTCATGGTGTTTACTCTTAAAAACACAATTCCAATAAAGATTCTCTTCTCTGATTTCCCATTACCTACACACAGTCAAGTGGCAACCACTTCATTAAAATTCTATAATAGCCATATAGAATTCCTATAAATTTGCTATTAATTTTTAACCACTGGATCTTTCTCTTAGAAAGTGTAATACAAATTAAGAATCTATAGATGACTGTCAATTAAAATGCATGTGTATGTGTGCACGGGTGTATGTATGCATGTACACATGTGTTTGGAAGGGGAATAAATCCAGTATGTTAAGAGAGGTGGTAGAAATCTTAATAAAATCATTCTTGCAGATGAAAATAAGAAGGTGAGTCTATGGTTCCCTCCAATTGCAGTGCTAATGCTTCTCCCTAATTTGTGGTGAGCTAGTGACAGCAGCGAGAATGATTGGGGAAGATCTTGCTCATAAATGAGAATGGCTTTCTGCATTGGGTTCTCCAGTTAAGAGGTGCCTTCCCACTTCATCACTCTCTCCTCCTGCTGGGTGGTAATTTACAAACCGGGCTTCCGAATGTAATCTTTCTGCATTGTGCTACTCCATGGAGCTGCCTGAATTGCAACACAGACCAGGTCTATAAAAGGCACTTCAGAGGAAATGGCAAACATGCAGGCATACCCTAGCAAGTGAGCATCCAGGTGCCAAGCAGAGAAATTATCCTGCTTTTCAGGATATGCTAATGAGGCAAATTGGGAGAAGACTAGGCTAAGCCAGAACCATAAGAGCCCCAGGCACAAGAGGCCATTGAAGACAGAGAAAGAGAATCCAGGGAGCTGTTTGCCTCACTTGAGGAACCTGGAATCACCATCTTCTACTCCAGGAAGCAGAGAGAAAAAGGGAAGACTTCAATAAATGGGAGAAGAGCAGCCATGAAGAGAGTTGGCTATCTAGTGAAGAACACTGAGCATCTTAGGGAAAGCCAAGGCAAGATAGGAGCCATTAAGTCAATAAACATTTATCAAGCACCTACTGTGTGCCCAGCCCTCTGGGGATACAGAGACAGGCAAAAGACAATCCTTGCTTTCAAGGAGCTCACAGTGTAATGAAGGAGATACCATGCTAGCAACAAGGTACAAACAAGATATATACAGGGGGAAATGTATATAATCAACAGAAGGAAGGTACTAAAAGGGTGATTGGGAAAGGCTTCATATAGAAGGTAGAATTGTGGCAGGGACTTGAAGGAAGCCAGATGAACAGAGGTCAGGAGAAAGAGCATGCTAGGCATGGGGGACAGCTAGTGAAAGTGCCCAGAATCAGGAGATAGAGTCAGGAGAATCAGAGTCTTGTTTGAGGAACAGCAAGCAGGCTAGTGTCCTTGGATCATTCAGTATTGAGGGAGGGGAGATGGGAAGACTGGGAAAGCAAGGGCTTTATAATGGGCTTTGAATGTCAAAGAGAAGTTTTTATATTCGATCCTGGAGTTGATAGGGAGCCACTAGTTTATTGAGTGGGCAGGGAGGGGGTGATAGAGGTGATCAGTTTTGCCAATCAGTAAAACAATTTACACTTTGATTTGGTTTAAGACAAGTTACACAATGCCTGGGGTACCTTTCCTTTCACTAGAGCTGTCTCTGGTGCTGAAATGCAGAAGTACTGAGTCCTAATTCTAGCTCTTCTAAATCCAGGCTGCCAAACAGGTTTTAGCAATGGGTGCCCAAATCCAGTCGACCTTCCCAGCCCAGTTCCAATATCTCCTTTGACTCCACGAGATCAGGCAGCAGCAGCAGTGAGAAATTGGGCCACAGAATGATTTGAAGGTTCCCATGTTTGATCTATAGCAGAGTTGGCTCCTTGTAGCTCTGCTTCTCCTGAGTTTGGTGACCTGAGAGAATTAAAGCTGCCTTAAATACAGTCTCTGTCAGCTGTATATTAATCAACCAGGAATCAAAAGTCATAGCATCTCAGGGAAGTAAGCAAAGGAACAGACGGCTCTCCTTGTCCTAATGCTGCAGCCCTCAGCAGGAAGAGAAGCAGGGAAAAGCTAAGAGTAGCACAGGGCCCCTAGCTTGCTGCCAAATTTCTCCAAACCTCCTTGCCAGTGTATTCTCAGAAACCTCATGCCTTGGAAAGGTAGAGTCCTTTTCAGTGCCACACAACACTGGGCCTTGATGCCAGTTTAGAGTAAGGTAGACGCTATTTTTTTAAATGCACTCACCACCTAACTGCCTTCTTAAAAAACATGGAAAATCAACTCTGTGGTATCCATTTAAACTGTAAACAGCACCTGCACAGCTATCTTGATGTATTTAGAATCAGTGAGTAGAATTAGCTTGGGTTTAGGAGGTTAGCTGGAAGCATCCCAAATGGCCTTACCTTGGTCATTCTTGTTGTAACTAGTCCCTAGAGGTTCTTAAACTTTTTGTGTCATACATCCCATTGGCAGCCTAGTGAAGCCTATGGACACCTCACAATGTTTTTAAGAATATAAAATAAAATCCTGAAATTTTTAAAAGGAAACCAATTATGTTGATTTTCATTTATCAGGTTGATTTTTTGTTTGTTTTTTGTTTGTTTTTTTTAGTTCACAGACACCAGGTTAAGAATCTTCCCCTCTTCCCATATATACCCTAAACATTTCCCTTGTGGATCAGCCTTCTCAACCTAAGAAAAGATCCTTCATATTCCCATATTTCAACACAGAGCACACCCCACATAATAAGTTTTAATGTTTAATATCTGCACCTTGTATTACTTGCACCATTGAGGGAGGGTACAATCCTAGGAGCATCTCCATTCTTCAGTAAAGGGTTAATTGGGGAAACTCTTCCCCTAGGCTTCCTCCCTGTCCACTTTCCCCATGTGTTGTCTCCAGCATTAGCTCAAGCTGCCCAACCTTGATGCTCCTGCCTCTCCAGGGTGGTGTGCTTTGCCTGGGCAACATTGTCATTCTAGGACTTTGGGTCAGGATCCTAATGAGCTTTTAATGAGCTATTGCTCTGGCTTCAGGGGACACAAAGGGGTAGGGAAGAACACAATGTCAGTCCCCTTGTGTTCTATATTTTGGGGAACTCACGTTCCTTTTTAACTAGCTAAGTGCTAGGACTGCAACTGCAAAAGTGTCCTTAGCCAGAGATTCTCTTTTAACTCTTGAGATTTGTCTTTTCTACCTCCTCTGTGCCCAAAGACTTCCATTCAGTGCAAACGTATCCCTCTGTGTCCTCTCTTCCCTCCTGTGCTTATGCCAGGACAAAAGAAAGGGTATATCAGTTCACTGCCCTCATACTACATTCACCATCCTTGTGACTTGCCAAGCCAAAACACCCTTCCTAGGCTTCTATCCCACTTTGTGAGTTTTCTTTCTAATATAATATAAGCTCCCTCAGGAACTGTCTTTCTTTTGGACTTATATACCCAGCACTTAGCACTATGCCTAGAACATAATGAAAGGCTGAATAAATATGTTTTTTTTTCCTTTCTTTCCTTCCTTCCCTCAAAAGACACTAGATTCTAAGTTGCTAAGAAAAGTTTTTTAGGGTCTTAGTAGAAAAAGATGTAGAACCAGAGAAATTCCAAAACTGGTTTTAAAATCAAGATGCAGGGAAAACAAGGGTAAGTGCTGGGCAGAGCCCTGAGCCATCTTTTTTTAGCTATATCTTGACATGATGGCAATTGAGGCTCCCCTTCCATTTGTGCAAGAAACCAGGATGTTGATCCCAGCCCAAGAGCCTTTTTCTTTGGAGTTGTAAAATTCGTCCATCTCAGAAATAAATCTGAGTGCTCATTTCCCCCTTCCAGTCCATAACAATGGCAAGGGTCCCAGATTGTCATCTAATCTGCCCTTCAGCCTTTTCCTTCAGGATCTCTTTGAGGCCAGCTCAGTGTTAAGTGTTTCAAATGCTGAGGCTTCTGCTAACTTCCTCAGAGACACTATTTTGTATTCTGGGGCAGAGGAAGAGGAAGGAGGCATCCTACAACCTCCCATGGTCTTCTGAGTGTGAGAGGCCAATAAAATTCAATTTATCTCCCTTCCTCAAGGTCTCCCTTGGAACTGTCCCCAGACTTTCTCCCTCCAAATCAAATTAAGATGGGCAAGATTGGGGTTGAGCAGAAGGAAGAATTTCTTGATTTCCAGGGTGATAAAACACTGGAATGAACTCCCAAGAGGAATCACTCTTCCCTGGAGATCTTCAAAAAGAGAGTATACAACTCTGTCACAAGTGGCTTAGACTTGCTTGAAGGCAGACGGTTGGAAACTTGATCTTGAAGTGCTGCTCTTCTCAAGCCATCTTCTAGTTCTATGACTATAAGAGGGAGTATGATAGTATGAAAGAATGCTGATGTTAGAGTTAGGGACCCTAGGCTTCGAGCCTAGATCTGATATTATCTAAGCCTGTTTTCTTATTTGTAAATTGAAGGTAGTTAGACTAGATCATTTTGAAGGTCCCTTCCAACTCTAAATTCTGTGCTTCGAATTCTTTCTAATTCTACTTTGCTCTCATCATTTTCATCACCTCCTATTCTCCTACCGCCCCCCACCGCCGCCACTGGAGCAAATATAGGAGTCTGTACTATCCCAGGAGTGCTAAAGGCCAAAAATGAGCAATTATTTTTAAACCTTATCCTCCTATCCAATTGTAGATTCAATGCTCAAAAATTAAAGCCTCAGACAGCTAAATGGAGTCATTGGTTATGAGTAAATGGGCCAACCTTCCCCATGACCAGCACTTGTGTCAGGTACATTAGTCCTGACAGGCAGGGAGCACTGCAATGCTAGCCCCACCTGGGCATGAACAAAGACTGTTAGCTATACCTACACTGGAGAATCCTCTATCTTGGCTTATTTCATTTGTGATTCAGCCAGGGATTGAATATAGCTTTACAATTGGATAAATAAATATGTAGACACTTGATACTTCCCTGAGTCCTTTACTTTTCAAATTTATCACCCAGGACTTTTCCATTTATCATCCAAATGGTGGTCTTGAAGCCAGGGTAAGAAAAAGAAAAAAAGAAGAAAAAATTCCACTTCCTGAAGGACTGTCAGCTTTCCTTGTGCACAGGAAGATAGGATCATAAAAGACAAAGATCAGTGGGATTTACACAATCCTGGTCACGGTTCCTATTTCTGTCTATGGTGCAACCCCATAGATTTTTCCCAGCATCTTGTCTAATCAGAGAGAAAGAGATCATCATAATAACTAGGCAAACTGAAAAGTAGCTGGATTACTAACTACCTGATCTGTTGTAAAGAATAGTGAACCTGACAAAGTTAGTTTGGGGTTAATGACAGTTAATGGCAATGCTTAGTAGTGAGAGACAAGCATGATGAAATTGGCATAAGGCAGGAGGCAGGAGTACCTTAAGAAAACAGCACCCAAGTAATTCTGACTCTAGTGCTATCTCACTATATGATCTTGACCAAGTCTCTTTACCTCTCTATGCCTCAGTTTTTTTATACACAAAGGGATATCATACTACTTGCCCTAAAAAATCATGTTTGAGTCATGAGGTGGAGCAGTCGATAGAGCCCTGGTATCAGGAGGACCTGAGTTCAAATCTGGCCTCAGACACTTACTGGCTATGGAACCCTGGGCAAGTCACTTAACCTTGATTGCCTCAAAAAAAGTAATGTTTCAGATAATATTTTTAAAAGAGCTTAGCACAGTACTTGGTACACAGTAGATGTTTAATAAAATGCTTGTTCCCCTTCCTATCCTCATAGTTATTGAGAAAATGAGATGCTATATGTGGGAAAAAAAACCCTTTAAAAAGGTTAAAGAAACTAAAAAGTGCAAAGTCTCATTAATAGCAGTTGTAGTAGTAGTTGTAGTAGTTGTAGTAGTAGTAGCTGCTACACAGTGTTTCCAATTCTGATAGAATTATAACTTGCCATTTTTGTACCTAGGGCAAACAGCATAAAGTACCCTCAAATCAATTTTTTTTAGAATCAAGAACCTTGTGGACAGAAACCTAAGACACAGCAGGGGATTGAGGGAGAGACCTGTAGGAACCAGCCATCTGGGAACTTCCTATTTTATTTTTCCTTTCTAATTAAATAATAAATTCATTATTTCTACTCAAGGACTGTGAGTGCTTTCAACACCATGGAGCAAGGCCCAAGTTATTCCACCCTCATTGCAGTTCTAATATAATTGTTTCACTACATTCAGCTATTAGCATCAGAAAATACAGGCACCTGGTATGGAATTACATTTTTAGAGTATAACTGGGGGGGCGGGGTGGGAGGACCTGCCCTGGTTTCTCCTGTCCTGTCATCCTGTGTGGGTTTGGGCCTAAGCACCCTCAATCGAAGCTTCAAAGGAGCTAAAAGAAAGACACAACTGATTGTTTCACCCATGTCTGGCAGGCCAGATGCTCTCTGTGCCTGGAGCCAATCTTTCTGGTTGCAATAGGAGGCCACTGAAAAATTTCAAGATCTGAAGTATAACATTCCAGAAATGGCCAGCTTCAGATGCATCTTTTCCTTTGTATCAAGCTCTCTTCTTTTCTATAGACAAAGAGAGGGAAAAATCCTGAGGGTTCCTTTAAAATAAATGAGGAACAATATTGAGTATTTTTTAAGTCTTTCTAGATCCAGCACCCTTCTCTCCAAGAGTTCAGCTGGACTCCAGTCCCATAGGGGTGAGGCGTTTGCAAAAGAAAGATGTGCTTATAACTGCAACCCTATGCAACTTCTGGCTTTGCTCATATATCTCACATGTGCCCTTTGCTTTCAGTCTCCTTATATTTATTATGTTTAATTTTGCTGGGACGTGGTTGTAAGTGAGACGGATGGACCTGAATCTGTGAGGCTGGCAAACAGCTCTTAATTAAATAGATAAATAAACTTATTTTTCACTTTTGCTGCAGTCTCCACTGGGGCTTGAGGACTTGTTCTAATGGGTGGACAAGATTTCCTCCATGCTAACCGATGGGTGCAAGCTACCCACAAACTACGTTGGTCTTTGTACTTTTTCATACTTCTGCCAAGACTTCAAGAAGTCTCTTGGTCAATGCTGGTGCGGTTCCAGGATTAGAAGCACCCTCTCTCTCCCCCCTTAATCATACTTTTAATAGTAAAAGTACCATTTAGTTAGGATGATTGAACCTTCTACTGGAGCTCTCCAATTTGACCTCAGCTGAAGAAGTCACCATTTACCTGTATCTGATCCTTGTTCCCTTTTCTGTACATCTTTCTCTCTATCACATTTGGTCTTTTTTCTATTACTCATTTCTATGCTGTGATTGGAAGACCCAGGAGAGAGAAACACTCTCTTCTGAAACTGGATCCTGTAGCTTTTGAAGACTGAAAAGAAAGTTTTCATCTCCAACCTAATGGTCCTTCAGTGACTGTAATATATCCTTTCTAACAGGATGTAGGACTTCTGTCCCAGCGATAGACTTTGCCCCCATAAATACCCAACCCTAGGAAATGGGGAAGTAGCTGGTTAGAAATCACCAAATATGTGAGTTCTCCTGGTTAATTAACACAGAAGACTTTCCGCAATTACATGTTGTCAGCCATACTCACTATTCCGTCTTGTCTTCCATGTTGGTCCAAGGATCTCCTCCCTACTTCCTTTCCTGCCCTCACAAAAAAACACACGTGTATATACTGTGGACTCTTTTTCTGGCGCTTCCTGCCTGCCTTGTTCTTGCCCTTCAGTGACCCTGTGTACAGGTAACCCTCTAATCTCCATATTCTCCTTAGAATCCTGACCAGCTCTCTGCCAAATAAATACCCTGGGGTGGCAACCATTGAAAGCATGAAGCTGGATGTATTTATAGAATATAGTGAGACTTAGCTCAGTTGAGCAGACTGAAACTGGTGAGATCATCCCTTGTCCTGGGTTGGCTTTAGGTAGGTCAGATGATTTCTTAGCAGGTGTTCTGGGTGAGATACTTCGAAGCAGAAGTGGAGATATAAAGTGGAAAGGGAGTAAGCGGGAACTAGACTGAGCCCCGCAGGGAGAACAAAGGCATTATTTTAGAGTTGAATCATTCTTGTCTCCCTCCATAGTAATCAGCTGTGCTAAGAGTATGGTCGTAGTCATTTGCTAAATTCATGAAGATGGAGAATAGTCCTAAAGCTGGAAATTTAAAGATGAGTACATTAATTTAGCCTGAGACTTGTTTTTCAATTAATGGACTAAAGTACCAAGGATGGGAACTAACTGTTAAGAGGCATGTCAAGAATACAGTCTTGCCACATGCTCAAGAATACTTGGGTGTGGCCCAGTCAGGAAGCTTCCCTACTCTTGAACTTCAATGTAAAGAGTCACCATCAAATTTCAAGTGAGTTTTTATTCCATACCGTTCTCTGGCCTTCCAAGTGGCTGGGGGAGGGCAGCTGGAAGGAATAGCTTGAGTGTCCAGAAGGTAAACTGACAAGCTCAACCTGCTCACACAACCTTCCCTTACATCACTGGCAGAAATTTTCATAAACCCATTTTACAGAGGCTTTGAGTTGCCCAGTGCTCTGAGATATAAAGAATCTTTTATCACAGTTATGGCCAACCAAGTTATATGGCACTGTAGCTCCCCAACAAGTGCCCTTGTGGCTAGTCTCTTTCCAAGTAAATGGACCCATGAAAGGCAGTAACTAAGTAGACATCTTTTCTTGGGGGAGGAGATCCTCCTAGCAGGACCATGGTGAGGGAAAGTAGAACAGACATTAGGAAAGATCATGAACATCTCAAAAGCTGTGGAACCATCAGAATCTTTTGAGGTTGACTACCTTGCCAGATATTTATAGTGGTGCCCAGGAGCAGAGAAATAATTACAACTCAGTTCCTACCTCCCTAACAAGGCCCCTCTCAGATTCAGGGTGAATGGGATATTTTTTCCTTAGCTTTTTTTGAAGTAGCAAATATTAATACCAGATTGACAGCTTTTACCAACTAATAACTTCTCTTCTCCCCAGTAGCAGATAGCAGAAATATTGACTTCCTCCACTCATGACTCTAGGTGCCACCCACTCTAGTTCATGAAGGCACCCTCTGGGGAGGAAAGAGGTTGCTCAGCCTCTTTGGAGGCACCAATAAAAATTTATTAAGGATTCCAAAGAGTATTTCCAGGGTGGAATCTGGAGAACCTTATGCCACTATTGCATTTGTTTCCTGGGACCACTCTTCTCCAATCTCCCCTACTCCCACCACCAGCTGTTGGAAGAAAAGGATAATCCTTTTTTGCCTTCATTGTTTGTGTTTTTTGGTGTGTGTGTGTGTGTGTGTGTGTGTGTGTGTGTTTGGTAGGGACAGTAATAGCTTCTTGATTTGAATTTCTGTGTCAGAATGAAGTATCTTGGAGTCTCTTCTAGGAATCATTTTCCCACTCTCAATCCCACCTCTACTTCCAGTAGAATGTTAAGCTCCTAGAGAACTGACTCTTTTGCCATATCTAGGTTTTTATCTCCAAATCACAGAGCAAGGAGAATTTTGGATTTGGAGTCAGAAGATTCTCCAACCTTGGACAAGGAACCTTGACCAAGTTAGCGTTAAAAACGGCCAGGGCTTATAGCACTCTGCAACTTAAAACGTGTAGCCTGTAAGAACCCATTTGACTTTGCCTTTCCTTCAGAGAGCTATATGCTCAGAGGTCTGTGCTACTTAGCATCCTCGGAACTTCCCAAGGCTTCTTTTGTTTTCAGTAAATTTATAGAACTCAGAGGGGACACAACCTCTATCTTGCAGAAACTCTAAGGACAGATCTCCACTTCACTTTTTCTGAATGTTATTTTATGCTTTTGCTACTTTCTCTATAAAGCCTTCCCCAGTTACCTTGATTGAAAGTATTCTCTTCTTCCTCAAACTTTCCTAGAGCATTATGTCTGGATTTCTCTTTTGCCTCCATCTCAGTGTACCTCATGTTATATTTATCCATACACATGTTGTATCCCAAGTCACCCTCAAACCCAGATGACTTGTCCAAGGTCATACAGCCAATATGTTTCAGAGTCCAGACTTGAATCAAGGTCCTCCTGGCTTTGAGGATACTACAGGTTGCTTTTATTAATTGAATTGGTGAGCTGTTATAATAAGGTAGGTGTTTACACAATATTCCATGATTACTAAGAAAATCTTCTTGATGGACGGTGAGGATTTAAAGAATAAAGGTATTAGATTTTCTCTAAAGTCTTTTCCAGTTATAAGATTTTATTGATTTTTTTTTGAAGGAGAGGAAAGAGACCACTTGGCTACTCTAGGGCAAAAGCAAAAACAATGAGGAAGAAGGCAATAACAGGGCTGTGGTCAGGCAATATGGAATTCGGAAAAGTCTTCTGGTGCCACTGGCCAGAAAATTCAATGACAAGAGATATATATGAGATATATTCCAACTCATAATTGTACTATCATCCAAGCAGTCCTTTCAGTGTTTGGGGGAAGGGTATTTCTGGAGACAATGAGCTAGATAAGGGTCCTTTTGAAAGGTCAAGCTTTGTAAAACTTTATACTCATTATGTATGTCCCTGGTCCTAAAAAAAAAAAAAACCCACAAGTAATCATTAGGAAAAAAAAAAACATTGTACCGAGAGATGAAAGATCCAGATTTTAGTCTCCATTCCACCATTTACTGCCTACATAAGCTCAAAAGATCATATCGTTCCATTCTCTTATTTTACAGTAACTGGAGACCCAAAACCATTGCTTTTGAGCTTGGTTTTTGTTTTGTTTTTTGGATGATGGGGGCTGGAGGAAGGTCAGAGGAGCACTTAGCTAATTGAGGCTTAAGCTACACTATTCTAGGGAGGGGGACCATCAAAAATGGGTGTCTGAATTGTTTAGATTCTGCCTTACTCAATATAGGCCTGAATTTACACTTGGTTTTAGAAAATCACCCTCCCTAGTCACAGTTTGTCTGCCTTCCAGCATCAGGTTAAGAGGATGGTCACCTTAAATTGCCAAGTTCAAGGAAGGTCAACAGTTATCCCTTTGTGTTGTTGTGGGTCTGTGAGCAGGTGGGAATGGAGAGACAAGTACCCAGCTGCTGTGGCATGGGCCTGATTTTGTGCTTTGCTGCTTCATAGGAAACTGCACAGATAAATATCCGTTGCTTCACATATGTTGTTATGAGGAAAGAAGTGCAGCTGGAGATGGTACAGCCTACCTATTCTATTCATGTGTGTGCCAGGTGCTACTCCACATGATGTTGTGTGTACCATAGTAGCTGTTTGTGTGCATACCTTTCTGATGTGTTCAGGTGAAGACGAACTGCAGGATCGCCAAATTTACATGTCCCTTCAGACTGAGTGCATCTGAGGAGTTGAGGCAAGGCAGTTATTAGGTGGTATGTGCATATGTATGCATGGGCTACCCTATACTCTCCCAGAGATTAGAACTCAAGATACAGGGAGACCCGGGAAGCACAGCCCGAAGGTTTGGTTGGATTTCCAAGCCCTGAATAGCCTAGAGAAAGCTCCTTACTGTGAGGAAGCCTTTGCGTAGGTGCCCTCATTACATCACTGAAACTCCCTGTCACTGAGCTGGTTTCCCTTAAGATAGTTGCTATCTGAGCACCCAGGCAGAATCGCCTTCCTACCCGCAAAGCCAGTATAGTGCCTTCCCGTGATGTGAATGCTCTCCCCCGGCGCCAGAACCAAGAGAAATTTTTAAATATCAAAAAAAAATTTTAATCCAGAAGCAGCTGGGGTTCTTCTGGGAAAAACGGAGAGAGAACAGGGAGGAGACTGGGTGTGAGAACTGGCTGCAAAAGAACTCTGGCAGGCAAAGGGTTAAGTGTGGGATCAGCTGTTGTGCTGTCATTCTGGATTCTCTTCCTTTTATACGGGGCTCTGTTTGATGTTGGAGTACGCCAGGGACTCCCCCTCCCACCGCTTGCCTTACACAGACACGCGCGCCGCGCACACACTCTCGCACTCTGCCTACCGGCCTGTGATGGCTCCAAAGTGATATTCATTTTCTCTTTCGCTCTCTCCGTGTGTATCTCTCCGTGTGTGTCTGTCTCTCCCCGTCTGTGTCTCTGCTTGTCTGTCTGTATCTCTCCTCCTTCTCCCTCTCCCTCTCGTCTTCTCTCTCCATCTCCCTCTCGCTCTCCATCATTCCCCGCCCTGGCTGGGGGAGAACCGGGCAGAGGAGCGCTGCTTTGATGCCTCCCCCTTAAACAGCGCCACGAGGGGGAGGGGAGGGCCCGAAGAGGAGGAAGAGGAGGAGGAGAGAGAGAAAGGGAGGGAGCCAGGGAAACATTCTAGCTCGCTCGCACACCCAGAGGGACAGAGCAGAGGGTGCGAGAGGAGCCCCGAACTGCCTTCTCGGAGCCGGGCGCCCATCTGCTGCCCCATGCTGTGCTCCATGGCGAACTCGGGCTGCCTCCTGCTGTCCAACTCCGGCAGCATGCTCCCGCAGTCAGTGCCCTGCCCGCCTGCCTTCCTCTACCTCCAACAGGTAAGCTAGCCGGCCCGGCTCCTGGTCCCCGAACTCGCACGTGCTTTGGGGGTGGGGGTAACCGAGATCTGAGCAGCTTGCCCAGACCGCTGGACTTAACCTTTTATTCGCCGGCAGCCTGGCTCCTTCTTCCCCTTTCCTTGGTGCGGGGTCAGGATGGTGTCCCTTCCTCCCCTCTAACCGCCCCCACTCTTTCCCAGCTCCACTCAGCTCTCTCTGCTCCGCACCTGGAGAACCGAGAGCCGGGCCGGGTCGGGCCAGGCCGAGCCGGGCCGGAGTGGGCGCTGCGGTGATGTCCTGGTTTGCCAAGCCCCTTCCTCGCCTTCCCGTCGGGTCGAGGTCATCTCCTGGGCACAGTGGTTGAAGAGGAGGAGGGTCGCGTGGGGGGAGGGGACTGAGTTTGGCGTGTTACTTGCTTGGAACTTTTAAGACTATGCTGGATCCGGGCCGCAGAAAGCGGGGGGTGGGGGAAAGGGGGGAAAGGTAAGGAGAGGGGGGAGGGGACAATGTTGGGAACTTCTTTCCGAGCTGCCAAGAGACTAGGGTCGGAGGAGTTACCGACCCTCCCTGGACACCTCTGTCTGCTTGTCTACGAGTCCCGGGGAGTGCGGGGGTGGAGAGGAGGGAAAGAGAGGCGTGTGTGGGGGAGCCCCAAGCTTTGCTGCAGCGGAGATCGCGGCGCCGGCGGCGGCTTGGAGGGGGCGGATCTCGGAGAGCACATCGCAGAAAGCACCGCGCTGGCGCTGGCGCTGGCTCTGTGGCCCGGGTAGTAGGGGTGTGGGAGAAGACCCCGCAGGGATCAGGAGCCCAGCCCCCGGTGTGAGTTGAGGGGCAGGGAATGGCGCGGGGGCGAGAGTCTTGGCAAACTGCGGCGTCTGGAGGGAGCTCAGGCTAGGGAGATGCGGATCTGTCCTCTAAAAATTATTTGGGAACTTGGGGAGGAGGGACGGAGTCTCCTAGAAGACCAGGGGTGGGTCGGAAGGTTTCTGGAACCCCTATCACCTCCCTCCCCCCACCCCGTTCCTGCCAGCTCTGGGCCACTCCAAGAGGCAGTTCAGGCTGTTCCGTCCCTTCTTCCAGCATAGAGGCAGGACTGTGGCCCTTGGATCCAATTTGGGACCCGACCCCGCAGTGGGGATCCGGGTATGTGTAAGTTATCTTTCCTTGAGTGGCTTTCCCCACACCCCCAGCACAGAGTTGCTGCGGATATTCCAGCTGTCCAAAGGCCGCTCCCTTTCCATACCTACCCCGCCAGCTTGTCCCTGAAAGTTCCCACCACCCCAACCCTCTCCTCCTTTGGCTTTTCACTTGCCATCCCTGTCCACCAGAATGGAGAGTTGCTGGATGGGCCTGCAGAGGGGCTTTGGAGGAAACCCGGAGGAGGGAATCTAGCTCAGGGAAGTGATTTAAAAGGTTTGGAGGGAGAAAGAAGGAGCCAGGCCACCATACCTTCCTGTCAACCCAGACTGCTACCCCTGCGCAATTGCTACCCCCTGTTCCTAGAGACAAGAATATCCTGTGGCCTGATCTGGGACCCCAGTCCACTACTGAGACAAAAGGGGTAAAAAGCGCATCCTAGATTGGAACTGCAGGTTTGGCACTGGCCTTCTGATGGTCTGGATTGAAAATCCTATTTCAGGCCCTCTTGGGTCTTTTGATTATGTCTTCCTCCAAAATGTGATGGGGAAAAGCAAAGGAAAAGGTGTATTGTCATTTCTCTTTCTTGAAGTGAAGTGGTACACTTACTTTTCTCTTCCTCTTACTTGCATGTTCCCGCTTCTTTACCAACACAACTACAGAAGAGGAAACCACAGTAAATGATACAGGGAGGGGCAATGGGGCAAGGCAAACACAGAGCTCACCCTTAGCTGTGGCCAGAGAATGACTGTGCCCCTAGATTAGCTCCAAACTCCGCCCCCCCCACACACACACATAAACACATCCAGGTGCTATATAGACTCAAATTTGACAGATGATATGCACCAAGAGAAATTAATGAGAGACCAGCTATGGGGATCTTTTCCATGGAGAAGGGATGATAGAGGTGAGGCAATCTCTATTTATTTAAATCCACTATTCCCCTAGATCAGAAAGATAAACATCACCTGTTACTTCTAGCTAACAATGGGCATCTCACTGTGTATGGTGAAGGTTCCTACCCAGCTTCATGGCATCTGCTGAGATCATCACAGGGAAATCTCCCCCACTCCCCTTCTTGCAGTGAACAAAAGTGGGGAAGACTTCTAGGACAAGTTTTTCTGTAGCCCATAGAACATAGATGAAGATATTCTGTGGACTCATAATTTCTCATAGTAAGTCCTATGATGATGAGTCAGTACCATCCCGAGGAAGCCAACCTTTCCAATTTTTGATTTCTTTTTCAAATCCTGGACATGATATCTGGTTCAGTGTTTTCCAAAGGGTCATGAGGAATGGGAGAAAGCATGCAGATCTACTGATTCACCACCCAGATCAATGAGTGCAAATCAAAACAGAAGTTCTGCTCCATCAATGCCTTTTTCCTTCTGCAGCTACCTGCAGAAGGAACCACACCATGTCATCGGTCAAGGGGTCAAAAGTGACCCTTTTATGCTACTGAAGGATATATTTATGAGGAAAATGGTTTCTTCAGTATTCAGGGTATTTTTTTCAAGTTGTTCCCCATTTTCATTAATTGGTACAGAGAGGTATTGTGATGTAGTGGATAAAAAGTTGTGCTCACACTGGCTGTGTGACCCTAGTTAAATCATTCTTAGTACCCTACACTACTCTTTAAGACTATTAAGGTTTTGGAGAAGGCACTAATTTAACATTGGTAGAAGAAGTACCCTCTATTAATGGAGCCACAGATCCATTCTCCATTCTATTGACCAATACGATCTAGGTATTACTTTTTTTGTTGTTGCTGTTTGATTTTACACCTTTTATTTTTACACTCATTTTCTGTACAGTCCTTTCTCCAAACTCCCTACCCCAAAACAAAGAAAAACCATTAAACAAAACCAGCCAATGCAGAATGACACCACGGTGCAGTGGAAAGATTGCTGAATTTAGAATCAGCAATCCCAACTCGATTACTACCAAGTCACTTCACCTTTCATGGTCTCAGTTTTCTCATCTATAAAATGGGAAGATTGGGCTTCCTTCCAAACTCTACATCCCTGATCTATGACACAACCATGTTTGATAACATAAACCACATTCCATGTCATGATTCCCTATCTTTGAAGAGATGGAGGAGGGGGTGTATTTCCTCACCTCTTTTGCAAATCCTAGTGAACTTGAAAATTCCACAGCTGTTCTTCCCAGAACACAATCTCCTCCTGCCTCTCTTTAGACTATGTCAAAGCACTAAGCTTATAGTCATTCTTCATAGAAAGCACCTAAAAATTAAGAGGAGGCAATCATTCCTCACCTAGCCATTCCTCCTTAAAATGAGGTCTTTCTTTACCATAAGATCTATGGTGCAGGTGGTTAGATGAAGACTCTTTACATAAACTTGCGCATGAGTGAGAATGTTTGTTTCTTATGTAGGCTGTATATTAAATCTAAACAGTACAATTGAGCAGAGTGAAAGATGTGAATTCAAGCAAGACAGAAACATAGTTTGTGGTGCATTAAAATGCAGCAGCGGACTAGGCAAAGGTTTTTAGTCTAGGTATTTTTTTCAACCTGGGGGTGAAAAGCCTTGACCAACAGGACTCTGTTCTCTCCATTACATTAAAAACTCATTAACCTTTTCCTGCTCTGAGAAGGAGGATATGCTGCTCTTTTCTGGACCCCAAACCTGCTGGGAACTGGACTAGGTCCTCTCAGATAGAAAACTGTTCCATAATTAATTGGACATCTTTTTTGTGACTGTCCACCCCTTCCTGCCTCTCTCCTGATGGTGGTGCTGATATTTTTCATCATATTAACATTGCATGGGACAGCCACAAATGAAGCTGTCTGCAAAACTTTGATTAACCAAATGCCAGGGAAAATACAGCTGCAGTGTGGGCTCTGTCATTTGTGAATAGCTCATCAAAGGCAGCTGCACGCATCTTGTACCTCACTCACATCAGCTCCCTGACAGTATCTGTCTTTGCTTTACCGTGGCCCAACTGCCAGAATTCCCCATTTCAGAACAGCTTTTGCTCTCTGCAAGCTAATCAGGTGGATAGGGCAACCACCATGCTTACCCTAAGACCGTTATTCTTCTATATGGAGCTGCCTCCCACCTTCTGAAGTTCTTCAGTGGGAAGTGGAGGAGACTTAGAATCTGGGACCTAAAGGTTCTATACCCTTATGTCATCACAATGCACCACAAAAAACAGGCTTTTCTACCTGAAAACTACCAGCATTTGCAAAGAGTTATTTTATGTGATTCAGAGTACAGGCTGCCTTTGAAGGCAAATTATAGAGAATTGCAGGGAAACCAATGAAAAGGAATTTTTGTCACTGCAATTAATTTATTAAGCCATAACATCATATCAAGAGAGTCTTATAGCCACATGAATTACATAGGAGAGGGAATCTCTAAAGGGGAAAACGAAGTATCTTAAGTATTGTGCATGTACACACATACAAGAATTAGTAATTGGGTGGGAAAATAATAGATTTGTAGAATAATCCAGAGCTGAAAGACACAGTTACGCTGTTGGAAATTTGAGCAACTTGGGCCTTCCTGAGAAGGCCTTTTCCCTCCCCTCTCTGAGACTCACTGGAGCCAGACTCTCAGGCTGTCCTTGGTCATCAGAGCTATAACTAGAAATTTTTGTGTCAGGGCAAGCAGTATAAATCGTGTCCTTAGTTGATTGTGGTGGGAGCAGGTTGTCATATCAGAGATTGCTGATGGGAAGACCACCAAGTATAAGCTGGGGTCAAATGGGAAGGACCTTAGCCTTTCATCTAATAGGTACTATTTTAACTATTCATGATAGCCTTCTACTTAACTATATGGTTTCTATATAACTGTCAATGCCCTTTTAATTAGCACACTGGGGAAAACTCCCCACCATTATGGCTCTGCTTAGGGTCCAGGCCACGACACTAATATATACTTAGGTGAAACCACCTTACAATTAAACATTATTATCAGATATGTCATGACCTAAATCTATAACCCATTCTGGTGCCTAAAGAATGATATCATAGTCAAGAGTTCTGTTGTATTCTTTTTAAAATTATATCTGTGTATTAAAAGATTAATTTAAATATCACATAGTGCTTCAGAATAAAGTGAGACTGTATGATCGTTAACCACCAGCATTTGCAGTAAAAGAACAGATTCTTTAGTCCTCTTATCATCGGTTAGTTGCTTCTTGAAGGTTTTAGTAATCGTAAATTTTCCTGGGGGAGTGGAGGAAGGAGTCTCAGAAAAAGAGACAGGGATTTCCAAGCACTATTTTGAGAATTCATTAGAAAACTCTATTCTCATTAATCACTGCTCTCCTTTTGTTCCAAGGCATCATAGCTGCTAATCACAGGAATTTATAAAAGGAGTAATTACTGTAGCAAACTCGGCACTGTTCATTAAACTCTTCATGTACTTTGGGGCATTTATACTGGTTCCCCAAAATTGATGGCCACCACACCTAGACCTCTTAAAGGAACCCCAGGGCCACTTTTTATGGCATGCTCCCTATATGTGGCAGCTCACCCTATACCCCTCTCCCCACTCCTACCCCTAACACACAACTGGTGTGGAAATGGCAACTTTATGGCATTTTCAGAAACACATAATTTTCAGAGTCTGGCTTGTGTTGGGGCAAGTAGGTAGAATAAGAAAGGTTATTTGTCTGGGATTTCTCAGGCTAGAGAAACTAAGTCCTTGCCTCTGCCACTGTGA